>JAYKKT010000062.1:3197500-4397500 GCA_036023115.1 Brasenia schreberi | reverse complement strand
TGCAAACTCAGATGAATATCATTTAGATAACAATGAAGATTTGCATACCCTTAATATGGAACTCACTAATCTGATAGTCCCTTCAGTTGATAATATTGTTGATAGTGAAGATCTATGAATTATGACAGAGGAATATCATTTAGATAACAATGAAGATTTGCATACCCTTAATATGGAACTCACTAATCTGATAGTCCCTTCAATTGATAATATTGTTGATAGTGAAGATCTATGAATTATGAGGTATACCAGGTTCATTTCATTTCATTTATCAAACACTTAGTAGTTGTTTATCGTTTATGTGTTTTGCTTTAATATAAAGTTGTCTACTTACTATTGTCATATACTTATGTTAATTGATGTCTCGCTTATTCTATCTTTAATATTATATATAATATATATAATATTATATACCTTAGTCATGTTGTCGTACCCAAAAATTTTAAAATTTGTCATATCCCGCACCTGCACCCGTGTGACATAGGTTTCAAATAGATTTGATGGAAAGAATTATAATGCTTAAGCAAGGAAACTTAAGCATTAGAGAATATCACAATGATTTTTTCCAAATTATGGACTCAACTTAATCTCCGCCCATGTAAAGGATCACCCTTGCATTGCCGGTCCCAAGCCCGGATAAAGGAGGAGGATTGTGTTAGGCTTCCGACAGCCAGCATAAAATTTCGTCGGATTTTACAACATGGATTACAAAAATTATGAGCATTGCTTTGGGGCGTCCCCGCCTAGCAACGTGCTGCAGAGCCCGAATGCAGTAAGAAGTAAGCAAGGGCCACTACATTTTCGCCCGAATGTAGTGAATCAATTGCAGAGAGGGTTCCCACATCATGGACGGGTGTGGGTAAAGAAGTTAGTTCCGCTACATTGCCGCCCGAATGTAGTAAAAAAATTTCAGAGAGGGTCTCCGCATTTTGATTATGGACGGATGCGGGAGGTAAGGAAGCTAGTCCTAGATAATAAGATTCGTATTGGTTCTTGGAATATCGGAACATTATCGGGTAAGCTAATGGAGGTGGTAGATACTATGATTCGGAGAAAGATTCATATTCTATGTTTCCAAGAGACAAAATGTCTTGGAGAAAAAGCAAAGGAGATAGAGGATACAGGTTTTAAATTATGGTACTCAAGTAAAGAAAAGGCTCGAAACGGAGTTGGTATTATCATAAATAAAGATTTAAAGGAGAGTATAGTAGACATACAACGATATGGTGACCGAATCATGACATTGAAATTAGTGTTAGGAGCAGAGGTTTTGAATATAGTTTGTGCTTACGCACCCCAAGTAGGACTAGAAGATAGTATAAAGACAGTTTTTTGGGAAGAGTTAGATAAGGTGTTTCAAAAGATTCCACAAAGGGAGATGATTTGTTTAGGAGGAGATTTAAATGGACATGTCGGTAAAGAGGCATTAGGATATCAAGGGATTCATGGAAACTTTGGTTATGGGGATATAAACGAGGAAGGTAGGGAGATTTTAAATTTTGCTATGTCATTTGATCTCTTTATAGTCAATACAATCTTCAAAAAACGAGATGAACATTTAATTACTTATAAGAGTGGCTTATCACAAACACAAATTGATTACTTTATTTGTAGAAAAAAAGATAGAGCGTGTTGTAAAGATTGTAAGGTAATTCCAGGAGAAAGCTTAACCACCCAACATCGACTTTTAGTTATGGATTTACAAAGAAAAAAATGGACAAAGAAGAAAAGAGTGTATCGAGCTATTCAGACTAAATGGTAGAAGCTCAAAAGCGAGAAAGAAGATATATTTAAACAGAAAGTCCTTCAAGGAGATGTTTGGAATTATGTTGGCACGCCCTCTTATATGTGGAACAATATGGCTATACATATTAGGAAAGTGGCGAAAGATGTGTTAGGGGTATCTAAGGGAGGTGTACCGGCACAAAAAGAAGCTTGGTGGTGGAGTGAAGTAGTACAAAATAAAATCAAGGAAAAGAGGGCATGTTACAAATTACATTATGCTAAGAAAACTAGTGAAACTTTAGAAGCTTATAAGAAAGCAAAGAAGGAAGCGAAAAAGGCCGTTAGTAAAGCAAAAGCTAAGATTTGGGATGACTTATATAAAAAACTCAACTCAAAAGAGGGTGAAAGAGATATTTTTAGGATAGCTATGGCTAGAGATAAAAAAACTAAAGATCTTAATTATGTTAGATGCATAAAAGACGAGGATGAAAAAATTCTAGTGGCAAATGATGATATAAGAAATAGATGGAAAAACTATTTTTATAATCTTTTTAATGAAAATAAAGCTTATGATAGGGTACCGAGGGAGGTTCTTTGGAGAACTTTGGAAAAAAGAGGTATCCCATTGACATATATTAACCTTATAAGAGACATGTATGATGGTGCAAAAACATGTGTGAGGACTCATGAAGCAACGACAGACTTCTTTGAAGTTAATATTGGGTTACATCAAGGATCAACTTTAAGTCCATACTTATTTATAATGGTGATGGATGAGTTAACAAAACATATTCAAGATGAAGTGCCTTGGTGTATGTTATTTGCAGATGACATTGTATTAGTGGAGGAGTCTAAGGAAAAAGTTAATAGAAAATTGGAACTATAGAGAGAAACATTAGAAAGCAAAGGCCTCCGACTTAGTAGAACAAAGACAGAATATATGGAAAGTAAGTTTGATCATTTGGCTACTTCACAGGACATAGAAATTAAAATTGGTACACATTGCATTCCCCAAAAGGAAAGTTTTAAATACCTAGGGATAATTTTTCAAAGTGATGGAAGAATTGATAGAGATGTTACACATAGAATTAATGTTGGTTGGTTAAAATGGAGAGGAGCATCAGGTATTCTTTGTGATAAGAAGATACCATTAAAATTAAAAGGTAAATATTATAGAGCAGCAATTAGGCCTGCCATGTTTTATGGTTCTGAGTGTTGGGCAGATAATCATCAACATGTACAAAAGATGTCTGTGACAGAAATGAAGATGTTGAGCTGGATGAGTGGTCATACGAGAAAAGACCGTATACATAATGAGGTTATTAGAAATAAATTAGGAGTGGCACCAATAGAGGATAATGTGAGAGAACATCGTTTAAGATGGTTTGGACATATAGAAAGAAGATCAAAAGAAGAACTTGTAAGAAGGTTAGAAAAACTAAATTTGGAAAGTATTAAAAGAGGTAGAGGACGACCACAAAAAGTGTTGGAAAGAAACAATAAAGAATGATCTAGCTTATTGAGAGTTAACTGCTAACATGGCACACGATAGGGATCTATGGAAACAAAGAATCTATGTAGCCGACCCCGTCTAGTATAGGAAAAGGCTTAGTTGTTGTTGTTTGTTGTTTGATGGACTCAACTTAGAAGTTTTGATAAATTTGAAAAACTTCAAAAAATGAACAAACTTCGAGATCTTTTGGATAATCAATATTTTTCCTATTTATGCGGGGTATAAGGGATGAATTTAAAAATATTAGATCAAACTTAATTCATATGAAACCTAGACCAAAAGGAGATACCTTCTTAGTCGATCTAGTTATGAAAGAAACTAGATTGAAAAATATTAGTATTACAAAAGAAGGCGTTCTTGCCACTTTGAAGGAGAGAACATATGTCAAGACACACAAGCCTCCTCACATGAAAAGCTCCGAAGGATAAAAAAGTAATAATGGATCAAGCAAGAAGTCGATGGTGTCATGACCAAATAAAGACGTTGTTTGTCACTATTGTAAGGAAAATAGTCATATTAAGACCACTTGTACTCTCCTTTGACAAAGATATGAAAATGTGAGAGCAATGGAAGACAAAGATGGAGAAATCTTACCTTTAAACATCAAACCTTTATTAGAGAAAATGCTTAAGTAAAAGGCAAGCTTCTCCTGAAATACTCTATCCATTTCAAAGTATGTCTTGGTTTTTAGACTCCGATGCTTCTTTTCATATTGCTTCTTTTTATATGTCTCATGATGAAAAATCTTTTAAATTTCTCAAAATAATTTTGGTAAACATGTTTTTAAGGCCGATGGTACGAAACTTCAAATTAAAAAAATTAGAAACTTTGAAAAATAAGATTTTAAAATTCAAAATATAAGTTTCATACCTAAATTAAATCTAAATCTTCTCTCGATTGCTCATATTTGTGATAATGGTTGCATAATCACTTTCTCATCTAAGAATTATATGGTGCAAAATCACCTATCGAAGAAGGTGATTGGTTAAAGCCATACAGAAATAGTTTAGTCATGCCCTTGTTCCTCAGATGACCACTATAAGTATTCTCATAACCCTTAGTACTATAAAAATGGGACATTTTTCAACTTGATGTTAAAAGTGCCGTTTTGAATGAAAACTTTATGACTCCTCCTAGATTTGACATTCCCAAGGACTTAAAGAAAGCTTTGTATGGTTTGAAACAAGCCTCCTTGGTTTGATCACTTTAAAAAATTCATGCATTTAGATAACTTTGTTTCTTGCTATAATGATATTGTTTTGTTTATAAGAAAATATGACATAGGCATTGTTATCTTACTCTTATATGTGGATGATATGATCATCATTGAAAGTGATGAAAGAGGAGAATTTGACATGAAAGATCTTGGTCTTCTTAGTTATTTTTTAGGTATCGAAATTGTTAGAAACAATCGCGGATATTTTGTCATAAACCAAGTTTGAAAATGAAATAATTAATAGATCTGAAATCACTAACAACAAGCAAGTTGATACCCCTGAAGTCCTTGGCACCAAGTTAACAGCTACAGACGAAGAAAAATTTGCAGACCCAACTCCCTACAAACAACCGATAGTTCTCACCTATCTTACTATCACTATAACTGATTTCTCTCGTGTAGTGCATACAGCTAGTCAGTTTCAGCAAGCACCTACTACCGTTCATAGGAGTATTATTATGAAAATTACTCGATATGTAAGAAGTTCTACAAACAATGGGGTAAACTTAACTTCTTCGTCCTTTGATTTATATGTATATAGTGATGCTAACTGGGGTGGAGATGTCAACAACAGACATTCTACTATTGGTTTCTATATTTTTTTACGTGAATCACTAATTTCATGGAAGTGCAAAAAGCAACAAAAGGTTTTACTTTCCTCTACCAAAGCTAAATATCGCGCTATGGCTACTGCTCCTACACAACTCTCCTGGATTACAAAGGTATTGAAGTACATGGGCACAGTGTTGTCCGTATCGCAATGTATGGTATGAAGCCATGGATAGAGCAAAAGAAGCTATTAAAAATAATTTTAATGGAAAAAAGAGAGATTATGTGCCCACGTGAAAAATTATAGATAATAGATGGAACAAACAATTGCATCAGCCTATTCATGCAACAACATATTATCTAAACCCAACATTCAAGTACTCAACAAGCTTCAAAAGGGACAGTGAGGTTAATTGAGGCATCATTGATTGTATAGATAGATTAGTCCCTGATGAGAGCAGAGCAGATATTATACATCGAGAGATGGAGATCTATGATAATGTTCCACTTAATGGGTTTGCCTGCAGCAATTCGCAACCGCACTAATATGCGCCCAGGTAAATTGTCTATCTTTGTATTTAAGTTTCTTAAATCTTATGTTATTGTGGATTAAATCTCTAATGTTTGCCTTTTTCTAAAGATGTTTGGTGGAATAGGTTTGGAAGTGATTGCCTAAACCTTAGAGATTTTGCAGTAAGAGTTCTGAGTCAAACCTTTAGTGCAATGGGTTATGAAAGGAATTGGAGTATCTTTGAACACATCCATACAAAAAAGAGCAACATGTTGGAACATAAGCGGCTGAATGACTTAGTTTGTATTCATTGTAACATACGGCTTCGTAAAAGGTAATCTTGTATTAGTTAGTACTTAAAGATTCAATTCAATATATTGTTTGACTTCAATTATTAATGTTATTTACTAATTACTTATCTTTCTTTCTTATAGCAATTGGAAAAGGCAAATACAGAAGAAAATCAATTTAATCCAATATGTTTGGATAATTTTGAAATATTAGAAGACTAGATTATAGAAGATAGCAAATAAAATGTCCTCCTAATTGAAGAAGACATTGCATGAATTAATTTGGAAGAAGTGCAACATTATCAAGGAGATGAAGATTCTGATTTTGAAGCAGAAGCCAGGTGGTGATGAGGATCTTCAGTAAGGAAAAGATGAAGATTATTTAGTTGATGATTCTGATTACAATATGTAAATGTAAATGTATTTTATTTTTTGCTTCAAAATATGTAAAAAAATTTCAATTGTTCAATGGTGAATGATCAAATGATCAATATGTACTAAACTTTGCATTATATGAATTCTTTGCAATTACCAGATTTTTCCTAAATTTTTTCTAATTTTTTTTATTTTTTTGGATTTTTGCTAAATTTTCTTGATTTGTTTTATATTTTTTTATATTTTAAATATTAAAGTATGATTCACTACGGCACGATACGATACGATACACCCGTATCGTGGAGCAAAACGATACACGATATGATACGCATCAAACAACATTGCATGGGCATTGTTTTACAATAATCGGTCATCATGTTTTGCGATAATAAAAGTGCTATGTATATCGCCTCCAACACCTTTCATGAACAAATGAAGCATATTGAAATGGAATGTCATTTTGTTCATGAAGAATGCTTAAAGAAAAAGCTTAGTTTGTGTTATGTCACATCAAAAATGTGGTTAACCGATTTCTTCACCAAATCTCTCTCATCTACTCGTTTTAATTTCTTATTAGACAAACTTTCGATATATACCGTAAGTTTGAGAGAAGGTGTTAAAATGATGTAATAGAATCACGGGTCACTAAGGCCCTTGCCTCTTTGCATGAACGGTATGGGCCACTAGGGCCCATTGCCAGATAGCCATTGGGAGGGCCCAACGGCTACTAGCAATTGGAAGCTCCCAACAACACTCCAACAACTGGTCAACAACTAAATATTGGAGCCCCCCAACGGTTAGCTGCTGACCAGCCAATCTTGCCAGATAATGTGTTGTAAATATTGCTCTATAAATAGAGCCTTCCTACATTAATAAATTAAGTAATAATGTTCAGCTATGTGATATTTCGCTTGACTTGTGACTTTGGTTTCTTGGGTGTGTTTGTATGTGACTTATTGATTTGATACTTAACGATACGTGATTGAGTTGCTTCCAACTATGAATATAGACAATTGTTTACACATCACAACAATCTCCTTCATGCCCACCTCCTCTTCACCCAAAAGAGAGGCCTTGACATCACCATCATGAGAGGATATTTGACTAGCTCCACCCTGTTGAATTCCATCAAATTCTATGTCCAGATTCTTCGATCGGGCTTTGTTCCCAACCTTTATAAGTTTCCATTTGTTCTGACAACATGTTTGCATTTAGTGGATCTGCGGCAAGGTGAAACAATCCATGAGCAGTCTGCAAAACATTTAGTAGCTATGTCCAACGGGATGTTGTGTCTTGAAATGCCATGATTACCGGGTATGCGAAGCAAGGAAACATCGATGATGTGTGGGCACTCTTTGAAGTGATGTTGGAGAGGAATGTGAGCTCGTGGAGTGCCATGATGAGATGCTTGAAGTTAATATGGACTTCAAAGATGCTTTAAAGATATTTGTATTCATCTTCTTTAAATGACATCTATGTATTGCATCTCCCTTGTGAGTCACAATTGCCTTCGGGCAAGAGGAGACTAAAGGGATTTTTTTTTAGAAAAGAGAAGCACAAGCAGATTGTATTTGAGATAATTATGAATATCATTTTAGAATGTATTCCTTTTTCTTAAGGTTGATTTATTTTTCATAAGATTTTATTTTATTTTTGAATGGCAAACAAAAGTTATAGTTATTTATATGCTTATTATTATAAATGCTCAACACTCGAAATTCCCTTTGTGTAGGGAGAGACTACTGAAATTTCAAATTTGCAAAGTACAAATTATTGACCTATTAATCATATAGATATGATGTTTGTAATTATGATTGTTGAAGTACAAATTATTGACCTATTAATCAATATGATGTTTGTAATTATGATTGTTGTTTTTAGCTCGAATTGAAATAGTTGATCGATTGATATATATATATATATATATATATGAATGATATTTATTAAATATGAAACTAGTTGTTGGAAGTTGAAACTTGAATGAGAGGTCCAAAAGCAAATCAAACACACAACCACAGTTCTGAGTGTCACTTCCAAATGCAAATCAAATAGGAAACTATAGATGGCCTCTTACCATAGGTTAAGGTATCATGTGAGCCTGAAATTATAGTTCCAGTATCAAAGGCCTGGTACCATGAATCAAACACACACTTAAGGAATACAAGGTGTGCCAATCTTAATTTTTAGGCCATTTGTATAAGCCAAATGATTAAACTTGCATTCCATATATTGTCTTTGTTTAACAGTGTCAAAAGCCTTTATCTTTCAATGTTTCTCTTCACATTTTGTTTCTTGTTAACTTTTTCCTTAGACCCATCTACTAACAAAATATAATGATATTTACTAAGGTACTATATATTCAAGTGTAACTTGTAATAGGGCAGGCCGGGCCACTAGGGCCCAGCCCATGATGGCCCTTGGTTAGGTCCTTGGGCCCTGCTCCCCAATGGCTAGTTATTATAGCCGTAGGGAAGATCTACTCCCCAATTGTGCATTCAGCTGAATGGCTACTGTTCTATTATTCTTTTCTTCCCTCTCACTTGTAATACTTGCTCTATAAATAGAGCCTCAATGAATAAACACATAAGTTGTCTTGCACAGTCTTTTGATTCGTTATTTGACTCTCTCTTGACTCTCGACTCTTGTTGTATTCGTAACTTATACGTCCATATTTGAGTGTTTTTATATCTTAATGGTTTCACCAACGTATCAACATTTTGTGACTTTGCTGATTCAACATTAAGCATCAACAAATATTTACACTGTATTAGAGTCTCGTTTTGAAGAATTCGAGTGCATCAGGAAGTGTGCCGAAATTGTAAAGTTTGTGAAATCACTCCAAATTTGAGGTAACACTAAGACCTTTGATTTTTGTTTAAAATGGAGAGCAAAATTGAATTTTTTAGATGTATTCTTGACCTGAAATGCTAAAATTGGGCAAGAACTAAGAAAAAGTATTTTTTGTGAAAAGATTTTTTGGGATTATACTGATTGAATGATTAAAGAATAACTTTAGACATTGAAGATTTAGATGATGAAGCTTTCAGCGTAAAAGAAAAATACAAGCAAGATCTTAAAACATGGGAAAAGATAAATGATAAAATTACTTAGAAATGTTGATGAAAAACTTAGAAATAGAATTAATGTTTTGAAAGTGCTTTTGAGACTTAGGAGTACTTAAAGAAAATCCACTCTCAAGATGATTTCGTCTTTCAAATTGATCTTATAAAAAGGATGATAATGCTTAAACAAGTGAATTTAAGCATTAGAGACTATCACAATGATTTTTCGGAATTATGGTCTCAACTTAGAAGTTTTGATTAAAGAACCAACTTTAGACATTGAAGATTTAGATGATGAAGCTTTCAGAGCAAAAGAAAAATACAAGCAAGATCTTAAAACATGGGAAAAGATAAATGATAAAATTACTTAGAAATGTTGATAAAAAACTTAGAAATAGAATTAATGTTTTTGAAAGTGCTTTTGAGACTTAGGAGTACTTAAAGAAAATCCACTCTCAAGATGATTTCGTCTTTCAAATTGATCTTATAAAAATAATGATAAAGCTTAAACAAGGGAATTTAAGCATTAGAGACTATCACAATGATTTTTCGGAATTATGGTCTCAACTTAGAAGTTTTGATTAAAGAACCAACTTTAGATATTGAAGATTTAGATGATGAAGCTTTTAGAACAAAAGAAAAATACAAGCAAGATCTTAAAACTTGTGAAAAGATGAATGATAAACTTACTTAGAAATGTTAATGAAAAACTTAAAAATAGAATTAATGTTTTTGAAAGTGCTTTTGAGACTTGGGACTACTTAAAGAAAATCCACTCTCAAGATGATTTTGTCTTTCAAATTGATCTTTTAAAAATGATGATAATGCTTAAACAAGGGAATTTAAGCATTAGAGACTATCACAATGATTTTTCGGAATTATGGTCACAACTTAGAAGTTTTGATAGATTTGAAAAACTTCAAAAAAATATATGAATTTCAAGAGTTTTTAGACAACCAATATTTCCTTTTATTCATACGCGGCTTAAAGGATAAATTTAAAAATATTAGATCCAACTTAATTAGAAAACCTAGACGAAAGGGAGACTCATTTTTTGTTGATCTTGTTACGGAGGAAAGAAGGTTAAAAAACATCAATGTTGTAAAAGAAGTCGTTCTTGCTGCCTTCAAGCCGGGAGCAAATATGAGGACATACAAGCCCCTTAATGCAAAAAACTTTAGAGGACAAAGAGATTGACCAAACAAAAAACCCACGAGACCATGGTCGAACAAGGACACGATATGTTAGTATTGCAAAGAAAGTAGTCATATCAAAACCACTTGCCTCTTATTCATAAGAAATATGAAAACGTGGGAGTTGTGGAGGACAATGATGGAGGAGTTTTACCTACCAACATCAAAGCTTATATAGAAGAAATATTCAAAGCAAAGGCAAGCATTTTTTAAAATGTTTTCTCCACTTCTCAAGATATGTTTTGGTTCTTAGACTCGGGTGCTTCTTTTCGTATGACCCATCATAGTGAAAAATCTTTGAAAATTTCTCAAGATATCTTTGGAAAACATGCTTTTACCGTCGTTGGTACAAAACTTCAAATGAAAAAGAAAATTTTAAAATTCAAAATGTAAGTTTTATACCTAAGTTGAATGTAAATCTTCTTTCGGTTGATCAAATTTGTGATAATGGTTGTATAATCACTTTCTCATCTAAGAATTGTGCGGTGCAGGATCACCAATCGAATAAGGTGATTGGTCAAGGCCATAGAGAAAGTGGACTATACAAAATGGATAGTTTAGTTATGCCAAATTTTGAATCTTGTAATGTAGTTCATGATACTACTCTTTGGCATAAACGACTTGGACATTTGAATATGCATAGACTATTTAATTTTCCTTTGTTAAAGAAAAATTAGATTCGTAATTTTCATTGTAAAGAATGTATCTTTGGAAAAATGCATCATCTACTTTTTGGTGAAAGAAATTTTATAAGAAGTAAATCTTTTGAATTAATACATTCCGATGTTTGGGGACGGACTCCTGTTGTTTCCAAAAGAGGAGTACAATTTTATGTAACTTTTATAGATGACTTTACCCGCTTTACTTAGATATATCTATTAAAACATAAATCAAAAGTATTTGAAAAATATTTGATTTTTCACAATATGATAAGGAATCAATTTTGTTATACTATTAAGATTTTTAGATCCGATTCGGAAAAAGAATACTTATCAAAAGATTTTTAAAAATTTTTTGAAACAAATGAGATTATACATAAAAAAATGTTGCACCAAAACTCCACAATAAAATGGGTTAACAGAAAGAAAACATAGGCATATTATAGAAACTTGTAGAACATTTTTAATTCCTATTAATGTTCCTAAGTTCTTATGGGCGGAAGCTACTCTTACCGTCGTATATCTCATTAATAGAATGACTTCAACCCGTCTTGAAAATGTTTCTTCTTTTGAAAAATTGTATAATCTATCTCCTTACTACGAAAGACTACGGGTTTTTTTGTTGCAATTGAATGTGTTTTTCTTGGATATGGAACCGACAAAAAGGGATATAGATGTTTTTATCCTATCAATGACAAATTATATGTTTCTAAGGATGTGAAATTTCTTGAAGATAACTATTATTATAAATTTAATTTTATTAAAAATAATAAAGAATCTTCTTCATATGTTTTTTTCAATTTAGAAGATAGTGAAACTAATGATAGTGATCTTGAAGATAATCTTGATATTATACAACATGATGTGAATGATGTTAAGGACACTTACCCTTTTATGTTGCACTACACTAGAAGACTTAGAGAACAAAATACCTCACGATTAGAACCTAGAATTTCAAAATCTCCTCAACGCTTTATATCTTATGAATCTTTTAGACCTCAACGAAAAAACTTGATTGTCACCCTTTTACAAGTAAAAAAACCTAGGTTCTACAATCAAGCCAAGGGCATTCTGGAATGGGAGGATGCCAAGCAAGAAGAGTTGAATGCATTAGATAAAACTACAACTTGGTCTATTGTTAAGAAAATTATTGGATGTAGATGAGTTTATAAAATTAAGACTCATAATAATGGTAATATAGAAAGATATAAAGCTAGATTGATAGTCAAGGGTTATGCTCCAGAACATGGAATTGATTATGATTAAACATTTGCTCCTATTGCAAGAATGATCACTATAAGGATTATCATAACTCTTAATGCTATAAAAAACTGGAATATTTTTTAACTTGACGTTAAAAATGTCTTTTTGAATGGAAAATTGCATGAAGATGTTTATATGACTCTTCCTCCCAGATTTGATGTTCCTCAAGATCATGTTTTTAAGCTTTAGAAAGCCTTATATGGTCTTAAACAAGCTCAAGGCTTGATTTGATCTTTTTGAAGGTATAGTAATTCTACTCTTATATGTGGATGATATGATCATCACTGGAAATGATAAAGTTGGCATCTTGCAAGTTAAAAGTGATCTTCACAAAGAATTTGAAATAAAAGACCTTGGTTTGCTTAGTTATTTTTTGAGAATTAAAATTGTACGTAATGATGGAGGATACATTATGTCTCAAACAAAATTTACGAGTGAAATTATTGACAGGTCAGGTTTAACCGATAAGAAGAAAGTGGATACACCAGAGGCTCTTGGTACAAAATTGAGAGCACCAGACATAGAGAAATTTGGATGATCCTATCCCATACAAACTTATAAGAGCGTTGACCTATCTCACTATCACTCGTTCAGACATATCACATGCCGTACACACTGCAAGCCAGTTTCAACAAGCTCCTACTGGTGCTCACATGAATGCAGTTATTAGAATCATCAGACACATAAGGCACTCTGTGGATAAGGGGGTACTTTTGACTTCTTCCTCTTCACTTGATTTGATTGTATATACTGATGCAAATTGGGGGGAGACGTCAATAATCACATTCCACCACAGGTTTTTGTATATTTTTAGGTGAATCATTAATATCTTGAAAATGCAAAAAGCAACGGAAGGTGTTGCTTTCATCTATAGAAACGGAATACCGAGCCATGACAACCACTGCTATTGAGATCTCATGGATTACAGAGGTGTTGAGAGACATGGGGGTCATCCTTGAACAATCATCTACTCCGTTTTGTGACAACAAGAATACCATGTACATCGCATCTAACAACACTTTCATGAAAGAATAAAGAATATTGAGATGGACTGTCACTTTGTTCAAGAGCAATGCTTTAAGAAAAAGCTCATTTTATGTTATGTATCATCTCAAATGCAACTAACAGACTTCTTCACCAAGTCATTATCACCTCCTAGATTTAATTTCTTATTAGACAAACTTTCGATATACATACCGTAAGTTTGAGGGGAGTGTTAACTGGCAGGTCGGGCCACTAGGGCCCGACCCATGCTGGCCCTTGGTTAGGTCCTGGAGGTAATCATTGGGGAGCTGGGCTCCCCAATGGCTATAATAACTAGCCGTTGGGGAGATCTGCTCCCCAATTGTGCATTCAGTTGAATGGCTATTATTCTTCTCTTCTCTCTCACTTGTAATACTTGCTCTATAAATAGAGCCTCAATCAATAAATACACAAGTTGTCTTGCACAGCCTTTTGATTCTTGATTTGGCTCTCTCTTACTCTTGACTCTTGTTGGATTCTTAACTTGATACATCCATATGTTGGTGTTTTTATAACTTGACAATTTCACCAACGTAATGACATTTTGTGACTTTGCCGATTCAACATTCAAGCATCAACAAATATTTACATCATGTACTTCATCTAATCATTTATGTAATTCGATAAAAGCATGTTTGTTATGAGTGGCACCAATAGAGGATAAAATGAGAGAATATTATTTAAGATGGTTTGGACATATATAAAGAAGTTCAGAAGAAGAACCTCTAAGAAGGTATGAAAAACTAAATTTGGAAAGTATAAAAAGAGGTAGAGGACGACCACAAAAGTATTGGAAAGAAACAATAAAGAATGATCTAGCTTATTGTGAGTTAACTACTAACATGGCACTAAAAATAGAGTTATGTGGAAACAAAGAATCCATGTAGTCGACCCCGTCTAGTATAGGAAAAGGCTTAGTAGTTGTTGTTGTGCACCATCTCACTTCGACAGTTCTTAAAGGAACATATCTTAATACTATATAATAAGTTTTTTCTAAATTAACATATTATTAAAGGTTCTTCCTTTATACTCTAAATTGTTTCATAAGATGTCTAAATAAGTGAAGTCTTGATAGTAGATCTCCCTATCATGGTTCTCCATTATACTCATACTTGTTTATACCTTCATTCAATAATTTTTTCCAATAATTTCATTATATGACAACTTGATACATGGATAATTTGCACAATTTTAAATGTCTCTCTTATTCTTATATATGAGTATAATTATACTTTTCCTCTATTTTTTAACCATCTTTTGATTTCTCTATATTTCATTAAATAATCAAATAAACTAAGTGATACCCATTTATCTTAGGATTTTCAATATTCCTATAGGATTATTATTTAATCATACAAATCTATCAAACTTTGTAGGTTTAAGAGCCTTTTTGAATTTTGACTTCTTTCCCTTAATATATTGATAGAAATTATGTTTTATATACTCTCTTGAGTTGTTCACCTCTACAAAGCTAATGTGAGCACCTATATTTTCATTAAAAAACTTATAAAAATAATTTTTCATATATTTTTGACATCATAACTTATATAATCTTTAATACATCTAACAAAAGTAATAACCTTACTTTTCGTATCTCCAGCCTTAGTTATATTATAGTATTTCCATTACCTCCTTTTGAGTTGAATTTTTTTATATAAATCTTTTCAAGTTTTAGATTTTGCTTAATTGACGGCCTTTTCTGGAATGCCTCTTTAGCCAAGTTTCATTAGATTTATTGGCACAAAGCAATTTATTACATGCTCACTTTGTCTTAATTTTATTTTGCATCGTCTCACTCCACCACCAAGACTCATTTAATAACGTATGCCTCCCTTAGATTTACCGAATACATCTTTTGTCACTTTTCCAATATATATTGTCATATTAAAAATATGCCTCAAGATAAACCTACATAATTTCAAGCATCTCATTGCATACCTTTCTAAATATACCTCCTCTCTCAATTTTGAGGTTCCAACATTGGACCAAGTAGCTCTATATATTCTTTGTCTATTTGGATGCTTTCTTACATGTAATTCATAATTAAAAGTTATTGTTAGTTAAGCTTTCTCTTAAAATTACCTTTCAATCCTTATAACAAGATCTATCATTTCTCTTATAAGCAAAATAATCATTTTGTATTTTTCACAAACCACTCTTACAAGTAATTAAATGTTGATCTCGTTTTCTAAAAATTGCATTTGCTATAAGAGACCATATACAACAACAACAACTAAGCCTTTTTCCGTACTAGATGGGGTCGGCCTATGTTATCAATAGCGGTTAGCGGGCCTTATATAGCGATAGCGGGGATATAGCGGATTTAGCGGTACACTTTTATTTACAATTAAAAAATTATATATATAATGGGTTCTCTAATTTTTAAGAAATATCAAGAAATACAACTTTTTTCATAAATATGAATCAAACTACAACAACAACAACTAAGCCTTTTCCCATACTAGACGGGGTCGGCTACATGGATTCTTTGTTTCCACATATCCCTATCGTGTGCCATGTTAGCAGTTAACTCCCAATAAGCTAGATCATTCTTTATTGTTTCTTTCCAACACTTTTGTGGTCGTCCTCTACCTCTTTTAATACTTTCCAAATTTAGTTTTTCTAACCTTCTTACAGGTTCTTCTTTTGATCTTCTTTCTATATGTCCAAACCATCTTAAATGATGTTCTCTCATTTTATCCTCTATTGGTGCCACTCCTAATTTGTTTCTAATAACCTCATTATGTATACGGTCTTTTCTTGTATGACCACTCATCCATCTCAACATCTTCATTTCTATCACAGACATCTTTTGTACATGTTGATGATTAGCTGCCCAACACTCATAACCATAAAACATGGCAGGCCTAATTGCTGCTCTATAATATTTACCTTTTAATTTTAATGGTATCTTCTTATCACAAAGAATACCTGATGCTCCTCTCCATTTTAACCAACTACCATTAATTCTATGTATAACATCTCCATCAATTCTTCCATCACTTTGAAAAATTGACCCTAGGTATTTAAAACTTTCCTTTTGGGGAATATAATGTGTGCCAATTTTAATTTCTATGTCCTCTGAAGTAGCCAAATGATCAAACTTACATTCCATATATTCTGTCTTTGTTCTACTAAGTCGGAGGCCTTTGTTTTCTAATGTTTCTCTCCATAGTTCCAATTTTCTATTAACTTTTTCCTTAGACTCCTCCACTAATACAATGTCATCTGCAAATAACATACACCAAGGTACTTCATCTTGAATATGTTTTGTTAACTCATCCATCACCATTATAAATAAGTATGGACTTAAAGTTGATCTTGATGTAACCCAATATTAACTTCAAAGAAGTCTGTCGTTCCTTCATGAGTCCTCACACATGTTTTTGCACCATCATACATGTCTCTTATAAGGTTAATATATGTCAATGGGATACCTCTTTTTTCCAAAGTTCTCCAAAGAACCTCCTTCGGTACCCTATCATAAGCTTTTTCTAGATCAATAAATATCATGTGAAGGTCTTTCTTTTTTGCTCTAAAATGTTCCATAAAACGTCTCAAAAGGTGAATCGCTTCAATAGTAGATCTACCTGGCATAAATCCAAATTGGTTCTCTGTTGTACTTGATACTTGTCTTAACCTACGTTTGATAATTCTTTCCCATAATTTCATAGTATGACTCATTAACTTGATACCTCGATACTTCGCACAATTTTGAATGTCTCCCTTGTTCTTATATACGGGTATAAGTGTACTTGCTCTCCATTCCTCGGGCATCTTTTGGTTTTTCCATATTTCATTAAATAGTCTTGTGAGCCAAGTGATTCCTATTTCTCCTAGTATTTTCCAAACTTCTATAGGAACATTATCTGGTCCTACCGATTTACCACTCTTTATATGTTTAAGAGCCTCTTTGACTTCATTCTTTTGAATACGTCGGTAGAAATTGTGGTTTATATACTTTTCTGACTTGGCTAAATCTCCTAAACTAATACTAACGTCTTTATTTTCATTAAAAAGATTATAAAAATAGTTTTTCCATCTATTTCTTATATCATCATTTGCCACTAGAATTTTTTCATCCTCGTCTTTTATGCATATAACATAATTAAGATCTTTAGTTTTCTTATCTCTAGCCCTAACTATCCTAAAAATATCTCGCCTTTTTTGCTTCCTTCTTTGCTTTCTTATAAGCTTCTAATGTTTCACTAGTTTTCTTAGCATAATGTAATTTGTAACATGCCCTCTTTGCCTTGATTTTATTTTGTACTACTTCACTCCACCACCAAGCTTCTTTTTGTACCGGTACACCTCCCTTAGATACCCCTAACACATCTTTTGCCACTTTCCTAATATGTATAGCCATATTGTTCCACATATAAGAGGGTGTGCCAACATAATTCCAAACATCTCCTTGAAGGACTTTCTGTTTAAATATATCTTCTTTCTCGCTTTTGAGCTTCTACCATTTAGTCTGAATAGCTCGATACACTCTTTTCTTCTTTGTCCATTTTTTTCTTTGTAAATCCATAACTAAAAGTCGATGTTGGGTGGTTAAGCTTTCTCCTGGAATTACCTTACAATCTTTACAACACGCTCTATCTTTTTTTCTACAAATAAAGTAATCAATTTGTGTTTGTGATAAGCCACTCTTATAAGTAATTAAATGTTCATCTCGTTTTTTGAAGATTGTATTGACTATAAAGAGATCAAATGACATAGCAAAATTTAAAATCTCCCTACCTTCCTCGTTTATATCCCCATAACCAAAGTTTCCATGAATCCCTTGATATCCTAATGCCTCTTTACCGACATGTCCATTTAAATCTCCTCCTAAACAAATCATCTCCCTTTGTGGAATCTTTTGAAACACCTTATCTAACTCTTCCCAAAAAACTGTCTTTATACTATCTTCTAGTCCTACTTGGGGTGCGTAAGCACAAACTATATTCAAAACCTCTACTCCTAACACTAATTTCAATGTCATGATTCGGTCACCATATCGTTGTATGTCTACTACACTCTCCTTTAAATCTTTATTTATGATAATACCAACTCCGTTTCGGGCCTTTTCTTTACCTGAGTACCATAATTTAAAACCTGTATCATCTATCTCCTTTGCTTTTTCTCCAACCCATTTTGTCTCTTGTAAACATAGAATATGAATCTTTCTCCGAATCATAGTATCTACCACCTCCATTAGCTTACCCGATAATGTTCCGATATTCCAAGAACCAATACGAATCTTATTATCTAGGACTAGCTTCCTTACCCCCTGCATCCGTCCATAATCAAAATGCGGAGACCCTCTCTGAAAACTTTTCACTACATTCGGGCGGCAATGTAGTGGGACTAACTTCTTTACCCACACCCGTCCATGATGTGGGAACCCTCTCTGCAATTGATTCACTACATTCGGGCGAAAATGTAGTGGCCCTTGCTTACTTCTTACTGCATTCGGGCTCTGCAGCACGTCGCTAGGCGGGGACGCCCCAAAGCAATACTCATAATTTTTGTAATCCATGTTGTAGAAATCCGTCGAAGTTTTACGCTGGCTATCGGAAGCCTAACACAACCCTCCTCCTTTATCCGGGCTTGGGACTGGCAATGCAAGGGTGATCCCTTACATGGGCGGAGTTATAAATATGAATCAAACTAAATAAATAATTTCTATTTTTAACTTCTAAAGAAGTTTATTTATCTTTCATGTGTCAAAATCTCAAAAGAGTTACGAACATGGTACATATGGGAAGAACTCACTCAACATAAACTTGTTATATCAAGCATAAATTCAAAGAGTGGCAGGATGAATTAATTCGACTAAATTCAAATGCACATATTACAAGAAAGAAACATTCTTTTAATTATGAAACTAAATAAATAGACACATTTACATAAAACTAAACATTCTTCTCAAGAAAGAAACACAAATTTAGACTCGATCGCAATGATTTCATCTAAGAAACAAGAATGAAGTTTACCCTGGCTATTAGTGTGGTCCTGCTTCTGTTCCTTTGGTTAAAAAATGCAATGCAGAGAGATGGCAGCAAATGCCAATGTGAGACATCGTCCCACTGTGATTGGCCCTTGGCCTCCTCTTGATTTAAAAAGAAAATTGTATTACTGAGGCATCGAAAGCTAATGCATAAGAACATGTAAGAAGGTATGAAAAACTAGATTTTGAAAGTATTAAAAGAGGTAGATGACGATCACAAAAGTGTTGGAAAGAAACAATAAAGAATGATCTAGCTTATGTTGAGTTAACTGCTAACATGACACTTGTGAGTTAGACTATAAGCATGGTAACCTGTCAGTAGAAGAAAGAAAATCCCCCCATAGACCATGTAAGATGAATTACAGCCTCAATTCGACAGCAATTACATTTGTTATGTTTACTGTTCCACTTGTGACATCTACCACTGTATCTCTTTTTTATCATTCATTAATTAACAACAAGCTTGAATGGTTTCAGCCATCTACCGATTTGGTTGACGTTTATTTACCAAAACAGGATCCTATTAGGATTACACTGAGCTAAATTTGGTGGAAAACTTGCTTATTTTATTTTTAATCGTCAAAACCAGTTGGTTTCAAACAAAATTAAGCATGATATTGGGCATACTATCCAACTCATTCTTGCAAACAGGCCCCACAAAAGACTTTACCAGCACCCTGTTCCGCTCAGTTGGACTACTCCTCTGGGACCTTCACGGGTGCAGACTTCGATATAATTCAGCTGTCTGTACTGTAAAGTCCCTTGAATCTTGTCATCAACTATTGTTTTTTATGCCAATATAATAGCTAAAATATTCGAGTAGCAATACAAGGTTCATTGGTTTTTCAACTAGGTAAGCCAACTTGCAGTTAACATTTATGGCAACCAATATATTTCATAACATTTATGAGTGTCAATGCGTCTAATGAACATTTTTCTCATTTTGAGAAGATTTCACGAAAACACCAGTTTTAGCAATAGGCTTTAAAAGGACACCACTACTAGGGAGCTGAGCACCGATAGGAGGATACTCACCATCAATAAAATAAAACTCATCATAGATAGATAGTTTTTGCACAAGCCAAGAGAAGATGAAAAGATGAACTTGGCTCCAGGAAACGAAGCAAGTCACATAGCAGTTTCGCACAGATATGATCCGAGATGTTTACGCGCATACCCAAGCAATCATGCATGGAGAACCAATAGTGAACCCACGTCACCGTATCATATCGAAGCAACTCAAACCGAACTTAAAGGAACTCGTTTGCCAGAAAGTATACTTACTGATAGTTCCTATCAAACAAAGAATCGTACCTTCGCCTGATTTCTTCGAGCGTGAGGACGAAGGTTTTTTCTGTTCCTTCTGAGATACGTAACCTTCAATCGCATTGGACGGGCCCATCCAATCCTGCACAAAAACATCTCCTTTGTCGTTCACATCCAGTTTCTCCAATATTTTTAACTCTCGCACCCCTAGCACCTCTTTCTCCTTCTCCTCCGTGCCGCCCTCTCTGAACAGACTCAACACTTGCGAAACCTTCTCGTGGTTAAAATTCGTGCTTCGCTCCGCATTCAGCATCTCGGCAAAAGCTCGCCTATGAAGAAGGCATCCGGAAGAACAGTACAGAAACGTCTCAGTCATATCATAGACCCTATGCTCTTTGACCGAAATGCGGTATCGCCCCTTCTTTGGTCGATCGGACAGTAAAGGATTAACACAGATGGGGTACCTGCAGAGATTCACGATCGTTCTCTCAGTGACAACGTCCTCCTAGTCGCTCCGAGAGAGAAGGGATCCGGCGGCAAGAATCTTGTTCTCGCTTGAAATCCCGTCAAGGAAAGCAAGTTGCAGAGTGTAGATTGCTCCTATATAATCCCGTCAGTGACACCATCTTTCTCGCTCTCCTGGCAACTCTGCACTCGCAGGCCATGGGAAGCGCCAAACTCAGTCCTCTTAAGGATGGCAGCGTCAGCTTCGGACGGAGCAGCAGATGACGGAAGTGGTGGTGGCGGCCATTGATGTCTGCGACTGATGGCGGAGAGAGGGGCGAGAGGCAACAGATGGGATGCGGGAGATAGCAGCAACTAGGTTTTATGTACTTTAGATCGGATCGATCCAATGGATATTGGATCGACCCGAGCCAAACATGTTTGTACGCTAACATCAATATAGTGGTCCGCTATAGCGGTGTTAGCGGCGCAAATTGCACCCAGACAATCCACCTGCTATTTAATGCACACAAAAGCGGTCTCAGGTCCGCTAAAATGCTATAGCGGCCGCTATAGCACGCTATTGACTACTTAGGGGTCGACTATATGGATTCTTTGTTTCTACATAGCCTTATCATAGTTTTACGTTGGATGTTGAAAGCCTAAAGCAACCCTCCTCCTTTATCCAGGCTAGGGACCACGGCCATGAAAGGGTGATCCCTTACATGAGTGGAGTTCTATAAGAGACCATATACCATAGCAAAATTTAAAATTTCCTTACCTTCCTCACTTAAATCTCCAAAGTTATAGTTGTCATGAATACCTTATTGTTATGACTCTACTCCCATATCCATTTAGATCTCCTTCCAATCAAATCATCTCTTTGTAAAATTCTTTAAATCACCTTATCAAACTTCTCTAAAACAAATACCTTCTTTATACTTTCTTCTAGTCCTATTTAGGATGCATAAGTACAAAATATATTTAAAGACTTAACTCTAACACTAATTTTACCATCACAATTCGATCATTGTGTATTCGGTCATTGTGTCATTGTATCTCTACCACCTCGAGTTGAGGTTCTAATAATTTAAGTACCAATTCAAATCTTGTTATCTAGGACTACCTTTCTTACTCCCGCATCCATCCACGTTGAAAATACATAATCACTCTTTATAATTTATTCATTACAACCTAACAATAATATAGCGAGACTAGTTTCTTTACCACACAAGTTCATGATACAAGAACCCTCTTTACAAGTGATTCACTACACATGGGCAAAGATGTAGAGGCCCTTGCTTAAATTTCATTGTGTTCGGACTCCGGAGTACGTCACTAAGAGGGGATGCCTCAACGAGATGCTCATAAGTCTAGATTCAATAGTAGTAAATCCAATAAAGTTTTACATTGGCTCTCGAAAGCCTAAGGTAACCCTCCTTTCACATCTAGGCTTTGGACCGGCCATGCTGGAAACATGCATATAAATGAAAATGAAAAAAACAATAAAAGCATAACAATTAACAAGATTGCTTGGATAAATATATGTAGTGTAGCATTACAATGTACATGTAATAGAATAGTGATACATGGCAGATGATGAGAGTTGAGAAACATGGATCACAAGATTTCTTTAGAGTAAAACTAAGATGTGGAGTCATAAACAAGATTACCTGAACTAAATAGTCATTAAGAATTGCAAAGAATGCAAGAGAAAAGCATGGTGACAAGTTGTGCAACAAAGATATTCATCATATCAAGTCCAAGACAAAATCAAATATATGTGTTTTACATGTCATTAAGAAACAAAATGCACATAATATAACATTTAACCAAATATCATGTTACAAAAGGTTACATGTTAAATAACTACATTACTAAAATAGACAAAAGATCAATCATTCTCAAAACATGCTTAGTAAAATAACATATTATAAATTGAAATATTATGCATTACTCATGGCAGACAAATATAATGGTGATGACAGTAACTTATCTAGTAAATTTAGTAGCCACATGACTGACTTAAGTGGTTGGTATTCTGAGCTGCCATAGAGCCATTTGTGGCCAAAATTGTGGTCTTAATAGGCACTTCTAAATGGTGTCCATTATAACTGCTAAGGGTCCATTTAAATGCTATAGCATGTTCAGCAATATTAGTAATGATTCTAATGAACCAAAGCTCTTCAAAAGTAACAGTCACTATAGTGTGCTATTGATGACATAGCATGATATCATTGTGTAACTTCCTTTTCTTACTTGTACCCCTTCTATTTTTGTTTAATAATGCAATAGTTTTCTTAAGCTCACTAGATTTTATTTCTAATGGCCATAAAGTTATAGAGGAAAAGTGAAGTGATTTGAATTAGTACCAATTGTTATAGTATTAGGTACTATATACATCTGAACTCAACTTATCTAAATCAAAGCACCGCACCCCTCTTGGGGCATGGAACCATCACAGAAAGATATCAATATGTTCTGTTATGGTTAATGTTTTCCTTAGAACATGCATTGATCTGGTAGAGAATATGTCTAAGTATGAGAGAATGATCGAAAGAAGATAATGTAAAACATACCGAGAAGAAAAGAAATACAGGACACCTGCTGCCCTGCTTAGTTGATCTCTCCTCAGCAATGTGGAATGCAGAATCAAGTTTTTCATTCCCACTTGGGGTGCTTGACCATACGTTATATTTTATGCTTTTGTGCACATCATCCTCACTAAAAGATTTTATGACAAAAAAGAATGCATCATCATACTTTGTCGCAAAATCAATCAAATTGTATCGGTCTCTTCGCATGGCAGGACTCAGTTTATCCAGGATTTCCTCTGCAGCCAGGGAATCCTTTACTTTGCTGGCACGAGGCCCACGATTTTGCTCCATGAATTTATTGGAAGAACTATTTATGCAAGCATTGCCACTAACCCTAAAAGTATTCTTGCCATAAGATCTTCCACAATTGGGTACAAAATTCCTAGAACCGTTTTGTGAAATTAAGCCACCTTTTCCTTCATCTGGATTCTGTCCAAGTTTCCCAAGAGGAGAACATTTTGCCAAATGTCCAGTCTGAAAACCAGATACACGTTTTGGCACCTGCAAAGAACAAGGTCCCAGTCAACCTTCAAATGAACCAGAACAAAAATCAAGGCATACTAATCATATTAAAGTAAAGCAAACAGTAAAAATATGCTAACAAGTTGTTCACAAACACTAATAGACGTCATCTCAAAGATTACCACTAGGAAAAAACCAAAACCAGAAATATCATGTTTATCCAGCAGCGGACATTTCTATTTCGCCAAAAGAAGAGGAAAGTTCAGAGAGAGAGAGATGATAATGATGATGATGACCTTGATGATAAGAGATAGTTAATTCATGAATATGCACACTAAGAGTATAAGATGTGCACCTTCTTAGAATTAAAGCAATTGAAATCTAAAGAAATGAACAACAAAGCATATACTCCCACCAGTCAACAATTTGACAAGAACAAATGGGAAACAGAAAAACCAAAAATACAATGGTGAACGGATTGCTAAAATAAAAAACACTTGTCACAAAATCAATCAAAAGCAGCTTTCTTGTGAACATACCTCATTCATACTCTTCAAAGGCTTGCTGTGCATCAAATGAGCAGGAAGATTAACAGATGCTCCAGGAATGTCTGAAGGATCATCTAATGATGGTTTTGCTAAGGCATTTGAATCAGAGCTATTGCTCAGTTTAGTGTTATCCAAGTGCTTTGAATGCGCTCGGAAATTACCATCAGCATTTGTTTTCACATGACTAAATCCCACAGGTGCAGTGAGAAGATCACCAACGACAGGTGGCATACCATTAGTTCCAATAGCACTGGGAGGTGCCTTGATAGGATGTGAAGCAGCATAAACAGGAGGTTTCCCCAAATATTGTCCACCAGGAGCCACCAACTGCCCGCAGGAATATGGATCATAGCCAGGAACGCAATAAACCATTGAATTAGCATCAGGTGGATTACCCTGAAAAGAAATCTAGATAAAACATCAAATTATAGGCATGTAGAAAAACATTATTAGTTCAAGAAAGCAGCAAACTCAAGAAAAAGGAGAACACCTGCAAACCTAGTAATTAAGAAGGGGGAAAGTATTTTCTTTGATCTAAAGATATGTAAACTAAAAGCAGAAAGACTCCAAATATAACATGTCCTTTGAGAAAAATCTGAAAGATGCAAATGAACCAAAAGAAGCCTAGTAATTTGGCATGATCTAGCAGAAAAGCACACATGCACATTCCTTGGATGCATATGCAAGTAGTATGTGCATGCAAACAAGAGAATCAACAGACGCATGCCCACACATTTGTTTGTTTGTTTGTTTGTTCAATGGTAAGACATTATTCATAGTGGATATATATGCTCTGCGTTTGTGTGTTGTGTGTGCATGCAGATGTACGTGAGAGAGAGAGGGAGATAAAGAAAGAGCAGTATGTATCAGTGTCTATCATACAATACCTAAGGATGACAGGATTTTCAATATGATATGACCTTATCGTGTCGCATCATCTATATAAATAAACTACAAAATAATAGCAATTTAGTTTTTTGCTAAAAGGTAAGGATGACAGGATTTTCAATATGACATGACCTTATCGTGTTGTATCATCCATATCAATACAATTACAAAATAATAGCAATTTAGTTTTTTGCTAAAAGGTTATGATATGTATCATATCTTTGAGCTTCTACTATATGGATTGCATGACGATACTTACAATAAACACGCAGAGAGAGGGAGAGAGAGGACCATGGTGATGAGTATGATCTTACCAAAAGAGGGACATCATGGACTTCTCCATTTAAAGGACAGCCTCTCTCTTCTGAAGAACCATCATAACCTGCAAGAAGCACCAGATAAGCTGAAATATGTTGGTCTGCCACATAAGGATGTTCTAAATGATAAAAAGTATAAATAAAATGACAACTGGAGCATGGCTACTCACTATTCACCAGGGTAAAAGTACTTACAACAATTAGTTGTAGGACAATAGATTTCAGGATCAGCAGGCAACTCTTGAACTGAAAGATTTCCTGTAGAATCGAATGCAGAAGCCTCCATTTGTCCCAGTGCCACAGCAGAATGAATAGTTTCTTTTGTATGAACCTGCAAAGAATACAAAGGGCACGTCAAGAAATAACTGTTGTTCATTATTCATATGAACATGTGTGTGTGAGTGAGAGAGAAGAGAGAACCACATCCAGCGCAGATGAATTGACAGGAGAAAATCCTTCTGAAACTTGCCCGGATTGGTCACTAGCTGGATAGATTTGAATCAAGCCACAAATATGTTCAAGAGAAATGATAAACATTAATTTAGAAGTTTCAGGATCCTTCAACTCTTCCACCACCACGTGAAAGGCTAACAACTAACAGAAAGAATTAAATATTTACTACAGTGGAGATGGAAGGGAGAAGGCAGGTTGGCCTGCATGTGTTCATGGGAGCTCCCACGGCGTGACCTTTCAGGTACTCAACAGCTTAAAGCAACATTTAATACTCATCAACCAGAACAGCAGAACCAACTATTTTTACTACCTTACGTGACTGCCTAAGGCCACCAAAAGCATGGTACTTCACAAACCAATTGTTCCTTTGCTTTTGAACAGAACAAAACAATCTAAATTATCTAATACCATTTCTCCTAAGAAGAGAAGAAAGGGAACAACAAAAGGATACGTAACTCCCTCTTCGTAGAGCTTGACATGATCACTGAAACGTCCCTGGAGTACGAATAACTTAGCTAAATCTAACTCAGCATCCACCAGCTTTTAACAAGTCGTTCAGAAAAAAATCACCACCCTACAATCTATAAGCAAGTAAATAACCAATATTCACCATAGCAAGTTGAAAAACAAAAGACACATGACGGGAATGAATGTTGGAACCCATAGCAGGAGTAGCAGGTGACGTGACCACAATGAATGGTACGATCAACCAGCATGCATCAAACAAAAATGAAACAACCATGAAAATTACACAATTCCTAAGAATACTTAGTATCAGCAAGTACCAACAAGATTGAACAGGCCGAGATCATTCCCTTCTGGCAAGTTAACAAGTGCCAGCTTATTTGGTGCAAAGGTACATGCTCTCAACACAAAAGAAACCAGTCAAAAAAAGGAGAAAAGGCTTACTAATTAACCGCTTTAAGGTACAGACCAACAATGTGACAAAACAACTCCCAGAAAAACAAAAAAGGCGGAAGCTTTGGTTTCTTCCTTACTAACTACCAACCAGTAAGAGATAGGGTCGCATGAAATGGGAATGATGGAAAAATATCCCAAAATATTGAGAGAGGGAGAGAGACACCTACATTAGGTGCTGTTTTGAAACCGGGATTCCAAGGAAACAAAAAATCACATGAGGAAAACAAGGTGAAAGACTAGTACTCACGAGTTGGTGAACGAATAAGTAAACGAGAAAAGAGAAAGTTGTGGAAACTTCCGAATAAAATACATTTCGGAAGAACCGAGAGGCCCTTGGATGAGCGGAAGCGTTGATGAAGACGAGCCAAAGAAAGCACTGGTCTAGGAAGACGGTTTCCCTCTACAAGGATTATCGCAAAGAAATTCTTTTTTTAATCTTTTTTATAGGAGGCTACTCGTATATATATTCTTTTCTTCCCTTACTGTTTCCATTTTCTCTTTTGGAAGTCTTTTGGAAGTAAATGGTTATGGTAAACCTTTGTTATTTATGCAAATAAGTAAAACACTTTCTATAATGATTTTGTTTTAAGTATAAAATGCATCTCAGAAAATCACGAAAGAGACCCTTTCTTTCGGGATTTCATAAGAACACTAACTAGAAGGCCTTTTATGGCCATCGAGTTACTCAATCTAACTTACATATCCCACTTGGCCATAAACGTAACTTACAAAAATTGGTTATACGTGTTATTTTCAACAAACAAAGGTACATAAAACATGAAATCAAATCTAAATCAAATTTATTGGATCATAAAAGGTATTTTACATAAAATCAAGCCATAAGACTTGTCTTACTTATTCATTGTATACAAGAGTGCTATTTATAGAGAAATAGAGTAGAAAGAGAATTGATAATTTGCTAGAAAGTAATTGGAGTCTTATATCTCTCTCCAATGCTTTTCTTTTTGTTTCTTTGCCCAAGTTTACATTTGTTTTGCAATCATTTACTTTAATACCTAGAAGAAAATTTCTAAGATTAATCATAAATAAAAGTATTAAGATCTCATAACGACAACTTGAAAACCTATATTTTTCAAATAAGTTCTTCAATAAAAAATATTGATCATCTAAGTAGGATTGTCAAATATAACATATAATTTTATAAATAATAATGAACCCAATATATTACAAAAAGGTCTTAGTATACCAAAAGGCTTTAAGGCTAAGTTCAAACCCGAATTTTAAGGACAAACTTGAACTCAAACAAGCTTTAAGGCTAAGCTCAGACCATCTAAATCAATCAAATATCAAGGTCCTTAAATAACTCATGATCTCAAACATGATTTTATGATTCTAAGAATAAGATAATCCACTAAGATGATCAAAGAAAGGTTTTAAATATATACGAAAATATTTATAATCAACTTAATATTTTCTAAAAATCTTTTCAAAATAAAATGTTTGTCTCAAAAACAAGAATTCTTTAAATGCATTTTTAATAATTCACATAAAATGATAAAAAATATAGCAAATGAAAACTCCTTTTATGTATTATTTTCAAATACTTGTATCAAGTACAAGGTTATCAAGATAACAATAAGTATATTTTCAACATTTACTCATCTCTAACCAATAAAAACATGAAATACCTTATTCAAAAAGGTCTTCAACAAAAGACCAACGAACATGACATATAGCTACAACACGAAGATCTTAATCACATGCAAAATGCAACTTCAAAGTTGTCAAGATAAAAAATTATCAAATATCAATATGTGTATTTTCAAAAATTAACTACTCTTTAACCAATAGCCAACAACATGAAGCACTTTAATCACAAAAGTCTTCAACAAAACAACAACAACAACAACAACAACTAAGCCTTTTCCCATACTAGACGGGGTCGGCTACATGGATTCTTTGTTTCCACAGATCCCTATCGTGTGCCATGTTAGCAGTTAACTCCCAATAAGCTAGATCATTCTTTATTGTTTCTTTCCAACACTTTTGTGGTCGTCCTCTACCTTTTTTAATACTTTCCAAATTTAGTTTTTATAACCTTCTTATAGGTTCTTCTTTTGATCTTCTTTCTATATGTCCAAACCATCTTAAACGATGTTCTCTCATTTTATCCTCTATTGGTGTCACTCATAATTTGTTTCTAATAACCTCATTATGTATATGGTCTTTTCTCGTATGACCACTCATCCATCTCAACATCTTCATTTCTGTCACAGACATCTTTTGTACATGTTGATGATTAACTGCCCAACACTCAGAACCATAAAACATGGCAGGCCTAATTGTTGCTCTATAATATTTACCTTTTAACTTTAATGATATCTTCTTATCACAAAGAATACATGATACCCCTCTCCATTTTAACCAACTAGCATTAATTCTATGTGTAATATCTCCATCAATTCTTTCGTCACTTTGAAAAATTGACCCTAGGTATTTAAAACTTTCCTTTTGGAGAATACAATGTGTGTCAATTTTAATTTACATGTCCTCTTAAGTAACCAAATGATCAAACTTACATTCCATATATTTTGTCTTTGTTCTACTAAGTCGGAGGCCTTTGCTTTCTAATGTTTCTCTCCATAGTTCCAATTTTCTATTAACTTTTTCCTTAGACTCCTCCACTAATACAATGTCATCTGCAAATAACATACACCAAGGTACTTCAGCTTGAATATGTTTTGTTAACTCATCCATCACCATTATAATTAAGCATGAACTTAAAGTTGATCCTTGATGTAACCCAATATTAACTTCAAAGAAGTCTGTCGTTCCTTCATGAGTCCTCACACATATTTTTGCACCATCATACATGTCTCTTATAAGGTTAATATATGTCAATGGGATACCTCTTTTTTCCAAAGTTCTTCAAAGAACCTCCCTCGGTACCCTATTATAAGTTTTTTCTAGATCAGTAAATATCATGTAAAAGTCTTTTTCCTAAAAGGTGAATCGCTTCAATAGTAGATCTGCCTGACATGAATCCAAACGGGTTCTCTGTTGTACTTGATACTTGTCTTAAGCTATGTTCGATAATTCTTTCCCATAATTTCATAGTACGACTCATTAACTTGATACCTCGATAATTCGCACAATTTTGAATGTCTCCCTTGTTTTTATATATGGGTATAAGTGTACTTGCTCTCCATTCCTCGGGCAACTTTTGGTTTTTCCATATTTCATTAAATAGTCTTGTGAGCCAAGTGATTCCTATTTCTCCTAGTATTTTCTAAACTTCTATAGGAATATTATCTGGTCCTACCGATTTACCACCCTTCATATGTTTAAGAGCCTCTTTGACTTTACTCTTTTGAATACGTTAGTAGAAATTGTGGTTTATATACTTTTCTGACTTAGCTAAATCTCCTAAACTAATACTAATATTTTTATTTTCATTAAAAAGATTATAAAAATAATTTTTCCATCTATTTCTTATATCATCATTTGCCACTAGAAATTTTTCATCCTTGTCTTTTATGTATCTAACATAATTAAGATCTTTAGTTTTCTTATCTCTAGCCCTAGCTATCCTAAAAATATCTCTTTTACTCTCTTTTGAGTTGAGTTTTTTATATAAGTCCTCCCAAATCTTAGCTTTTGCTTTACTAACGGCCTTTTTCGCTTCCTTCTTTGCTTTCTTATAAGCTTCTAAAGTTTCACTAGTTTTCTTAGCATAATGTAATTTGTAACATGCCCTCTTTGCCTTGATTTTATTTTGTACTACTTCACTCCACCACCAAGCTTCTTTTTGTGTTGGTACACCTCTCTTAGATACCCCTAATACATCTTTCGCCACTTTACTAATATGTATAGTCATATTATTCTACATATCATAGGGTGTGCCAACATAATTCCAAACATCTCCTTGAAGGACTTTCTGTTTAAATATATCTTCTTTCTCGCTTTTGAGGTTCCACCATTTAGTCCAAATAGCTCGATGCACTCTTTTCTTCTTTGTCCATTTTTTTATTTGTAAATCCATAACTAAAAGTCGATGTTGGGTGGTTAAGCTTTCTCCTGGAATTACCTTACAATCTTTACAACACACTCTATCTTTTTTTTACAAATAAAGTAATTAATTTGTGTTTGTGATAAGCCACTCTTATAAGTAATTAAATGTTCATCTCGTTTTTTGAAGATTGTATTGACTATAAAGAAATCAAATGCCATAGCAAAATTTAAAATCTCCCTACCTTCCTCGTTTATATCCCTAAAACCAAAGTTTCCATGAATCCCTTGATATCCTAATGCTTCTTTACCGACATGTATATTTAAATCTCCTCCTAAACAAATCATCTCCCTTTATGGAATCTTTTGAAACACCTTATCTAACTATTCCCAAAAAATTGTCTTTATACTATCTTCTAGTCTTAATTGGGGTGTGTAAGCACAAACTATATTCAAAACCTCTGCTCCTAACACTAATTTCATCGTCATGATTCGGTCACCATATCGTTGTATGTCTACTACACTGTCCTTTAAATCTTTATTTATGATAATACCAACTCTGTTTCGAGCCTTTTCTTTACCTGAGTACCATAATTTAAAACTTGTATCCTCTATCTCCTTTGCTTTTTCTCCAACCCATTTTGTCTCTTATAAACATAAAATATGAATCTTTCTCTGAATCATAGTATCTACCACCTCCATTAGCTTACCCGATAATGTTTTGATATTCCAAGAATCAATACGAATCTTATTATCTAAGACTAGCTTCCTTACCCCCCGCATCCATCCATAATCAAAATACGGAGACCCTCTCTGAAAAATTTTCACTACATTCGGATGGCAATGTAGCGGGACAAACTTCTTTACCCACACCCATCCATGATGTGGGAACCCTCTCTGCAATTGATTCACTACATTTGGGCAAAAATATAGTGGCCCTTACTTACTTCTTATTGCATTCGGGCTCTACAACACGTCACTAGGCGAGGGCGTCCCAAAGCAATGCTCATAATTTTTGTAATCCATGTTATAAAAATTCGACAAAGTTTTACGTTGGCTGTCGGAAGCCTAACACAACCCTCATCATTTATCCAGGCTTGGGACTGGCAATGCAAGGGTGATCCCTTATATGAGCGGAGTTAGAAAAGTCTTCAACAAAAGGCCAACAAAAATGACATATAGCTATAATACGAAGATCTCAATCATACAAAGGGATACAACTTATTGTCTAACAAACGGTCTACCCTCATAAAAAGAGGTCAACCAATCGATATGTTTAATATCACAAATAAATATCAATAAGTTTGAAGGAAACTCATAAAAAGAAACTCACAGATAAATTTGAATAAGCTCGAAGGAAACTTGGAATGAACACACTTGATTTGCTTTTGCCAAAGAAAAGCCTATTGCTGTCAACTTTCTCCAATCTCTTCATATTACCATTTTGACCTTGGATGAAGAGCCTAAAACCCAATTGAAATGGAAGGGATCCTTATCCAATAACCACTTCTTAACCAAGCCCATGAAATTCATGCTTTCCCTTGATGAGCCCATGCTATCTTTTACATGTAAAGAATCCAGAATTCACGTGACAAACCCCAAAGGTAGAAATTACAAGAGTCAGTTATAAGAGTAAGTCAAGAATGACACAATTGAAGGAACCATAATGATAAGAACCAAGTTCAACCAATAATGAATCTAAATCTGGGACCTGATACAAGACCCTTCATATGTGATCCCTTGCAGTGAATAATCTCTCTCCCACTTCCCTTCCTCTTCCTCTCTCTTTCTCTCGCCAGCCTTCATCTCTCTCTTTGTGCGTGTGTGTGATTGTACTATTGTAGCCCTCACAACCTACTAAAACCAATCATCGGAGTCATAAAGACTTATGTTCAGTGGAGATCCCTCACCTCCACATGCCGGAACAACCTTGACCCCGCCATGAACATTGGAAACCACCCTTGATCCCCGACAATATCTTGTGGCCTTCAAACCACCATCGACATCATAGCTTGCCACTGTCGAAAGCCACTAACTCCCCGTTATTGAAGTTATGCAACCACTGGTCATCACTGCATCCTCCACGACCGATCCCCGACCACCACTTCCCTAGATCACCACCATCCATCATGGTCATAGAAAGCCCCAAACTGAGCCTCCTCACTTCCACCTACTTCTTTGTGTGTATGTGTGCATACCGCAAAGCCCATTGTCACCGGAGCTATCTCTCAATGCATCGCCACCTCGTTGTCATGGACAAAGCGATGGGGAAGTCGAAGGGCTACGAGTTCATCCTCTTCAAGCATCGGAGGAGCACCCAAAAGGTACTCAAGCAGCCTCAGAAGAAGATCATGAGCCGCATGACTGCCTGCCAGCTCACGTCCGTCGAACCAATGTCATTGACCCCTTTGGTTTTGGAGTACATGCAAAGGAAGATCTATGTCAACAATGTCTCAACGGACATTGACCCGCAAAGGTTGCTTTAATTCTTTAACAAGTATGGCGAGATAAAGGAGGCTGAGAGCAAGAAGGAAATCTCAACTTTTGGTTGCTTGCTAATTCCAACAACTCCAAATTCATTCTCCCATTCTCCCCAATAGCCTCAACCACAACTGCAACGCTAACATCAATAACACTCTCAAACATAGCAACAACAACAGTCACTAAAGCCATTTCCTAATCATCCAACACGCCATCGCCGATGCTATCACTATCACACGGTTGCCACCTCTTCCTTAATTAGACTATGATACCATATCAGCAAACACAAGTATGTAAAAAAGTGAAATCAAGCTTTATTCGATGAACTATCATAAGAGTGGTATTTTACATAAAATCAAGCCATAAGGCTTATCTTATTTATTCATTATATACAAGAATATTATTTATAGAGAAATAGGACAGAAAAATGTGCAACAACAAGATTTGAGAGCCATTGAGAGGAGTTGAATAACTAGCCATTGGACCCCTTTGAAGGCCTTGATGGCCATGGTGTCTGGTGGCTTCAATTGTTCCTTCTTAAGGGTTACATGGTTTTTTGTAATCATTAAGTTTTTCCTACATAACAACCAATTTTCATACTAAGACTTCATACATATCTCAAATCCATATGTAACATGCTTTGTAAAGAGATCTTCACAAATACCTTTAGTCAAGAAGGAATCAACTAACATATAAGATATAAATATTTTATTTTATTTAATCATATATGAACTTAGTTGGTGGCATTTAACACTTATATACTTTCTTTTGGTGCTATCGACTCCACTTTTAATCAGAGTAATTGCTATACGGTTGCCTGGCTCGTTGGCTATATCCAACTTCAATTCACGTATAAAATGATTTATCTAATCGACATTTATCATAATCATACTATAACCAACATACTCAACTTCTTGTATATATAATGCTACACCATCTTGTTCCTTACAAGCCCAAGAAACAACACCTCTAAATAAAAATAATTTGACTGAAGGTTAATTTGATGTCATTTTTACTCCCAACAAAATTAGCATATGAGTATCCTACCACTTTTAATTCATTTTCTTAAAAGAATCACTTTAAATCTTTTATTCCTTTATATTTTTGAAAATCTTTTTCACAGCTTAGTGTTGCAAACCAAAATTAATTTGATGTGTACTCACAAAAATGACATCAAAGTTGATATGAAGTCTTGTACATAACATAACATAACATACATTAAGTTGCCAACAACTTAGGCATATAAAACATTTAACTTATTTTGTCCATCACCAGGAAAATCAACCTTACTTAGTTAACCCTTTAATAACGAATATGTTTGTAGGTTTGCAATCACTAGTTCTAAACTTCTTGACAATATAATCAATACATCTTTTTATTCAAACACAGAAGTTTAGATTCTCTATCAGAAATCTTTATACTTCAAACTTTGAATTCAACCATGACTTGGTTTTGACAATCATTTCATTGTTATTCTAATATGTCATCTACAAATAAAGATATAGAATAACAAAGTAACTCCCACTGTTCCAAATATATACACATTGGTCAAGCTCATTGGCTACAAACTAAAGTTCAAAAATGATATTTGGAAAAGTCAAATACTAATGACAAGGTCATTGTTTAAGACCATATAAGAATTTCCTCAACCAATATACTTTATCTTTCTATCCTTCAATAACATATCCTTCTAGTTGTTTCATATAAATGATTTCATCTAAATTACCTTTCAGAAAACAATTTTTACCTCAGATATAAATACAATTAATAGAACACAAAGTAACCAGAATAATCATATGAATGCAAATTCTATAAATATGAGAATATGTATCTACATAATCTAACGACTCCTTTTGCAGAAAACCCTATATGATAAAAGTCATCTTAAACTTATCGATTGTTCCATCTATTTTATATTTCCTTTTAGGAATTCATTTATAGTCAATAGCTTTCCTTCTTTTAAAAAATATGCCACTTTCAAGACTTAGTTTTTCTCATTGAATTCAATTTTCTCACCCATTGTTTTTTTTTCAGTTTGATGATTTAAATAAAGTAATATATTGTCGATAAGTAAGGTTATCAATCAACTCATCTAAATCGACTGAATAACATATTTCCTCTACAAGATAAGTCATCCTTTAAGTAGGACATAGATTCAATATGTATAACATATATCAGTATGAATGATTTTTAATAAGATTGTTATCCAAATTATTTCTTTAGAAAAGGATTTTCTTGTCATTATCTTATATATAAACTTCACACTTATTAAAAGTGCTTTCTAGAAATCTAGACAATAAGTTAAAATTGACTAATTTTCTCAAGTTATTTAAACTTATATATCCTAACTTTTTATTTCATTCATTCATATCGATAATAAAGGCACAATGTTTATAATGAATATAAATAGAATATAAGAAGGTTCATTTTCATTAATATTTAACTTCAACAAACCATGTTCATAATCAAATAAATCATAAAAGAAAATATGCCCATTTTTCCTAAATTGATCTTTCTCCGAACAAACTTACCTTCAACCCTGAAGGACCGTACACTTAGGACATAGGAAAAGAGCTGTTAGCTATATAAACATGATACATGTTCCGTGTTCTCTGAAAAAGAATCAAGACCTCTCGCAGTATGTGGGATTGTATTCTCTGTCATCATTGTGCTCGATCTTGTGTCTTATTGACATTTAATTTAATAAGATCATGTTTCATTGAAGTTTAGGCTGATGATATTACTATTATATATATATATAAAGAGAGAGATTGAATTATGTCATTAGGGGTACTATTATTTTTTGTCCTTTTTCGAAAACTCTAAAGTTTTTAAAATTGTACTCGCACTATAAAAAAACAATGACTAAGTGTGAGTGAGTACGATGTTTATTCATGATCAACTATAATTTTTTTGAAGGTATAAGTATAATAATATTATCTTTCATTCTTTTTTAAAACTTTATATTTTTTGAATTACATAAAAACAATGTGTCTTGTTTATTCATGTTCAATCATTCTTTCGAAGGTATGAATATAATAATATTTTTAAAATCTTTTTTAAAAATCCTTACGTCTTTTAAATTGTAAGCATACTATCAAAAAGCAAAGCATGAGTAGAATTGGTTCCCCCCTCCCTCTCTCTATATAATGGTAACTAGTTGGGTGGATGATGTTTTCAAGATTTTTCCACTTCAAACTTCGCTAGTTTAGCTAAGTAGATGATTACGCAGTTAGATCTTTATTTAGCTTTAAAATTTCAAAATAAGAAAAGATAAGTTTCTCTTCATTTGGTATGCAGGTCCCCTCCGTTTATAGGTCATGTATTCCACAGCATCTTTAGAGGGTCTAAGAAAATGAGTAAAAAAAATAAATCTTAGAGTTTCTGAGAACTGGTTCTATTTGTTGGAAAATAAATGCTCAATTGATTCTATTCTGTCTTTCGGTTTACTTGGAGATACAACGGTCAATGGGCTTCTCTTCACCACTTTGCACCACCAGCAAACAGAGTTTCCATCGCTATCCTTAAGTTGTGTGGCCGGTAAACAACCCTAAGGTGGTGGAACCACCAGTCACGTGTACCTTTAACTAACCCTGCTTACGTGAAACCCACCAATTGGGGTTTAAACCTCCTCACCATTTGAATGTTGACCTCCAAGCTGACCTGAAAAACAGATAGGAAACAGAGAACTATAATCAGCCATGGTCTAGTGGTCAGGACATTGGACTCTGAATCCAGTAACCCGAGTTCAAATCTCGGTGGTATAAAAAACTGACATTTTTGTTTCTCTGCAGGACTGAGTTTTTCTTCACTCTTGCAAGTAGATTCCAGATTGTATTGAATAACGGGGAGATCCATGAACTGGGATCTCCTCAATGTTTTTTCTTCTTTATCTTGGTTTTTCTCTTTCTCTTTCTGGTGGTTCACCGTGTGGATTGTTATTGGGAACGATTCATCTGTAAATTTGTTCAGGTCTGCCTTTATCCTTTTCTTTTTCTTTCTTTTTAATCTGGAAGAGAGGAAACATATTACAGACGTGGATTATATAGATCGCCACCCTCCAATGGATGACAGCAACATCACGAACTGATCTGAGAATTTTATTTATCTTTTTTTTATTATCGGTATGATGGGGAGGCCAAAACCAGATGCAATCCTCTGGTATCAACTAAATGACCTTAAACGTGTGAGTGGACTCCCTAGCTAGGTGAGTATTACTCTTCGTGCATAGACGTAATTTAGCTTAATATTGGCAGTAATGCATATCTGGTGAGGCTCGGCTTGTACATGCTCTCACCTAGTTAATTACACAGGATATTTATGCTAGAACACAACATTAGCCTAACAAATTGGGTGAGTGCTTGTTAGATGGTCACTGCTTTCAATTTGGACAACATAGTTATCAAAAAAAGTGTTTTACTTAATTATGTTGTATGCAAAAAAAAATCATTTGATTATGAGGAAATAAGATCTTTTAACATTCTTCAGTTAGTGGAGGGAAAGCGTCTACAATTGGTAGATGAGCCAACTCGTGTACAGCTTGCGAATGAGAATTTATTCATTATACTATTATGAAGATGGGTTTGACACAAGTGAAGCCTCTTTGTATGATCACATAAAAAAATTATAAGAAATGAATTTGCTGAATGGAAATACAGATGAAGATAACAACAAAAACGTACACAGGCTGCTGAACCAATTGCACGTATTTCTGAAGCCGAAGAGGAGGAATTCAGATGTTCTTAAGCAACAGACATCACTCTGCTAGTTCCACTAAACTGCACTGCTCTGTTTGCAATAATGCATTAACCAACACAAATTGGCTTCTTTCCTGAGCTGGCCGAGCTTATTTGCTGTGCTTTAGGTGAGGGTAGAGCCCAAGAACATGCTCCGGCATGAAGTCATGGCGTGTTAGAATTCCAACTATTGGAGGCCTCTGCGGATGATGAGATCATTTTCAACGAGACCATATCATGTCAATATCAAGCATTAAATCTATGCATTAGTCAATGGCAAGCAATCTATGCAAAATCAGATCTGTGAAACCGTTTGTGTGCAAGTTATTGATCATTTTCCTAGTACAAGTTAGAGATATCTTTTAATTTTTTGCGCATAAAAGCTGCAAAGATGCTCATGAACTGTCTAGCAGATTCAGGAACTAGATCACACAGATCATGATATGTCGTCATTGCTCGTCTACCTAAACAGACAAGAACGTGCGGTCTCTCATGTTTGTGAGAGAAATAAGGCATGCATATACATGTTTTGTGCATATATTTATGTATGGGAATACCATTTATGGTTGTCAGAGTACTTACTGCAGGTGTCTTTGGAATGACACAAAGGTGCCGGAGACCGAGTTGCCGGAAAAGTACAACTGCCTTTGCAAGTGACATTGTCTCAACCACGGTGTAAGGTGAAGTGTTGGTTACTGGATGAAGATCAACATACATCCGCATCTCCTCATCACTGATCTCCAGATCTTCCACCTTCCAACCTTTACCAGATCCTGGCTTTGCAAACTCAAACGCACCAATCTTTCTTGATATCTGATCCTTTGAGACCATCCGCTCTTTAGTAAATATTTTTGCTTTCAGTAGGACTAAGAGATGGGATCTCAAGACCAGTCCACAGAGTTGAGGTGCCTCAGAGAATGGTGGCTCATTAACCACAGGGAAAGCGTTGTGATTAGTGAACCTAAGAGCATGAACTATGTCTCCTACCTTCTCCACGCCAGAAAACGTGATTAATGGTGCTGAAACAATATCTCCAGCGGCCAGGTGCTTCATGTAAGGCTCTGCATGTGCTTCTAAATAAGGCAGCCCCTTCATTCGGACAATCTGGTCGTAAACACCATGATTGAAAGCATCAGCAACTGTTTTCGAGATGAGAAGGACAAGCATGACCAGAGGGAGCATTACAAGATTGTTAGTAAGCTCCAAGAGGATGACACAAACAGACACTGTCATTCTCATGGTGCCACCTAAGAAAGAGGCTGCACCGAGGAGAGCAAAGAGTCCTGGGTCAAGGTCAGTTACGCCGCCAATGAGGGTGCCAACCAGGCGGCCATATGAGGCTCCAGCAAGGATGACAGGAATGAAGAGCCCAGAAGGGACAGCCACACCGTAGGTAATGAGGCCAAGGCAATATACAGCAGAGAAGAATATGAGAATTGTGGGGATAGAGAACTCTGTGTCTGTGCCAGTGCTAAAAAGGTTGCGAATAGCATCATCATTGGTGTTGAGGAAGAGGCTAGCAAGATCATTGTAATAACCCGGAGGACACTTGAAGTTCTTGAAGTTGCCAGAACGGCCAATCGTGGGGCATTCTTCCTTGATATTTGTTGGGCATGGAGTACAACGGGCAAGCCAGGGAAGGCCATATGAACAACAAGAGGTGATAATAGAGATGGTGCAGGTCAAGAGGATCCTGTATCTCGGTCCTCTCCTGTAAAATAGCATCAAGTAGATTGTAAGATATAACCCCAAATTCTTTTTCCTCTAATGTTTTTGGATAAAAGAAGAATCTTGTACTTCGCTATGGAGCTTAACAGAAACAGGTGGATATGAAATCTAAATGAAGAACGGTATTAAGCATGTCACTTCACGTAGTGAAAATGATAATACAAAAGAATATCTATTGAACAGAGTCTGCACATAGTAACACAATGGTGAGATATCACTAACGAGGAGCAACTTTTATGGTTCTGCACTAACTGTTTGTTATTAGCCACATCTTCATCCACATGGAGATTCATCCTTCATCTTTCTACACAGACAAACTACAGGTCGTACTATAGCAAACAAGAGCAAAATGCTTGATTGTTCATACATGTGAAATATCATTAGCGCTTTGGAAGAATCAGGAAGAAGTTTTTTTTCATTGCACAGAGGAGATCGGCATGATTATGCAACATCGTGATGACAACAAGGAACTCGCCTAGCAGACCAGAATACAAGATTATCTCAGCTGGAAGACTGATGGCACATCATGAATACAACAGTTAACAATTTACTAAACCATTCAAATGCAATGCAAACTCTGCCCATGTAAAGGATCACCCTTGCATGGCCGGTCCCAAGCCCAGATAAAAGAGGAGGGTTGCATTAGGCTTTTGACAGCCCGTGTAAAACCTTATCGGACTTAACATGGATTCTACCAAAAAAACAAAGAATCCATGTAGCCGACCCCATCTAGTATGGGAAAAGGCTTAGTTGTAGTAGTTGTAGTATTCAAATGCAATGCAAGATTACCACACATGTCACAATAGCTGGGAGATAGAAATACTAACTCATTGATGAAACTATAAACCCGGAGCATCTTGTCCAGGAGATGGTTGTAAAGGCTGCCAAGAACACCACCAATAATGCCAAGGATTAAGATGGGTAATAAGTCGGCCAAGTGGTATGTCACCTCTGTGAAGCCCATCTGAAACATGATCAATCCTCCCTTTCCAAATAGCCCACAGTACCCACTACGGCAATAGTCGATGAACCCTCGAAGCACAACCACTACAACTGCGGTAGTGAAAAAAGTTCTCCAAAGAAGTGCACTCCGCCACCTGAAAACAGAGGATCACTTCAGCAAGTTGGTTTGATGGCTGAATAAATATGGCTACAAGCCTACAAATGGGGCTCAGCGGCAGCACAACTAGAATTTGGTAAATCATCAAGTTACTGTTACACAAAAAGAGCTTTCATTTCCTCTGCCAGTCAGTTGCTTGACTTCACTCCACTAGGAGATGCCACCAACCATGCCGTGTGAAACAAAGAAGCACAAGATGCATGTATTAATATATGTGCACAATAGTAAGGTGATGTCTCATCCGTCTCTCAATAATTAAGTACAGCTTTTGAAGCACTGAAGCCATAGTTAAGTTAATGGTCAACTGTCAAAACCCTGTGTCAGTGACAATACCATGAAGCTGCTTCTTCAAGTGCAAAGAGGACTCCACCAACAGGGGCACGGAAAGCAGCAGCAACACCAGCTGCTGCACCACATGTGACTAAATCACGTCTGTCTCTGTCATTCTTGAAGTACCGGAGCCATGTCCACGTAAGATGGTATTTGCGTGATCCTCCTTGACCCAGTAAAGAAGCAATGCAGGCACCAGTATGAACCATGGGGCCTTCCTTACCAAGAACAAAACCAGCTGACACTCCCATAATGGAACCAACAATCTGCAGCACAGCAAAATGTCAAAATTCCTTACTTTCAGCAGCAAAATGTCCACGTAAATCAAGCAATTCTACCATGAATGAACAAGGGCACCCTAGAAGCACTTTTTAGAAAGCAACTTAAAAAGTTGTACAGCTGCCAAACTCGGAAATAATTACATAGGACCCTATGAAGGCCATTCAATATGATCTCCAACCTATTGAATCATCCATCATTGGAATGAAGGTTGACATGTAAGAAGGCCTTTAAATTATAACATTGGCAGGTACCAATCCGTGCAATTGCATATGCAATATGTGCATGTGATTGAGGCTAAACTTTGTACCTTGACAAAGAGAGTGCTGGGGGCAAGAATTGAAGGAGCATCTACACCATTTAGATAAGATTTCACTTCTGGAATGCCAGAGCCAGCAGCAGCCGGTGCTATATATGCACAAATAGCAGCAGCAGATGCTGCCAAGACTAGATTGCAACCACCATAAATAAAGAAAGCCACTAGATACCTGCATTGGAAAATTCCCAGGACCATCATGTTTACATTCTATATCATCCTACAGTGTCACTTTTCAAAAGTAAAATATCACCACAAAAAGACCTCCCAATATCAATGAACACAAATAGTTTAAAGGAATAGAAAGGGACCAAGCTTGTTTTAAGGAAGCGATAATTCCTTTATTAACAAGACATAGCTTGAACAGGTTGCAGTGAAGGACTTCATAAGTTTGGTAGTTTCTCATTATATCAAGAAAAAGTTGCAGATCTCATATTACCATTGATGATACAAATGATTTGACAGTGCAGTACGGGCAAACAACTAGATATACAACTCATAACACAAGTCTTCCTTCTTTCATACATTAGAGATCAACCAGAAATATCTTTGAAAAAGATTTTCTTCAATTATCCAGTGTTTGCTGTCTCCGCATTTTGATTATGGACGGATGCGGGGGGTAAGGAAGCTAGTCCTAGATAATAAGATTCGTATTGGTTCTTGGAATATCGGAACATTATCGGGTAAGCTAATGGAGGTGGTAGATACTATGATTCGGAGAAAGATTCATATTCTATGTTTACAAGAGACAAAATGGGTTGGAGAAAAAGCAAAGGAGATAGAGGATACAGGTTTTAAATTATGGTACTCAGGTAAAGAAAAGGCCCGAAACGGAGTTGGTATTATCATAAATAAAGATTTAAAGGAGAGTGTAGTAGACATACAACGATATGGTGACCGAATCATGACATTGAAATTAGTGTTAGGAGTAGAGGTTTTGAATATAGTTTGTGCTTACGCACCCCAAGTAGGACTAGAAGATAGTATAAAGACAGTTTTTTGGGAAGAGTTAGATAAGGTGTTTCAAAAGATTCCACAAAGGGAGATGATTTGTTTAGGAGGAGATTTAAATGGACATGTCGGTAAAGAGGCATTAGGATATCAAGGGATTCATGGAAACTTTGGTTATGGGGATATAAACGAGGAAGGTAGGGAGATTTTAAATTTTGCTATGTCATTTGATCTCTTTATAGTCAATACAATCTTCAAAAAACGAGATGAACATTTAATTACTTATAAGAGTGGCTTATCACAAACACAAATCGATTACTTTATTTGTAGAAAAAAAGATAGAGCGTGTTGTAAAGATTGTAAGGTAATTCCAGGAGAAAGCTTAACCACCCAACATCGACTTTTAGTTATGGATTTACAAATAAAAAAATGGACAAAGAAGAAAAGAGTGCATCGAGCTATTCAGACTAAATGGTGGAACCTCAAAAGTGAGAAAGAAGATATATTTAAACAAAAAGTCCTTCAAGGAGATGTTTGGAATTATGTTGGCACACCCTCTGATATGTGGAACAATATGGCTATACATATTAGGAAAGTGGCGAAAGATGTGTTAGGGGTATCTAAGGGAGGTGTACCGGCACAAAAAGAAGCTTGGTGGTGGAGTGAAGTAGTACAAAACAAAATCAAGGCAAAGAGGGCATGTTACAAATTACATTATGCTAAGAAAACTAGTGAAACTTTAGAAGCTTATAAGAAAGCAAAGAAGGAAGCAAAAAAGGCCGTTAGTGAAGCAAAAGCTAAGATTTGGGAGGACTTATATAAAAAACTCAACTCAAAAGAGGGTGAAAGAGACATTTTTAGGATAGCTAGGGCTAGAGATAAGAAAACTAAAGATCTTAATTATGTTAGATGCATAAAAGACGAGGATGAAAAAATTCTAGTGGCAAATGATGATATAAGAAATAGATGGAAAAACTATTTTTATAATCTTTTTAATGAAAATAAAGATGTTAGTATTAGTTTAGGAGATTTAGCCAAGTCAGAAAAGTATATAAACCACAATTTCTACCGACGTATTCAAAAGAATGAAGTCAAAGAGGCTCTTAAACATATGAAGAGTGGTAAATCGGTAGGACCAGATAATATTCCTATAGAAGTTTGGAAAATACTAGGAGAAATAGGAATCACTTGGCTCACAAGACTATTTAATGAAATAGGGAAAAACCAAAAGATGCCCGAGGAATGGAGAGCAAGTACACTTATACCCATATATAAAAACAAGGGAGACATTCAAAATTGTGCGAATTATCGAGGTATCAAGTTAATGAGTCATACTATGAAATTATGGGAAAGAATTATTGAACGTAGGTTAAGACAAGTATCAAGTACAACAGAGAACCAATTTGGATTTATGCCAGGTAGATCTACTATTGAAGCGATTCACCTTTTGAGACGTCTTATGGAACATTTTAGAGCAAAAAAGAAAGACCTTCACATGATATTTATTGATCTAGAAAAAGCTTATGATAGGGTACCGAGGGAGGTTCTTTGGAGAACTTTGGAAAAAAGAGGTATCCCATTGACATATATTAACCTTATAAGAGACATGTATGATGGTGCAAAAACATGTGTGAGGACTCATGAAGGAACGACAGACTTCTTTGAAGTTAATATTGGGTTACATCAAGGATCAACTTTAAGTCCATACTTATTTATAATGGTGATGGATGAGTTAACAAAACATATTCAAGATGAAGTACCTTGGTGTATGTTATTTGCAGATGACATTGTATTAGTGGAGGAGTCTAAGGAAAAAGTTAATAGAAAATTGGAACTATGGAGAGAAACATTAGAAAACAAAGGCCTCCGACTTAGTAGAACAAAGACAGAATATATGGAATGTAAGTTTGATCATTTGGCTACTTCAGAGGACATAGAAATTAAAATTGGCACACATTGCATTCCCCAAAAGGAAAGTTTTAAATACCTAGGGTCAATTTTTCAAAGTGATGGAAGAATTGATGGAGATGTTACACATAGAATTAATGCTGGTTGGTTAAAATGGAGAGGAGCATCAGGTATTCTTTGTGACAAGAAGATACCATTAAAATTAAAAGGTAAATATTATAGAGCAGCAGTTAGGCCTGCCATGTTTTATGGTTCTGAGTGTTGGGCAGTTAATCATCAACATGTACAAAAGATGTCTGTGACAGAAATGAAGATGTTGAGATGGATGAGTGGTCATACAAGAAAAGACCGTATACATAATGAGGTTATTAGAAACAAATTAGGCGTGGCACCAATAGAGGATAAAATGAGAGAACATCGTTTAAGATGGTTTGGACATATAGAAAGAAGATCAAAAGAAGAACCTGTAAGAAGGTTAGAAAACCTAAATTTGGAAAGTATTAAAAGAGGTAGAGGACGACCACAAAAGTGTTGGAAAGAAACAATAAAGAATGATCTAGCTTATTGGGAGTTAAATGCTAACATGGCACACAATAGAGATCTGTGGAAACAAAGAATCCATGTAGCCGACCCCGTCTAGTATGGGAAAAGGCTTAGTTGTTGTTGTTGTTGTTGTTGTATCCAGTGTTTGCTGATAAGGCATGTAAAACAACCAGCTAACTGGTTAGTTCGCCTTTTTCCAGGTATTGGAACTGAGATTGAGTCCATTAACAGCAAACCTGAGTAGACCAGACGCATACTCCTTAAGTATCACCATCAAATTCCTAGCTTCCATACTCCGTGCAAAGAAGCTACGCTTCTGTTCAGATAAAGTAGGAGTTGAACAGTGTATTTCAGGCATAACAACCCATTTGTTCTTTGCAATTTCTTGGTGAGGTTCTTCTCAGAAGATATTGTCAGAAAAAGCTTATGTTGAGTTAACATCTAGCGTGGCACACTATTGGGCTCTATGAAAACTAAGAATCCATGTAGCCAAACCCATCTAGTATGGGAAAAGGCTTAGTTGTTGTATATTTTCGGAAAAGGCATATTTTTTGGAAAAAACTAATACAAAGTCAAAATATATGAGAAAGAATGAAGAATATACTATACAACTGAAGAGGAAAAATTAGTACCCTTCGTGAAAACATCATGACAATCTGGTGCTTTTATTGTAACATTTTTTAAAGCAGACATCTTTTAAATAATAACAACGTACTCAGACATCATCAGCAAATTTTAGCTTGGCAATATACCATCACAATCTTTCACAACTATCAGCGACAATGGTAACTATGATTTCATGTAACTGAATCAGAAGACCACAAGATCTTACCTTTTCTCAAGCATGAGATTGCTAGTCATTAGTAACTTAAATCCTGCAATGTTTTCAACCACCAGATTATTGAAGAAACCAACAAGCCCAGTACCCAAGCCTATGAGAAGTGCTAATGTCCACTTTAGAACCACATACTGAAATATCTGCACTTTCTTTCTTGACCTCCAGTCTTCCTTGAATACATCATTTTCCACAATTCTGCAAGCACAGAGATTAGACATGAGAGCCAGTGTCATTTTCTAAGCCAAATTGTATTTATTGTAAAGGCAAAGATTTGGAGAGAACGTAACATATGGACATTCACTCCGCCACAAATAATAGTGAATTTGCTTCAAGTATATGATCATCGGATCATCATGATTCTGCTTCCCATAGTGAAGTTATGTCTGGAAGTATATATATATATATATATATATATATAGAGAGAGAGAGAGAGAGAGAGAGAGAGAGAGAGAGAGAGAGAATTTTGTTCACTAACTTTTGTTCAAACCCAGGGGAGCTAAGCCTTTACTGAAAGGAAATAGGTGAATGACACTGGTGACAGTGATAACACCATTCAGTAGAGATGTCTGAAAAATTGGTAACATTTTAACGAGCTTAATGTATTCTTGGAAGAGTATAATAAATGTGCACCATATATTCACGAAAGATGCTTATTTCAACTGGAGCTCTAGTTGCAACTTCAAACCTATACATTGCACAACCAGGTCTCTTCCCTTTATAAAGAGCTGATACAAACTTCATTCGACAAATGGGCCAGACCCAGCCATTTATGAAGGACGATAGTTAAGGACCATGATCCTGCCAGTTGGATCTGGAATCTACATGATAATGCTAACAATTCAACAGCCATACCAATGATTTGGAGAAGCTCCAAAGAAAAGTAGTTAGTTCATTTCAGTCAACTATCCATCTTCTTTGGCTGAATGGCATGTATTTAAGTACAATTGCAATAGGAAACAGCAAAATGGTGCACTGATACAAGAAACGGCGATAAATTTTATAATCCGATGAAAACCTAAAGATCTTGCCGATCGAAATACTTGGAAAAATGAAGACCAAATTATTGATATTTCAAGTCATAACTGACACAAATCAGGGGGAAATGAGGGATCTGCTGGTAGAATGCATAAAATAATTGCGGAACTGACCAACCGCCAATCCGATGAAGTCTTCACAAGATTTTCTGTTCCTTTTTCTAGTTGTAACAAAAGAAGCGTTTGATACACTTAACTCATAATCCAAACTCTCGACAGGACAGACGTTGGCTCCCACTATGGCCAATTGTGACGTTGTGTTCCTCCTGTGCACAACCAGAGGCTCCCTCAGACCACCCTTGTCCGAAAGCCCAGATTCCCATCTCTCCATACCGTTTATGTCGTCTAAACCATCGTGTTCTATATCATGGATGTCCTCATCCAACTCCATACCTCTTCAAAGCTATCTCTCTCTCTCTCTCTGAGAAGTTCCTGCAGAAAAATGGTTACAACCATATAAGCTATCAGAGTTTCACATAGGGAAACTCCTAATAGGGAATCTTGCAAAATAAGATAAGAACTACTCAATTTAAAAAGGCAGGCAATGAACAATCACAACCAGAAATTCAGATATGAGAGAACATAAATGGTAGGCAAGGATGCCCCATTTTCAGAAACAGACGAGGACACGACTCCATTAAAAGAGGCGGAAGAATGAGATGCCATGTAAATCGGCAGGGCAGTTGGGTAGCGTATATGTCCAAATCCTTTAACATCATAACAATCGGCGCAAATTAAGACTCCCCACGACGTCCCATCCATTTTAGTTTTCAAATAAAATTCCCGGGGATTGCCGATGGAAGAAAATACAGACTTCCACAGACAGAATCCCCCTTAATGATCTTACCTCTTCCTGTTGAACCAACTAAATTTCTTCCTCCCTCTTCTCTTGATGCTTCTACGACCACTCTGTGAGGACCAAGTGGAAAATCTCTGTCATAGGGAACTTCCACATAGTTCCTCTTAATGATCGTATCTTGTTCTGGAGCAAACAAATTTCTTCAATCTTTGTACGCCTCCCAGATCAGTCTAAAACGACCAAATGATAAAAACATGAATTTCCAGGTAAACTGTCAGAATATCACAGCACTTATGTTAATGATCCTACATAAGCGAAAGATTTGGGGGACATTCACCACAGACGGCACTCCTCTAAATCATCATGTCTTTACCACTACGATAAAAAAAAGTAAATATATTTCCTCAATCTTTCAGGACTTAAGGACCATTTTCAAATGACCAACCGGAAGGAAAAGAATTCTTTTGAACTTGATTATACACCGTTACTGATGCCGCCTGAAGCTTTCTCGTTTGTCGGAGTATGTTGCGTATGGTCTTTGTCCAGTTTTGAGGTATACCTCCAAGGGAAATGGTGCGTGGTGCGTGTCGTTTGAGGTTTTCTATTAGCGACATTTTACGAGAGAGACTTTTGTATTTTTCGTGTATATTTGTCTATGTATGCATTCCTCTTATTTATAGAGCAGTGTTTGTTTCTCGTTTCTCGGTTTTTCAAATTGGTTTCTCTCATTTGGAGCTTTCATATCCGGACTGTTATCGAGTTTTCCGGTAACGATCTGACCATTATCTGTAACTCCAAACATGGTAATGGTCTGGATGGCCAGTCCAACCGTTATCGTGCTGAATTACCAAGAATGACCATTATGTAACATCTCTCACTTAGTCATTCGAGCCAAGTGAATTGACATACTGATTTTCCTCCCACTTTTGTAAGGTTTACCTAGTATTGTCAATTCATGATTGTTGCTGTAATCACTACTCGTTGTGTGGTTATTTCCCTACACAATAATCAAACATACCTCAAACCCATGTTCGCAACATGTTTTGAGAATAGTTCCTCTGTTATGCCTTTAGTTAAGGGGTCTGGCAACATATCATTTGTTGGCATTTATGAGATGAATATTTCCTTTCTCATAACCATATCATAAACATAGTGGTATTTAACCATTATATGCTTGTTTTTTGAGCAATCAACTCCACTCTTGATAAGAGTAATTATTGCATTGTTATCACAGTAAATGACAACTGGCTCGTCGAATATTTCCAACTTCAAATCACGTATGAAGCGACTTATCTGGACAACACTTGTTGTAGCCATACAGTAAACCACATACTCAGCTTTCTGTGTATGCAATACTATACAACCTTGTTTCTTACATGCCAAAGAAACATCACCACCTCCAAATAAGAATATTTGTCCCGAGGTTGATTTGCAGTCATCTTTGCTCGCAGCAAAGTCAACATTCGGGTATTCTACCACTTTCAGTTCATTTGCTTAAAAACATAGTTTCAAGTCTCTTGTTCCTTTCAAATATCTTAAAATACTTTTTACAACTATCCAATGCTGTCATACAGGATTACTTTGATATCTACTTACAAGACCAACAACAAAACTGATATCAGGTCTTTTACACAACATAGCATACATCAAGCTACCCACAGCTTGTGCATAAGGAACATTAAGCTTATCGTCTCATTCAACAGGACAATTAGCCTTACTAATTTTAACCCCTTTTGTAACAGGTATAACAACAAACTTGCATTCACCCATTTTAAACTTCTTGAGGATATAATCAATATATCTCTCCTAACTCAAGCTTAAGAGTTTAGATTCCCTATTTCGAGAGATCTTTATACCCAGGATATAGGATGCTTCCCCCATATCCTTCATTTTGAACTTTGAGTTTAACCATGACTTGGTTTTGACAATCATCTCGTTGTCGTTTCCAGTCAACAATATGTCATCTACATATAATGATAGGATGACAAAGTGGCTCCCACTATTCCAGACATATACACAGTGATCAAGTTTATTAGCCACAAACCCAAGTTCTATAATGATATTTTGAAAAGTCAAATACCATTGACGAGGTGACTGTTTCAAGCCATATATGGATTTTCTCAACCTATATACTTTATCTTCTTAGCCTTCAACCATAAATCCTTCGGGCTACTACATGTATATGATTTTATCTAAATCTCTATTTAGAAATATTGTCTTTACATCTAATTGATGTAAGTTTAAATCATAATATGCAGATATTGCCAATATTATTCTTATGGATGCAAATTTCGCAACTGGAGAATATGTCTCAACGTAATCTATCCCTTCTTTTTATGAAAAACCCTTTGCAACCAACCTCGCTTTAAACTTGTTGATTGGACCATCAACCTTGTATTTCTTTTTCAAAACCCATTTACAGCCTATGACTTTCCTTTCTTTTGGCAAATCAGTCAATTCCTATACTTTGCTTTTCTCAATGGATTCAATTTTCTCATCCATGGCTTTCTCCAGTCTGATGCTTCCGATGAGTTCATAACTTGCTAATAAGTCAAGTAATCAGTCAACTCATCTAAATCTACCGAATTATACACTTCTTCTATAAGTGTGATAATCCTTTAAGTAGGACGGAATAACCATTGGCCTTTTATATCCACTTAAAGTTTTAGTTGTTTGAGGAAGATCTTCTATGTGCTGAAAAGATGATTGATTTAGGTCTACTAGAGTATCAATACATTCATCATTGTTTTCCAGGATGTTATTCTTAGTATCTTTTAATAATTCAACATCTTTGCTTTCAATTAGTTCATGGTCTTTATGATAAAACCGATATCTTTTTGAACCTTTTGGATATCCAATGAATATATACATCTTAAGGAGTTACTGTCTAGTTTATCTCTAGACTGATCAAGGATCTTTATATGTGTAACATATTCCCATCTCTTGAGATGACCTAGGTTGGGTTTTATTCCAAACCTATGGTGTAATGAATACATCTTTACATGGTACTCTATTGAGTATGTAAACCGTTGTACTTACTGCTTCTACCTAAAATATCCTTTGTAGAGAGGCATCGATTAACATTGACCTTGTTATATTCAACAAGGTTCTGTTGTATCTCTCATCTACACTATTTTGTTGAGGTGTTTTGGGCATTGTATTTTTCTTTGCAATACCAAAGTCTTTACAGAATTCAAGAAATTCTGCAGAGGTATATTCACCACCTCTATCTGATCTTAAGATTTTGATTGAATGCCCTCATTGGTTTTCCACTTCCTACTTATATTCTTTAAAAGCGGATATAAATACATATATCTTGAGTAATCATCGATAAAGGTTATAAAATAAATATTTTCACGATGTCACCTTACTCTAAAGGGTCTACATAAATCCATGTGAATGACCTCGAACAAGGTTGTTGCCTTTTTTGATTCCTTGAGAAAAACTTTCATCATCATTTTTCCTTGTATATAAGCTTCACACTTTTTGAAAGTATTTTCCTCAAATCTAGGCAGTAAGTTAAAGTTGGATAATTTCCTTAACTTTTTCAGACTTATATGCAGAAGGCGTTTACGCCACATATTCACATAAACATTAAAGGCACACTCAATATAAGTAGAAAAACTACCAATTTCATTATCACTTAACTTACACAGTAAATGCTCTACATCAAATTCTCCAGAGAATAATATTCTCCCATATTTTCCCACGGTCACCTTGGTAGGAATAAACCTAACATCAAAACCTTTCTTTACTAAGGTAGATGACACAATTAATACATCAGTTAATATAATCAGTTTGCCTTGTACATAGATTCTAAAGGATCTAGTACCCAAAATATCCGAGAAGGTGTTGTTACTCATGTACACTTGATGTTTGCCTATTTTGTATTCCTTTAGATCCATTGCCCCTTCCTTGGTCTTTTAGATGTGTCTAGTAGCTTCAGAGTCTATCCACCAACCTATCACCAGGCGGTTCATGTACAAACATTCTGATATTACGTAGATTATATTGTGCTTCTCTCACTGTCCATGTTGTGGGTTGTTTCCTCTACCTTTCTTGTTGCGGCAATCCCTCTTATAGTGTCTCATATTTCTACAGTTGAAACACTTGACCCGAAAAATGATTTCATGTGATTTCTTAAAATTTTGGCCACCCTTCTTGTTATTCTTGCCAAATCTCTTGTTTGGTTTATTTTCCTTCTGGTTGGGTTTGGAGTTAGACCCTATCTCATATTTTACCACGAACAATTTTTCTTTCTTATTTTTGTTCATACGTTCTTGCTTTATTGCTAGTTTCAGGGGTAATTCCGAAAGGTTAATCTGTGGCCCTAACTTGAGGGCAGTGGTGACCATGTTCCATGACGGGGGTAAAATATTTAGGATTATTGATATTTAAATCGGTTCTGGGATGACTGACTTTATCACAGCTAGGTCCCTAGCCATGACTAACATGTTATTTACATGTTCTACTACGTTATCCCCTTTTCTCATTTTGAAGGAGTTGTACTTTTGTAGTAGCAACTGCACATGTAGTTTGACAGTTGTATCATACTTGGTTGTTATAAAATCAAACAACTCTTTTGCGGTCCCGTATTCTTTGAAGACCCTAATTAAGTTATTCTCCATGTATGTCAACTTGACTGTCCTTGCTATTGTGTTATCTTTTAGAAATATTTTATATATTCTATCTATGGTGGTGGTGGACGCATGGTTTCCTTTAATACATACTTAACACCTTAAAGTGTTAGAGAAAGTGAGATTCTCCTCTTACATGTTTGAAAGTTCAGACCATTCAGTTTTTCGATTTTTGCCAATTTATACATATATTCTTGAACTTATTTTTATGTGTTTGGTAATTATAACAATTAAACGGTCTAAAAAGGAAACAAACAATAAGTAACAAACACATATAGCAGGAATCCTGTTAGAACGATGCATAATATCATAAAAATGAGCTAAAAATAACTTATAAGCAACCTGAGATAAATTCGTAATTTTCCCAAAAATTTATGCCTTTAGCATTTTTTAAAAATAATACCAGGGGTAAAACTATAATTTTAACTATCTGTCCATTTTTGAAATTTTCTAAAAAGCCTAAGGACAGACTCGTAAAATTATTCTTTGATATTTATGTAAAATTCGTAACTGATTGGGGTTAAATCTATAATTTTAACCCTCAGCCCGAATCAGTAATTTTCTCAAAAGTATAGGGACAAACCTGTCTTTTAACACAATGGCAGAAAAGTAATAATTTCAACCAGAAAGGGCAATAACATAAAACAACAGCCCAATATTTCGTAATTTTCACAAACTGTTGGAGGGAAAAAAAGACTTTTCGCTCAGTAAGGGCAAAACAATCTTTTGTCTAGGAGCAATTTTGGAATATCAAAAAACCGGCCGGGGCAGAACAGACTTTTCAGTTCGCTGCTTGAGGCAGTTTCGACCTGCGATTTTCTGAAACCACTTGACGGTTTCTGAGAGAGTTAAACAGAAGAGAGAGAGAGGCTTTCGGGAGAGAGGGAGAGATTGGCGGAGCTTCGCTCTTCTTCTTGGCCTATGGTCCTATGTGGCGGCCGTCACTGGCCAGCATCCTGCTGTTTCTTTTCCCAGCCAGCAGCCAACGACTTATTTTTCGCCGTGTATGGCGGTCGACGACTTGCTGTTTCTTTTTCTAGCAAGCGGCCGACTGCCTTTCCTTTCCTTTGCCTTTCGGTCTTTTACCTTCTGTGGCTTTGGTTTGGTCTTTCGGTCGACTGTCGTCTGCGGCTTTGGTCTGACCTTTCGGCCTTTCAGCCGTCTGCGGCTTTGGTTCTCGCCTTTCGGCTTTTTGCCGTCTAAGGCTTTGGTTTGGCCTTTCAGCCGACTGCCGTCTACAGCTTTGGTTTGGCCTTTCGGCTGACTGCCATCTGCGGCTTTGTGCCTTTCCTTCTCTCACTTGTTCCCTCCTTTTTTTTCTTCTTTTTTCTTCTTCTTCTCCCTCTTTCTGTTTTGAACAGTAATGCGTACCTATGTTTTTTTTTCAGGGTCAACAACGAGGCCCTGATATCACTGATGCTGCCTGTAAAGCCGCCTGAAACTTTCTGGTTTGCCGGAGTTTGATATTACGTCTATTCTTCGCGGAAATGGTGTGTATCGTTTGAGGTTTCCTCACAGCAACTTTTTATCTGTGTATGCACTGCTCTTATTTATAGAGCAGTGCCTGCTCCTCGTCTCCCATTTTTTCAGCTAGGTTTTCCTCATTCGGAGCATCCATATCCGGACTGTTACCGAGTTTTCTGATAATGATCCGGCTGTTACCTAACCCTATCTTACCAATCCAGCCGTTGGCGGCAACTAATGGCGACTATGTAACACTTACCATGTAAGCATTACTTTAAAGGAAGACCATAGCGGCAAGGAATGACAGACTATCAATTTTATTAAAATGACGTTCGAAGCTTCTTCTCCCCAAAAGCAACGGGGCAATCCATGAGGTCCAGAAAACAGGGAAAGAGGCTGCACAATCAGAGGAATAAAGACATCTGGACCCAAGATACACTGAGGTGCTCATTTGGTAAATTCAAACAGCCAAGATCGTTAGTTGCATGCTTGGATCTTGGTGGTAGCAAGATAATTCATGTAACCACGGGAGTGAAACTGACCTGGCATAAATTGTTTCGCCCGTGCCAATCAATAAGTATTGAATAATGAAAATGTTCAGCGGCCAGCTTGTTCATAAGTCAAATAATGAAGAAGGAGACAAACAATGAGGTAGTGTTTATTTGGTTCCTGACAAATTTGCCACCCCACGAGAGAGAAAGAGGGAGATGGTGGGTCGCATCAATATTACCAGGTCCACTATTAGCCATTGATCTCATGAAAGGACATGACCAAATTATGTATTTTGCTTAAGCAATCTAAATAAGGAGTAACGAGGAGACTCCACGAGAAATACGAGCGTCACCAACCACCTGTAAAGCCATCAAGGCTTTGAATTAGGAGGTTTTCCTTTTCAGATCAGAGATTATAAGTTGACAAGCCACAACTGGAAGTTTTATGGGGTGGCAATTGACTTTTGGTCTCAATTCTTTCACGATTACCTACTTAGCACTCATGTTGTCTGCTGAATCGGGTTTCTTGAATCGAATCAGTTCTCCAAAGATTAGAGAATCGGCCTGATCAGTTCATGTTGACTCGGCGATCTATTTAAAGAAAAAAGTAATAATGTACAAAATAAGTAAACAAACAACAATCTTTTTCCTTTGTTTTTACCCCCAAAAAGAGACCGAAGCCTGACACACATATGCAGCTTCAGGAATCGAGCTCTGCACCAAGAGAAAGGGCGTCAAGATAAACAAGAATCTGTCAGCTAAGTATCGGTTTGCACTTAATATTGTGGATTTGTCAAAAAAATAGACTCGTTTTGGTCATGGGCCTGACCCGGACTCGCCTAATTAAAACCGATAGATCAATCTCCACGGGCCTATCGGGCATTCGATTTTGGCAGCAGCCTTTGATTACCACCACTAAAAAGGGCCTCTCTCTCTCTCTCATACACACACATATGAATATTTATACTGTTAAATATATAATAGTTTTGGGTATATAATCTTGCATAAAATAAAAAATTGAATTAAAAGTACTATTGTTATTTTAATACTTTACATGTAATTTACCATTTGTATTAAATGTAAAATTATTAGCCGACCCCGTCTAGTATGGGAAAAGGCTTAGTTGTTGTTGTATTAAATGTAAAATTATCCAAATCTTTATTGTTGATCTTACAGATAACAGTAGAGATATTTATGAAAGATTATGTATCAAAAAACATCATTCATTTAGCTATATATATGTGTGTGAGAGAGAGAGAGAGAGAGAGAGAGAGAGAGAGAGAGAGAGAGAGAGAGAGAGGACGCTCAAAAGGGAAAAGGTTTTCTACCGGATCTTGGGAGGGAAACAAGCAGAAGCTGCACCTATATTAATTGTGGGGCCAAGACTGATTGCTCCAGTTCATCTTTTGCTTGGCGTATAAGAATAGCTTATTTTCCACCCGATCCATATCAATCAAAAGATCCAGGTTGGTGGGTCAACGTTAGCCAAATCCACGTAAAAAATTAATATAAGTCTAATTTAATAAGTAGGAAATTTCATGACAGCATATGTCTTTGATCGGGCAATCGGATTCAGATACAATGTCGGGTATTGTATGAGTCCCGATCAGCTAGCGTCGGTTCTCGGCATGTAATATTTCTTCTTCTTTTTATTTAAAAGAAATCATCTTATGAGAGGTTGAGCAACCTACTAAAAAACTCCGGATGTAGAGAATCAAAGTGGATTCACGGCTGCACAAAAAGCAACAGCTTCCCTTTCTACAGAGTCCGACTCATAGGTTGAAGCTCATCAGTTCGATACCCAAGGTGCGCATCTGGCTTAGGCTTTCCTGTCGTCACCACAAAAGTTGGATCCAAGACTTTGGAGGGATATCTAGAAGGAAAGCCGGCCCTCGTCCCGGGGGCCTATGCTTTATTAGCTCAACTCTCACGGATGCATGTGGTGAGTTTGGTTTGATTCTGCTGGCATGCTTTCGTGTCTGTGTATGTGTTCGAGGCTTTGTTCTCCGGTTGCGACAAAAAAAGAAAAAGAAATCAATGAGGTTCCCCACTGACAGCCTACCACCATCTAATCTAATTTTATTTTTGTTTTAATTGCATACTGTTCTTGACTTTGATATATGCCCAATTGATTCATTATTAGATAATATCCATTTTTTTTGTAAATTGAAGGACTTCATCATATGACACCGGATTCATATTATACCCAATATTCTTTTTCTAATAAGGTTTGTGAAGCGTGTACGCTTCAAGGCATATGAACTTTCTTCAGCCGTCACAAGGCCCATGCTCGGTTATGTACTTGCTTCATTTTGAGTTGGCAACCAGTGACGGTCAAAAGAGTGAAAATGCGTTGTTGGTGGGCTCACATGGCCGGCCAACTTCTCCTTCTATATGATATTCTCTCTCCATCTGTGGAATCGTCGACTTAATTGGAGTGAAAAGTGCCGCGTAGCCTAACTAACGAGTTTCCACGGCAGAGGTAGGGTGAAAGCAAATGTTGTGATATTATCTCGTATTGGATACGACCTGCTTAGAAGATGGTATACCAACTATACACGCATGGATACTTGTGAATGTGTGCGCATGATGAGACATATTGTGTACATTATATCATCGAGCATGTTCAGTACCTATTGTGTACAGACATTCATATGTAAATGTAATATGGATGGTGGAATTAATGATGTGGCATTAAATGAAACCCCATATTGTGTCACGGTTTCTCCTGATGATTCCAACGGACATGCTCCCGAGCTTAGTATATGAGGTGATTCGGTAAGCAAACTAGTATTGGGAAATCATGATCGTCCATAGTCTCCATCTCTTCTCATAAGATACCCACATGTTCGATCAAGAGACATATGTGAAAACAATCCCTTCCCTTCATTTAAAGTGAATTGAGTCTATTGTCCAAGTCCCACTTTGATGGTACATAAAGATAATATGGGACTTTGATGGTACACAAAGATAATATGGGACCATCTTTTGCTACGAGTGATAGATGTGAGAATGGATTCACATCAGTCTCAAGTTTCTTGTTTGAGAATTTAAGATGTTCATCCAACTTAATTGTATGATTGAGTGAAACTTGATACATTGGTCTATACTATGTGAAGTCAGGTTGTGCCACTTGGAGTATTGTGACATCTTTTTAAGCTAGTCTCAATATGGTATTTAAGGCCTTTTGGAAAGCAAATTTGTCAATCTTTGAAAAGCGGATCAAAGATTTGATTGGATTTTAAAATGTCAAAAAGTTAATTTTCTTTCTCACATGCTTCCTTCTCCTTATCCTTTAGAGACCGAAAGGTATTACACACATAAGAAGGTCCTTGTGTTAACTCCGCAACCATGACTTGGGCTGAGTCATAGTCATAATTGGTACATTTCATCATATCTTCTAAGCAAGATCCCAAAGTTTGTCATTGATTACATCTCGATGCTTCTCATTTATTATATAATGCATCCAAGGTGTTAAGGATGTCTTTGGCCTCCATCCCCTAGTTCACCGATTGAACGAGGGTTGGACCAAAATGTTCAGCTAAACTTTTCTTAATCTATGTGTGCAAGTAATTCACACCAAAGCTATGTATTGGGCCTCATTGAACTACATCTCATATGTGACCAACTCATGCAATTTCTTGAAGAATACTTCTATGGTCTTCCTAACTTTTTGGTGAAGATTCGTAAAATCTATAAGTATCGGTTGAGGACAGATCTTGTTGTAACACTTGAAAAATACCTTTTGCATCTCATCCTAAGTTTAGATGGATACTAGTTTCAATGAAGTATACCAAGCATAAACTTCACTAGTGAGGGAAGAAAGGAAAAAGTTCAACTTATGCATCTCACTGTCACCTAGCTCCCTACACTCAAGAGTGAAACGAGTAAAATGGTTCATGGATATTTACCATATTATCTCAAAAAATGAGTAAACTTAGGTTCGAAAACCCTCAAGATTGGTGCAAGTCTATCGACCCAATAAAGATATGTCTTACGATCTACTTTAGTACGTGGAGTTTGTAACTTTATTTCAAAAACATTTTGAACCATGTTGATAATCTAATCATTATTCATTGGGGCATTTTCTACCTCCAATGGTGGATTCAACATCTGATTGCCGAATGCAAATGGTTTGCTAGTAGAAATGGTGCCTGAGATGGCTGGAATGAGGCTCCTCCGAGTTCCTAGAGAAACCAATGGACGAGGTCTGTATAAGTCAGGTCCTCGAGTCGCAGACAATCTCGAGATATTATGTATAGGTACGGAACTTACATATTGTTGAGTCTATGAGAATGATAACCCATTGTTCGAGACCTTGGAGGATATTCAGGAGAGAGATAGACTTCAAAGTCAACGTTTTGTTGACATCATCGACACAGCCTCAAACCATTGAGGTTTGAGTACAAAATGGTTTGACTTTGTTAAATATTTCGTGGGGTGAAAATCATCTCTCTTTTTGAGGTCATTGGTTGACTACTCATACATAGAGGCAATATGCTCAATGAAAGAGGACTTGATACATAAAGGAGTTGAAATGTAATGCGTTCATTAATGATCATGAGAAACATAGTTCGAGTAATCAATCTTGAATCATTGATTCCAATGAGGAGTTGAAACATGACTATCCCATAGATGAAAATATAGTTGTTCTCAAACTTTTGAGACAAACATACTTTTAATAAACACAAAGGATACACATTCATCTGACGCTTTGATAGGAGATCCTATTGAGGTAGGTGATCCAAAAGTGGATTTTGAGGACGTTCTTAAGGGTATTTGTATTTTCTACCCGAGGACTCAAATGATTGGATTGAAGCAATTATTGTTAAATAGAAGAAAGATTGGTTGGCCTTACATGATCCCAAAGAAGAGTATACATGATAGAGAATAGATGCTCTAACCACTTTGTGATAAGAAAGACTTCACACATATATGATGGATCATGTAAAGGAGGCTGAAGAACTAAAAGAAGAGATCCATAAGCAAGAAGAGGAGATGCAGGAGCCCAAAGTATCCCTCACAAATTTTGAGATATATTATACTCCATAGACGGGGTTGAAGACATGAGTTTTCAGGATCTATATTATAATAATTCTTGTGAATCAACATGATTTGTTGTCCACCAAAGTTATCAAAAGATTGCAAACATTGATTAGCAATAACCCATAATTGAAAGGAGTTGTTGAAGAGGATCATTTATCGGATGAGACATATATCCGATGAAGACTCTGACAATGATTATGAGGATTATTTATATTTTTTAAAAGACATGATTATTGTTCTGCCAAGAAGTTTTACTCTTGGATGAGATACATGGCTAATTCTGGAATATGATTTTTTGGTAAATGAACTTGATTGGGTGGCTTTGGTCTATAATGTTGATATTCCAAAGGAATTCGTAGACCATCAACTGTTGCAATTATCCACCAAAGTTATCAAAAGATTGCAAATATTGATTAACAATAACCCAAAATTGGAAGGATTTGTTGAAGAGGATGATAATTTCTCGGATGAGATGTATATATCCGATGAAGACTCTAACAAAGATTATGAGGATTATTTAAAGTTTTTAGAAGACATGATTAATGTTTTGCCAACAAGTTTTACTCTTGAATGAGATACATGGCTAATTCTAGAATGACTTTTTGGTAGATGAACCTGATTAGGTGGCTTTGGTCTACAATGTTCACATTCCAAAGGAATTTGTAGACCACTAACCATTGTAGCTAGAGATTTACGACCAGGTTTGTACTAATCGTAATTCACTTTGGTAGATCGAGGCGACACCTATCGATTTAATCTTGATGAACCTCAAGATATGTGACTTTCGAGAAGAACCATCAATTACCATGGGAGTAATAGTCATCGAGCTCAAAGGAGGCTCGAAGACTTTAACTATCTCTTTTTTGCGGTTGATGATAATCCAAGTTATTCCTTGCTACTTGAGAGGGATTAAATATATTCAAATTACTGTGTTCTCTTGACATTACATTATAAGCTTATATTTTGGACTAGCAAAAATGTTGAGGCCATTGATGTGGAGGATGATCTTTTTGCAACTGATATTAAGGCCTCTAAGGCATTATTTTATTCACCTTGAATGAGTATAATTGTTATGCTTGAAGCTCTAGAAGAAATACGGTCCTATCAATTAACCACCAAGGGTTTTATGCTTGACTAGGCCGATTTATGACCATTGCCTAAAGTGATGGATAGTAAATCTGAGGCCATTTGAGGTTGTTTCCAATGATTAGAGGTATATTCTGGTAAATAGAGACCCACATGAATATATACTAAAATTGCTTGGGGGACAAGTGGAAAGTGACCCTATTCTTGCGATTCTGCCACCCATCAGAGGGGCAACAACATTCAATTATCCTAACTAGAAGGATGAGCTGAGTTTCATCTTACTATATCCTCTAGTTGAGGTAAATTGTACTTCAAGGGATATTGTGAGACCGACAAAAATGAGTACTCATATGTCTAATAAGAATCAATCACATTTGGTTGAGTTGCTCAAAAAAGTACAAAGATTGCTTTACTTAGGAATATTATGAAATACTTGGGATACCTCGAGATTCGGTTGAGTTTACTATTTCATTGAAAAGCATAGATGAAATCATATAAAAAACTTATGAGAAGATTCAAACCAGAGATGCTTGTGACCATCAAGCATGAGATACAATGCCTTTAAAAGCCAAAGTTTATCTGAATAACTTGGTTCTAGATTGGTTGTCTAATATTATTCCTGTTATTAATAAAAAGATAAATTGCGGGTACACATTGACTATCAAAATCTTAACTTGGACAATGTTAAGGATCAATACGTCATGCCAAAGACTATGTTGATCAATGCAGTAAACCCATAGGATTTTGTCATTCATTGACGATGCCTCGGGATATAACCAAATTAAAGTAAACCACAAGGTTACATATAAGATGGCATTTCAATGCCTAGAGGCATCAAGGATTTATAAATAGGTTGTGATGCTGTTTGGACTTAAGAATGCTAGTACCACACATCAACAAGCGATAAAAATAAAGAAAACCATAAAAATATACATTGATTATATTGAAATCAAATCTGAAAGTTTCAAGCAACATTTTTTCTATCTTGAGCAGACTTTATGGATACGAAAACAACACTTAAAGTTGAATCCTATGAAGAATTCTTCGGTTTTATTATACATAGTAAAAGGATCGAAGTCGATCCAAATAAGGCCAAGGCCATCATCAATGCTCGATTGTCCAAGACAAGGAAGGAATTTTGTAGTTTAGTCGGGCAGGTCAATTATGTGCGACACTTTATTGCTAATGCCACAAGCATGAATGACTTCATCTGTGGAACAAAACAATAGTTGACATTTGAGAGGATAAGGAAATTCAATCAGTGTCCTCCTGGCACAAGAGGCTAAGGACAATACTACATAGTCTATTTTATATTTGGGTCAGTTGCTCATTGATGTGGAATGCCAATATTCTTTGATTAAAAAGATATGTTTGACCATATATCACTCTTATGTAAAATTAGAACATTATCTTCTCACAAGTGAAATATAAGTGATAAGCAAAGTTGATATCTTTCATTACTTGTTTCACCACCTAACTCTTCAAGATAGGCTAGTCAAATGGGCAATAAAATTGTGTCCTTTTGATTGAAACAATGCCCTCTCAAAGTAGTGAAGAAAAGGCAATCACGAATTTCTTCATGCATTTTGTATGCATCAAGGTCACTGACTCTTAGTAGTATACAAGATGATATCGGAGTAACCTTGATCGGTTATACTTGATAGCTAAAGGTGCAATCAAGACGTGGGAATTGACATTTATACCATCTCGATAACTGGGAAAGTAGGTATGCTCTCGATGTCTTTGGAGCCATGCCTTACTAATAATGAGGCTGAAAACTAGGTTTTGATTCATGGTTTAAGCCTAGTTTCCATTGTTAGGGCAATAAAGATAGAGATAAATCAATTAACTAATGATTACCAATGTCTTAGCTCAAAATTGCAATCCTTATATCAACATAGAAAAGATTTGTTGATAACATTCCTTAAAGTGAAGTTGTCATGTCATACATTCCTAGAGATAAAAACCAGAAATTTAGCCAGATTGCTTTAGGTTATAAAGTAGTATATAAATCTCAAGTAGTGATAACCTCAATTTAAGAGATGGAGGAATCTCATGATTAAAGAGATTCATTGGTGAAATGTTTGAATTAACCCTCACAATGCTCAAATATTAAGACTTGACATAGGGTGTTAAGCTATATTGTATTGGATGGTGAGTTGTATAAGCAAAGACATCAGGGTTTGCTTTTTACATGTTTGAATAAAAATAAAGCTCTAACAATGATGACTGAAGTCCATGAAAGAGGGCTCATAAGTCATGACCTAAAATGAATTTCATGATATATCGACATAGATATTATTGGCTAACTATGCATCAAGATTGCATTAATTATACAAAACAGTATAAAACATATCAATGTATTGGTCTATTGTAGAAAGCACTTGTAATAAACTTCATCCGATCATGAAACCATGGTCATTCTGAGGTTGGCCATGGATTTGTTTGGAAAGATTCTATCTAAAATCTTCGAAAGTGCATATGTTCATTATAGTAGCAATGGACTACTTTACTAAGTGGTTTGAAGCCCTACCATTAAAAGTGATGACCCAAGTTGAGGTTAGTGCATACGTTCATTATAGTAGCAATGAACTACTTTACTAAGTGGGCTGAAGCCCTACTAAGTGCATACGTTCATCAATAACTTATTTTTCGATTTGGAATACCCCAATTGATTATGATTGATCAAAGAACTATGTTCATAAGAGAAAAGGTAACAACTTTTCTCAAGAGCTTTGATGTTAGGTTAGTACATTCAACCCCTTACCATACAACGGTGAATGGCCAAGCGGAGGCTACTAATAGGATGATTATTAATTTAATTAAAAAATGTCTCAAGAATAATCCGAAAAAAATGACACGAGATATTGTCTGGAGTTCTTAAGGCATACCAAAACTCCAAAGTCTTGGTGACTGGCATGACTCAATTTTGGCTTATGTAAGGCAAAGATGCAGTGTTATTCGATGGAAATTAAGGTTAAATCTTTGTGAGTAGCCAAGAAGAATAATCTATAACACAATGAGTATTTGCAGTCATTGATGATGGAACTCAACTCGATAAATGAAGATCACTTAGATAACATTCAACAATTTACTTACTAATAAGAAAAAAATTGCTTCAGTTTTTTTTGTTGTTAAAAGAGAAGAGAAAGCGAGGAGTATAAATGGTAAATACTTAAAAAATACTATTCTTTAATTTGGAAAAGAGTTTATTTGAAGAATTCAATGAATATGAGTATACAACTATCAACACAATTGCAAAAAATATAGAAGATTAGTCATCCTGAGGTGAACACCTTATCAAAAAACAGACAAGGTCCCCGATCATGCCAATTTGACTTGAACTACAACCATCTCATACTCTTCATACTCTTGTTTCAAAGCTCAAAGATTTTCGACCTCCAATGGTTCTTCTTGTACTCGGCTCCTTAAAAGGGACTCCAAATAGGCTTCCTCCAGTTGTGGCTGTCAGTTCTTGAAGTACAAGACCAAACAATCATTTAGAGAGACTAGCTATGAAGTAAGAGATGCAAAGTCTCGATAGAGAAAGTCGCACCCGAGGCAGTTTCATGAGTGTCTCGACATTGGCCCACACTATCTTACAAATTGGAATCTTGACACCAAAGCTTGCTAGGAGGTATTCCAGATTGAGCTTGTTGTTGCACAAGATAGTCCAATCTAGAATGGAGATCTAATAAATGATGATGCTTCATAATGAGCCTTGGCAGTTAATAATTGATGGCTATCTTGAGATCGTAACAAATCTATCGAACTTGAGGCGTTACATTTTAATTTGTGACCAACCTCTACCAGGTGGAAGGAAGAGTGCCTTGGAGTTCTCGCCCTTCCCCATAATTCTTATCTAAACTCTATATTTGCCTTGATTCCTAATGATGATGGAGGCACTACTTTTCCTATGAATACAATGTTATCGCTCGGTGCTTCTATATCGATTGAAATCTCTCTTGGAGGAACATTTGTTGTACTCTTTAGAGGAATGAGTTTTGATCCAAAAGTAGTGGCTACTAACAAAGTGTTCGAGTGAGGTTACGTGGTACCGATCAAAGCAAGCATGAGGGAACCTTTGAGCCTTCTACTGAGGTTCCTCGTGAGTTGTCACCTTGGTAGGGGCTTTCAAGATTAGAGTTGTAGTTGACACTACTTGAGATGGAGTAGAAACTCAGATTTCCTCCTGCCATAGTGTATCAATGGTTGTAGTACGGTCAGCAAGGACGTGTAATGTGTCTTGATAGGGTATAGTAAGTGTCCTAGTTGAGACAAAAGCTTGGGGTCTTCTTAATGAGTCGTGATGGGCTTGATTCACCTTTGTTCCAATTCGTAGGATAGGGAAGAGTGTCAGCTATCTATGGACAATGCCAACATGGTTGGACAACACAAAAGAAAAGTGAATAACATTTTTGATAGGTCAAAAACTATAGGTCAAAAACAATGTTGGGTGTTTTTTTGTTGGTTAGTGAAGAAATGAAAGATTGAATATCCTGAAAAGTGTACTCAAGAAAAATAAGCAAAAAGCAGAAGGATGATCATAAAATAAGACCTTAACAATAATATAATATTCTTTGACAAATTGGGGCAGACGATGAATTGGTACAACCAAAACAAATGTATGAAAGATTTTTCGAAATGAAAGAAAAATGAGAACCTAAAGAATGGAGTTCAGGACTATTGGAATGGAGTATGGTGATTGCATGAACATTTAAGAGGGTTGGACCTATCATACTCGGTTTGGAAATAAAATAGTTGAGTCTAAAAAACCAAAAATATAAGAATTTGAAGAGAAGATTGAGATGAGTACGGAAGATGATATATGACAGTTGTATGAGATCAAAAGTTCTCTACTTGTACCATCGTCGGCGTATGCAATACCCACTCGCTCTAACAACTGTATGAATTCCCTAAAATACCTCGATCATGTGCAAAGGTCTTTGAGAAAATAATTGTACCGAAACCACTTGGCACAAACCGAAATGGCTTCTAGGATGATCACCTCTTATACGATTCTAAGCCCTTTTGTAGGAGACAAAGCAGTGCTAAGAAGAGAATTGACAAAGTTGGGATACATAGTAATCTAAGGCTGGAATTTTAGACAAAGTATGATTGCTAGAAGCCATGGGAACATCGATTAGAGAAAAGACTCAAAACGTTCTTCATAGGAAAGCTTGAGCGATGGGATAAGGCTAACAATTCTCTATAGAGAAAGATGAGGGAGAGTAGGACTCTTCGTCACATTTTATAATGGAAGAAAGACATGTCTTGTCAATCTGAAGCCGTATTGCCTCGCATGGTTATTTAGTTCAGAATTCAAAGTGGCAATGGGCTTAACAAGGCGACCACATAGGATAATATACAATAAATAATATTTTTTCAGCCTTGATAGATTCCTCAAAGTAACAAAAATGGAGGGCTAGAACATAAAGAGAAAATTACACATCTAGACAAAATTAGACATTTTATATCAGCTATTAATGATAAAAAATAATGATAAGATCGTCATTATGATATCGTCAGCTTGCACGCATAGCCTACATGATCTAGCCCACCATCCATTGTAAAATACCCTCAAACCTTTCCAATGTTCCTCGAGGCTACTTTGAACGAAAGTATCAGATTAAGCGTTCCTCTTAAGAGCTTTACACCTAAAAGCAAAGCATGTAATTCCTATGATTCTCGAGCAAGCTCCCGAGAAGATGATACTTTTATGTCTTGAGCAACAACAACTTGAGATTATAGAGAGCTGAGATCGAAACACACTTGAGCAAGTTCGACCAACAATTCTTGGAATTACTTATAAAGAATCTTGAGTTGCTCTTTGATGGATAAGATTTTGGCTTGGAGAATTAGGTCTTTCTTTTTGAGGTTGACTATACATGAGGATACTTCCATCATTTGGGTAGTCGAATTGCGAGAGTTCTCTACAATAAGAACTGAGAGGAGAAGATTTTTCATAATCTAGTTCTGTAGAGGTCCTCTTTGAATTCGATGATCGAGCTAGAATCAAGGGCATGGGAATATGATGGAAGGAAAATATGTAAGTAGGAGTGGCAAACCACAATCGAGTAACGATCTCTAGTGGTGAAGACAAGGTCAAAGAGATAATACTTAAAGCAAGTCCTGTACCGATAATGATGCGTTGGAGAGGAAGGTATGAAAACCCGAACTCAAAGAAGTATAGATGAATCCAAAATTGAAGAAACCATAATGAACCCCGTACAAGATAGGTAGGATTGTCATTTCAAAGGGCCTTAAGAGTAGAATTGAACAAATGATAGGCCATAACCAAAAGGAAGGGAGGAAGTGATAGTTTGATACCAAACATAATAACAGAAATGTATTATGCATATTCACTGTTAACCTTGGTTCCACAAACATAGGCGATATGATAGCAGGAATACATGGTGTTCATCATTTGATTCGGTTTTTGAGTGATGATAGATAAAGTCATTTCAGGAGAGTTATAATAAGAGTTTTGGGATACAAAAATCTAAATCTGCTAAGAAAATAAAATCAACATTAATGATTGGAAGGCCTATGATCGCATGAACATCCAAAATGGTAGGAGATATTATTCTAAAAGAGAACTGAAAACAATTATGTTGGGAGACAAAAAAAAACGAAAGAATAGAGGAGGTTGCCAAAAAAAAAGAACAGACTTCTTTAAGGTTAATATTGGGTTATATCAAGGATCAACTTTAAGTCCATACTTATTTATAATGGTGATTGGTGAGTTAAGAAAACATATTCAAGCTAAAGTATCTTAGTGTATGTTATTTGTAGATGACATTATGTTAGTGGAGGAGTCCAAGGAAAAAGTTAATAGAAAATTGACACTATAGAGAGAAACATTAGAAAGTAAAGTTTTCTGACTTAGTAGAATAAAGACAGAATATATGGAATATAAGTTTGATCATTTGGTTACTTTAGAGAACATATAAATTAAAATTGGCATACATTGCATCCCAAAAGAAAAGTTTTAAATATATAGGGTCAATTTTTCAGAGTGATGGAAGAATTGATGGAGATGTTACACATAAAATTAATCTTGGTCAGTTAAAATGAAGAGGAGCATCAAGTATTCTTTGTGATAAGAAGATACCATTAAAGTTAAAAGGTAAATATTATAAAATAGCAATTAGACCTGCCATGTTTTATGGTTCTCAGTGTTGGGCAATTAATCATCAACATGTACAAAAGATGTCTCTGACAGAAATGAAGATGTTGAGATGGATGAGTGGTCATACAAGAAAAGACCATATACATAATGAGGTTATTAGAAATAAATTATGTATGGCATCAATAGAGGATAAAATGAGAGAATATCATTTAAGGTGGTTTGGACATATAGAAAGAAGACAAAAGAAGAACCTGTAAGACGGTATGAAAAACTAGATTTTGAAAGTATTAAAAGAGGTAGAGGACGATCACAAAAATATTGGAAAGAAATAATAAAGAATGATCTAGCTTATTATGAGTTAACTACTAACATGACACATGATAGGGCTATGTGGAAACAAATAATCTATATAGCCGACCCCGTCTAGTATGAGAAAAGGGTTAGTTGTTGTTGTTGTTGTAATAGAGGAGGTTGTCATCAAACTGTATGGCTAAGTAGGATAAGAAGATGAGATCATGAATACCTTATTGAACACAAAGACGATGCTTATGATCTCGAGCTCTATTTGTTCAATTAACATATAATTGATTCGTTATGGGCTAGGGATGAAATAAGTTTGAGCATCGGGATATCATAAATTCATTCTGATTTAAAAGAAACTCCTTCATATGAAAGTCAGAGGTTGAGGGTTGATAGTTGGAGAAAGAACATTTGAACAAAAAGTCATGAGAGTATGGAGAACTAGGAGAGAACTATTGCATTTGCCGATCTTAATAACAAATGAATAGAATCTCAATAATCATGCTTGAAAAACAAATGTGTTAATTTTTCTAGCATGAAATTAATTTGGGTATGACTTATACCCTTGATGACTATATATATATGGAGTCCTAGAGACATATGCTGATACTAAAAAATGCATGAGGGTATGTGACAGGAGGTGAAAAATTTCAAAAAGGAAGGGACATGGCTCATAAATGTTTGTGAAGGATTATAACGACGAGTGTGTGAAGACATGCCTATGTACTTGAGCTGATCTTACTGATCATGGGTTAGTTGACATATCTCAATCGACGTGGCAATGAAAAAGGTGACATGAATAGAGAAGTGGAGAGTTATTAAGAATTACATCCGAAAAATAGGACATGTTATTTGTCATTTTTGTAAAAGCAATAGCCAATATGTAATCAGACATATAGAAATCAATGACACAGTCACAATTTCTTCTTTTACTTTCCCTAAGAGTAGATGTAATGTAACATTTCATCTTCTTGGGTACATCGAGTAACTATGCATTCCCATTGACAACCTAGATATGAACAGTCGGATTTTCGAGAATTCATTCTATCACCATGGTACCTTATCTATTCTGATTTCTCCTTAGTAATAAGGGTTAGAGTTCTATGACATACCATTCAACTTCTGGCATTCTCCTAAAGCTTACCAGCCCAATCATTCGTATGGAGCGGTCACTTCAAAGGGCAATAATTCCTGCTAGGTTTCTATGTTCTACATGATTTTACTATTAAATGACATAAGGATAGATCTTCTAATAAATTAGTTTGTTGTCCAAATGGCAGATCCAGTGACAAGATAAATTTTCAAAACAATTTAGTTATTCATCTAGACGGATCGGAAACACAACCAAGTTCCCAAGTTTATCAACAAAGTGAATATCTTGTGCTGGAAAAGAAAGTTGGTTGAATGAGGAAACCATAGAGTAGGTCATACTATTACAACTATAACCAAGTCTTTTTCTATACGAGATGGAATCGGCTATATGGATTCTTTGTTCACATAGAGTCCAATCATGTATCATGCATAGCAATTAACTTAACATAAGCTAGATCAATCTTCATTATTTCCTTTTAAATACCTTTGTGGTCTTCCTCTTATGCTTTTACCATTTTTCAACTCTAGTTTCTCGTGCTTTCCTTTTGAAACTTTCTTTAGTCGACTTTCTAGGTGCTCAAACCATCTTAAATGATTTTCTCTCATTTTATCATCTATTAGTGATACTCCCAATTTGCTTCTAATAACCTCATCATGGAGTAGGTTCATAGACTATAAAATTTGAGTCCTTTCTTCCATTCTCATCTATCTTGAATTAAGTGGGGAGTACTATTGCTTGGACAAAGAATATCGTCAACAACAAACAATAGATCAACAATTCACGGGGACAGAAACCATGAAGAAGTCATAAACGAAAACTGGAAGTCTTCTACTGATTTTCCCATCTTTACCTGCACCATCCAATCTTCAATATCTACTCTTCATTAAGTTGACCAATGACAGCTCCGAAGTATGAGAAACACAATTTCGACCCTTTGTAGTACCTTATGACATATTAAAGTTTCTTGGTGGGTCATATTATCCGGATCTTTCCTCCCTCATAGAATATATTCTAATAGGTGTTATCAGCCTGAAAATTTCTTGAAATGTTTCTAATACTATTTGTGAGGGTTACCTTTCGTATTGTAGATCCCGTGTTATACATCTATTGTAACAACTCCGAACCATGAAGAAAGGAGATATATTTATGCGGGACTATATTTAAAATGACAAGAATATTGCACAACTAAGTCTAGCATCACAAGCTATTCCAGATAATGAAATTATTGTCTACATCTTGAGAGTACTTCTACATGAATAGTCTCTTTCGAACATCCATATCAACTCGTTTCGGTGGGATCTCCATCAACAAGTTCACCCACATGCCCTTTTCAGAAGAATAAGACATCTCATGGAGAACCTAATCTGAAATAGTGGAAGCGCATAACATATCACCAAGAGCTAAAAGAGAAGTGCCATAAAAGGAATTCATCGAGTATTAACTATGGGTGATATGGTTTTCAATATAGCATATCATCACGAACTTTGTTGTATGTCAGTTGTGTAACAAACCAGGACACTCGGTGCAGATGTGCATAATGGGAATCAAAATCTCAAACCTCCTTACCACCATATGCCTATGCTACTCCCGATTTTGAGTCAAACTCGTGAAAGTGGTTTATGTATCCCAATTCAGGCGCTTCATATTATATAATTCTTGACCCTATCTCAGAATACCAAAGAGATGTGATCATTGTCAAAGATCAGTTTTGAGCATTCTTCGCACTGGTCATTCATACTATAATTCTGAAAATTATAGATTTTACTGAAAATTATTTTACAATAGCCTTTGGTAGTGTTAAAAACTATTTTAAATAAATTTAGTCTCCCTTAAGCACGTCAAATTGGAAAATCTCATAAACATCCTCTCTCAAGAAATTTGCATGGTTCTCGGGAACCTCTTGAGATTATCTATCACATGTTTGGGGTCTATCATGGGTTTCAGGTATTCAAGGAATAAGGTATTATGTTATTTTCGTAAATGCCGTCTCTCCTTTTACTTGGGTATATATGATGAATAAAAAATCTGAGGTTGCGATAAATTTTCAGAACTTTAAACCTCTTGTTGAAAAGTGAGGAAACGAATAAAGTACTTTCATTCAGAGGGGGGTGGAGAATTTCAAGCACTTGGTCCTTTTTCTAAAATAATATGGCATTCATCATCATGTTTCCTGTCCTTGCACCCAAGAACCGAATGACATTTGAGGAAGTATCATCATATTGTAGAGAGTGGTCTTTCCACGATGGCTCATGTATCAATTCTATTTAAGTTTTAAAACTGTGTCTTTGACACTGTTGTCTTCCTTATAAATTGCCTACCAACACCCAACTTGAAGCACCAAAGTCCTTTTAAAAATTTAACCACATTATACTTTTCTACAGACCCTTTGGTTCTGCAACCTATCCTAACTCATTATATATCTAAATTGCATTAGTCACTCTATGGTCTTAAACAAATACCCTTTTGGTGGTTTGAACTTTGAACAACTCAACTCTGCTTTGTTATGCCGTGACTATCGCAGTTCTTGTGCAAATAACTGTCTTTATTAAAGTATATAGTGACTCAACTATATGTTCTCTCTCTCTCTCTCTCTCTCTCTCTATGTTGACATCTTAGTCAATGGTAACTCATATCCAAGTTAAGGCTTGCATCAGCATCTTGATCAACTGTCTGCAATCAAAGACTTGGGCGATTTGTATTTTTTCTTGGGCATCAAGCCCACTGATCTTTGCACCAGAACATTAGCGGGCGCTTTGATGCTGGTGGGGAGTTCGACTTCCAGGGGGGAAAAGAAAACAAGCTTACTGATCTTTTAGGGGGCTCCTCCTCTCTCAAAGGAAATGACTTTTGATCTTTTGCAAAGAACTAATATGGTTGATGCCTAACCAGTTTCTACTCCATGTCATTCTCCACCCATCTTACTACTAAATATGGTCATTCCTTTTAGAATCCTACACTTTTTATCACAACGTGTTAGATGGGTAACCTAATTTTGTGTGTCTAACGAGATTGGCAACCCTCAGCCAGGTTCCCAAGTTTATCAATGGAATCAATTATCTTGTGATGCAAAGAAAAGTTGCCCATCCTTTATGCCAGGAGATATAATATATCTTGTGTTTTATAGTTATCTACACAACATAAAACAGTACATTGTAATTATGTAAACAAATACTCTACTGAAACTATATAATGAGTACCTCTCACACGAATATAGGTTGAGTGAGAGAACCCGTGAAATAGGAAGCATGTAAAAATTTGCAGATTGGACTTGGTATTGAGAAACAAAAAAAAGATTCATTTGTAACGCACTTATTTGAATACATGTTTATCAACAAATGAATACTGTTCAAATCATGTAGATGAAGCCTGACCCCTCAACACACAAAATACATAAATGAACATAAATGTCAAAGTCTATCAAGACAATCCATAAATATGCGTGTAAAGACTATGTCAGACATCACCAACTGGTGAACGTAGATTCTTCTGCAATGTTGTTTTTAGCACATCGTAATGCATATCATTCTTCATAACACGATACGACACGATCCTATGTACACATGTGTGAAAACTAGATCCTACAACCTTATTACACTTATGCATGCAAAATATGGTGTGGGCAAGAGTGTGTATATGTCTATTCTATATCTATATATTTATATAGGGAGTGAGAGAGAATGAGAAGGGTGGTGGATTCTCAATGTACCTCAAATATGGGTGTCATGGGGCATGACCAAGTTTTTCAAAGCCTCTGTGTTTTCCTTTTCTAGATCCAATGGTCTATCAACACTTTCTCAAATCCTCCTTCCTTTTCCCTTATCGGCATGACCAAGTTTTAGGATTATATTAATATGAAAAATTATATAAGCATCAATTCTTGTTATTTCGTTTCTTCATTATTTAAGGCATGAATGCCAGAAGAATCAATTTTTTATGAGCAAATACTATAACTTTCTGGTTTATCTATCTTGACTTCATTTGGGTACAGTGTTGATTCGTATTAATTATTTGTTATGATTTATGAAATATAATTGTCATACACCAGCATAAGGTTAAAATGTATAAAACCAGACCCACAGAATTAGCTCACTTGTAGGGCTCTCTGACGCCTGCTTGCAGGCAGCGAGTTCGATTCTTAGAGTTGCATGCACGTGTTTGTTAGGCTTGGGCCTCTCATTATAACAAAAAAGTTGTACAGAACCACCATTTGAAACTGAACCAACCCAATCGAACCAAGTGATTTGGTTTTGTTTCAAAACTTAAAAATCAATTATATTGGGTTTTAGTCGAGGTCGAGGTTAGAAGAGAACCAGAGCGAACCAAGAAGACCTTTAGAATGTCGGAAGCCAGGCATGCACATCCGACGGATCGAACTGAGGACCTCCAATTTGTGAGTCGAGTTCCCTTAGCTCTTAGTGCAAGAGCAACTAAATCTTCACGAGTCGCTTAGCACACAAAAGTATAAATTGGAGAGAGAGAGAGAGAGAGAGAGAGAGAGAGAGAGAGAGACGCACTCGATAATTTCTATGAATTCCACGAATTTTCGGGCTTCCTCGATTTGCGCTATGGGCTGATGATTTCCTGCGCAATTGGATGGGTGACGATGCAAGACGAGTCTATCAAATTGCCAGAAAATGGAAGACCTTGCTAATTCAAAATTTAACGACAATGAGAAAAGAAAAAGATGGACGAAGAATGATCGTATCAATCACCTCTTTGGAAACGACTGGAAGATGGCCCCTGGAATTTCTCCGTTTGAAGCATACAAAAGAAAATTCGACTATGTTTTTCCGGAATTTCCTTAGAAACAACTTGTTGAACTGTCGGCGATGATTGCCTTCAGGGATCTTCCCCGATCACACGTTTATCCCGACAAAAAATCTTTCTATACGCTTGATTTTTCCCTCGTTGTCAACGTATCCATTTCCAATATCTCTCTGACTTGCAGAAAGTCTTCGATCCTTCAACAAATCGATGAATTAGTAGCGTTGTCGCCAAGAGCCTCCTGCTATCAAGTGATTGCTCGTAACTAAAGGGTGATTCACTCTTTCAACAAATCGCCGAGAACCCGGACACTCGAGGGAATCTTAAAAGACAGAGAGGCAGCAACTTCAATTCCCTAAACAAATAAGCAAAACAATTCCGGTCAGTCTCCCCGGCGAATCCTCTCCCTATGTCCGATGCGAAAAATGATTCCTTCAATATCTCTCTGTCTCTACGATCTCCCAGCGGGAATAAATATCTTTCGTCTATTTCTTTTCTTTTTTGCTTTCCTTTATCGCCTCTATCCGTGACCGGAGTGGACGGCGAGAGATTCACGGGCGAACCGAGAGGTTAATAATGGCGAAGAAGAAAGGACGGACGACCACCAGTCTCTCTCTCTCCCCTTCACTTTTCCTCGAGATCTGAATTGCACGGAGCGCCTCGAATCGCTAAATAAAGTCGCTTGCTCTTCTTACCTTTCCGAAAAAAGTAGCCAGTTGAAATGCAAGGCTGCTGCATAATGCCTGTCTCTGCAGCATCTCCGTCTCTTTTAGTGTATTCACCGTGCTGTTAATAAATGCAGTGGTGCTGCATGGTAAATAAAAAGTACGGACCGCAATCTCTACCCGCTTCATTGGTACCTGAGGAGACGACAAACCCCACCTCACCGAAGGGTGGGGTGAAGGGGAGAAGACTCACAAGTGAGACAGGGCAGGATATTCACGTAAACCCGCCTTTCGTACCATCCTGCTCCAATAAATAAATAAATAAATAAATAAATAAAATGTATATATATCAAATGTATGTGTATATAAAATATATGCATCATGTATATAATTACTTCTAATTTAACAATATAGAATATTATAGAGTACATTTTATGTAATATATGGGATGCATCTTGCTTATGTACCAACAAAATAGTCATTGTTTAAACTTTTTCTTCTAATTTAACAATATAGAATATTATAGAGTACATTTTATGTAATATATTGGATGCAAATTAACTCTAAATTCATAGTTGAGAGAGAGATTTCTTTGGAAACCTAAATTCTAAAACCTTCAATTGTGAAAAAGTTTAAACAATGACTATTTTGTTGGTAAATAAGCAAGGCAAACCCCCAAGTTAAGTTACAATCGAAGAAGTAATCACTCGTGGAGTTGAAACTCCCATAGCTGTTAAGGTAGCAGTGGGCATGGAGCTGCTCATCAATCGCTATTGCTTTTTCTCAAAATTCTATCATATTGCACTTGATCTTGCTTTGCTTCTGCCAGTGCCGGTGGCCTCCAATTTACTCCAACGGTGAGTAAATTTTGATCCAAGGTGGCCTCCATTTTACTTCAATTGTTTTCTTCTTCTGCTTGCTCACTTCCTGTTTATGCCTCTAATTAGTATATATATGATCGGTCAAGGTTGTTGGGGCTGAGTATTATGAGCTATGATTGTGATCTTAGGATCCTGCTCTTACCTCTACCTTTTTCTTTAGATTATAATTAACATCAAGCATGAGTTCTTATTCAATAACGTATAATTTATATGACATCATCCATGAAATGCTTCATTTTTTGCAGAAAAATATATATAATAGAGTATGACAGATTGCATATTCTGTCTGTCCTTCAACTTGAGTGTGTGTGTGTGTGTGTGTCTATGCAGTGGAGTATCTACATTAAGCCGAAGTGGGGCATCCGTTCCTGAGAATGAACTAAAATTCTATATCGCATGGTGGTATTCATAGGCTATAATATATAATTCGCCTACTTATTAAGTATGTGTTGGTGTGCTCAAACTTTTGCCATTTAAGACTTTTGTCACACTCAATGAATTGGGTTCGGAAGGTGTCACTTTGTGCTTGGATCCAAAACAAAACAACTCTGATCTGACCTATTTTTCGGGTCATTTCGCACAACCCTAACCCGACTTTCCAACTATATCAAACGTAATGTTTTGAATATAAAACAATGTGAAAAACAATAAAAAAAAATTAAGAGACAAAACTATTGAAAAAGTTGAGAGAAAAAGTCTAAAGCCTAACACATTAATTCTCTGGGAGTCGGAACCAGCAGCAAACGTTGCTAGAGAGCTCTGTCATTTGAGCCAACTCTTTGGGTGCCACTACCGCTTATATTCAATATCACGGGTTGCTTGCTTTTACCTAGGGATGGCAATGGGGTGGGTTAAACCCCCGGCCTCGCAACTAGGTCTTAGGGATCAAACCCCAAACTTGCCTCATACCTTCTTTGGTATAACCCACCCCTCTCCACTTCAACCTATAATTTTTTTAAAAGAAAATTTAGTTTATATCATATATTTCACATAAAATATAAAACCTATCCTATATTATTCTATATTATTAAATTATATGTAATTATATTTATTATCTATATCTATATAAATTATATGAGTCTAAAATATATACTTAGAACAATATATATGTACACACATATGTTTTATATAATACATATTATACATACATATATATTGTGGGAGAGAGAGAGTTAGAGATTGTCATCCCCACTAAAACCAGAACTAGCGATTCCAAACCTCCAGTTCCGATATTTTTTTACAAATCTTTTAGGACTCAAACCAAAACCAGTGGTTCTTAAATCGAAACCTGCCCCAAGCTGGTTTGGCTCCGAGTGAACGGGAACGGACGATTTGAGTTTACCCAAAACCCATGCTTCCACTTTACTCGAAACCAGTCATGTCTACCGTTGTTTGAGCAGTTTCCACCAGTTAAAAGTTCTCTGTCTTCACAATAGTACATGCAAGGTAGAAAGGATATGAAGCAGTTGTTTTCTCACTGTTAACAAGCACCGTATTGAGATTTGATTACGTGTAGGAGTAGCAACTTCGTATACAAATTGATCCTTCAAATCCCAAAGTTCTTAGTGGATGGCATTATCTCTAAAGCGTTCAACTTATAGTAACGCCTACAGAGGTCACATGGTCTCAAAAGTGTCACAAATTACCTTCAATGTGTTCTTACAAATTACCTTCAATGTATACTAATTTGATATCCACTCCTCTTGATTTTAACTCTAATTATCTTTTGTTTTTATTTTCTAATGAATATTTTAAACAACATTTAAATGTGTTCTTTCAAACAAAGCTAAGATAGAAAGTTTGTTTTGTGGAAATAAAATAAACATACATACATATCGAGGTAGTTCTAGATGTATAATGTCTTTCATGCTTAATCGTACATAAAGTTTAATCTTGTCGATCAACAATTGAGATTTAAATAAAAAAAGTACCCATGACTTTAGTCCATTATATTTAATGAACCACATGCATTAAATATTTTTTAGATTCACATGTCAACCATTAATCTCACAGATCTAACGATGGAGATATTTATCTAAGATTATATATTGAATGACATTATGCATTTAGAATTACCCCCATATATATATTGAGATTGAATCTTGCCCACCACTAATTTTTCACATTCATGCTTGATCATTACTTGTCGATGAAATGAGTATGATGACTTTGTCTCTCATCTATTATTAAAAACTTTTAATTTTTTTAAATTACATTCATGATACCGAAAAACAATTGGTAAGCATGTCAAAGGTGGACATGATCCAACTTTCATATATATATATATATATATATATATATATATATATATATATATATATATATATATATATATATATATATATACATACATACATGTGTGTGTACACATGTGCATATGTGTAAGAAAATTAGACCTTACAAGATTTGGTACATGCATATTCATATATTTTTCTTGTTTTGGGGCATGCATATAATAAGGTTGCCTTTTATATTAAAATATCTTTATAACTTTTTAAATGACATTCATCTCTAAAAAAATAAGGAAATACATGAGTATGCATGTACCATATATATGCATGATATATTCTCCCTCTTTATATATACATAGTCATTACTTTTTTGGAATATAAGTGTTATTCAAAAGTTATAAGGGTTTTCAAAAAAGATATAAAGTGTGTCCTTATTATACTCATCTCTCTATATATACATGTATATATATAGAGAGAGAGGGAGAGAGAGAGAAAGAGAGAGGGGTAGGATATATTCTCTCTCTTTATATATACTTATTAATTTTTTGGAACATAAATGCCATTAAAATAATAAGAGTGTTAGAACAATATAAAGTGCACCCTTATTATACTCATCTCTCTCTATATGTGTGTATAGAAAGAGAGAGGGGTAGTAAATAAATAATGCCTTTAAATACTTAACATTCTATAAACATCTCGAGGATTCTATTAACATGACATCAAATGCTTCTTGTTTTTTCATTTCCCTCTCTCTCTCTCTTTCTATATATATATATATATATGTATGGTACAGGTCCAGGCAAGTATGGGGTCAGGACATCTTATCTCAGAACTTAATCGGGTTGGGTACTCCCCGCCCCGTTCAGATCAGGCAGCGTCAGAGTCGCACGGGTTGTTGTCATCCCTAAGAAACAGTCTTTGACAAGGGCGAAGCATTGACGACTTCTTAAGGACAGAATTGACTAAGGGTAAGATGAAGGGTTCTTGTTCACAGGCATATGATGCTCCTTTTGGGTTAAGGGCGTGCCTTGTATCTCCTTTCCTCTATGAGAAGGGAAGTTCGTGCCAAGGATCTTCAGATCGATATGACTCAAGTTGTTTCTTTTACAACTTCTCGACTTGTATTTTCAGTTTCTTTCTTTCCTTACTGGTTCTACTGCAAACCTATTTCCATGCTTGCGCATCACCATTTCGTGGTTTGTCATAAAGTCTTTCCCAGTGAACACATTATCCTACTTCTGAATATCATCTCATAATTCATAGCTTTAGATGAAACACTTGGAAATTTGTTACCTTACCTAGATGGTTGCAGCTAAGGTTTCTTGTTTACAAAAAGTTCATTTTCCCTACTCATAATGAAGTATCAAACACTTCTTCACACACACACACACACACACTGGGGGGGAGGGGGGTATTCATTAGGGTTTATGTGATCTCATAACTTCTACCAGTTATACAGTGTCATCATAACGGATGTGCAATAAAAAAAGGACCTCTGTTTATATTGTTATTGTATTTAACATAAACAAAACAGTTTCTATTTATAAAATATAATGTAAGAGGTAGGAGTCATTTCTCCTTACTGTTAATAGACATATAAGAAAGGAAAACACAGAGGAATAAAAACCAATGAGGATACCTCAATAAGACTAGAGATATCAATACGGGCTGGCCCGGTCCTGGAGGGCAAAGAAAAATGTGGGCCGGGCCACATTTTAGATGGGCCTGTAAAAAGCTGGCCTGGCCCATCCCTTAACGGGTCACGGGCCGACCTATATATATATATAGTTTTTCAGTTACATGTATATATATATTATATTACATATAGAGATGTATAGTTTTTTATTACATATATATATATATATATATATATATATGTAGTATATATGGATCATATATATATATATATATATGTATATATATGTATGTATGCATATATATATATATATATGTACATTTTTTCAATTACATGTATATATGTATATATATTATATATATATTTATTACATGTATGTGCATATATATATATATATATATATATGTAATACATATACACACACACACACACACACACACATATATATATATATATATATATATATATATATATATATATATATATATATATAGTTTTTTATTGCATGTGTTTGTGTATATGGCTTGTTGAAACCTAAAACCTCTTGATTGGATTTGGATAGGGTCTTATAAACTCAATCTAATATCCAATGGGTCAGTGGTCCTACGAGCAAACCCGGCTCGGCCCAGCCAGCATTGCCCCCCAGGGCCATATGTACCGGGCCATTTGAACCTACTCCAAATTATGGCCGAAATTCTCTCGCTGGATCATGTCTGACGCCCTAGACCAAGCCCATTTTGACATCTCTAAATAAGATGATGTAGCTGAATGATATAATAGAATGCTTCTAAACATGACAATATCCATATCACATGATGCTTCTCTGACAAAAGTATTTTAAGGAGAAGCAATGTCTATAATCATGTATATATTAAATAGAGTCTATTGTAAGGTAGTATCCACTACACCATATGAGTTATGGTCTATAATACATTTTAAGTTCTTAGACTAGTCTAGAGATAAACTAGATATTAGATCTTTGAGATGTATCTTTATTGAATAACGAAAGAGATCGAAAGGGTATCAGTTCTATCATAAGGACCTCAAGTTGATAGGGAGTAAGAATATTGAATTTTTAGAGGATACTAAGAATAATATCTTTGTAGATAATGATGATATAGGCAATGATCTTTTAGATCTTGATTAATCATTATTTGAGTCTATAAAAATCGAACCAAATTAACTTTTCCTGCAAAATGAAATACTAAGTGATCATAAGAGACCACATGCTCATATGTCTTCCTTAAAGGATTATCCTACTTATTTGGCTAAGGATACATATTATTTAATAGATTTAGATGAAATGATTGATAACCTAAGTTATCAGGATGCTATGAGATCATTTGAATCATCAGTTTGAATAAAACAATGGATGAGAAATTGAATCCATTGAGAAATCCAATATGAACGAGGTTGGTTGCAAAAGGAGAGAAAATATTATATTGGTACATATTTTTCTGTTACGAAATTTGCATTTGTAAGGATAATATTGGCAATTGCAACCTTTTATAATTTTGATTTGCATCAGGTAGATTTAAAACTATTTTTTAATGGTGATCTTAATGGGACTATTTACATGAAACAGCTAGAAGACTATGTAATTAAAGGTCACGATGATATTATACATAGATTGAATAAATCCCTTTATGGCCTAAAGCAATCACATCGTTAATGGTGTTTGATTTTTCAATGATAATGATATGATTATCAAGACCAAGTCATAGTTGAATTCAAAGTTTGAAATGAAAGATATGAGAGAAGCATTCTATATCTTAGGTATAAAAATTTCCCCTGATAGAGTTTTAAGACTATTATGTTTGAGCCAAGAGAAATATATTGATTATATCTTCAAAAAGTTTAGAATGGGTTATTGTAAGTCTATGACTATACCTATTCTAAAAGAGGTCAAGCTTAATAAAGTTGATTGTCTAAGTGATGGATAAGAAAAACCAAATATTTCTTATGCTCAAGCTGTTGGTAGTTTGATGTATACTATATTGTGTGAGACCTTATATCTATTTTGTTGTTGATCTCATAAATAATCAAAGTAATTACGGTTGACAACATTAGGTTGTTGTAAAAAAGATCTTAAAATATCTAAAAGAAACAAGGGATTTGAAATTATGCTATTAGGTAGATGAATGAAAAATAATTGGATACTTAGATGTTACATTGTTACGCGCAAAGATAACAAATCAACCTCTAGTAAAGTTTTCTTGTTTGGAGGTATTGTTTCTTAGTCATGTAAGAAATAAGGTTGTGTAGCATTACATATATAAAAGGTTGAGTATATTGCTTATAGTATGACGATACCGAGTGTTGTTTGGATAAGACATTTCATTTGTAATTTGAAGTTAGACATAACCAAAGAGTTGGTTGTCAATTATTATAACAAGAATGCAATCATAACTCTTATAAAGGGTGGAACTGATAGCTCAAGGAGCAATAATATATATATATATATAGATTATAGTACAAAAGAATGAAACTATATTTGCCTCTTATATTCCAACAGGAGATATGATAGCAAACCCTTGATAAAGGGTATGACTGAAAATATATTTGCTAAACATGTTATCAGTATGGAGTTAAGGCATGTTTAGAGTTTTTAGTTGTGTGGAAACACATACATGAGTTGTTATGTAGGAAAAGTGTATTGGTTATGAAAACTATATAACAAAGATAACTCATGGGGTTGTACTTTGGTACAGTTAAAAAATAATATAGTTGAGAAGCCACTAAAAAATGAGAGAAAAACCATTGTATCATGATTTGGCACATATGCTCAAGTAGGAGATGATAACTCTTACTAGTTATGGATGGCCATAAGGCCTCACATAACATATGTACTGTTGTAAGGAAGGAGGGTCCCTTTTCATATTTCACATATTATTACTTTATTTGAAATAAAATGAATTTAACATAAACAAAACAATTTCTATTTACAAAATGTAACAAAGAGGTAGAGAACCGTTTCTCCTAGTTGTAATGGACATCCAAGGAAGATAAACAGAGGAATAAAAACTAATGAGGATACACACAAAAGACAAAATATAGATTATAGAGTTTTCTCTCTCTTAATCTTCTTTCTCTCTATTGTTCTTTGTTCCTTCTCAGTATCCTCCTTGACGATGTTGTGCTAGGTGATTGAAGCCCCACGATGTCACTCCGGTGCAACAAAAACATATCAAATTAAAACTCTCTTTTTATTCCTCGAGAGAAGGGCTATGAGAGGGCCTATGGTAGTAAGGTGTTGGTTACCATAATACTCGTGAGAGGTGCTTTGTGCTTGTCAAGAGTTTTGAGAAGCAATATTATAGTGTTCTCTACGTTGTCCCAACTGGAGTTTATGGTGATGCACTTGCAAGAAGAATGGTTACTATATTGCATGTGATTTATATATATTGTATATTTTTTGGGGAGATCCCTATTTTGACTATATATGTTGCTAAGTGTCTTATGTATCTTCTTTAAGAATAAAGTTCTTATTTTTGATAAAATAAACCAAGATAATAACAAATTTAACATATCCAGATTGTAGTGTAGAACATTTTCCAATAGTCTTCAAATTTCATGCATTAGCCCCAATTGTATCACTACTATCACCAACAATAACCAAGTCTTTTCCCATAATAGATAGAGTTGATTACATGAATTCTTTGTTTTGATAGAGCTCAATCTTGTGCCATGTTAATAGTTAACTCAATGTTAGATTATTTTTTATTATTTTAGCTTCAATTGTATCACCAAAAAGGAAAATATCTTTTAAGATAAACATGATCGGTTTATGGTAAAATGGAATTGGTGATTCAAACCTTAAGTTCCAGTTCGCCAAAAAGCATGAGTTGTAACTGCACCAGGTTTCACCTCATTTGGTTACGATTCATATTCTCACTATAATTCTATTATGAACTAGAAACCAAGAAAACAAGACAAAATAAAAATTTATTTTAAAAAAACTTATAAAATTGGACTAAAACCAAGGGTTTGAAATGCCAGTTAATAGCTTTGGATCCACGAGTCAGGGAACTTTAACTCAATCGGAGCTATTCCAATTGTGGTCAATTTCAGACTCAATTTGATTTCAATTAAAGCTGCCTAGCTGGTTTCGAACAGGCCATTCTATTGCCAACTTTGCACCATTTCTCTCTCCCTCTCTCTCATGCACACACATAGATATATATATAAGATAGAGAGAGAATATATACATATATATGAGAGAGAGTGAATGATTCTGTGAGAGTATATTCTGAAGGGCAGCTTTTACTTTTTGGGGATGAGTATCTTAAGGGTGTTCTATGTCCTTTTTGGACCACTTTTATAACTTTCTAGATGACACTCAAGACCCTCAAAAATATGTTAAGGGTGTTATTTATCAATTTTCAATCACTTTTAGAACTTTCTTTATGATATTCAAGGCCCCAAAAACAAAAAATAGGCATGAAAATATATTTTTCAAAAGTAGGCAATATATATAAAACGAGGAGATCTCAAGAATCTGTTGTCTTTGGACATTGGAAGCTTCAATGTCTTATCTTAAAGAGAATGGTCTATATAGTCATCAAGTTCAAAGACTAGTTGCAAATATTGAGGACCTCATTAAGAGAGATTAGCAAATCAAAGTCATCCAAATATACAAATAAGGAGAACATAGATTAAGCAAAAAGAACCTCACTTCTAAGTGTTTGTTGTGCTTTGCTTGCTTGTCTTGGATCTTTAGAACGAAGGTCTTCTTACTCCATGGACCAATAGTTGATCTCCTGCTACCAATTGTTATATTAGAAGACCTGAATTTCTACATGCTTTATGGTAAGAGTGAGTACAAGAGAGCCTGTTCAATGCCGTTTTGGATTTGATATAGGGTTAGATGACTTATTATTCATATAGGGCTAAACTAAGTATGGATTAAGTTGGGTGGGTAAATGATTAGGGAATGCAACATACTTTGTCTGTAAATGAAACGAAGAAACTATTTAGTTACCTTCTTATACCATGCACTCTCCTCAACAAAGCTTTCTTATGCAATTTGAGCAACTAATCATTCTCAAACATATATATCCAATTCTAACACACATCCAACAAATACACAATACGTCTTCACAAGACACTGACAATAATAGTTAAGGAAAGTACCAAATCGGAGATTAGTTATATGTTAAAATGTAAATTTAATAATAATATGACGATAAATCAAATAGAAGTACATTCAAAGTAACATACCATATGCAAAGGATTTATAGAGTAATATAATACTTGAGGAAAACAGAGGCTACACATTATTATCCAATCAAACAATTTGAAAATCACTCCTTTAACAATGAAATGTATTTTATGTTATCATAAGTATGCTTTTACTGTTTTCACACCACTTCAAACAAAATAACCAATCATGAAGTATCAATAAATACGGCTACAATCACGCATAAAATCAAACAATCAGCATCCATAGTGATAACAAAAAAATATCAAAATCGAAGCACAATTGTTTGTGGCAATATAAATGCTATAATTACAACGTAATAACTCAAAAGAATGTGTACCATATACCAGACCATCCAAGAAGGAATTGCATAGTTACATGAGTACGAGATGCGATACATTTGGAGAGGAGTAGCGGTGATAGTGGTTGTAAACGAACAAAGAGGGAGACCATGGGGTCAAGGCCACCAATGGAGAGAGAGAGAGCTCTAGTGAATCCGAATTCCAAATAATATTTCATTTAAGTTCAAATTCATCTAAGTATTATTTTCTAAACGATCCATTTCCTCCATGTATTCATCTAAGTTACCCTTTTCTTTTCTAAAGGTTCCCCTTCTTCTATGGGTCAAGTATCATGAGATACAAACCCTATGTTCTTATCCAAAAAATGACAGTTGATGACTAAGTAGACACATCTGCACTGGTATATGCATTTGTCTTATATATCTTCTATTAGTATTATTGTGTTTAGGCCAACCAAATAAATAACATAAACCAATATTGATTCAAATATATATATATATATATATATATGTGTGTGTCAATGCAAGCATATAGAAAAATTGGACAATATGAGCATATCTCATCACTCTCTCTATATATTGGCTCGTGCTCAACTTCTAATTGTACTTAAATCTTCTCAAACATCTCTATCACGCCGTTATATTCTTCGTATTTGTATTTAATGTTTGTCATTGATGGTATCAAATGCCAAAGATCTTTAAGAATAAGTATTTACTACTTTTATATATATAAAAGGTCGTGCTTTGGAGAATTTATTATCAAGCCGTTCCTACAACGCATGCAGAATTCATTATAAAGCCGTTAAACAACTCGTGAGAATGATTCTTCGTTGATAATGACGTGATGAAGTTGACACAAGCTGGCAGTTACAACTTACGTGAACTGCAACGCTCCGTTTCTTTAAAAGTATAAAAGAATTGAGGGGTTTGAAAAATTATGCGATTCTTCGTTGATAAGGACGTGATGAAGTTGATACAAGCGGGCGGCTACGTGAATTTGCAACGCTCCGTTCCGTAAAAAGTATAAAAAAATTGAGGGGTTTGAAAAATTACGCTTAAACATTAGGCGCAAACCGGCGCCGTCTGAAGTGGTGTCTCAAATTTTGTCTGCCGACCATCGGCGAGAACAGTTTCCCCCCTTTTCCCTTCTCCCTTTCGATTTTACATTTCCCCTCCCTTTTCTCTTCAGGGGTTTGTCTTTTTTCCCTTTTTGATTATCTCCGGTGTGTCCCTCGGATTTCAGACCAGCAATGTCCGATCTGCCGGAGGATCAATCAGCATTCTCTGTACGGTTGAGTTCTCGTTTTTTCCCGATTTCCAGACGGTTTGCGTTCTGGGATTTCTTGATTCCCAGATTCCGGCGAGGAGTTAGGGATTGAGGGTACATTTGGTTTATCGGCATTTCTGAAGTTTCTGCCAGACTCTTCGAGAGAATTTTAGTTAGTGACCGCTCCTGAGGATCGTCATTGGTGGATTTTTGGATTGCTGGAACTTCCTTTTCTGGTTCTCTGTAATCTATTTCCTGATATTGCAATCTGTGGAGGTTAAGTTTCTTCCTTTTGTGGTCCACCCATCTCGTTTCCCCATTTCGGGAAAATCCAAAATTTTCGTGCTTCGATGGATTTGTGATTGGGGAGGGGATTTTGATATCTTGTTTGCTTGTTTTCTGCTGAACTTTTGAAAGTTTGGCCTTTCCGGTTGTTGATTCTTCTTCCTTTTGAAGAAACAGATATATTGTCTACCTTTGATGATGGTTTCTCTATAGTTTGAATCGGAGTTGGTTGCTAGATCAGAATGTAGAAGAATTGCTAAGTTGATTCAAACTCAGTACCGGATTCGGCGGGCAGACAACGATGAAGGGTTCGGCAAAGAACTCGATAGACGATGAGAAATTCATGGCACTGGATTACCCCCTGAGATTGCAGGGAGTATGCAAAGAACGGACTATGGGTATAGTTCAAATGGTGTCGATTCTCGTTGTTTTCGTCTCTGGACTCGTCCTCGGATTAGCTGGAAGCAGTCATGTATCTCGCTACTTCACGCAGAATGATTTCTTTCAGCCAAGCCATTTTGTTCAGATTCGGTGTAGGCAGGAATCCGCTCACGAGGGTTGCTTGAGCATCGAGAATTTTGCGAGTCCGAAGGGAGTATGGCATGGGTTGAGTGATGAGGTGTTACTTTGGAGGGCGTCCATGGTGCCGAAGAGGCAGGAGTTTCCTTTTAGAGCGAAGCCTAAAGTGGCATTCTTGTTTTTGACAAAGGGGCCGTTGCCACTGTCACCATTGTGGGATAAGTTCTTTGAAGGGCAGGACAGTGATCTCTACTCCATTTATGTTCACACACCGCCGGATTATTGGCTTAATATATCTCGGTTCTCAGTTTTCTACAATAGGCAGATTCCGAGTCAGGTATAGATCCCCATTGTGTGTCTTCCTTCCGTTTTTGCTTGCCTGAAAGGATAATTTGGTTGCTTCATTTGCTTGTTTTGAAATGCCAAACGAATATCATGATCTCTTTATGGTTATGCAGATCGCTATTAGTTTTCTCCTTGGATTTATTTTGTCACCTTACGGTACCTAAAATGGTTGATCTTCGTGTAAACTCTTGCATAAAACATCAAGGCCAGTTTGGATCATTTGTAGTCTATTAAGCTAGTTGGTTGCTTACATCCTTCGTGAAACTGAAAATTGGCTGATTTTGGACTTGAACTCTTGAACTGAAACTACAAAATGAAACCACCAAATGGTTCCTCTCATGGCAGGGATCACAAACAAAGGCCTCAGCAGCGGATGACATGGGTTCAGTCACCACCGGCATGTAGGTGAGGCATTGCTTTATCAAGTGAGTTACTACTCACAGTGATTGTGTCGTCACCCGAAGCTCACCTCAGAGAGGGTTCCTCATCATGAAAGAGGACATAGTAGATAAAAGTTGTTTTCCTTCTTAGATGGTATTTAATTACTGTACTTAACCTCTTTGTTTAGAAGCCTTTGTTATGAGGTGCAACCTGTGGGTTAAAGCTGCTTAGTGGAGCACAAGAAGCTAGGATTCTCCTGGCTAGGATGTTGCCTCGAAAACACCTTCATGTTGAAGGTTTCAAATTAGATATGCATGGGTGTGCATGTCTGGTAGCGGTCTGCCTAACCCGAGCTTGCCTATCAACAAAAGAAAAAGAAGCTGCTTAGTGGAACCCTTGTGCAACATCTCCTTATGCGTTTCCCCCTTTTCATACAGAATTAGTTATCGAACAACTGTGATCTGCTATCCACTTACTGGTCTTGTGTAACACCCTAGTTGTTCATGCATCTGCCTTGTCCTGTTTTCTGTCTGGGGAGATTTCTGATCAGGTAGTGCACTTTTTTCCTTAGAAAACATAGTTCGCAACTTATGGATGCAAAATTTGAATTTTTGATAATAAATTCACATCCAAGGTAATCTCCTTAGAGAAAGATTGTCTTGTTCCTAGATATCCTTTATTTTCTGACATTTAAGTGCGATGGTCACTCAGACAACTGCCTACTGTTATGAAATGTTTGTAGATCTTTTATTGTGCTTCAATCCATTATATTCAATGGTTCATATAATTTTTTTGAGACTCGAATGTTTAGTGCTATAGCTGCTTTCTATGGGTTTAGCGTATTGAAACAGAATAGTGGCTCTAGATAATCTATTTTGACATATAATCCATTGCAAAAGCTTAAATTAAATACGTGATGTCAATTTTTTAAAATCTAGTGGCCTATATGTTCTGAAGATTCTTCTGCTATTTCCAATTTGATTAAATTGATGAGTACATTATGATTTTGGATCTAGATGCTAAATGTAAGGCATGCTTAGAATTTCAAGTTTGACATTCAATTGATTGAGGTGATGGTCTTTTTTGTTATGTGGATACCGTGGAAAAATAATGGATCTTAGGTCCCCACATCCTCACAAAATATCAGAACAAACATGCGACGAGTTAAAGCAAAGAGATGTTAAAGCAGTAATTGATTTGCATGCACACACACATATTTACACATGCACACAATCACACACAGAATGCATCCCCAGTCAAAATCATGCGAGTAAAAAGGTTTATATCTTCACATATTTAGGTACTGAAACATATAGTAGCTTTGCGAGACTTCCTATGGGCTTCTGAGAGGCATTTTATGGTCAATAGTTCTCAGTTATGATACTTTTGCTAGTTAATCGTTGAGGAAAGCCTTCGATTCATGAATGCGCATGAAGCTGCTGGGGATTGAGTCTTGACATTTATTTTCTTTCTTCTTTCAGGAAGTTCACTGGGGAGCTGCAGACATGGTAGATGCAGAAAAGAGGCTTTTGGCCAATGCATTGCTTGACTTTTCAAATGATAGGTTTGTTTTACTCTCAGAGAGCTGCATTCCTATTTATAGTTTTGGCACTGTCTACAAGTACCTCACGGGTTCGAGGCATAGCTTTGTGGATTCATATGATGACCCATCTCGCTATGGCCGTGGCCGTTACAACCGGAGGATGGCACCCGATATCACACTCAGCCAGTGGAGGAAGGGTTCTCAGTGGTTTGAGGTCAATAGGGAAGTGGCCGTAAACATCATTACAGACACTAAATACTTCTCTATCTTCCACAAGCATTGCAGACCATCATGTTACCCTGACGAGCACTACATACCAACTTATCTTAATGTGTTCCATGGCTCATTGAATGCGAACCGGAGCCTCACATGGGTGGATTGGTCGCAAGGCGGACCGCATCCGGTGATGTATGAAGGAGCCAATATTACAGGACTCATCAGGTCCATTCAAAACAATGGTACTTGCATCTATAATGATCATAACACTACCATTTGTTATTTGTTTGCAAGGAAGTTTGCCCCAAGTGCAGTGTGGCCTTTATTGAACATTACATCCACAGTGATGAGATTTTGATTTAATGAAATGTTATTCTTTTCTATTGCCTTCTTGAATCCACTGATTTAAGAGGATGTTATTGTAACTCTCCGCGTCTTCATAATTTCCCTAAGGTGGATTAGTTGATGATGATCAATAGATAAGAGTAACTTCTTTGCCTTTCGGTGAATGTGTTACTGACTTATTTTGTTCACCGAGCAGTTTGCTTATGGACAGGCACTGTGGCGGATCTGGAAATTTTCTTCTATGGTGAGGTGAACAGCAAACGGAGCTGATTACAAAGGGTGAACTATGTATTATAGGCCACGGCTTGAGTCTTGGGCTGTAGATCTTTCGATGACATTCTGAAATTCAGGTTTCAGTTCTGCGTAGTCCGCCACTGCACGTGCATGCATTCATGTAGTAGTGCAAGTGAGCTAAGCTGCTCATGAGCAAGCCATTCGAGCTTAACTCGAAAAACGTGAGTATGACCTTTTTGTCAAGCTCAAATCTTGCTTGAGATTTAATTGTGCATGAGCTTAGCTCGAACTCACAAAGATTAGAAGCTCACGTGTCTAATCAAGCTATATATATTCATGAGCTCGGTTCAGATTCGAGTTCACTGAGCTCAATCTTGGACCTAGCTTAATCAGAACAGTTAATCTTGGTTACAATGAGCTCAAATGAATCTAGGATGTTGAGCGTGAGTTCTTTGAACATAACTGGTTTTCAAATCGAAGCTCGAACAAACTTGAGCTTGAGTGAGAATTTTCTTAATAAGTTGAGATGAGCTTGCACATACTCGAGCACCATGCGGCTCCATTACACGCATAGCATGCACCGTTGACATTTATTTAATTGTCTACGCTTATCAGTAGTGGATAAAATTTGACACAAGGTTTCACAAAGGAGCATGGATAAGATATTCATCTAACGGTTTCCATGAAGCAAACGTGTTCTCTTTTTTTTTCACAATGGGAGGCCAAAGCCTTACACTCATGCACTCCACTTCAATCGAACTCACCACCTGTTACCGTTAGAGCACCGGCAAGGACAGCCCGCAAGTGCCATATTATATCCCTATGCACCATACTGCATGCCATGCACATGCGGGCGCCATACTAGGTGCAGCACCACGCCCTTTTGGCCAAGGTCAACCGGCACCACTCAGGTGGACCGGCTTGCTTCTAGTGTTCTCTAGAGTCTTTTTTCTGTTGTGTTTTACTTTACCCACATTCTAGAATATTGTCAGGGTTGTTGCCCTAATCAGGTCATGCATGAACCCGCTTCTTCATCTATAAGAAGGGCTCTACGTTAGATGTTGTCGTTAGCAATGATGGATGGTAGAGGACATTAAACTCGGTTAGAATGCAAGAAGATGTTGGGATGTTGGATAAGATGGCGATGAAATGAGTGCGAGAATCCGATCGTGTATATCCCACTTGTTGATAGGGGGTAAAGTAGAAAGGTAAAGCACTCGGTGTGTTTGAAAAGACACAGAGGCTATGTTACTAGTACTAAATAAAAAAAATACAATTGTATGATTAATTTTTTTATTCTCGTCTTTGATGACATATATGATAAGAACAACTAGAACATGTGAATCTTTTCAAACATGATTCTCAGTAACTTGTCACTTCTACGTTTATACAATCCTTTTTGCTGTCACCCTGATTTTCAAATATGTGTAACTGACCCATGATCCGTACTTTAATATCAGCTTGAGGTAATGTGTTTGTTTTACACGTTTAAGAGCTAGTGTCTCTTCCTTTTCAAAACTTCCCTCTTGCTGCCATGTATCTTCGTTTTGGCATCAACAGATGTAAGACAATTTGCTTCTATCTTTCGTCTTTTCTACCTTCTTTTCTTCTTCTTTCTTCCCTTTGTCTCCCACTAGGATAGAGTCTGTTTGAGAGCCATCAGCAACAAGAGGTAGGCTGGTTGTGGCGTGGGGAAGAGCACCAAAGAGAAGGCGACAGTAGTGTTCGCCGGAATTCTGTTGAATGATCAGGAGGTTTACTGCCATTGCGACGTTCTGCTAGTGCCCATTGTCGAATTCCCTCTGCCGCCCGAGCAGGAGTGGTGACACCACCTGAATTGTGAACTCAGAGAGACTTGCCAATTATAGTAATTACACGGCAGTGTTCACCGCAAGTCTACATGCTACGAAGCAAATTTGATTTGCAGCAGTAAATACGATGTTCTCCTTAGATACATTCTTGCAATTATAGTAATAAACCTTTTTTTTTTCTTTACAACAGGAGGCCCAAGCTGGTATGCATGCCCCTGAGTTGAACCCGTGCGTGGCCAGCCATCACTCGAGTCCAGAGCCCTGGGAAGCCGGCTAACACCCTTTTTCTAAAAGGGGAGAAGTTAACCCAGCTCACTAGCCCTTTGGGCATGTAATACTGGTGTGAGGCATGATAAAGCGGTCACAATGGTTACATATTATTGTTTCTTGCACATTACTGGCACTATATGCTACCGCACAATTTGAAGGAAATACTCTCATTTAGATATAATCCCTTGATGTTTTGATAGGCGTGAGTATGGAGAATTTCATAAAAGTATCATATGGTTGCCAGATTTTGACAATTTGGAACATAAACTTTTCATCCAATAAAACTAAGAACTAAACTTTATACTCTCATAAAAGAGGGGCCTCTAGTGTAAAGGTGTCAATTTTGGTTGAAGTGGTGCCTACATGTTGACTTAGCACTTGGGCCACATCATCCGCCATGGTAAGCTTATATTGAAATATTGATTAACATTAAATAATAAATTTAGTATTGTATAATATTAATTGGATAACATAATATATATTAGGTAATAATGAACTAGTATTAAAATATTAATGTAATATTAATTATACTATAGGTAGTACTTATTAAATAATATATATCATTTACAATGTTAATTATAATATATAATATTAATTGCAATATATCAATTTAGTTCATTAATATAATGGTAATATTAGTATTTTAATTAATTACGATATTGTGCTATTTAATAGTTATTATATTATTTAATATAATATTAACATATATATATTAATGTGAATTATTTATAGTATCATATTAATTAATGTATCATGATATTTATTTGGTACATATTAAACATTATTATGTATTAATTATAATAATATAGATGTTAATTAATATCAATCAAATATGAATTGTAATATAATACGATATTGTGTATAGTAGGTCGACTTGGCAGTTGACTAAGCTAAAGTGCAAGGTTAACTTGTCCACGTCAAGGACATGCATAAGCAAACACTAACAACCATATATTGGAGGTTCCTTTTCTTAATAGCAGTGGAAACATGTTTTGAGTGACAAGTTTAAGAAGCCACAAGGTACATTGGAATTACACACATATATGTATGTATGCCACCTAAATTGGAATCTAACAAATTCTAAGAAGTCTAAACGTAACATGTATTTTTTTGGAAAATTATGTTAACTTCCTCACATGAACTTCGCCCCATGATAAGTGTGCACCTGCGCACGCACATGAAAGCATGCACTAACCACTAGCTAGCTGGCCGCTGCTTTGGGTTTCATGAGCTGACAGGATTCTATAAGCATACACACACTACCCATTGTAGAGCTCTCTTGTCTGGAGTGAACTCAAAAAAAGAACCTTCAGCTCGAATGTCACAAGTTTGATACCCGGAGCATGTATCATGGAGATCTGACTAATTCCAGCTTGCATCTCAAGAGAAAAGAAGAAGTCCATTTAAGTAATTGCATTGACCATTGTTATTATGAAATTATTTGGATTAGATGCGTGGCACCAGTTTGTTCTTGCAGTTTATTTCTTTTGAGGTATTTTTATGTACAATAAGTTGGTACTACTGGGTGTAATATTCTCCTCCCTTGTGATAGACTGCTGGTGATTAATGAAGCTGTTGAAACATTTCATAAATTAATTGCTGATTCTTCGAACTGCCAGTCTATGACTAAAAAGAACGCCACCTTTTTTTTTAGAATAAGAGATGTCAATTTTATTTTAAAGTAGTTTTCATGAGGGTATTAATTTATTCAGTAATTTATGCAAGAAATGTGCTTACTTCTGTAGCACTTTTCGAGTATTAGTTGTGGGGTGCTTGGTCTATCCATGAAGGTTTTCTGCAACAACACTCGCACCCATTAGAAGTGAAAACGAGAATGAGAACGGTTAATAGCTCACCAGGTTACAGGGTTGACTCACAAATTGAAGGTCATGAGTTTGATGCCCAGGGCGTGTGAATTGCTTTTGGCCTCCCCTTTGTACCCAAAAGAAGAGAAATCTCGCGAAAATAAGATAACCTGTGAGTTTAGGGGGTTCTGCATTCAGTCAGTCTATGCATAGTGAATCTTTTAGAGTATGCAAAAGAAAGAAAAGGATAATTTTAGACCTCCAAATCAAGGAATCACATGAAGTCATGAACCAAGGACACCATGAATGAGTATCATCAATTTTCCATGCATATTTGCGATGGAGATCGAATCGCCGTCGAGCTAGCCTACTTTGTTAAATTCAGTGGGGAACCGATAAAGTATGCCCGATAAAGGTCTATTTATTTATATACTTATTATTTAGTGCTTTCATACATGTTTCAATAATTGTGGAACTTGAAATCCAACAAATAGATGACACCCTCGATCTCTTTGGGAAATGATTGACAACATTGGCAGTGCCACCACCTCTTTCCAAGTGGGTCGATTGTATAAAAAAAAAAGAAAGATTCGTAAACATCGGAATCGAATCAAACGAAAAGCATTCTTCCTAGTTTACAACCCATTCGGATGCGTGGCGTAGTATTCATCGACTAAGATTATCGGACTACCTGATTCGGTTTGCTTCCTTCGCTTTCAGCTGTCAATGTCAGTGTCGGCCTTTAGCTTTTGGTGTTCTTTCTGACCTCTGCGCATTCCACGGCTCCATCACCGGAAAATTCTATCGTGGTAGGCACCCAAGGTAAATTTTCTGGCTTCTCCCCTTGGACATTCAGCCAAACAAAGGAGCCAGGAGTACACGGAACAAAATGAATTGCAAAAACGGTAGCAGGCACATGAATGTGTGTAGTGCAGGATCTACTGATGGTAATTTTGTATGTGTGCTGTATTTTTCTCGTATATTCCTTCGGTTATCATCCTTGCTATATGTATCGTTCCCGAAGTCCATTTCATCCAGGAGAAACGGAGAGAAACGGCTCTCTGTCTCAATGAATTACTTTATAAATAGAAACTTATACATTTTGTTTAAACGGCTTGTTTAGCAAAATGAAAAAAAAGGTCTATCCACTAAAAACTCTATGGTCATCTCAACTAAGAGTTATCATCTCCTACTTAGCCATATGAGCCGAATTGTTTTCTCCCACTATTTAGTAGCTTTTCTAATTATATATATATATCACTTTTTATTGTATTAAAGTACAACTCCAATGAGTTATTACTGTTATATAATTTTCGTAATCAATATGCATAACAACTCATATTATGTTTCCATAAAGCTCAAAATCCTAAACATATCACAACCTTATACTGGTAACATGTTTAAAAAACAAGTTTTCAAATATACCTTTTGTCAAGGGATGCCTATCATACCCCCTCGAAAAAGGTAAGAGACAGATTATTTGCTACTATATCATGTATATAATAATACATTGCCATTATATGCTTACTTCTTTAGCTATCCACTCCACTCTTTATAAGAGTTATGACTTCATTGTTGTCCTAATAAATGACAATTATCTCGTTGGTTATGTTTAACTTTAAATCACGAATGAAGCAGCTTGTCCAAACGATACTCATTGCAACTATACGATAAGCAATATACTCAATATTTTATGTATATAATGTTACACAACCATATTTCTTCCATGACTAAGAAACAACACCTCCAAACAAGAAAACTTTATCGAAGGTTGGTTTGTTATCATATGAATATCTAGTTATTTTTAATTCATTTACATGGTAGTATAATTTCAAATCCCTTACTCATTTTAGATATCTCAAGATCCTCTTTACGACAATCCAATATCACAAACTAGGATTACTTTAATATCTACTTACGAGACCAACAACAAATCTTACACAATATAACATAAATCAAGCTACCAAGAACTTGAGCACAGGGAATAATTTTTTTTGTCCATCATCAAACAATTAGCTTTACTAAGTTTGTTTTATTTTGCAACAAGTGTGCTTACAAACTTACACTCATTCATCCTAAACTTTATAAGGGTGTAATTAATCTCTCTCTCTCTCTCGACTTAGAAATAACAGTCTAGATGGTCTATCACAAGTAATCTTTATACTCAAGATATAAGCTGTCTCTCTCATAACCTTCATCTTAACTTGAAACTTAGTCATGACTTGGTCTTACAATCATACCATTATCATAATCAGTCAACAAAATATTATTTGTATATAGAGATAAGATGACTAAGTGACTCTCACTATTCCAAACATAGACATCATCATGATCAAGCAGTTTAGCCACAAATCCAAGTTCTATAGTGGCATTTTGAAAAGTCAAATGTCATTCACGAAGTGATTATTTTAGGCCTTTTAGAGATTTCTTCAACTTATATATTATATCATCGTGATCATTACATAGTCTTCTAGCTATTTCATGCAAATAGTTTTACTAAGATCATCATTCAAAAAGGTAGTCTTTACATCTAGTTGTTTAAATCCAAATCATAAAATGATGTAATTACCAAAATTATCTTTATAAATGTAAATTTCGCAATAAGAGAATATGTATCAACATAATCAATTCTCCCTTTTACGAAAAACCTTTTACAACCAAACTCACTTTAAAATATTCTATTGAACCATCAACTTTATATTTATTTTTCAATACTCATTTACAACTAATTACTTTTCTTTACTTTTACAAAATTATCAATTCCCAAACTTAGTTTTTCTCAATTGATTCATTTTTTTTATTTATTGTCTTTATTCAATATAGTGATTTAGATGAGTTCATAGTTTCTTGATTACTTAGGTTATCAATTATCTCATTTAAATCTACTAAATAGCACATCTCCTCAACTAAGTATGATAGTCCTTTAAGTAGGATGAAAGAGCCCATGGTCTCTTATGACTAGTTTTAAGAAAGGTCATTTGGTTCAATCTTCATGGTTCAAATAATAAATCAATAAGATCTAATAGATCATTGTTTGTATTATTATTATTATCAATAAGAATGTTATTTTTAGTGTCCTCTAAGAATTCAACATCCTTATTTTCTATCAATTTGAGGTCCTTCTCATAAAATTGATACTCTTTCGATCTTTTTGGCAATCCGATAAAGATATACCTCAAAGATCTACTATCTACTTTATCTCTAAATTGGTATTAAGACCTTTACATGTATTACGGAGCCCCACCACCGTAGGTGACTAAGATTTGATTTTCTGCAGACCACAACTCATGGGTGCAAGGGATACAACCTTATAGGAGATTATTTAATATATACATGGTTGTAAACAATGCTTATCCTCAAAATATTTTTGGTAGAGAGGCATCTCCTAGTATAGGTCTTGTCACATTTAAAAGAATCTTTTTATATAGTTTAGCTGTACCATTTTGTTGACATGTCTTAGGCTAATATATTTTATCTATCTCTTTATAATACTCAGGAAACTTGGTAGAGGTGTATTCTCCACCTCGATCAAAGGTCAACACTTTAATTATGCATCTAAGTTGATTTTTAATTTTTTGCTTATATTATTTAAATGTATCTAATACTTTAGATTTATGTTACAAGATATACATTCATACCTCGAATAGTCATCAATGAAGGTTATAAAATAAATCTTTCTATGATGAGACCTTATTCTAAAAGGTCTACAAATGTCAATGTAAATGATTTCTAATAGACTTGTAGCTCTCCTTGCTTCTTTTGAAAATGGTTTTCTTGTCATTTTCTTTTGAATGTAAGCCTTATATTTATTAAATATGGTTTTTTCAAATGTAAGTAATAAGTTAAAGGTTGCTAATTTCTTTAATTTATTTAGGCTAATTTGTCCTAATCTTCTATGCCTTTCATTCACATAAACAAGCATTGCAAATTCAATATAAGCAAAAGAGGAAGATAACCTTCATTATTCATAGTGCTACGTTTAGGCAGACCATGGTCAAAATAAAAAAATACCAATAAAATATACATGACTATGTTTCCCTATAATCATGTTCTCAAGAAAAAATATGACATCAAAGCCCTTTTTGACCAATACAAGCATATAAACTAAATTTCACCTTATAGCCAACATAATTAGTATATGAATTTGTAATTCAATAGTGCATGTTACATTGAACCTAAAGGACTCGACTCCTAAAAGCTTAGAATAAGTGTTATTTACTATATAGATGTGATGTTCTTCGGGTTGGTACTCTTTGAGGTTTATTACTTCATCCTTTCTCTTGGCTATACGGCATGTTCCTACAAAGTCAATCCAACAACTAGAAACATCACAATCCAAATAATGACATCTCAAATCATATAGACTACTTCATGCTTCTCCTTTTGCCCACTGGTTGAGTGTTATTATCACCCTTGTTAGAGTTGTGATAATGCTTTTTTGTAGTATCTCATCTTTCTACAATTGAAGTACTTTATTTGAAAAGTGGATCCTTGTGATTTATTTAATTCTTTATCTTTTCTTTTAGGAACTAGAGCCAAGTTCATTATAAGAATGATCAATTTTCCATTTTACTCTTCTTAAGATTCTCTTGTTCTATTATCAATTTTAGAAGGAGAAGTTATGATAACAACAGAGTTCATCCTAATGATAATAGTAACCATATCCCAGAAAAAGAGAAGATTGTTCAACATGGTTGAGATTTGCATTAGGTATGAGATGGTAGTTTTAGTTGCAACTAAGTTTATGGTCATTATGAGCATTTTATTTACATGCTCAATAATATTGTTTGACTATTTCATTTTCTATAAGGTATATTGTTGCAAGAGCAACTAGACATGTAATTCAGTTGTAGTATCATACATAACAGTGATTATATAAAATATCTCCTTTTGCAATCTTAATATATTAGATAACCCTAATAAAGTCATCTTTCATGTAAGTTAATATTATGGTCTTTAACCAAAATGTCAACTTTAGTAATTAATAATGCATGGAGTCAATTTTCTCAAATATCACAAAATTAAGAGTTTGATGGCACTATATTAGATTTTATTGGGGGTAAGATTGTGATTGTGCCTCCGGTAAACCACTCTAGGTAAGCGGTTTTCTTGAAATCGTTGTGCTTAAATACCTCTAAAAACGTGAGTGGCAAAAGAATCCATAATGCTCCCCCTTTTTGTTAGTTCTCACAAACTAGAGTTTTGTTTCTAGTTTACAAGCTAGAACAACATGAGAGTGACAGGGAGAGATGACCGTCATTGTCGACTGTCGGCCGGAGGAGTGGCAGGCAGCATGTGCATCCTCTAAAGAGATATTGATATGTTTATTGGATTAGAATGTGTGCCTATAAAAAAGCTCCTCTGGTTTGAGCAACACTAGTGAGCTGCTTAGGACCGATATATAGCTCTGAAGCTAATGTTGATTTCTTGTTACAGTGAAGCGGCACCGCTAAACTTTAATCGCTTGACAAAGCGTCGTCAAAGAGGTCTCACAAAGGTTTAGGTAAAAATGAGAGTTGAGAGGAACAAATAACTCTATAATTCTTGTTTTTTTTTCTCTAACTTTTCTCATATATTCCTTTCATTATCATCCTTATCATATGTACCTTCCTTGGATGTCCATGACTACTCAATGAATTATTTTATAAAATATATATATATATATATTTTAAACGGTTTGTTTAGCAAAATGAGAAAAAGGTCTATGCAATAAGAAAGAGCCCCTCCTTCCTTATCACATATTCATACCTTAGTGGAAGTGACAAGAATTCGACACCTCATTCACCTGCCAATTTGAATGTCCACCCCCACATCGAAAGCATTTGCTTTTCCAATCATCAATCTTAAGCTTCCGCTGAACCACTGTACCTTGGTGAAAGGCTTGATAAGGTGTGCACCGGTTACGAGTTCCGAGTCGTTGGGTGATTCCAACGCCGAGACATGATACTTAGAATGCAGTTTAAGTTCACCCACAAAGACCTCATGAGGCCCATGGTGTAGAACAAAATCAATGATGCACTAGAAAGAGGTTTTAGAGATTACGAATTAGACCACCCATAAGATATGAGTGTATCGTATTGTATTTGATACCTCACGAGAAGTATCAATAAACATTCATAAATATTAGTAATCGAAAAGTACTGTCAGATATACATGGTCAGTTCCAGATAAATCAAACAGTTGGTTCCTGATGAACAAGAACCACTAGTTCCAGTTTAACTGAGCTGGGTCTTGCCTGATTCTAATCGTGATCCGTAACCCGGTTCTGATTCTGGTCTCAGCCAAAAACCAAAGACATAAAACAAAATTTCAAAAAAAATTATAAAATGAAGAAACTGGCATGTTTTAACCACTGGTTCCGATTCAAGTTTCACACTCTGGATCTTTTCCGACTTTTCTGGGTTTTGGACCCAGTTTTTTCTAGTTCGAATCATTGGGCTGCTTCCTACTGTGTTGAAGAATAGTACAATTGAAAGACATGTGATTAGTGGCCGAGAATTTTATGTTTTTGAGATACACGTACATTTTCTTATATACAATAACAGACTCGCAAATAAGGCGCATGACTCACCTTTCTCTATAGTGGAGTCGTGGTCGTGTCCTGTGATATGCTTCCAAACCCCATTATTTTCCTGAGTTTTCATTAAGTCGTTTCTCTCTTTCTCATCGACATCATTTGGCTTGATGTGGCAGTATATACAGAGACACGCGTGCATGACTTGTTATACCTTATTCTACAACAATCAATCTTAACGCTTATCCGGAGACACGACATGACGCAAGTTGAGGTGCCAATGTGGTCGGGGGTGGGTGCTGGCTCGTGGGGTTGAGTATCAGTGTTGGCCCTTTAACTTGCAGTAATTGCACCGACGCTCTTCTTTCTCTGTCCCATCAATTCCTCTCTCATCGCCTCTCTCTCTCTCTCTCTCTCATTTGTCATTTGTGGCTTCGTATCTGCGTAAGCAGATCGGAATCTATAGACGGAACCTGCGGTTCGGCATCGCGAGATTATTCTTCTATAGACGGAACCTGCGGTTCGGCATCGCGAGATTATTCTCTGGTGATATTCAACATATTTCTGCATTTATCGACGGAACCATGGCGTTTTTGTTTTTTTTTTGTTCCAAATTGTTCTCTATCTGAAGTGATCGGTATCGAATGGTTTTCTTCTTCTCGTTTCCGCGAATTGCGAGCGAATCGATGTAATCTTTTCCTTCCAGCACTGTATCTCCTTGTTATGGTTGGATGCGAATTCTCTTCCTTCTCTCTTTGTGCTTTTCATAATCTGTCTCCTTGCCCAATTTCGTTTCTTTTCGTGTATTTCTTCAACGAGTTGTGGATTTATGAGGGAATATCTGCTTGCCCTAGAAATTCAGAGGTTTTTCTTGGTAATGTTGCGAATGGTAATTTTTTTCATTGATTTGTTCTTTTCCTTTACGCCAAAGTGTGAATAACATCGAAAACTGGTGTTGGTGGTAATCATTGTTATGAAATAGTAATAAATTTTAGAACTTAACTACTGAAAGTGCACCCCGAAGCAAGAGTTCTTTCAATTTCAAGGTGGTTCTGGATTTGATTTAGGTTTCCTTCGACGATGCTGATGCATTATTTTTCTTTACTTGGAGGACTTCTGTTTGATTTTGAATTTCCTCGTAGACGTCTTCAATTCATGGAACATAAAGCTTGTTCGGTTGAATCTCAGAATTACTAAATCTTCTTGCATATTATAATTATCTGTAAGATGTTCCCACATCCGGTAACTGTTTCTTGGGGGAGATTATGTAAGTTACATGCTAAACTTAAGTGGCTTTGATTTTGATGTTGAAATAACTGATGAAAATATCTCCTTTAGACCACCAAAAGATAACTTTTGCTTCCTATTTCTTCTTATGAGATACGGTTTCATAATCAAGGAAAGGTTGTCGTTTTCCTTTTTCTCCTTTCAAATGCACTTTTCTCTATATACGTATTCTGATTCAAGTTTGTAATTTATCTGAAACTAGGCTCATATTGCTAAATCTCATTGTTCAATTTACTTGGTCCTTTGCATATGGGCATGCTTCAGTTGATGAAACAAAACGAAATAGGTTGCCAATCGTTCTCAAAGGGATTAATTATTCTCTTGTTTGTATGGGATCAATCATTCTCTATGCATTTCTCGTAAAATTAGTACGACTAATAGACTCATTTTCTTTCCTGAATTCAGGTATGGGGTGTTCTGATGAGCTGACAATAACATGTTGCAGTGCCTAGACGCAATTAAGCAGCTATTGGTGTCCATTCTCAAGTGCTGTGACCTAGATATTAACAGCTCGGCTAGGGGCCTTGAGGATCCTGAGATTCTCGCAAGGGAGACAGTGTGTACGTTCCTTTGGGCCTTTGGCAATTTCTGATGCCTCTCTCTGAAAGCTGTAACATAGTTGTTTTTCTTATTACCTATTTTCCATGTAATGCACACAGATCAGTAGTTGCAGAAAATAGACTGTAATCGGTGCATCCAAAATAATCTTGTCAATGTTCATTTCTAGTTCCTTTCACTGGCACAATTAGACCTTCTATTAGTGCATAGTCGAGAGAATCGGTGAACCATAAACATGTCCTCAACAACATGGTCTATTCTAGATGCATGCGAACTTGAATTGTACGTTTAGTCCTTTTTGACAGAAAATTATGCTGCATGCACAAATCTGTCTTGTAAATGTTATACAAGTTGCCCATTCTGGTATTTTGTTATTCTACCTGAATGATACCAGGAATTGATGCATTTTCTCATTTCTTATCAAAGGAATCGCAACCAAAAATGAAATTTTCCTTCTACTTTCTGCAGTTAGCGTAAGTGAAATAGAAGCACTTTACGAACTATTCAAGAAGATCAGCAGCGCAGTGATTGATGATGGATTGATAAACAAGGTATGCATCGAGTAAAAATAAAAAAATGTCCCAGGCACATTTTCAAGTTAAAATGGATGATTAAGTTCTGTGATATCTTTGTGCAGTAGTTCTGGTATCTAAATCACTAACTTCTGGTTTTTAACCTTAAGAAATTTCTAGGTAGAAATGAGCTTGTAAAGGCTGGACTTGTTTATTTATTTTCACATGGATACACAGCAACGCCTCATTGATGGGACACTGAAAATGATGGAAGCACAAAGCTCTTCTTTTTGGTGTGCCTGTTTGTTTTTGTAACTGATTGATGAAAAATATTCTTCTGTATTCCCAGGAGGAGTTCCAGTTGGCACTATTCAAGACTAACAAAAAAGAGAGTTTGTTTGCAGACCGGGTAAATTATATTTCATTCATTTCTGTGTTGACCTTTTCCCTGATTTGTTAAAACATCTTTATACTTGCCAGATGCGACATCTTTCCCCTTTTTACCTCACTTTTCGAATTTCAATCAGCATTTAATCAATTAGCTCATGAAATGTTTAGGCGTCATAGCAGCTGCATATATAGATGGGGCCTTGCTTTGCTCCGTTTAACATTTAATATGTTAGTTGCAATGCGATTTACACATCACGATTTGACACTATGTGGTTGAGTGACATCAAAATTTATAACTTTTTTATCCAAGCAATATACAAGGCATTTTTTTTTTGTTTTTATTTACATGAGTTTGGTGGAATCTTCTGTTTTCTTATATGCAGGTATTTGATTTATTTGACACAAAGCACAACGGGATATTGGGATTTGAAGAATTTGCTCGTGCACTGTCTGTCTTTCACCCAAATGCTCCAATCGATGATAAGATTGACTGTGAGCTGTTAAAGCATACTGCAATTTTTCATCATTCCTTTGTTGTTCTCCATGTAGCATTCATAAGTTCACGTGGTTACCTGATAGGGGTACACGTACAACTTTGGAAGTGCACTGAGTTTCCAATAATCCTCCTGGATATGGAAACTCGTATTATTACTAATATGAGTAATCTCAATTGGTTCCCGTTTGTCCATTGTGTTCTTGGTGGCGTTCCTTCAATTTCTAAGTATTATCTTATCCTATGTTGTCTGTTTCCTTTTATCATAATTAGTATGAATTCACTGTTGGATGCAGTTTCCTTTCAATTGTATGATCTAAAGCAGCAAGGTTTCATTGAGCGGCAAGAGGTATAAATTCCTTACTAGATGCAGCATTCCTAGGAAACTAATACAGTCAAATCTTTGTTTCAATGAATGTTTAGGAGAGGTTATTTTGGTATTCCTCGCTTCTGTTCTGGATGCTTCTATAAGCTATATCAGGTCTCTAGGGGTGCGATTTTTCCAATATTAATACACTAGATCTCATCTGAACACTGAACTTAAGGATGCTTGGGTGAGAATAGTACTAAGATGGATGACCTCCTAGGAAGTCCTCATGTTTCACCCTCTAGCCGACCCCACCTAGTGTGGGAAAAGGCTTAGGTAAGGTAACATCTAAGAGCACTTGGAATCATGTTTCTCCTAGTCAGGAGTCGGCTCAAAAGAACCTTGAAGTTGAACGACACAAATTTGATACCCGAGGCACACACATCTGGTAGGCATCTAAGCTGCCATCGCTTGCCATTGAAAACCAATGATTATAACAATAATAGTAGTAATGATGATGGTGATGGTGTTAGTAATAATAATGATGATGATGATGTTAGAAAATAATAATAATATCCCAAGGGAGGTTAATTTCACATACATTTCCAAGTAATACATGCAAGCACATCTCATGAACTATATTGCATGCTATATGCAGAGTTTTTTTTCATACAATACTTCATAGAGTATTTTTATATAATCGTTTTAAATGCAAAAGGAAGCAAAGACTGTCTTGCGGAATGAGGCATACCTATGATTATCTATGTCATGAAGAACCTGTGTTGGGACATTCTTGGAGATTGTGTAATACCACGAGGCATTATTATTCATTTCATACTTAAATTGTGTAATACCATCAACCATTATTATTTGTTGCAAACCACTACACGATATTGTGCAGACACGGAATGTATTTTGTTGAGGTCTTGAACCATAAATCTTAAGTTTTTAGTCTACACAGCATAATGACTGGAAGATGGCGCTTGATATCTGATTATTAAGTGTGTTAGAATTTATTTGGTCAAGTAGACATGTTTTGTAGGGTGGTAAATCGGTAGGACCAGATAATATTCCTATAGAAGTTTAGAAAATACTAGAAGAAAAATGAATCACTTGGCTCACAAGACTATTTAATGAAATATGGAAAAACCAAAAGATGCCTGAGGAATGGAGAGCAAGTACACTTATACCCATATATAAGAACAAGGGAGACATTCAAAATTGTGCGAATTATCGAGGTATCAAGTTAATGAGCCATACTATGAAATTGTGGGAAAGAATTATCGAATGTAGGTTAAGACAAGTATCAAGTACAACAGAGAACCAATTTGGATTCATGTCGGGTTGAAGCGATTCACCTTTTGAGACGTCTTATGGAACATTTTAGAGCAGAAAAGAAAGACCTTTACATGATATTTATTGATCTAGAAAAAGCTTATGACAGTATATCGAGGGAGGTTCTTTGGAGAACTTTGGTAAAAAGAGGTATCCCATTGACATACATTAACCTTATTAGAGACATGTATGATGGTGCAAAAACATGTGTGAGGACTCACGAAGAAATGACAGACTTCTTTGAAGTTAATATTGGGTTACATCAAGGATCAACTTTAAGTCCATATTTATTTATAATGGTGATTGATGAGTTAACAAAACATATTCAAGATGAAGTACCTTGGTGTATGATATTTGCAGATGACATTGTATTAGTGAAGTCTAAGGGAAAGTTAATATAAAATTGGAACTAGGGAGAGAAACATTAGAAAGCAAAGGCCTCCGACTTAGTAGAACAAAGACAATATATGGAATGTAAGTTTGATCATTTGGTTACCTCAGAGGACATAGAAATTAAAATTGGCACACAATTGCATCCCCAAAAAGGAAAGTTTTAAATACCTAGGGTCAATTTTTCAGAGTGATGGAAGAATTGATGGAGATGTTATGCATAGAATTAATGTTGGTTGGTTAAAATGGAGAGGAGCATTAGGTATTCTTTGTGATAAGAAGGTATCATTAAAGTTAAAAGGTAAATATTATAGAGCAGCAATTAGGCCTGCCATGTTTTATGATTCTGAGTGTTGAGTAGTTAATCATCATGTACAAAAGATGTCTGTGACAGAAATGAAGATGTTGAGATGGATGAGTGGTTGAGGTTATTAGAAACAAATTAGGAGTGACACCAATAGAGGATAAAATGAGAGAATATCGTTTAAGATGGTTTGAACATATAGAAAAAAGATCAAAAGAAGAACTTGTAAGAAGGTATGAAAAACTAAATTTGGAAAGTATTAAAAGAGCTAGAGGATGACCACAAAAGTGTTGGAAAGAAACAATAAAGAATGATCTAGCTTATTGTGAGTTAACTGCTTACATGGCACAAGATAGGGATCTGTGGAATCAAAGAATCCATGTAGCTGACCCCGTCTAGTAGGGAAAAAGGCTTAGTTGTAGTAGTTGTTGTTGTTGTTGAATTAGACATGCCATGTTTTATGGTTCTCAGTGTTGGGCAGTTAATCATCAACATGTATAAAAGATGTCTATTACAGAAATGAAGATGTTGAGATGGATGAGTGGTCATCCAAGAAAAGACTGTATACATAATGAGGTTATTAGAAACAAATTGGGAGTGGCACCAATAGAGGATAAAATTAGAGAACATTGTTTAAGATAATGTGGACATATAGAAAGAAGATCAAAAGAACCTTTAAGAAGGTATGAAAAACTAGATTTTGAACGTATTAAAAGAGGTAGAGGACGACCACAAAAGTGTTGGAAAGCAACAATAAAGATAGGGCTATGTGGAAACAAAGAATCCATGTAGCCGACCCCATCTAGTATGGGAAAAAGCTTAGTTGTTGTTGTTCTTGTTGTTGAAGTAGACATGTTTTGTGTTCTCTTCTTTTCAGCATACTATACCAGAAACGCTAGCTATTTAATAAATTTATATGTAGGCATCTGTTTGTTATTTTTCAAATGATAACTGTTTATCCAACTACTGAGTTCATTTTCTTATTTCTCGTATCCAACTGATCTCTGCCACAAGATATCTGCTTATATAATGATCATGTGCTATTAAATGTTTAAGGCTTCCTTCACATTTGATATGTTCTCTCCTGTAGGTGAAACAAATGGTAGTGGCTACACTTGCAGAATCTGGCATGAATCTCTCAGATGACGTTATTGAAAGCATTATTGACAAGGTACATGGAGCAAAAAGTTTGATTATGTTGGGTCATTGGATTTGGCCATTCTTAAGTAAGTAAAATGGCTGCTTGAATGTAAGTGTTTTTTGCAGAGTTGCTAGTAGCACTGTATGACCTAAAAATGCTTTGTAGCGGACAGCCATAGCACAACTGCACAAGTTATGTGGTAGCTTGTGCTATGTATGTGCTCAATGTGGGCTACGTGCTACATAGGGAAGTGTACTACATACCATAGCATGCTCTGTGGTCAAATGGGAGGCATCGCTTTTTCCTCTTTCTCTTCCTCTTCCTCTTCTTCTTCTTTATGTTTTTAATTCTCTTTTGCGATTATTCTTTTCTTTTTTCAACTTTCTCTTGTAAAGCCTAATACTTTTGGTGTACTTCAGGCTGCTAGGCCGATTGCAGCTTATATAGATAATTCTTTTGATTGATCCTGTTTTATTTATGATCTGACTATTGAGTCTATGAGTTAAAGTTTTTGGTATTTTATTATAATTTCTCAAAGATAATTGTTACCTTTGAAGTTTTCCGTCTGTGCTGTGCTTCATAGTTTATGCAAGTTGTGCTCGTATGTTATTGACAAAACTGGCTTCACATCCAAAATTTTTGTTTGGTAGTATGAAGGCTTTTGGAGATGTTAATGACCCAAGGGAACTGGAATTTGCAAAACATACACTAAGAACATGGGAACATTGAACATTAATGAGTTTTTATCAACAAGAATACCAGAGAGGTGGGACATTGAGGCATGAATGAACAATTTTGCTCCTTGGTAGTTCAAACGTCAATCCTTAGGATCGTGAATATCCCACATCTTAAGTGAAACCTGTGCGTAAGCAATACTTGGGTTGTATTGGTGCGATTTTATATTTATACTGTACCATTAATTATATTTTTGAACAACATGATTTACAATTAATTATAGTATGCTGCAATTCTGAGGTGCTTGTGTTTCATTTATTACCATAATTGTGTAACTGGTATTACTTATACAGTTTGTTGACTGCAGTTTCGTTAAATTTTCTTGGTTTTATTATTTGGTTCCTGACTAGGATAATTAGTCTCACTTGGTAGTATGAGTGCACAGTTGTATAGGGGTGACGACTAGAAACATGGAGTGCATAGACATGTGTGCCTGCAGAGTTGTATGAATGCACAGTTGCCTTGGCCGTTCTATACTTTTGTAAGGAACTGTTATTTTCCATGCACATTGTTTTAGACATTTGAGGAGGCAGACACAAAGCATGATGGCAAGATTGATAAGGAAGAATGGAGGAGCCTTGTTCTGCGGCATCCCTCTCTCTTAAAGAACATGACCCTACAGTATCTCAAGTATGAACTTGGAATTTCTATGCCTTCCTGTGGATTATTTTGTTTCTTGGTGCCCCAACATCATCGCTGCATCCAGATACATACTCCCGGAGCATTTTACTAAATCATAAATTTCATAGACACAAGCACTTGCGCACATGCATGTCTGTGCACAAACCATGCACATTCACGCATATGCATGCGCATAGGGACATAAGAATGATCTGAAAGTTATCTTTGTCCTATAGGTTGACTTTAAGATTCAGTAAACTTTCTGACACCAATTAAATACGAGTCATGCATTACACAAGTGTCGAAGGAACCTCAAAGACATGGAAATAAGAGCTACAGTAACTAAACCAGTTTTGTCAGTGATAAGATTGCTTGGGTTGACCGTGGGTCCAATTAAAAGTTTCTCTATTAAGGGTTTCCTATCTATCCACAGGTTACTTGACGGGGGGAGGGGGGAATGAAAAGAATTGACAAGAATTGTGTCAAATAAACAACATTTTCTTTCCTTGTGATTGCCTGCTTCAATCATTTGCCTTAGCTTTGAAAATATTATTGAATCACAAGCCGGAACAGGTTCATCAAGTTGGAGTCTCTGATGTTTGTGATTCTGTTGTTTCTTTTATCAAAACCTTTGGCTATGTCCCATCTCTTTAGGTTAAGGAAAACCATGCCATTATTTATTCATAAAGTCTATCGTTTCTAATTAAAGAGAATAATGCTGTTCTTCATTGAAGTTGAGGTTTTGTCACATTTTACTTGGCTTATGAGCAAAACCAAAATCGAAACCAATAAACATCTGATGAAGTTTTATGGCCATTGAGACCATAAGAAGAGTTGCTTTTCCCTTGGACCAAAATAGAAGATAAGGATAGAAAGCAGAAAATTGTAATTTTATGGCAAACTTATGCAGCATTTAAGGACCAGCTCTGACCTAATGGAATAGGATGACATGTTATGTTAGTATGAATATTTATTGATGATTAGGTATCCAAGTTCCTCATACGCCTTCTCTCAAAGAAATGCATAGCCTCTTTGAATATCAGAATCTATCTCGAAAAGATTATTGATTTTCACAGTAACTCGTTTTCTTTTTGTAAAGAGAACTAAGTTTACAGATAATGGCTGAAGAGTAGTGCATGTCTTGCAGGGACATTACAACTACTTTCCCTAGCTTTGTGTTTCATTCTCAAGTTGATGACACCTGATGCTGTAGCCGTTTGTTTCTGGAGATCAGTGAAATGAGTTATGATTCTCCCCTTCCTCGGAGATATGAGCGTTAGTAGCTTTAAGAGGCATGGGACTGCTATCATCCAGGTCTTTTGTTAGTGGGTTTGTTAATTGTGCCTTTCTTCAGGATTACTGTTTGCAGTTTTTCTGATATTTCATGTTTGCTGTGCATACCTTTTCGTGGTTGTCCTTAAGCGTTCGGTTGGATCCCATTCTTATATAGGTATGATGTATGGCATATGGTAATATTCAACCGACAGGTCTGTTGTTTTTCAAAATGACTCGAACCGTCTGAATTGAATGAGTCGGCAGTTTAATATTCAAAGTAATGAAAAATATGTAATTTAGGAAGATGGATTATGTTTGAAATTTTTAAAGTTAAACAGCTTATTCTCTAATGAGTTGTTCGGCGGATCAGACTAAACTTGGGGTGCATCAATTAAAAACCCACTGATTCCAACATTGCGATGGAATATATTATGAAGTTATGCTTGCCTTCTATAATTTCCTTGTAGTATCTGTGCATCCTCCTACTGAGCAGGTACAATTGCATGCAAATGGCTGGGTCAATACAATGATTAATAGCTAAACTTGGGGTGCATCAAATTAAAAACCCACTGATTCCAACATTGCGATGGAATATATTATGAAGTTATGCTTGCCTTCCATAAATTCCTTGTAGTATCTGTGCATCCTCCTACTGAGCAGGTACAATTGCATGCAAATGGCTGAGTCAATACACAATGATTAATAGCTCATGATATCCACTCACAAGTTGGTCATGAGTTCACTACCCAGGGCATGCATCTGGCTTCAGCCTCCGCAATGTACCAGGAAAAAGGGTAGCTGGTTCATTGGCAAATGCATGACCTGACCTGACTACAAACATTTATAAGATTTAGTCATATGACATGGACACGTTATTACGAACATGTCTCAAAACAGGGATGGAAATCGATAAGATTTGGATCTCGATTTTGCTTTGGCTTTAAATTCCGATTCATTGGATATTAGGGTGGTCAATTTTGGATCTGGATTCAAACTTGGATGTGGCTGCTGGATATTTTTCTTGCTCGATGGTGTGGTCCTTCATCCATTCCATTTCGACCGTCAAAAGCTAACAAAGCGACTCCTAACCTTGAAATGTGACGATTTGAACTGAAAACAAGCCATGTCCTCGCCCTTATGGAGCGGAAGCGGGCTCGCTACCTGTCTTATTTTATATGGTTTCATAGGTCAAATCTGAGTACCTTCAGGTACTAGATATATTGGATCCTGTTCGATGCATGCTTGATCCAAAGGCCAGGAGGAGACTCTGTTATAAGACGAAGGATGATGAATGTTCTGGCAAGTTGCAAGAGAACTTGTAATGAATATTCCTGGATGAGGTATGGAACTACTCTCGATGCCAACCGCAACTCAGAATCCGAGAAATGCTTTCCTCAATGCCATTTGGATGGCTTGAGGCTGGAGCTTGTCTTTTGCCCCCTTCCCCATGGCTGTACCAAGTCCAATATGAATGCATGAATTGCGAAAATACTCATTACTAAACACAAGAAAAAGAAATTAAAACCTAAAATAATATATGATATATTTCTGGGTTATATAAAGATGAACTATGCATACATATTCTTGATTATTAGATCAGAAGTATTTGACATATATATCAATACAATAGTTGAACTCTATGATGTTATATTCTTTGAGAATGTATTTCTCATGAAGACTGGAGTTTTTCAAAGTTTGTCTTCTTGAGATCTTGACCTTACCATTGGTTATATTTTCGATCATGTAGAAAGGATGATAAATGTGGGGGTGATCCTTATTATATTATTTTCAAATTAGATGATTTTGAAGAAATAATTGAACCAAGAAGAAGTAAACAACTTAAAATGTCAAAAGACTTTAAAAATGACTTTGTTACTTTCAATGTTGATCATGGTCCTATCACCTTTTAGCAAGTTATGACCTCACTTAAGGTTAAGTTTTAGAAAGAAGTTGTTAATAATGAAATCTAATCAATTTTTTGTAATGATACTTGGAAATTAATAGATTTATCTCATCATTGTTCTATTGGAGGTTGCAAGTGAATTTTTAAGAATAAACTAAATATAGATGGAGCAATCAAAAAGTACAAGGCTAGGCTAGTTGCCAAGGGTTACATACAAAATGAAGGAATATATTACTTTAATACTTATTCCCTAGTTTCCTGAATGACCACCATCCGAGTGTTTATAGTACTGACATTTGTATATGACCTCACAATCCATCAAATGGATATAAAGACTACTTTCCTACATAGTGACCTTCATGAAGAAATTTATATGGATCAGTTAGATGGATTTGTAGCTCGTAAGAATGAGTAATTATTATATGGCTTGAAATAAACCCTTAAACAATAACATGAAAAGTTTAATTGTGATATTATCTTTTGACTTCGTTTATAATGAATATGATAAGTGTATCTACTGTAAGTCAATTAATAATGCATTCATCACTCTTTGCCAATATGTAGATGATATATTGTTGTTTGGTTCTAATATGAGAATTGTAAATGAAACTAAGTCGTTCTTATGTAGTAAGTTTGAGATGAAGGATATGGATGGGTATGCCTGTCCATGGTGACGACTCCCTGCCATCCTTCTTCTCCTGCCAAAAGCGATTGAGGTATGGTCGAGATTGACTCCAAACAAGGTTGTTTTGAGTTGTTTGTGTTTTATCCTAGGATTAAAGTGTAGGCACCTGTATGTACTTCGTAGCAGCTGTTGATTTCTCTAAGGCAAGTCTGCAAGGGCGACTTGCACAGATAAGTTCCCTTTCTAATTCCTGTTTACTTGTGTTTTTCGTATGATTTATTTATGGCTTACTTTGAATCTTCGGTTGTTGTTGATTAGGGATGCTTATAATTATTGCATATTGGTTTCTTATGCATGTATTTCTATGAATTTTTCACTCAATTATAATTGTTTAGTGATTAAAATCAAATTATCTAAAAAATAAAAGTGGTTGGGTGTGTATTAAGGCTTCGAGCCTGCAGAAGAGCCTAAACGCAATCTCAGAGATTGCAGATTCTTTTTTATCTGCATGCACTGGGGTTAAGCATGAAAGTAGTGCATAAAAAACATTCATGTAATTGGCCACACTTAGGGAAAGGCTTTTGTTTTTAGTTTTAATAATCAAGTATTCTTCTAAGCTATAGTCTCTTGGTTACGGGGCAGACTTCAAGTTTAACGTCCTGATATCGACACGTATCTGGTAAGGGTTTGCGTAACCTGGCTTTCCTATAAAAGGCAAAGTTAATTTTCTTGCTTTTTGGCTAAATAAATTTCCGGGCCTTGTTCAATTAGGAGGCTGTTCCCGATTTTGTTGATTTCTCTTTCTTTATTTTTGTTTTTGCTTGTCATCAGATGAGGTGCCATCTGAATGTGATCCCTGTGTATTGGGATAAGCATTTGGGATAAACCATCTAATTCTATCGTAAATCTTACTATTTTCCCTATAAAAGAGGAAAAACTGAAGTAAAAGTCAATTTGATATAAAAAAATAAAAATAAACGTGCTAGAAGAATTATTTTGTTTGATATGATAAATTTCTGTCTCATTTGCTTTAAATAGTCCAGCTAGAGTGAGACTCCGGACTTACATAGTCAGCCGCAAGCCCGGTCATGGAGAGATGGTAGGAATCTTTTACCAAGGGCCATTCAAAAGGTTAACAAGTGGCCTCTGAGGAAGTCCTCGTGTTGCACCTCTAGTGAAGGAAAAATTTGGTCACAAGGACCTCAAATTATGTTCACTTCCGTTTTTCTCGTACACCCCCGGTGTCGAACTCATATCCTTCAACTTGTGAGCCTATGGCTGCTCCTTGTGCCATATTACATTCACTTTCTTTTGCCTTTCTTCACCTGTCGTCCCACAGCTATTAACAGTCAAGCTGCCCAGTGTTAGCATGCTCAGTGCATTCTCTCACACTTTGAAATATTTGAAATTGTTATTTTGACCATTTTAAAGCTTAAAGGAACTATTTTATTTATGCTTATGAAAAACTCTATTCAAAATATATTAAACCGTATTCAAACCTTTGCCCAGATATAGGTAGGTAACTTAGAGCTTTAAAGTAAAACATTAACTATATCACACATGGTTCTATTTTTTCATTTAGCTATCTCATTGGACTGAGGAGAATACAAGACAATAATCTCATAAACAATATCATTGTTTTGACAGTATATTTAAAAAAAGTTTTATTTATACCCTCATCTCCTATCAGACCTTAATCGTTTAAGTATCTTATCAGTTTGAGCTTGTGCCTCATTTATAAATATTTGAAACTTTTCTAAAACTTTGTCTTTACTTTTAAGTATGTAAATATAACAATATTTACTGTAATCACTAATAAACATAATAAAATATCTTTTGTTATCCCTAATAGTTATTTCATAGAATTCATAAATATCATTGTACACCAAATCTAAAATTTTGGATTTCCTATCAACCGTATGAAAAGGTTTATTAGGTTGTTTCACTTTCACATATATATTACATTTGTATTTTTTATCTATGACAGTCTTAGGAATAAAGTTTAAGTTCATTCCTTTCATGGAGTCAAAGTTTATACGACCTAACCTAGCATGTCATACATCAGATGATTCAATTACATAGAAGAAGAAGAAGTAAATGCTTTATTAACATTAAAATTCATACAAGAATCAATAATTGGTTCTACATGAATTTTAAATAAATCCTCTATATCACACAAATAACACTTTTCAAAGAAATATCATGTACTAAGTTATGTAATTATGACTTTATTACATTTGCAATCTAACCTTAACCCTTTCCTAACTAAAGCATGACCACTGATTATATTTTGGTGAATCATTGGAATGTGTATAACTTCTTGAGTTGGAACATTTTCCGATTGAAACTTAAAATTCACATACCCTTCGTCCTTGACTTTAGAAGTAGAATGGTCCCCTAAGGTCATAGTTCTGCTATAGACGGTTTGGTAAGACACAAACAGGGATTGGTTAACATAAACGTGTACATTTGCCTTAGTGTCTGCAATCTATTATTGTAGCTTATAAATGTAAATGAGATGGGGTTTAAGAAATAGATACCCGTCACCAGTAGGCGCAATGGTCATTATGTTAACAATAACTCCTTCAGCGACCATAGGTTTCTTGGCTTTCTTTGAGGAACAGTCCCTTGCCCAATGTCCAACCTGACTAAAAAGCCAGTATGATTTGTTCTTGGTTTTCTTTTGGATCTTAGCTTTTGGTTTATGATTTGCCTGCTTTTTCTTAGGATTACTAGATTGTTTCCTTCCAACCATCTGGTTTACCCTATGGGTGTTATCTACATGCATAACAAGTTTCTAACTTCTATGCTCTTCCTCTATTGATATATCTATCATAAGGTCATAAAGAGTCATCTTACCCTTATTGTGCTTGAGATCTAGGCCGAAACCCTCCCAAGACTTCAAAAATTTCTCAATAACAGACATAATAATAAACTTTTCAAGAAGCTTCATCTCGACTTCTTTCAAACCATGATATAAAAACTGAAACTCGTGGGCATGTTTGATAATAGATTTCTACTCTGCCATTTGTTACTTAAGAAACTTGGTAAAAAAATTCTTTTCAAAACCGAGGTCTTTAGTATTGTATTTACGATCTAAGGTAGCCCACCGATATTTCATTGTTGTGGAAGAAGAAAAACTATAAACATTGAATAAAATATTTGACAATGCCGATAATATGCATCAGTAATACAGGGTGTCCTTTTCTTTCCACTCAGCAATTTTATCTAAGCTTCTATGAACAATATCATCGGGTTGGGGACAATCCAACTCGATATACAAATGCAGCCCTAACATGGTTAACCAGATTTGTATACGCTGCTATCAACGTTTGGAATGGGGATAAAAAACTTTTTTGGTATCAAGGTCAAATCAACCTTTGGTCAGAAGGTAGCGATGAAGACATATTTACTAATGATTTTTCTAAGATTGAGGGGAAAATCTGTAGAAATGCATGCATAGAAAATCAATATGCAATAATTATAAACATGCCCCAATCAATAATAGCCGCAGATCCAAAGTAAGACAAACAAATCGTACGAAAAATATAAACAAATAGGAATTAGAAGAAAAACTTATTTGTACTAGTCACCATTGAAGACTTGCCTTCGAGAAATCACTGTTGTGCTACCAAGTACGTACTAGATGAAAATATATTTACTATAATTAATAATAATTTTCCTAAGATTGAGGGAAAAATTCATAAAAATGCATGTATAAAAAACCAATATGCAACAATTATACACATGACACAATCAATAATAACCACAAATCTAAAGACATAAGCAAACCATACGAACATGATAGATCATGAACCCATGAACCTGACCTCTCTGTCCTTTGTACCGTTCTCATGTAAACACACACTTTTGACTGTGGGCCCAATCCCAGTCTGGCTTGACACGCTTATGTGTGGTCTAACATGTCCTCAAGCTTTTTGAACTAAGATTTATAATCTACAACTATATAAAAGGACATATGAGTTTGTCTCATTCTTCGATATGGGACTAAACTTTGTCTCCTCTTGATTTTCACATGCACAAGTCCCTCACACGTGACATTTTACGCTTTAAGACTTTTACATATATCAATAATGCATCAATTGAATATTTAGGAATGCTAAACATGAATTGAATGTTATTAATGTACATGTATTTAATTAACCCAATCATAATCAACATTAAATCCAACAATACCATTATAGTTTGTATAAAAGCACCCAAGTGTTTAAACTGCATTTAAAATGGAATCTGATTACGGCTTTTCCCTTTCCTTTTTCTTCCAATGGGAGGCTGAATCCTTCCAACACCACCGGAATAAACTCGCCACCTGCATCATGGAAGCCGGAGAACCCTGCCAATTGAGCTAACGGCTCCATGTGGATCCAATTACTTTGAGAACACACAGTTACTGAAACCTTGCAAACAGAATCGTAAAATGAAATGTTCGATTAAAAGAAAAATATCAGATTCAAAACTATTAGAGGTTCATTTAGGAAAACAAATTACAGTGTTCAAAACCAATGGTATCATTATATACATATCGCACGAATGAGGTCATTTATCTATCGAGGGATATTCCGGTACCATATCGCACGAATGGGTCTTTTCTGGATCGAGTCAACTTAGTATGGTCGAACTGTCCCATTTGCCATTTATTACAAATTCATAATTTATAATCCACGAGAAACTTAGTAAACCTTAAAAGTAGCCGAAGATCTTATCAACATCCTCAAATTCCTCACCACGGCCCACGTTGCTAGAGAGAGAGAGATTATTTAACTTATTCACACTATAATTTCATGAACTAGAGAAAATCATGAAACAAAGCCGAACGAAAAAAATTCATGAAACAAGCAGCTTTGTTTCCATGTAGAAAAGAAGCACAAGAACCATCAATTCATACAGGCAGAAAATTACCCGTCTAATCCCATCCACTGTTATTATTGTCCAAGAACATCATATATATAATAATAATAAGAAACTATGAATCAGAAATGGCCAACGTGCTACCACCATCATTGTCGTGGTCGCAATCAAGCCCGCACCCGCACCGCGGCGAAATGAAGAAATTCGAGAGCGGGAATGATGCGGAGACGGGACCAACGAAGAAATCCAATTGCCCATCGCCTCGACTCACCTCCGTGATGCTCAACCATACCAAGAACACCTTCACGCTCACACCTTTTAGGCTCTTGAGCGATCCGTACTTCAAAATTCCCGTGATCTTGCTCTTGTAATCCAGCGTATAACCCGCATCAATCTCGAATTTGCACGACTCGTCAAGATGAACCACAAAGCTTCCATCTTCGTTGAGGATGTAACTCTTCACCCCGTTTGGGAAGACTCCTTTCGGAAAATTGTAGTTTTCCAGCACCTCATAAGCCGTTATGTTCTGGTTTTGGTGGGATTCCGCAAAACCAAGTAAGAATCCGGTGAACAGAAGGATACCCACGAGGGATTTCGAGGGAGACATTGCGGAAGATGGGGATTTGGGGGTTAGAGACCCTAAAAACTAAACGGGGGATCGCCAAATTCTTGAATTTGGGGGATTTTGGTGATGTTGGGATCGGCTGGATTTGTGGGTAAGAGGAAAAATAGAAGATGGTATTTCTCAAAAGTTTATAAAGGAGAGATCGAAGGTCTGATGAGAGCCGTCGGTTTCCGATGCACACAAGTCGAATTTATCACACACACACACACACACACAGAGAGAGAGAGAGAGAGAGAGAGAGAGAGGTGGCGTCGTCCTACGAATAGTCATCTCCAGCTTGTTTATGGTAGGTGCTCCAATTTTCTTTCCTTTTTTTATAAAATAAAAAGCATAATTTTAACAATTAAAAAACACATTTATTGATCAAAAGATAAAAAAAGGAACATTCTTTGATAAGCATATCAGGAGGCAGTAAAAAATGAATGTACGTGAAAAATCTCTTCCTTGTAAGTAAGAAACTTGTCGTACAAAAGACAATTGGATAGCATTTGTTGCACAAGTTAGCATGCACTCTTTTTCATTAACTTTGTAGATACGCACAAGGAAACATGCTCTCTCCTGGCTAGGGTCAACCATAAAGATCCTCACTTTGAAAAGTCATGAGTTCAATACCAGCGGTGTTGTGTATATCTGGTAGAAGTCTGCCTAACCCTTGTATAATGAAAAAAAAAACAGACGCTTTTGAGACATTTAGGGATGAATATTTCCTGAAGATCTAAGATCTTGTACATATTAGTATCCTCTTTTATTCCGATTGAGTTGGTCTACCAAATAAAACCATTTCTTGTGAAGATCTTTGCATGATTTGAAAGTTTCTAGTTGAGATTGGAATTCGCTAAGCAAAAATCAAAGAAACGGAGCAAACCTTCTCCAGTAAATGGGTTTCGCTACATGAGGTTTTATATCAACCTTTTAATACATTTTTGGTCTTCGACTTCCTCTACGGTGATGCACATCCCAACTTCACATTAGTCATTGTAACGTACCAACTGTATATATAATTAAACTTGGCAAAGATATATCTGTTGCTTATTTAGCATTGCTGGTTTGCTGAAGATCAAGTCATGAAACAAGCACCCCCTGTATCTAATTTCCTGTAGCCTCCTTAACGAGAAATCAAGAGCAACAGTGTACGTTGTGCTATGATCAGGTCCCGACTCCATCCATCTCAGTGGCAGGAGAAAATATGGTTGACAACACTGTGACGGAAATCTCATTTTGCAGTGCATTGAAAGTGATGGCTCACTTGACTAGGCAAGTTGCAGGTCCTTTAAGTTCGATATCAGGAGTGTGCGTCCCCATTGTAACCAAAAAAAAGGAAATCAGTAGGCCGCCCAATGATCTACTACTCATAAGGTGTTCATTTGAGCTCATCTAATAACCCATATGAACGGATTATGGATAACACTATTCACTCATCTATTATATAGCTTTTAATTACATATATAAAGATATGTAAACTGCATACCAGAAGATTGAAGGGGCTGCTGACCATGTTTAGATTTCGTAAACCATATGGTTTTTAATGTTTAAAACAATTTCTCTGCGTAAAGGGAAATAACTCACCTGACCAGGGGGTCAACTCAAGTTAAAGGTCATGAGTTTGATAGGTGCTTTGGCTCCCCAATCGTGCCACCATTTTTCTACTTTAGCAATTGAAAAATCCTGATACAAATATAATCTTGTACCTACATACTTGGTGAAAGTAATTAAGTTGGGAGTGGGAAAGTTTTTGGTTCTCAAAATCTATGTACTTTGTACCAAATTTTTGTCATGAACATACCCGTAGGGCCTGCCTACCCTCGCGTTTTAAAAATAGAAAAAGAAAAAGAAAGCCAACAATCTCTTTTCTCTAAAGACTCGAGAGAGCCATATTAATCCAAAAGCCACAAATCTAGAGCATTAATTTACATGGTCTTTTCATGGTGACGCATCTTTTGTACATGATCTGCTCATGTGCATGTTTTAGCTTGTAATCTTACTGACCTTGCAATCAGTTTGTTACAGAGAAGATTGAACAGCCCATGTTTGGTTTGTTCAGCTTGTGTTCTCAGGTTATTGTTTATTCCCGGATACTCGTCTACCAGAACAACCACTTAGCTGCAGGTTTGCCATTTTTAGCAGTCTGGTTTTCAACTGCCTTGAAGCCTTGACAGATGAAACCTCTTATTGCCCCAAATCTTCAAAGGAGAAAGAGAAGACTATTCAAGTAAAACAAAGAGACTAGCATAGACTATGAACAACAAAATACAGTAACAATTTCTTGCCTGATTTACGTCATTCGTCCTTTACAAGCACCACGACATCATGCAGAAGTACGAGAAGAAAAAATTTGCATCTGAAGAATGCAAGAATTCCACTATGAGATATGGGAGGTCATCTTATGCAGTTACTTAGAAGTTTCTGTTAACAAGAATGCGTGTATATAAAAAATTGACAAGGCATATGAAATTCTATGATAGGCCTCGACAAGCTATTCAGGTTTCAGAGATCTGGTGAAGTGCATCAGCCAACAATATAGCATTCTCTTGAGATTGATTTGATTTCCATATTTTGAAACCATCTGGAAAGTAACCATCTTCGTACCATTTTCTCAATTCTTCTAGTAAAAATGGCCCTTGGATAACCCAAGAGGGGTCCATGTCAGTGTTGTCTGACGCGTATCGTATCGTGTATCGTTGGGCTCCACGATACGGGCATATCGTATCGTACTTTAATATTAAAATAATACAAAAAATAATTAAAAATCAATAAAAATTAGTAAAAAATCCAAAACAAATCAAGAAAAATTCTGGAAAAATCTGGTAATTGCTTTAAATTCATATATTATAAGTTTAGTATAGATTGAGCATTCAACACTGAACAATTGTATCCAAATTTATATATTTTGAATCCAAAAAATGAAATATAGATTACATACACAGTTACATTTTATAAATTGTAATCAGGATCATCAACTAAATAATCTTCATCTTCTCCTTGTTGCAGATCCTCATCATCATCATCAGCGACACCTTCTTCTTGGAAATCAGATTCTTCATCTCCTTGATGTTGTTGCGCTCCTTTCAAATTAATCCAAGCAACGTCTTCTTGGCATTTTCTTCAGTGTCTTCCATAACCCAATCTTCTAATATATCAAAATTATCCAAACTTATTGGATCGAACTGACTTTCTTCTCTATTTACTTTTTTTAATTGCCTACGACAAACAAAGATAAACAATTAATAAATAATATTAACAATTGAAGACTGAAGTTAAACAATATTAAATTGAAATTTTGAAAGTAATACAATATTACCTTTCACGAAGGCGCACGTTACAATGAATATAAACTAAATTATTTAGTCTTTTGTGTTCCAACCTATTGCGCTTTTTTGTATGGATGTGTTCAAAAACACTTCAATTTCTTTTACAACCTGTTGCACTACAGGTTTGACTTAAGACTCTCACTACAAAATCTCTAAGGTTTGGACAATCAGTTCCAAACCTGTTCCACCAAACATCTGTAGAAAAAGACAAACATTAGAGACATAATCCACAGTAATGTAAGTTGAAACTTAAATATGAAAATAAATAATTTACCTAGACGCATCGTAGTGCGGTTGCGAATTACAACAGGCAAACCCATCAAGTGAAGAGCATTATCATATATCTCCATCTCTCGATGTATCGCATCTGCTATGCTCTCATCAGGAACTAATCTGTCGATACATTCAATGATTCCTCGATTAACCTCACCGTCCCTTTTGAAGGTTACTGAGTACCTGAATGATGGGTTTAGATAGTAGGTTGTTGCATAAATAGACTGATGCAATTGTTTATTCCATTTACTATCAATTATTTTTCACACGAGCACATAATCTCTCTTTTTTCCATTAAATTTATTTCTGATGGCTTCTTTTGCCATGTCCATAGCTTCATAAAGGTAGCCCATAGATGGTTTCTCCTCACTGTCAACCAATCTCAAAACTTTCACTAAAGGACAAGTAATTTTCAATAATCTGACACATGCATCTCATTCAACTTTCTATTTCTTCTATTTTGAGGCAACTCTACAAATTGTTGTCACTCATATGATGAGAACATTCTCTTCAAAGCTTGCTTATGTCTCACAATACTCTGTACAGATAAGAAGTTTGTTGTGAACCGAGTTACAGCTGTGCAAAGAAGCTCTGCACCTTTTGTATATTTCCTCATCATACACAAAACAAATGCATGGTTGTAAATGAATTTTGTAATATCTTGGCAACACTCAGTTGCTGCCTTTATTTCATCCATCTCACCAATGTCCTCGAGGAAGAGATCTAAACAATGGGCTGCATATGGTGTCCAATAGAAAGTCCCATAAATATCAGCTAACTCCTTCCTAACTGCTTTGTAGTTAGCTGCATTATCTGTAATCAATTGGACTACATTCTGTAGCCCAACCTCCTGTATAATCTTATCAAATTCTTCTTGTAGGATCTCTGCAGTGTGCCTCTCCTCTGACATGTCTAGAGATCTCAAAAACATGAGTCCTTTAGGACAATATAAAAGAAAGTTTAACAATGTCCTTCCTCGCCTATCGATCCATACATCTGTCATAATAGTGCATCCTGTTTCCTTCCACGACTGTCTCAAAGTCGAACAGTATTGATGCACTTCAATGACGATTTGATCTAATATTTTCCCTCTCAACTTCTGATAAGAGGGCATCTTGTATCCTGGACTAATGTTTGTAATTGCATCTGCCATTGCTTGAAAATAAAAACTGTTTGCTGCATTAAATGAAATGCATGCATCATAAAACCATCTTCCCACTGCAAGGTATGCTTGATCATGCAGTTGTTTTGAAGCCATAGCAGCACGAATTCCTGGTTGAGCACCAGGTGTAGTGGAAGGACGAAAGAACGAATGTATGGTAGAAGAAGTTCTTCCTCTACTCCTTCCTGAACTTCCTCTTCTGCCACCTCCAAAGTCTTCAGTTGCAACCCTCTTTCCCCTACTAGGTGCTCGTGAACTGCTAATATTAATCTCTATTCTAGTATCTGAAGGCAAACTAGCAGTGAATCTAACTCCAGTGGCAGTAGCATCATCAGCTTCTTTACACATCTGAAAATCATCCTTTTGTTGTCTCCTTTCCTGTATGCTCTCAATCATCTGTAGGCATTGCCATTTAATACCTTATGGCACACTTCTAACTCTGCCTGTGCATGGAGCAACTTCTTTCCTGGTTCCTACTAGGTGGTGTTTCAACATTGAAATTCTACCACTAACCACCTTTTCACAAAATAAGCATATAATCTTTAACCTAGAACCCTCAATTGGTATACCCCATTGCCATGCCGGATCATCAGACCGATAATGGGAGTCTCTATCACCCCTTCCTACCATCTTAATGGAGTACTTTAATTCAAACAAAAACCTGAAAATAAAAGCACTTCGTAAATCCCCCAATCTTCAAATAACACTCAAATAGAGTGTCTTCCACTTCATGAATGCAATAAAAATCGTATACACACTTAATAACTTCATATTTTATCATTCAAAAAAAATTAAATGAAATAACACAAAAAATAATAAATATAAAAAAATGGAAAAAATATACCTAAATCCAAGTTTGGAGGCTTGCACGGACACCATAGGGCACGATTTTAGAGCTTTGAACACCAAAGAGGCAAAAACCGACTCTTAGGGAGCTTGAGGAATCCAAAAGGAGAGAGAAAACCCGCGAAAAATCCTGGGTTTCGGTCGACCGAGGACCCTTTATAAGGGTCCCAGGGCGTATCGCCCGTATCACACGATACGGTGCGATAACTTGTTAAAAATGATACATAGGGGTGTATCGTATCATGACGTATCGCACCGTATCGTACGAATAACACTGGTCCATGTACATCCACCATAATGCACCTATATAATACTCCTCTGATGATGGATTTTCATGCTCACTATTCATATTTTCTTTCGCTTTGTGGTCTTCCCCTGCAATGGTAGAATCTAGGCAATGGTTATCACGATTTTGGTTTGAGAAGGTTTTAATGTGAAAAAGGATATGAAGTCCAAAGAGGAAACAATATGAAGGCTATTTGCAATAATATTAGAAAATGTTTTTCCTAAATTCTATAAGTCACCCAAGCCCGGATTCAAAGAAAGGAGGGTTGCATTAGGCTTATGATAACCAGTGTAAAACTTTATAAGATTTACTACTACACAACTTTATCACTATTTTGTAATCCACTCTTAACTATGCATTGTAGAGTATGAATGGTGTGAAATTTAAGGACCTCCATGTCTTCACATTCACTCATAATGAATCAATTGTAACAAGGGTTTTCACATCATGAATAGGTGTGAGTAAAGAAGCATGTCATGTTAGATTGTCATCTAGATGTAATGAACAAATTACAAAAAGTCAACGCATTTTCAGCATGAATTGTATGCAGGAGCAAGAAAGTTAATCATAGATAATGCAATCAATATTAGTACAAATAATATTGACTAACAAGCTAATGAGGCAGTGGATACTATGATATTTTATGTTTAGAAGAGACAAAATAGGTTAAAGAAAAAGCCAAGGAGATTGAAAATAGGGTTTTTAATTATGATGTTTTGAAAAATAAAATGCTCCAAATAGAGTTGGTATTATTATAAATAAAGATAATGTAGGAGATATACAACGACAAGACTGAATTATGATCCTGAAATTAGTGTTAGGAGTAGAGAATTTCAATAAGTTTATATGCCCATGCACCTCAAGTAGGACCATACGAAAGTATAAAGAAAGCATTTTGACATAAGGTGATTCAAAGAATTCCACAAAGAGTGATGATTTGTTTGAAAGGAGATCTAAATGGACATGCGTAAAGAGGCATTAGGATATCAAGGTATTCATGAAAACTATAGCTTTGAGGATTTAAACTAGAAAAGTATGACTTTTAAATTTTACTATTCCATATAATCTCTTTATAATAAATATAATTTTTAAAAAACAAGATGAATATTTAATTACTTCTAAGAGTGGCTTATCAAAAACACAAATTGCTTGTATTATAAAAGATAGGTTAGGTTGTAAGGATTGCAAGGGGATACAAAGAAAAAGCTTAACTACTCAACATCAACTTAGAGTAACGAATTTATAAAAAGGCAAAAAGTACATGAAGCTACTCACATTAAGTGGTAGAACCTAAAAAATGGGAAAGAAAGTATGATTAAAAGGAAAGGTCTTGAACAAGATGCTTGGCATTGTGTCAGCGTAGCTTGCAACATGTGGAATAATATGGTAATGTTATGAAAGTGGCGAAGGCTATATTAGGTGAATCAAAGGAAGACATACCAACACAAAAGGAGGCTTGATAATGGAGGGAAGATGTGCAAGATAAAATTTAGGTAAAGAGGAAATGTTACAAATTATATTATGTCAACAAGACTGATAAAACTTGAGAGGCATATAAAAAGCCAAAGAAAAAGTAGAAAACCTTGTCAATAAAGCAAAAGCAAAAGCTAGAAGGATTTATATAAAAGGCTCAACTCAAAAAAAGATTTTAGTGACATGCGATGACATAAAAAATAGATGAAATTTTCATTTTTATAAGCTTTTTTGTGAAAAAGGTATTAGTAATAGCTTGGAAGAGCTTATCAACTCAAAAGAGCATTTCTACTGATATATTACAAGAAATGAAGTCAAATAAGCTCGTAAACTTATAAATTAAAAGAAATGAAGTCAAATAGGCCCTTAAACTTATAAAAGTTGATAAATATGTAGGACCAAAAAAGATTCTTATAGAAGCATTGAAAATCCTAAGAGAAATGGTTATCACTTGTCTTATAAGATTACTTAATGAAATATGGAGTAACCAAAAGATATGAGGAATGAAGGGAAAAGTTATACCTACATACAAAAACAAAGGAGATATTCAAAATTGTGCGAAAATTATCGGGTCTTAAGTTGATGATTCATACTAAAAGTTACGGGAAAGAATTACTAAACGAAAGTTGAGACAAGAAATGAGACATCTAAGGGGCATTTTACAATAAAAAAGAAAAACCTTCGTACGATAATTATTGATTTGAAAATGCTAAGAATGAGATGTCAAAAAATATTTCGTGAAGAACCTTAGAGAAAAGAGGTATCCAATTGACATACATCAATCTTATAAAAAGATATGTATGATGATGCACAAATATTTGTGAGTACTCATGAAAAAAACACAAATTTCTTTAAAGTTATTCAAGATAAAGTGTCTTGGTGTATATTATTTGCAGATGATATTGTATTAGAGGTTGAGCGAGGAAAAAGTTAACAAAAAACTGGAACTATGGGAAGAAACATTAGAAAATAAAAGCTTTCAACTTACTAAAGCAAAGACAAAATATATGAAATGCAAGTTTGATTATGTGGTTACTTCAAACGACATGCAAATTAAAATTAACAAAAAGTTTTAAATACCTAAGGTCAGTTTTTCAAAGTCATAAAAATTAATGGATATACGGCATAAAGGTTAACTCCGCCCATGTAAGGGATCACCCTTGCATTGCCGGTCCCAAGCCCGGATAAAGGAGGAGGGTTGTGTTAGGCTTCCGACAGCCAGCATAAAACTTCGTCGGATTTCTACAACATGGATTACAAAAATTATGAGCATTGCTTTGGGGCGTCCCCGCCTAGCGACATGCTGCAGAGCCCGAATGCGGTAAGAAGTAAGCAAGGGCCACTACATTTTCGCCCGAATGTAGTGAATCAATTGCAGAGAGGGTTCCCACATCATGGACGGGTGTGGGTAAAGAAGTTAGTCCCACTACATTGCCGCCCGAATGTAGTGAAAAATTTTCAGAGAGGGTCTCCGCATTTTGATTATGGACGGATGCGGGGAGTAAGGAAGCTAGTCCTAGATAATAAGATTCGTATTGGTTCTTGGAATATCGGAACATTATCGGGTAAGCTAATGGAGGTGGTAGATACTATGATTCGAAGAAAGATTCATATTCTATGTTTACAAGAGACAAAATGGGTTGGAGAAAAAGCAAAGGAGATAGAGGATACAGGTTTTAAATTATGGTACTCAGGTAAAGAAAAGGCCCGAAACGGAGTTGGTATTATCATAAATAAAGATTTAAAGGAGAGTGTAGTAGACATACAACGATATGGTGACCGAATCATGACATTGAAATTAGTGTTAGGAGCAGAGGTTTTGAATATAGTTTGTGCTTACGCACCCCAAGTAGGACTAGAAGATAGTATAAAGACAATTTTTTGGGAAGAGTTAGATAAGGTGTTTCAAAAGATTCCACAAAGAGAGATGATTTGTTTAGGAGGAGATTTAAATGGACATGTCGGTAAAGAGGCATTAGGATATCAAGGGATTCATGGAAACTTTGGTTATGGGGATATAAACGAGGAAGGTAGGGAGATTTTAAATTTTGCTATGTCATTTGATCTCTTTATAGTCAATACAATCTTCAAAAAACGAGATGAACATTTAATTACTTATAAGAGTGGCTTATCACACACACAAATTGATTACTTTATTTGTAGAAAAAAAGATAGAGCGTGTTGTAAAGATTGTAAGGTAATTCCAGGAGAAAGCTTAACCACCCAACATCGACTTTTAGTTATGGATTTACAAATAAAAAAATGGACAAAGAAGAAAAGAGTGCATCGAGCTATTCGGACTAAATGGTGGAACCTCAAAAGCGAGAAAGAAGGTATATTTAAACAGAAAGTCCTTCAAGGAGATGTTTGGAATTATGTTGGCACACCCTCTGATATGTGGAACAATATGGCTATACATATTAGGAAAGTGGCGAAGATGTGTTAGGGGTATCTAAGGGAGGTGTACCGGCACAAAAAGAAGCTTGGTGGTGGAGTGAAATAGTACAAAATAAAATCAAGGCAAAGAGGGCATGTTACAAATTACATTACGCTAAGAAAACTAGTGAAACTTTAGAAGCTTATAAGAAAGCAAAGAAGGAAGCAAAAAAGGCCGTTAGTGAAGCAAAAGCTAAGATTTGGGAGGACTTATATAAAAAACTCAACTCAAAAGAGGGTGAAAGAGATATTTTTAGGATAGCTAGGGCTAGAGATAAGAAAACTAAAGATCTAAATTTTGTTAGATGCATAAAAGACGAGGATGAAAAAATTCTAGTGGCAAATGATGATATAAGAAATAGATGGAAAAACTATTTTTATAATCTTTTTAATGAAAATAAAGATGTTAGTATTAGTTTAGGAGATTTAGCCAAGTCAGAAAAGTATATAAACCACAATTTCTACCGACATATTCAAAAGAATGAAGTCAAAGAGGCTCTTAAACATATGAAGAGTGGTAAATCGGTAGGACCAGATAATATTCCTATAGAAGTTTGGAAAATACTAGGAGAAATAGGAATCACTTGGCTCACAAGACTATTTAATGAAATATGGAAAAACCAAAAGATGCCCGAGGAATGGAGAGCAAGTACACTTATACCCGTATATAAGAACAAGGGAGACATTCAAAATTGTGTGAATTATCGAGGTATCAAGTTAATGAGTCATACTATGAAATTATGGGAAAGAATTATCGAACGTAGGTTAAGACAAGTATCAAGTACAACACTGAACCAATTTGGATTCATGCCAGGCAGATCTACTATCGAAGCGATTCACCTTTTGAGACGTCTTATGGAACATTTTAGAGCAAAAAAGAAAGACCTTCACATGATATTTATTGATCTAGAAAAAGCTTATGATAGGGTACCGAAGGAGGTTCTTTGAAGAACTTTGGAAAAAAGAGGTATCCCATTGACATATATTAGCCTCATAAGAGACATGTATGATGGTGCAAAAACATGTGTGAGGACTCACGAAGGAACGACAAACTTCTTTGAAGTTAATATTGGGTTACATCAAGGATCAACTTTAAGTCCATACTTATTTATAATGGTGATGGATGAGTTAACAAAACATATTCAAGATGAAGTACCTTGGTGTATGTTATTTGCAGATGACATTGTATTAGTGGAGGAATCTAAGGAAAAAGTTAATAAAAAATTGGAACTATAGAGAGAAACATTAGAAAGCAAAGGCCTCCGACTTAGTAGAACAAAGACAGAATATATGGTATGTAAGTTTGATCATTTGGTTACTTCAGAGGACATAGGGTCAATTAAAATTGGCACACATTGCATTCCCCAAAAGGAAAGTTTTAAATACCTAGGGTCAATTTTTCAAAGTGATGGAAGAATTGATGGAGATGTTACACATAGAATTAATGTTGGTTGGTTAAAATGGAGAGGAGCATCAGGTATTCTTTGTGATAAGAAGATACCATTAAAATTAAAAGGTAAATATTATAGAGCAGCAATTAGGCCTGCCATGTTTTATGGTTCTGAGTGTTGGGCAGTTAATCATCAACATGTACAAAAGATGTCTGTGACAGAAATGAAGATGTTGAGATGGATGAGTGGCCATACAAGAAAAGATCGTATACATAATGAGGTTATTAGAAACAAATTAGGAGTGGCACCAATAGAGGATAAAATGAGAGAACATCGTTTAAGATGGTTTGGACATATAGAAAGAAGATCAAAAGAAGAACCTGTAAGAAGGTTAGAAAAACTAAATTTGGAAAGTATTAAAAGAGGTAGAGGACGACCACAAAAGTGTTAGAAAGAAACAATAAAGAATGATCTAGTTTATTGGGAGTTAACTGCTAACATGGCACACGATAGGGATATGTGGAAACAAAGAATCCATGTAGCCGACCCCGTCTAGTATGGGAAAAGGCTTAGTTGTTGTTGTTGTTGATACGGCATAAAGGTTGGCTAAAATATAGAGGTGCATCAGGTATTCTATGTGACAAAAAGAAACCATTAATGTTGAGACATGAATATTATAGAGCGGCAATTAGACACACTACTTTTACGATTAAAGTGTTGGGCAGTTAATAATCAGTATGTGCAAAAGATTTTTTTAATGAAGTGAAGATGATGAGATGGATTTGCGGTAGCACAAGAAAAGACTGCATTCGTAATGAGGCTATCAAAGATAAATTGGAAGTAGCACCAATAGATGATAAAATGAAATAAAATCCTTTAAGATGGTTTGGACACATGGAAAGGCAACCAAAGGAAGCTTCCATAAGGAGGTGCGAGAAACTAGAGGGTGAAATATTAAAAGAGAAAGAGGAAGACCACACAAGTATTGGAAGGAAACAATAAAGAATGATTTAGCTTTTGTTGAGTTAATAGTTAGCATGATATACGATCAAGCTCTATGAAAACAAAGAATCCATAGTATAGGAAAAAACTTAGCTTTGGTTGTTGTTTTGTTTTTCAATCTATAAAGAATGGATAGATCACTTGATGCTAATATGTGGCCTATAAAGTCATCAAGTCGCATGTGTGTTGAGTACAAATATTCTAACAAAGCTTTAAGCTTAGTGGTACTTGTAACTAAACAAAAAGACTATTGCTTTGGATACCTTTTGCTTTTTCTGGTTAGTTTACGGAGAATGAGAGGGTGGAAAAGCCTGTGTGCATCCTCTTGGAAATTGGTTCAACCTTTTATCCTTTTGGTACAGGGTAGATTCTTATGGTCTTTACTGATGTGTCGTGTGCACTCTCTTAAGTGCTTTGCAATGAGCTACTTTTATTTATGAAGAAAAAAAAAGCATTCTTAGGAAGCTGAATTTCAACATATAGCTCAAAATCTGCAAAATAAGAAGTGCAGCAGTAAAAGTGAACAAAATAAATCAGACCTCTGCTTTCTGTTTCAGGTAATTCTCTCGAAATGACAGCATCGGTGGCACATGTTTGTTTGTCTGTACCATAGATTGAAGTGCTGGAAATATATGCGCCTTTGCAATCGGAAACTTGCGTGCGGACGGAGTTCTCTGATCGAGATTTGCCAATTGGAGCTTCATTTTCAGTGGCAACACAGGAAACCTCCATTTCTGCAGGACATGGGAGGAAGGCCAAAGCAAGAAAGAAATAAAGTTCTCTAATGAAAATATGCTATTCAGTTGCACTTGTAGAAGAGAATAACGCAAACTGTACCTCTATTTTCCCTTTCAGGTGAATCTATGATAATGATAACATTGGCAGTGCCTGCTTCTTTGTTTATACCATCAGGGAAAGTGTTGTGAATGTCTATTGCTTTGCCGTTACGATCAGACTCTTGCCTTTGAACTGCAGTTTGGGCATTTTCTGCTCCTTCACATTTATTAATGGAAGTTTCAGATACCATTGCAGCATCAGAAATCTCCATTTCTGCGTCTGCAACAATAGTTGGAAGATCCTGCAGTAGCCGGTCATGCTCATCACGTTTCTGAAGCATCTCCAACTTGTCGGCATATTCCAGTAACTTATGAGAAAAATAATCAGTTAAGGAAAAAATTGTTGGAAATTAATATTAAATTCATCAAATTTGAATTTCAATAATCTGCCATATGGGTGGTAGTTTTCTTTTCTTGAGCTCCAGATTTCCACATCATCTCTGGACTAAAAGACTACAAAAGACCCAGTTATGAACAAGATTCTCATGTAATAAGCGGCTAAATGAATAATAAGTTTTTCTTCTCATAAGAATTCCAGGTTATGCTCGACTAATACAAAAAGAATTCCAGGTTACGCAGACCCCTAATGCATACCTGGGTAAAGAACTCTTGACATTTAGTCTGAGAGCCGAACCCCCAGCCGGTGCATGATGCCCTTTTGGGCCAAATCCATAAGAAGATAGGTATACTGATTATCCAACTAGTGTGTCATACTCGTGGCCTTATCCAAGAAAGGTGAGATAGCAAAATGCAGCTTGCCTTTAAAACTGTTCAGTGCTTCTGAACCTTTTTCTTCACAGCCATTCGCAATTTTGTTCGATGGAAATAGTTTTTACTTAAAGCATGAAGCCCGAACAAACAGAATTGGATAAAAGTAAATATGACAGTTAACGCTAAGGTGCCAACAACAAGAAGAGGATATTCTCTGCGCCAGCCTTTCTCATTTGCACGTTTAATCAAATTTTGTAGCAAAGCAATATCTTTCTTAATCCTCTGCAAGCACGTTTATGATTAACAACAACAGTTAGCAGAAATACTAGGATTAGAGTTAGATGATAATATCCATTGAATAAAGATGAACAAGTGTAGGATTTAAAGAAGCAGTGGATCACTATAGGATTATTGATTAATGATTTAATGAATATACATGGTTGGTTATATCCTTGTGTAGATCCAGAGCCTTCTTCTCAAGTTCCTCCTGCACAGAAAAAGTTTCAGAACGTATATAAAGAAAGTAAAAAGGAATCTTAACAGGTTTAGAAACAGCCAAGGAAAAGCCAAAATGAAACCTTCACCTAATTCACAGAAACAAATGTATTACCACCCATGTTGAGGAATATAACAGGAAAATTTGAAAGGAAAATAACTGCTTCACTAACTCCTACAAGAAAATAATTGCTTCACTAACTCCTACAAGAAAATAATTGCTCCTAACCTAAGTCACACAGACACTTCTAAGGGGTGGAGTGTCGACCTCAACACTGGTGCGACACCGACACCGACACCGTGTCGGGTGCAGCATGGCAAAAAAAAATATATTATTATTATTTTTTTGTAACTCACGGTTAAATGGGTCCGGATAATGAAGATTAATTTGTGTATTATGATGAAATTAGTAGTTGTTTACCATTTATATGTTTTGCTTTAATATAAACTTATAAAGTTGTGTACTTGCTATTGTAGTTGTATATCATATTAGCTTTAATGATTTTGGGTGCGAACAATTGGTTTCTTATTACTCAATCTGATTGGATTCTTGACTCCATATGTCACCAAACACATTTAAAGACCAGGAACATTACCTGATCAATAGAACAGAAGAGTATGACATCACTAGTGGATCCTAGCACAAATACTAGTATATGTTATATCCTACTAAAGATCTCGAAACTCTTTGAATCCATAACTTCGATATTTTGTAGCTCATAAAATCATTGTAAGTTTCAGATCATTATGTGAGAACTTGCTAATTGATACCTATGTGCACCCAAAATTAGCAAATACTAGTTGTATTATGATTGATTTATTTAGGTTGAATATTATATATAATATATAATATTATATACCCTAGCCGTATCGCCGCACCCAAAATTTTTAAAATTTGCCATATCCCGCACCCACACCCGCACCCGTGTGACATAGCTCCTAACCTCCCACGGTAATGTATTCCCATGCTTGAAAGCAAACCGCACTTCTCTTATCTTCATTAGGGCAGCGCATAAGAGTGAAACCCCAAGTTTCAGCTGTTGACCTTGACTGGAATAAGCATAGTGTACAGCTTAATCCACTCACGGTCATCCTCTGGTAAGCTTGAGCTGGGCCCCAATTTAACATATTACCAGTCTCAATAACTCTGCCCACGTAAGGGATCACCCTTGCATGGCCGGTCCTAAGTCAGGATAAAGGAGGAGGGTTGTGTTAGTCTTCCAACAGCCAGCATAAAACTTTATCGGACTTATTTACCATGGATTCTACAAATTATGATAGGGCTATATGGAAACAAAGAATCCATGTAGCCAACCCCTAAGGCTTAGTTGTTTATATTACCACTCTCAATACGTACTTTAAATGGCAAGCAAAAATTTCACCTCTTTTCAAAATGAAACATCCTTGCATTATTAAAGCAACAATGCACTAATTTACATTTAATTTGCAGCAAGCTAAATGAGTCTATGCTCACGCTTGAGTTCTTACTAAATGAACAGCAAAAGCTGAGCTTCATTTGAGGTTGTTTTCAAATGAGAAAGTTAAGCTGAAGCCCAACCACCAACAACAACAACAACTAAGCCTTTTCCCATATTAGATGGGGTCGGCTATAAGCCAAGCACAAACCACCTTGCAAAAATCTAGCACCACATTTTGCAAGCAATAGCACCAATTTTATTTTCATCACGTACACAAACCTGAAAACTAACCAGATGCACTTCACGTGGCCCTATGCAGTGATTGCAACCAGAACTACAGATTCAGATTGAAAACTTGTTCTTGTTTGGCTTTGGATCCGGCTAACGTTTTTGAACTAAAGTTTTTCCAATATGAGATACCCTCTTGAGTTGCTGCCTCAGGGAATGACCTTTTGTACGAACTGAAATTACCATGAATTTCATCGAGTCTCTCCCTCACAGCATGTAAAATTCCTCAGGTACTTGTGCACGTGATCTAAGTCCAACTTTTTTACCCCAAATCCATGGAAATTGCTGGAAAACTTGCGTGCTCGGTGATAGGGCCAATAGAGAAACTAAGATGTTCAGGGTGAATCCAACTGAACCTTTGGTCAGCCGTTCCCAAGCATTCCAGTTCTCAAGTTAATCAAACAACGTACCAAGTAGAAGTTCCAACAGAACAGCGACTTACATACACACACATAGAGAGAGAGAGAGAGAGAGACACATACAGACACTTGCACGAGCACGCAAAGACACATACATGTTGCCTCATACCTTTCTAAGCTACCTGCCACGTATTATATATACATATACATATATATTAGAGAGAGAGAGAGAGAGCATCAGCATGTGAGAGGGCCATGATTTTCTGTCCAGACACAGTTTTCTGAATCTAATACCAGGGCTCAGTTTCAGAGTATCCTGCAACATTTTAAAAAATCAACCCTGATCAGCATCAAAAGCACTTACCACTGTTGGTCTTTTAAGGTGACCCTCTTTCACAAGTTGGCCAAGTTCTTGACATTCCTGTCCACAAGCAAACGTTTAATAATAAAAGACTGGGCATTGTTTCACAAAGAAATAGAAACATATAGGTTAATTATTATTAGCAAAAGGTTAATCAACATGCCGCTAATCAATTAGAACTCAATATGAAGGAATAGCATGTCCATCAACCACAAGAAACCAGTAATAGCCAAAACACTAGAAATTTTTAAAATGCTGTAGTAATTGAACGTATTGCAAGACATTGTACATGACACTGGGAATGCAGTCCATGCTTGAACAAGCTGCAGCATTGCTTGAATGGATTTGAAATGCAACAGCTACATCTGATTAAATACCTTGTCCAAAAGGTTATGCTGCAATATACCTCAGTAAAATCATCATCTGAAACCATGTGAATGTAAACATCCTTTTCCTGATTTGACACAAGCAAGACAATGTTTGTGTGTAAATTTCCCGTCTTGTAATCATCCTCCACCACCTTTCTTGTGCCTGAAATGACAAAAGGTCACATAAATGGTACAACAACAACAACAACTAAGCCTTTTCCCATACTAGACGGGGTCGGCCACATATCCCTATCATGTGCCATGTTGGCAGTTAACTCCCAATAAGCTAGATCATTCTTCATTGTTTCTTTCCAACACTTTTGTGGTCGTCCTCTACCTCTTTTAATACTTTCCAAATTTAGTTTTTCTAACCTTCTTACAGGTTCTTCTTTTGATCTTCTTTCTATATGTCCAAACCATCTTAAACGATGTTCTCTCATTTTATCCTCTATTGGTGCCACTCCTAATTTGTTTCTAATAACCTCATTATGTATACGGTCTTTTCTTGTATGACCACTCATCCATCTTAACATCTTCATTTCTGTCACGGACATCTTTTATACATGTTGATGATTAACTGCCCAACACTCAGAACCATAAAACATGGCAGGCCTAATTGCTGCTCTATAATATTTACCTTTTAACTTTAATGGTATCTTCTTATCACAAAGAATGCCTGATGCTCCTCTCCATTTTAACCAACCAGCATTAATTCTATGCATAACATCTCCATCAATTCTTCCATCACTCTGAAAAATTGACCCTAGGTATTTAAAACTTTCCTTTTGGGTAATGCAATGTGTGCCAATTTTAATTGACCCTATGTCCTCTGAAGTAACCAAATGATCAAACTTACATACCATATATTCTGTCTTTGTTCTACTAAGTCGGAGGCCTTTGCTTTCTAATGTTTCTCTCCATAGTTCCAATTTTTTATTAACTTTTTCCTTAGATTCCTCCACTAATACAATGTCATCTGCAAATAACATACACCAAGGTACTTCATCTTGAATATGTTTTGTTAACTCATCCATCACCATTATAAATAAGTATGGACTTAAAGTTGATCCTTGATGTAACCCAATATTAACTTCAAAGAAGTTTGTCGTTCCTTCGTGAGTCCTCACACATGTTTTTGCACCATCATACATGTCTCTTATGAGGCTAATATATGTCAATGGGATACCTCTTTTTTCCAAAGTTCTCCAAAGAACCTCCTTCGGTACCCTATCATAAGCTTTTTCTAGATCAATAAATATCATGTGAAGGTCTTTCTTTTTTGCTCTAAAATGTTCCATAAGACGTCTCAAAAGGTGAATCGCTTCGATAGTAGATCTGCCTGGCATGAATCCAAATTGGTTCAGTGTTGTACTTGATACTTGTCTTAACCTACGTTCGATAATTCTTTCCCATAATTTCATAGTATGACTCATTAACTTGATACCTCGATAATTCACACAATTTTGAATGTCTCCCTTGTTCTTATATACGGGTATAAGTGTACTTGCTCTCCATTCCTCGGGCATCTTTTGGTTTTTCCATATTTCATTAAATAGTCTTGTGAGCCAAGTGATTCCTATTTCTCCTAGTATTTTCCAAACTTCTATAGGAATATTATCTGGTCCTACCGATTTACCACTCTTCATATGTTTAAGAGCCTCTTTGACTTCATTCTTTTGAATATGTCGGTAGAAATTGTGGTTTATATACTTTTCTGACTTGGCTAAATCTCCTAAACTAATACTAACATCTTTATTTTCATTAAAAAGATTATAAAAATAGTTTTTCCATCTATTTCTTATATCATCATTTGCCACTAGAATTTTTTCATCCTCGTCTTTTATGCATCTAACAAAATTTAGATCTTTAGTTTTCTTATCTCTAGCCCTAGCTATCCTAAAAATATCTCTTTCACCCTCTTTTGAGTTGAGTTTTTTATATAAGTCCTCCCAAATATTAGCTTTTGCTTCACTAACGGCCTTTTTCGCTTCCTTTTCTGCTTTCTTATAAGCTTCTAAAGTTTCACTAGTTTTCTTAGCATAATGTAATATGTAACATGCCCTCTTTGCATTGATTTTATTTTGTACTACTTCACTCCACCACCAAGCTTCTTTTTATGCCGGTACACCTCCCTTAGATACCCCTAACACATCTTTCACCACTTTCCTAATATGTATAGCCATATTGTTCCACATATCACAGGGTGTGCCAACATAATTCCAAACATCTCCTTGAAGAACTTTCTTTTTAAATATATCTTCTTTCTCGCTTTTGAGGTTCCACCATTTAGTCCGAGTAGCTCGATGCACTCTTTTCTTCTTTGTCCATTTTTTTATTTGTATATCCATAACTAAAAGTCGATGTTGGGTGGTTAAGCTTTCTCCTGGAATTACCTTACAATCTTTACAACACGCTCTATCTTTTTTTCTACAAATAAAGTAATCAATTTGTGTTTGTGATAAGCCACTCTTATAAGTAATTAAATGTTCATCTCGTTTTTTGAAAATTGTATTGACTATAAAGAGATCAAATGCCATAGCAAAATGTAAAATCTCCCTACCTTCCTCGTTTATATCCCCAAAACCAAAGTTTCCATGAATCCCTTGATATCCTAATGCCTCTTTACCGACATGTCCATTTAAATCTCCTCCTAAACAAATCATCTCCCTTGTGGAATCTTTTGAAACACCTTATCTAACTCTTCCAAAAAAACTGTCTTTATACTATCTTCTAGTCCTACTTGGGGTGCGTAAGCACAAACTATATTCAAAACCTCTGCTCCTAACACTAATTTCAATGTCATGATTCAGTAACCATATCGTTGTATGTCTACTACACTCTCCTTTAAATCTTTATTTATGATAATACCAACTCCGTTTCGAGCCTTTTCTTTACCTGAGTACCATAATTTAAAACCTGTATCCTCTATCTCCTTTGCTTTTTCTCCAACCCATTTTGTCTCTTGTAAACATAGAATATGAATCTTTCTCCGAATCATAGTATCTACCACCTTCATTAGCTTACCGGATAATGTTCCAATATTCCAAGAACCAATACGAATCTTATTATCTAAGACTAGCTTCCTTACCCTCCGCATCCGTCCATAATCAAAATGCGGAGACCCTCTCTGAAAATTTTTCGCTACATTCGGGTGACAATGTAGCGGGACTAACTTCTTTACCCACACCCGTCCATGATGTAGGAACCCTCTCTTCAATTTGATGGTTACGTGCAATTTGATGGTCACATAAATGGTAATTCCAACAAAATTAAAGACATGGAAGACATACAGGTGCATGAATGCGAAAGAGTACTAGTTTCTCTGCACGTATTGTAGTAGAAAGGTTACGTGCATGAAAAGTTGGTGGTCTTTTACCTGTTATTTGAACAAGCTTATGTGGTTTCTAAGGGTTGTTTTTGCACCACTTTTAATTCTCACGAAACATCCTGTAAGTCTACTGTCAACCGTGTCTGGGGATTTCAGAAGCTCCTCAATCAGACTTCTCATTAGGTAAACTGCTCGGATATTTTTCACTGTTATGCAGGCAAATGCGCTCATACTAACTTCTTTTCAAGCCAGATCTTAACCTTTGCTGTTCTTCATAATTCTCATCTTCTGCACTAAAATCAGTGTCATCCTCTGGGACTTCTGTTGTTGCAAAGTGTGAATCCAGTAAATCATTAATCTTAAGACGACTGATAGATTTTCTCCCAAAAAGATCACATAGCCTACTGTCACATAAAACCCGCCTTTTCTTGTGAGGATTCAGCAGATTATTTTCTCGCACGTATTCCTTCACAATGTCAGAAACCTCTTGCTGAGAAAAGGTTCTTTCAGTTGCTTTTCCAATAGATTTGAGAAAGAATATTAGTTCCTTTGACCCCCAATTAATAAACTGCTTCTTCTTGGATTTATATCTTCAAATGATCTTCTTCACCTCAGTAATGTTGGTTTTAACACCTGAAATCAAGCCCTTGTCATCTTCATCTTCTGAACCATCTATATCAATTCTCACAATCTCTTCAGACTTTTCCTCGGAATCTTTCTTGTGGCTTGTGAGTTCAGTCTTCTCGAACAATGCATGAGCTTTATGAATGTCATCTTCAGATGACCTTTCTTTGACCTTGGCAATTGGCCGGTAGTCCTTGAACAAATACTCCAACATTTCTTTGCCTTTGAAATCCACTTCACGATGGACCTAGAATGACAAAGGAGTAAAGATTTGAAGTGGATGCAATCAAAGATATCAAGTAAATAAGAACATGACCACTCTTTAACAAGACTGATGCTTCCATCTCGCACACACAGGAAGGATATCACAGCTAATGTGTTAATGGAGTATGATATTTCCAAGGTAAGGTTAACCTTTTGTTTGTAGATACTTCCACATCGCAGCTGGGAGTATCTTCAGCTGTGTTTCCTCAAAAGCATGCAATGAACTTGGAACAGCAAGCCCTAAGCCTAAAATTTTAGTGGTCTACTAGTATTACTATTAAATGTATGTAATAGTTGGCAGCAACTAGCCGTTGTCTCTTTCTCATTCTCCCGTGCACACTAAGTGTCTTTGTGAATTGTTTTATATGGATTGCATTGCACAATTGAGTATTGGTGGATAGTGACAGTCATCAGTGACCGAAAGCTTTCTTCATTACAAGGTATCAGGAGATCATGCTTCAAACTATCTTGACTCTTGAGTACATGCCAAGTGTTAAAGTCACCTTTTTAAAAGAAAAACAAGATCTTATGCATGTTACTCTCTTCACTCAAAGTGCATTTTATTTCTTCCCCAAGTGATTCCAATCTATTTTGGATTGTCGATTAAGTGTTTTCATAATTCGTAACGGAGGACAAAGGTTTTATCTTTTGTTTGAACAATACAAACTACAAAACATTAACCCAAATGATGAAAAATTATCTATACTTCAAGGAGCTATAAGTGGGTGACACAAAGGTAGAACCATATCCTATTGCCACCCAAGAACCGAAAGAGGAACATGTGGGTGATCATAGAACCGTACTTTGGATCCTTACAAATAATAATAATGATCATGTGAGAGATAGTTTGTCCAATTATACTAATGCTAAGGAAGGAACTCTTAGAGACAAGCTATCTTCTTTAAAACAAGGAAATAAAAGGGACAAATGAATTTTTTAGCAAATTTTTAAATACTTTGAATCAATTACAGAGCTATGAAAAAGATAAATCTTGTTGTGATAAAGATAATGTGAGCAACAACAACAACAAAGCCTTTTTCCATACTAGACGGGGTCGGCTACATGGATTCTTTGTTTCCACAGATCCCTATCGTGTGTCATGTTAGCAGTTAACTCACAATAAGCTAGATCATTCTTTATTGTTTCTTTTCAACACTTTTGTGGTCGTCCTCTAGCTCTTTTAATACTTTCCAAATTTAGTTTTTCTAACCTTCTTACAGGTTCTTCTTTTGATCTTCTTTCTATATGTCCAAACCATCTTAAACGATATTCTCTCATTTTATCCTCTATTGGTGCCACTCCTAATTTGTTTCTAATAACCTCATTATGTATATGGTCTTTTCTTGTATGACCACTCATCCATCTCAACATCTTTATTTCTGTCACGGACATCTTTTGTACATGTTGATGATTAACTGCCCAACACTCAGAACCATAAAACATGGCAGGCCTACTTGCTACTCTATAATATTTATCTTTTAACTTTAATGGTATCTTCTTATCACAAAGAATACCTGATGCTTCTCTCCATTTTAACCAATCAGCATTAATTCTATGCGTAACATCTCCATCAATTCTTCCATCACTCTGAAAAATTGACCCTAGATATTTAAAACTTTTCTTTTGGGGATGCAATGTGTGCCAATTTTAATTTCTATGTCCTCTGAGGTAATCAAATGATCAAACTTACATTCCATATATTCTGTCTTTGTTCTACTAAGTCGGAGGCCTTTGCTTTCTAATGTTTCTCTCCATAGTTCCAATTTTCTATTAACTTTTTCCTTAGACTCCTCCACTAATACAATGTCATCTACAAATAACATACACCAAGGTACTTCATCTTGAATATGTTTTGTTAACTCATCAATCACCATTATAAATAAGTATGGACTTAAAGTTGATCCTTGATGTAACCCAATATTAACTTCAAAGAAGTCTGTCATTCCCTCATGAGTCCTCACACATGTTTTTGCACCATCATACATGTCTCTTATAAGGTTAATGTATGTCAATGGGATACCTCTTTTTTTCAAAGTTCTCCAAAGAACCTCCCTCGAACCTCCATCGGTACTCTATCATAAGCTTTTTCTAGATCAATAAATATCATGTGAAGGTCTTTCTTTTTTGCTCTAAAATGTTCCATAAGACGTCTCAAAAAGTGAATCGCTTCAACAGTAGATCTGCCTGGCATGAATCCAAATTGGTTCTTTGTTGTACTTAATACTTGTCTTAACCTACATTCGATAATTCTTTCCCACAATTTCATAGTATGGCTTATTAACTTGATACCTCGATAATTCGCATAATTTTGAATGTCTCCCTTGTTCTTATATATTGGTATAAGTGTACTTGCTCTCCATTCCTTGGGCATCTTTTGGTTTTTACATATTTCATTAAATAGTCTTGTGAGCCAAGTGATTCCTTTTTCTCCTAGTATTTTCCACACTTCTATATGAATATTATCCGGTCCTATCGATTTACCACCCTTCATATGTTTAAGAGCCTCTTTGACTTCATTCTTTTGAATACGTTAGTAGAAATTGTGGTTTATATCAGTGTTGTCCGTACGATACGGTGCGATACGTATCGTATCGTGGGCCACCACGATACGATACGGGCCCCCGTATCGCAGGTGCGGGCGTATCGCACCGTATCGTGCGATATGGCCCATATCGCATGATACGGTGCGTATCGCCCGTATCGTACGATACGGGCAATACGCCCTGGGACCCTTATAAAGGGTTCCGGCCCGAGAGAAACCCGCGATTTTTCGCGGGTTTCCTCTCTCCTTTTGGGTTCTTCAAGCTCCCTAAGAGTCGGTTTTCGCCTCCTTGGTGTTCAAAGCTCTAAAATCGTGCCCTACGGTGTCCGTCCAAGCCTCCAAACTCGGATTTAGGTATATTTTTAATGTTTTTTTCCTTTTTTTCCTTTATATTTATTGTTTTTTGTGTTATTTCGGGTTTTTTTTTTTGAATGACAAAATATGAAGTTATTAAATGTGTGTATATGATTTTTATTGCATTCATGAAGTGGGAGATACTCGATTTGAGTGTTACTTGAAGATTGGGGGATTTACGAAGTGCTTTTATTTTCAGGTTTTTGTTTGAATTAAAGTACTCCATTGAGATGGCAGGAAGGGGTGGTAGAGACTCTCATTCAAAGTCTGATGATCCGGCATGGCAGTGGGGTATACCAGTTGAGGGTTCAAGGTTAAAAATCAGATGTTTATTTTGTGAAAAGGTGGTTAGTGGTGGAATTTCAAGGTTGAAACACCACCTAACAGGAACCAGGAAAGAAGTTGCTCCATGCACAGGCAGAGTTAGAAGTGTGCCAGAAGGTATTAAATGGCAATGCTTGCAGATGATTGAGAGCATACAGGAAAGGAGACAACAAAAGGATGATTTCCCGATGTGTGAAGAAGCTGATGATGCTACTGCCACTGGAGTTGGATTCACTGATAGTTTGCCTTCAGATGCTAGAACAGATATTGGTAGTAGCAGTTCGCGAGCACCTAGCAGAGGAAAGAGGGTTGCATCTGAAGACTTTGGAGGTGGCAGAAGAGGAAGTTCAGGAAGGAGTAGAGGAAGAGCTTCTTCTTCTAGCATACATTCGTTCTTTCCTCCTTCCACTACACTTGGTGCTCAGCCAGGAATTCGTGCTGCTATGGCTTTAGAACAACTGCACGATCAAGCAGACCTTGCAGTGGGCAGATGGTTTTATGATGCATGCATTCCATTTAATGCAGCAAACAGTTTTCATTTTCAAGCAATGGCAGATGCAATTGCTAACATTGGTCCAGGATACAGGATGTCCTCTTATCAGAAGTTGAGAGGGAAGATATTAGATCAGACCGTGATTGAAGTGCAGCAATACTGTTCGACTTTGAGACAATCGTGGAAGGAAACAGGATGCACTATCATGGCAGATGGATGGACCGATAGGCGAGGAAGGACATTGCTAAACTTTCTTGTATATTGTCCTAAAGGACTCATGTTTTTGAGATCTCTAGATATGTCAGAGGAGAGGCACACTGCAGAAATCCTACGAGAGGAATTTGATAAGGTTATACAAGAGGTTGGGCTAGAAAATATAGTCCAATTAATTACAGATAATGCAGCTAACTACAAAGCAGCCGGAAAGGAGTTAGCTGATATTTATGGGACTTTCTACTAGACACCATGTGCAGCCCATTGTTTAGATCTCATCCTCGAGGACATCGGTGAGATGGATGAAATAAAGGCAGCAACTGAGTGTTGCCAAGATATTACAAAATTTATTTACAACCATGCATTTGTTTTATGTATGATGAGGAGATACACAGAAGGTGCAGAGCTTCTTCGCACAGCTGCAACTCGGTTCGCAACAAACTTCTTATCTGTACAGAGTATTGTGAGACAGAAGCAAGCTTTAAAGAGAATGTTCTCCTCAGATGAGTGGCAACAATTTGCAGAGTTGCCACAAAACAGAAGGAACAGAAAGTTAAATGAGATTGTAGAAACGGTTTTTAGAAGTTCATTTTGGAATGCATGTATCAGATTATTGAAAATTACTTGTCCTTTAGTGAAAGTTTTGAGATTGGCTGACAGCGAGGAGAAACCATCTATGGGCTACCTTTATGAATCCATGGACAGGGCAAAAGAAGCAATCAGAAATAACTTTAATGGAAAAAAAAGAGATTATGTGCCCGTGTGGAAAATAATTGATAGTAGATGGAATAAATAATTGCATCAGCCTATTCATGCAGCAGCCTACTATCTAAACCCATCATTGAGGTACTCAGCAACCTTCAAAAGGGACGGTGAGGTTAATCGAGGAATCATTGAATGCATCGACAGATTAGTCCCTGATGAGAGCATAGTAGATGCGATACATCGAGAGATGGAGATATATGATAATGCTCTTCACTTGATGGGTTTGCCTGTTGCAATTTGCAACCGCTCTACGATGCGTCCAGGTACATTGTTTATTTTCATATTTAAGTTACATCTTACATTACTGTGGATTATTATGTCTCTAATGTTTATATTTTTTTTTACAGATGTTTGGTGGAACAGGTTTGGAAGTGATTGTCCAAACCTTAGAGATTTTACAGTTAGAGTCTTAAGCCAAACCTGTAGTGCAACAGGTTGTGAAAGAAATTGGAGTGTTTTTGAACACATCCATACAAAAAAGCGCAACAGGTTGGAACACAAAAGGCTTAATGATTTGGTTTATATTCGTTGTAACATGCGCCTTCGTGAAAGGTAATGTTGTATTACTTTCAAATTTTCAATTCGATATTATTTAACTTCAGTTTTCAATTGTTAATATTACTTACTAATTGTTTATCTTTGTTTGTGTCGTAGGCAATTAAAAAAAGTAAATAGAGAAGAAAGTCAGTTCGATCCAATAAGTTTGGATAATTTTGATATATTAGAAGATTGGGTTATGGAAGACACTGAAGAAAATGCCCTCCTAACAGAAGAAGACGTTGCCTGGATTAATTTGGAAGGAGCGCAACAACATTATGGAGATGAAGAATTTGATTTTGAAGAAGGTGTGGGCGTGGCTGATGATGATGAGGATCTGCAACAAGGAGAAGATGAAGATTATTTAGTTGATGATCCTGATTACAATTTGTAAAATGTAACATTATATGTAACTGTAGTGTACTGTAAAGTGTAAACTATGTCTGTATTTTATTTTTTGGATTCAAAATATATAAATTTGGATGCAATTGTTCAATGTTGAATGCTCAATCTGTACTAAACTTACATTATATGAATTTAAAGCAATTATCAGATTTTTCCTGATTTTTTCCTGATTTTTTTAGATTTTTTACTATTTTTTATTAATTTTTAATTATTTTTTACATTATTTTAATATTAAAGTACGATACGATACGATACGATACGCCCGTATCGTGGAGCCCAGCGATACACGATACGATACGCGTCAGACAACACTGGTTTATATACTTTTCTGATTTGGCTAACTCTCTTAAGCTAATACTAACATCTTTATTTTCGTTAAAAAGCTTATAAAAATAGTTTTTCCATCTATTTCTTATATCATCATTTGCTACAAGAATTTTTTTCATCTTGCATCTAACATAATTAAGATCTTTAGTTTTCTTATCTCTAGCCCTAGCTATCCTAAAAATATCTCTTTCACCCTCTTTTGAGTTGAGTTTTTTATATAAATCCTCCCAAATCTTAGCTTTTACTTCACTCACGGCCTTTTTCGCTTCCTTCTTTGCTTTCTTATAAGCCTCTAAAGTTTCACTAGTTTTCTTAACATAATGTAATTTGTAACATTCCCTCTTTGCCTTGATTTTATTTTGCACTACTTCACTCCACCACCAAGCTTCTTTTTGTGCCGGTACACCTCTCTTAGATACACCTAACACATCTTTTGCCACTTTCCTAATATTTATAGCCATATTGTTCCAAATATCACAGGGTGTACCAACATAATTCCAAACATCTCCTTAAAGGACTTTCTTTTTAAATATATCTTCTTTCTCGCTTTTAAGGTTCCACCATTTAGTCCGAATAGCTCGATGCACTCTTTTCTTCTTTGTTCATTTTTTTATTTGTAAATCTATAACTAAAAGTTAGATGTTGGGTGGTTAAGATTTCTCTTGGAATTACCTTGCAATCTTTACAACACGCTCTATCTTTTTTTCTACAAATAAAGTAATCAATTTGTGTTTGTGATAAGCCACTCTTATAAGTAATTAAATGTTCATCTCGTTTTTTGAAGATTGTATTAACTATAAAGAGATCAAATGCCATAGCAAAATTTAAAATCTCCCTACCTTCCCCATTTATATCCCTAAAACCAAAGTTTCCATGAATCCCTTGATATCCTAATGCCTCTTTACCGACATGTCCATTTAAGTCTCCTCCTAAACAAACACAAATTGATAGATAATGTGAGCAAAATAAAAAAAATTGATAGATAATGTGATCAAAATAAAAAAATTGTTACCAATTTATGGGAAAGGGTTAAGAGGAGAATTTGAAAGTGTAAGCATGTAAGGGTTCTTTACCGACAAAGAAAATCTTTTAAAAATTGTACAAGAAATCATTTTAACTCGCATGTTTTTTACTGTTGATGGAGTAAAAACTAAAAGTTGAGAAAATAGATCATTCTCAAAATAAGGGTTTTTTTGGTTCCGCAAGTAAGTTTGGTTGCAGTTGGATTCAGGTGGCAAGAAGGTTGACAATAGCTGGAGGGCTATCAGACACGCAGCTAACGGCTAGTGGCAATTAGGCTACAGTGGAAGCGGCTGGCAACAACAACAACAACAACTAAGCCTTTTCCCATACTAGACGGGGTCGGCTACATGGATTCTTTGTTTCCACAGATCCCTATCGTGTGCCATATTAGCAGTTAACTCCGAATAAGCTAGATCATTCTTCATTGTTTCTTTCCAACACTTTTGTGGTTGTCCTCTACCTCTTTTCATACTTTCCAAATTTAGCTTTTCTAACCTTCTTATAGGTTCTTCTTTTGATCTTCTTTCTATATGTCCAAACCATCTTAAACAATGTTCTCTCATTTTATCCTCTATTGGTGTCACTCCTAATTTGTTTCTAATAACCTCATTATGTATACTGTCTTTTCTTGTAAGACCACTCATCCATCTCAACATCTTCATTTCTGTCACAGACATCTTTTGTACATGTTGATGATTAACTGCCCAACACTCATAACCATAAAACATGGCAGGCCTAATTGCTGCTCTATAATATTTACCTTTTAATTTTAATGGTATCTTCTTATCACAAAGAATACCTGATGCTCCTCTCCATTTTAACCAACCAGCATTAATTCTATGCATAACATCTCCATCAATTCTTCCATCAACAACAACAACAACTAAGCCTTTTCCCATACTAGACGGGGTCGGCTACATGGATTCTTTGTTTCCACAGATCCCTATTGTGTGTCATGTTAGCAGTTAACTCACAATAAGCTAGATCATTCTTTATTGTTTCTTTTCGAACACTTTTGTGGTCATCCTCTACCTCTTTTAATACTTTCCAAATTTAGTTTTTCTAACCTTCTTACAGGTTCTTCTTTGGATCTTCTTTCTATATGTCTAAACCATCTTATTCTCTCAAAATTTTAAAACTTTAACTAAAGGACATGTAATCCTCAATAATTTAACACAAGAGTTCCAAAATATACTCCTAAAAACGGTATTTAAAATCTCATTAAGCTTTCTATTTCTTCTATTTTTAGGCATTTGGAAATTGCTGCCACTCATCTTATGAGAACATTTTCTTAAAAGACTTTTTTGTTTCACAATGCTCTGTACATATAAGAAATTAGTTGCAAACCGAGTTACAAATGTACGAAAGAGCTTTACACCATCTATATATCTTCTCATCATTCATAATAGAAAAGCATGATTGTAGATAAATTTGGTGATATCTTGACAACACTGAGTTACTGTCTTTATCTCATCTATCTCACCAATATTCTCAAAGATGAGATTTAAACAATGGGTTGCACATGATATTCAATAAAAAGTCTCATAAGTATTTGCTAACTCCTTCCCAATTGCTTTATAGTTAGTTGCATTATCTGTAATTAATTGGACTAAATTCTCTAGCCCAACTTCGGACATCACCTTATCAAATTCTTGCCTTAGGACCTCCACAGTATGCCTCTCCTCTGACATGTCCAGGGATGTCAAAAATATAAGTCTAGATAATAAATAATACCGGTGGTGTGTGCAAGGACTGAAACGACCAATGGGAGCGGCTGGCAGCCTGGACAAAATAGTAGTTAATGTCGGTGGTGTGTGCAAGGACTGAAACGACCAAAACCTTTACAGAGTGGTTCAGCTTCATGGTTTAAGGAGGACGATAATCAGAGGTAGGTCGACGGATGGTCGGCTAAGGTACATGACAGACGGGATTACGGTGGTAAGAGAGTTTGACTAGTAGAGGGTGATGATTTCAAGCTAATGGTAAGCAGGTAGATTTCGGTTCAGTTGAGAAGGGCAGTGCATCTACAAATGAACACAAAGTGGCACCTTAATTAACTAAAGTAAAAGCAAATATAGATGTAGATCTAGATCTCCCAGTGTCATGCCCTATCCATCTGACTAACAGACGAGAGTAGGAAACATGACCAAAACCGTGTTGTAAGGCTAGATCAAACTTAGAAGGTTTCATAAAGTATTGTAGTTGCCTACCAGCACCAATACGAGAAAGGATTGTCCCTCTCCGGGTGCTAAGGCTGAAAATGGTCCTTGGAATTCAAATAACTCATAACACACAATCCAAGAAACACAAGAGAGCAAAGGCAATAAAGATACAAATAGATTAAAAGCTGAAAGGTAAAATTCTTTATTGCAGCATAAAGAAGTGTGTGGCTCCTGCATGCTATAATATTAAGTTTGGGGCCCTTCTCCCCAAGAGGGTTTTACAAGGAGTGGCCCATAGGCCGATATCATGTTCACAGTTGAAGGGTTACAATAGATCCTGAAGTGCAAGGTCCGGGTTACATCAATCTTCAAGACCATTTTTTGGTTCTTCCAAAAGCTATTTGGGTCTTTTCTTCAAGCAAGCTTCTAACATTACAATTATGCACTAGAAAGCATGAATACTAGTGGACAGGAGCTCCTAGTGACAATTGATATAAGAGACTGAAAGTAAAGTGTCATCGGCATAGACTCTAGCAAACTTATTGAACTCAAACACAAGCCAAATCAATCTACCATGCCTAATCTTTCATCATTCCTTAAGCACAAAATCTTGAATAACCAAAGACTAGTATCAATGTTTCGTACACCTAGAGCAAATCAAACAAAGAACACACTGCAAGAACATAAAGAGCCTTTTGCAGGAGTTACAAAGCATAATGTTTTATAGAGGCAGTTTAATTCATAATAATTTGTGATGAATAGCATGTCATAGTTATGCCTTAATACATGAAGGAATGGGCATGAACATCACAATGCACTTTGTTATCTCTGCACCTTCTTTACATATCATCTTTTTCTTTGTCTTATTCTAACTTTATTTTCTATAGAGATGCTCCATCATGGAAGACACCAGGATGTGATGTTTGGTGCCTAAGATCTTCTCTTAATGATTCTCACCACCTATGTTATTAATAGCGGTTAGCGGGCTGTTAGCAGTTGACCCTAATATAGCGGATTTAGTGATACACTTTTATTTATTATTAAAAAATTATATATATATAATGGATTCTCTAATTTCTAAAAAATATCAAGAAACATGTAACTACTACTTTATCAAACTAAATAAACAAATTTTAAGAAGACAAACAATAAATTTCACGTGGCATATGCATGTTGAATTGTTAAACTTATATTTAAAAACAAAAACATAAATGTAACCAAATTATTCTATACATTAGGCAGAATAAGTAAAAGAAACTAATATATATTATACTTATCGGCTTAAGTATGGATACAAAGGTCACTGACAATTGCCTGCAAAAGAACTCTTGCTCATCTTATAAAAAAAGAGGTCAACTCTTCGACATAATCAGAACAAACACTATGATAAACTTCTACATGCTCTTTTTGCATGCAAGGGTTTATAAAACAAGGCTTTTTATAAACAAGGTTTTCTAAATTAAGGCTAAGATCTCATACTTCAATTTGGCATACTACCTCCCCATGTAGAGGTTTTCTTATGACCATTTTATTCATTTAACATGTTTACTCAAATGACTTTTCACATCTCCAAGAGTCACCATATGTATCCCTTTGTAGGACACTAACATAGCTTCGACAGCTATCATGCTTGATGAGATATACATTATTATTTTGAAAATACATATTTTAGCTATTATGATAAACCATTATCCAAATAAGCATAAAAAAATAAGCATTTATCAACCTGTGAAAGTAAATCAAGTCAAAATATAACAAAATAAGCTAACATGTTTACTAACAAAATTGTCAACTAGAGGGTACAAATTTGTTTTTCACAATCCAAGATATGGACATCGAGCCAGTAAATGTATAGTCACAGAATTTACTTCCAGAAGTGGTTCCCAACCCCCAATCACAAACATAAACAAACATATCAAAACAATCAGAGGTCAGAATCTCCAAGAAACCACACAAAAGGCCTTAGGTCTCTTCAAAACTTACAAAACAAGGTAAGGACAGTGTCACACAAGCCACAAATACTATCCTGAGAATGGGACAAGAGTCAACCACCTCTAGGTTTTGATCACCACAAAAATGTTAAGAACCCAGGCTTGGCAGTGGTCCCTTATATAAGGTCTCAAGTGGAATGTCACTCTCACAACATAGTGCTTCTGGAAAGCAAGAGGCAGCTTCGACAGCTACAATACTTGATGAGATATACATTATTATTTTGAAAATACATCTTTTAGCTATTATGATAAACCATTATACAAATAAACAAACAACAAAATAAGCATTTATCAACGTGTGCAAGTAAATCAAATCAAAATATAACAAAATAAGCATTAATAAACTATCCTGTATGCTATTCTTGATATAGCGGACCGCTATAGTAGTCATTGCGCCGCTAATAGCGGCCAAGAAGGTCGCCCGCTAATCTTCTAGCGATAGAGCGGTTCTCTGGCCGCTAATATGCTATATCGTGCTATTAACTACTTAGCTCACCGCTTTCCATGAAAAAGTTAACACAAGCACCAAGGAGAAAAATTTTCTCATGCCTATAAGCATTAGAGGTTTATGACACTTTCTATACATATGAAAGTAGGCAAAGGTAATGTGGCTTCCTATCTGCTCCAATTCTTGGAGTAGTATCTACAGTTATGCTGAAATGTGTGTTCACGCCTATGTATTGATACTGAGAGATCAATTTCTCTTATAATGTGGCTCACAGAATATTGATCATAAAGGACCAACAAAGAATTCACTACTACCAAAAAGCTATAGCTAACCATGTAATGTTAACACAATTATGTAAAATAAAGTTTTGAAATAATCAAAAGAAACTGGACCGGATGATGTTATGGGTGAGTTATTGATGAATGGATGCAGCATTAGAATTGAATAAATCATACCCTATCAGAGCCTACATCCATGTCACCACACTCTCATTAGTAAAAGCTTCAACAACTCAATATAAAATCCTTTGCTTGTTCTCAGCAGCACAAGGTTTTCATCTCTAATACAGGCACAACCCACAGACGTTGGCCAATAACAGAATTGGAAAATTGAGTTTTTTCTGCAAAAGAAGCATGATTGCCGACCTGCACAGGAAGACTATCTATTACAGATTGGTAAAGGCATAGCTGCTAACAAGCAAGATAATCATGCCTTAACTACAATAATGGCCATATATGTCAATCATGGAACGCTTATCTGAACTAAAACAATCTAGATTCTAGAGGTCCTTAAAGATAAGCTTCATGACATCGACATAGATGATGCTATGAAGTCAGACAAATATCACTATGTTACAGATAGCAGAACCATACTTACAGTCATTTGAATGTGACAAGTTATTTACTTGTAACCCAGTGCTCATCCGACTCCAGGAATTCGGGAAACATTCCCACATCTTCATGGTATGATCTAAGATGATCCTAGGTATAACAAATGCCTTCCATAGTTATAGAACAAAAGTCGATGATCGTACTTCTGTTTGCAGGCTAGCACAGTGAACAATTGTGAAAATAAGCACCAGGGCAATGCCTGATGACTGACAAAAGCTTTTGCAGTATTACCCAGTTAAACTTTTCATGTGAAGTCATGAAACACATCAGTCTCCGAAAGCAACACATAACAACTTATCACATTGGAACATGTCACAGGGGGCACGTCTTTTTCAGGGCCAAAAAAAATGACTTAGCTAGAACTGTCTACTCATTTACATGTACATCCATACATTCATTAACAATACAATGTGCATTTCTCTATAGAGTACCAACACCAAACTTCCTTAGTCCTTCCTTGACAAACAAATACACGAGAGAGAGAGAGAGAGACATTTGAGATGTCATAAAAGAACCTGTGAACATGAAACAACGAATGTATCCATCTATCCATCCCATGTGAAATGCACCAAAAGCAAGAAAAGCATCAAAAAAACAAAACAAAGACTACAACACCAAACTATCAAACTCCAATGCTATCAATAGTGGTTAGTGGGCTGTTAGTCGTTGACCCTAATATAGGGGAGTGGGGATATAGCAGATTTAGCGGTACGCTCTCATTTATGACTAGAAAATAATATATATAATAGATTCTCTAATTTCTAAGAAATATAAAGAAACACATAACCACCACATTCATAAATATAAATCAAGCTAAATAAACAGAATTCTAATAAGACAGACAATAAATATCATGTGACATATACATATTGAATTGTTAAACTTAAATAAAAAATAAAAACATAAATGTAACCAAATTATTCTAACACCAAGTTAAGTGCTTCTAAGTAACAACTATTTTCCGCTGATAATACCTTAAAGTGCAAATGCAAAACATTGATTCATGATTTTGACAAGAAGATCTGGAAAATAAAACATTAGAGAACAACCTGAGTCCACTATACAGTGTGCTGCAATTACAAATGCAAATCATTACAAAACGAATCGACTTAGTTCAAACTACTTACGCTCCATTTAACATACTTGTACCGCATCGGGCAAGAATGAAATCAACACTATACAGTGCATAAAGCTAGATTCTCATCAATCAAAATATTTAACTAAATACAACAAGGGCGAGTTGTCTTAAGTCTGAACTGAACCCAACAAGGCATTACTTATGCTGCACATAAGGAGAGTTTTTAAGAAGCAATGGAAGCCAATAATACCACCTAACAGAAGTCGCCGGTGACAAACACACACATGACTCCTTTGCACGAAGCAGTGGAGGTCTCCAACGACATGGCGGACGGAGAAGTCACATAAGGAAGAGAGAGAGACTTACCGCGTTGTCGCTGATATTGGCCGTCGCCAATCGCTCCTGCCGGGGGTGTGGAAGAGGAACGCGAGAGCGAGACAGTCGGTAAAAATTTAGGAAACCCTGCCAGAGAGAGAGCCGGTCGTTAAAAATTTAGGAAATTCTATAGGTTTCTGTTTTTCTTTTTTTATTAACGGTTTAAATTGGATTGAGTTGATCTATATCCATTTGAATCGACCCGTATGTACGTAAAATAAAAGTTAACAAAATAGAGGTAGGTGTACACGAAGAGTTCACTCGAAACCATGTTACCAATTCGGACCATCAGATTCTGGATTGCATTGAGCGATATAGATAAAAAAGACAAAAGTGGAAAAGTACATATACTTTATACTTTCATAGATTATGCAAAAATCTACAAGATTAATCGTTTACCATGAAAAGGACCCTGTGGTCTACCATAAGTGGGTCAAGGAACTCTAGTTTTTTCTTTCTTTCTTTCTCTCTCTCTCTCCATATATATATATATATATATATATATATATATATATATATATATATATATATATATATATATATATATGCTCAAACTCTATGTATGCTTAAATATACTCAAATATGTTTATCATTTGATTAACAATAGATATTTGAATTAAAAGTGTTATTGTACTGTTATACTTTATATCCTTTTTACTTTATCAACTCAAGTATTCATCTCAAAGATCAAATTGTTGAGATGGTGGAGAGAGAATAAACAAGTCTTATGTGTATCGGTTTGTACCATATCGTATCATAACAAAGATAATTTTAATACGAAATAGAGCTTACATCAGGTTAGGACATTGTATCGAGTTGTATCATATAATAAGGCTTGTATCACATGATGCAGTCTATATTACCATATCATACAGGTTCGCACATGAGCTAAACGCCACTTTTTGTACACTTTGGCTTTTATGGCCTCTTTCTTCACTTTTCCTCCGTCGACACTTGTGGGAGGGAGATTTTTGTTCTTGACTTGCAAAACAATGCTTTTTCGATCGTATAGATGCAATTCATTCACATTTTGAATATAATTTATTTATTTATTTATTTTTCATAGTTTATGTTTCATTTCTTCTATGAATCATTGTTTTCTTTTATTTTATACACATCCATGTATATATGAACCTTTGTGTTCCTTTTTTTATTTCGTAATAACTAAACAAGTTACTTCATTATTTGTCATTGCCTGTTACCTTATTTATTTGTTTATATTATAAATTTATGAATATTATTAGTTAAAACAACTTAATGTAGCTTATGTAGGTGCTTACTACCTTATTAAACAATGTAAATAGGTCATATACTATTATTTTGATACACTACTAATATTTTTCCTATCTATTTTAATTCACAACAATTGTTTAATTTTTTTGAATTTTCTTATTTTCTTGATTTCTAAAAGTATATTTAGAAAAGTTACAATTTGTTACGTATGATATGATATGATATGGCCATCGAAAAAATTTATATGCATTACAATATGCTATAAACAACCCTAGAAGAAACACATAAACTCATAAACCAAAAGCTAGAAAAGTTGATGGAGTTGAAGGCTGATCGTGAACATGTAATGAAAGTGAAGAAACTTGAAGATGAGTTAGATGTAAAATGGTTTCCTCAAAAGAGGTTTTTTCAAAAGAAAAATCGAGATGGATGTAATAGAGTATTATTTCTCTAGTTTGTTTTTATCTCTTTTTATATTAGGCTAGCATTTTCTTATGTATTCCCATCTTTGACTTTTCGTTTCAGCCTATACACAAGTGGTTGCGAGATTCTCGTTGCAAAACTATTTTACATAAAATGTTTTATCTTTTATAAAAATACTTCTCGTGAAATCAGGAAAGAAGGTCCTCCTTCTCTGATTTTATGGATGATAGTTATTAAAGTCAAAAGTGATCATTCGATGAATTACATCTCCCACTTGGCCACTTGAGCAAAATTATGATACATTGATTTCCTCTCACTATTTCGTGGATTTTCAAGTTGTATCATTTCTAGTTATAAGAGAATTATAACTAATATATGGTATGTCATTTTTTATGTATAACAATCTACACAATGTGTTTACACACTAACACTCTAGGTATATTTGAAACCTACGTGCATAACATGCTTTGTAAAGAGATCATCATGAATGCCTTTAGTCAAAGAGTCAATCAACATATCTTTTATTGACATATAAGATATAGATATCTCATTTCTCTTGAGTATATCATGAATATAGTAGTATTTAACCATTATATATTTGCTTCTAGAGCTATTGACTCTACTCTTAATCAAAGCAATTGTTGTATTGTTGTCACAATAAATGATAATTTGCTTATTGGCTATTCTAGCTTTAAATCATATATGAAGTGATTTATCTAAATGATGCTAGTTGCAGTCATATTGCAAGCAATATATTTCTTATGTATGCAATGCTACACAACCCTATTTCTTCTAATCCAAAAAAAAATACCTCCAAACAAGAACATTTGATCGAAGATCAATTCACTGTCATCTTTGTTTTGTTCCCAATAAAGTCAATATCTAAGTAACCTACCACTTTTAATTCATCTACTTTAACTTTCAAAGCATATTTTAAATCTTTTATTTCTTTTAGAAATCTTAAGATTCTTTTTACAACAACTTAGTATTGTCAATCAAGATTACTTTGATATATACTCATAACACCAATATAAAAGCTACTATATGATCTTTTACACAACATAGTATAGATCAAGCTACTCACAACTTGTGCATAAGGAACATTAGGCTTATTTTGTCTCAAACTATGATAATCAACCATACTTAGTTTGACTTCTTTAGTAATTGATGTATTTAAAGATTTGCAATTACCCATTATAAACTTCGTAAAGATTTGCAATTACTTAGTTTGACTCTCTCATATCCTTCATCTCAAACTTGTTGTTCAACCATGACTTGCATTTGATGATCATCTCATTTTCATTCTCAATCAACAATATGTTATCTACATAAAAAGATAGAATGACAAAATAGATCTCATTATTCCAAACATATACACAATGGTAATTAGTCATAAATCTAAGTTCTAATATAATATTTTGAAAGTTCAAAATATATACTTTATTTTCTTAGCCTTTAACAATATACCTTTCTTGCTACTGCATATAAGTGATTTCATTTAAAATCATCATTTAAGAATCAAATTTTTACTTTAAAATTTGATATAAATTCAAATCATAAAATACAAAAATAACTAGAATAATCCTTATAAAAACAAATTTCATAATAGGAGAATATGTATCTATATAATATACTACGTCCTTTATAAAACTTCCTTTGCAACCAACTCTACCTTGAACTTATTGATTGATGTATCGACTTTATATTTCCTTTTAAGAACCTATTTACAATCTATGATTTTTCTTCCTTTAGGTAAATTTGTTAACTCCTAAACTTTTGTTGATTAGTGAAGTTATTAGTAAACTCATTTAAATCCATTGAATTACATGTTTCCTGTATGAGGTAAGTGTGAAAATCTTCTAAGTAGGATGGTATGATCATAAATCTTTTATGTTTACTTAAAGTTTCAGTCTCTACAAAAAGGTCATTTGAATCACTATGAGTTCAAATGATGATGGATGTAGTATCCATGGGCTCACATGATGATGAATACAAATTCACTAGATCATCAATGCTTTCATCATTATTTTCAATGATATCATTCTTAGTATTTTTTAAGAATTTAATATCCCTACTTTTTATTAAATCATAGTTCTTGTTATAAAATTTATATCTCTTGGAACCTTTTGGCACTAAATCAAGCGATTATGGGTTCAAGTCCCACTAGGCGTGCCAAATTTGTTAATGTAAATAAAATTCCTAGTTTATGAATCGACTTGAAATCTTATTTACAAAAACAAGAGTGAGAGCGTGCAAATAAGTTTTTCTAAAACTTGCTAAATTGATTTATGAATTCTTTAGCGAATGTGGGCAAGTGAGATCTTGTTGTCGTAGGCCTTCTTGAACTGATGCTCAAGGATCAACCTATATGCTTAGAAAAGTGGTTTGTGATTCGGTAAGTTTTCGAAACAAGTTTTCACTTGAAGTGGATTTTTCAAAACCGTTTGATCTTTCCCTTTGCCAAATGAATTTTAGTTTTGAAAAACAGAACCAATCCTATTTCCAACAACAAATATTTCTAATTTTTAGTATTTTGTGAATCTCCAAAAATCTTGAAAATTTTACGTAAGATAGGCCCAGGTATGGAGTTTATTGGGAGATCTTTGTTTCAGTTTTTGGTTCTATAGATGAACATAATTAAATTAGTGAAGTTCTCAACCTTGGAACTCAAGACAAACCTTATGATAGAAATACAGAGAATTAAAGAAATACATGTATCTCTGCACGTAGGTGTTGGAATTTTATTAAACTGAAGTTGAAAAGATATGAGAATCAACTTTCCAATGGAACCATTTTCATGGTTTTTGGATCACTATAAACATAGTTAAGAGACCTTTACCCGAACTCTATTGCAGGATGTTCAGTGCAGTTAGGTTCTATTTTGATTTTATTTGATTTCCCATAATTTTATTTATAACCTTATGCACACCTAAAATTCTTAAAATTTTTATTGTATGTTGACCAGTGTGTGAATGATATGTGGTTTAATTTTTAAATTTTTTTATTTATAATATTTGATTAATACAATTTTTTCTTTATAACCTTATACGCACCTAAAATGCTATAAATTTTGTCCATTGATTGCAGAATGCTAAAAATAGAGTTTTCTGTTTAAGAGTCTAATAAATGCATCTAATCTATTTAGATGTTCATACAAAGAAATTTTATCAAGAAGGAAATTGAGTAATCAATGGAAATTAATGTATAGCTTAAGCATAGAGGAGATGAGAGAGTATAAGGTGCACAATGTATATTAGGGTAGAAGCAACCAATAATCAAATAAGTAATGGACGATTTTACCGATGATCTTGGATACAAATTTGTAGCATATTCCCTCAAATATTATAATACTTTTGGAGACAATTACTCCTTAATTAGAACTTAAATTGAATAAAATAGAAGAAAGGAAGAAGAGAAGAAAAGAAAATCAACCTTGGTTGGTTTTTGAAAGGCTTGGAATGGCCGGCAGCTTGGGGGAAACACCTCCTCCTTGGGGCTATCTCCTCCTTCTTACTATCCTCTTCTCTCTCTCTCTCTTTCTCTCTCACTTTGTTGGGATTTTCTCCCATAATTTTCCTTTTGGGTTTTCTCCTTGATTCTCTTTTTTTATGATCTCAAACCAACCCCCAAAATGGTTTATTTATATTTTTTAAGGGGAGTCGGTAGGATCTTCCACCAATTGGGCATGGAGCATGTTTTTTGCCCAAGTTTGATTTGATCCAAGAGGAGTTGTTGGTCATATGACTGCACATGGGTGCACATGGGGCTGGTGGTGGTCCCCTCTTGGTCCATGTGGGCTTGGTGCAACCCTAGTTGTAGTCCGCCCAAGCTTGGTGCGATTTGGTGGCTCACCCTTGGCTAGGAATAGACTTGATGTAACTCGAGTCTAGGTGCAACCATGGTCTTTGTCCAATGCATGGGTGTGGGCTTTGACTTAGCCCACTAGGCCAATGTATTGGCCTTGTTTTGACGCTTTTTGACTTGATCTAGCCCGTGACTTGATATGGTTCTTGGCCTTTATTCATTCTTTGGTATAGCTCACCATTTGTTGTAGCCGATCTTGGTGTGGTCCATCCTCTTTGGTGCAACCCTTGGTTGGTTTTATTATAACCTTTGGCTCCCTTTGAGTAAGCCAAGTTCTTTGATGCAACTTGCTTTCTACCTTGATTGGTCATGTGGCTTGACTTGTCTTTGATTTGACTTGATCAAGGCTTGCTTTGTTTGTAGCCTTGATTTTTCCACTTTGGCCCGATCAAGTTCTCTTTGTCTTGGCTTGGTTGAACTTGGTTTTCCTTATAGTTAAGCTCGTTCTTACTTTGATTTGGTTGGATTTGATTGATTTGGGCTTGATCGATTTGATTTGGGGCTTGATTTGAATTGATTTGGGCTTGATTTTATACCCATTTTGCTTGATTTAGTTTTTAGGTTTGATTTGAATCGACTAGCTTTATGTGTCACCCAATTTGACTTGATTTGGGCTTGCCTCAATTGCTGCCCACTTGATTTGATTTGGTTTGATCTCTTGCTAGAGTTGGAGAATCTCTTTTGCTTTCTTTCGAGATTCTCTTCATTTGATTTAGGAAAGATTTATAGTTTAAAATGTTTTCTTGAAAACTATTTCTTTAAGATATATTTGAAAACATCGAGTTTTAACAAGATCTTCGATATTTATTTTAGAGTACAACTGAGTCTTATCCCTAGTGTTTGTTTGCATGGGTGACCTGCTGGACTAGTCTTTAACCGCTTTAACATCTTTAACCCTTTAATGGGTGTAGGGTTTCAAATCACTTTAACCTTTTTGATGAGTGTAGGGTCTCGAAACTCTTTAACCCTTGGGTGGAGGATCTCGAACCGCTTTAACTCTTTGATGGGTGTAGGGTCTAGGTGTAGGACTATCTTCGATCTGGTGAGTTTTTAAGGTTAGGTTTGGATTTGTTTTGTTTTTGAACTCAAAACATTTTGTAATTTTATAAATTGTAATTTTGCAAACATTTTATGGGTTTGGTTTCAAATGTCTCATTTTCATTTGTTTCTTTGAAAAATTGTTTGAAATGATTCTTTCCTTGAAAGCAATATTTTGAAATAGCAAAATCCTTCCAATTTGGCCTTGAAGATAGAGCGATTATTTTTTTGGCTTTTTGTCAAAATTAGATCTTTTTCATAAGGGTGTAAAGTATCCTTATTTTGAGTCTCTTACAAAATTTTGGTAAGAAAATGGGATCCATTAAGGTATCTTTATTTGAAAAACCTTAAAAGATCATAACTGTAATTTTTCTTGAAAAAGGGAGAAGTTCTAAAAAGATCAAATCTTTTGAGAAAATTTTGGGTGTTTACGCTAATGAAATATCTTTAAATGAACAATAGATCTCCACCTCCTTAGATGACTTATGTTTAACTTTCTATCAAATTATATCTCATATATCGAATACATCCTTAGTACCCTATTTAATATATACATCATTATACATATCACTTTTCTTCAAAATACCTGAAGTAAAAAATCCTCTATTAACATGAATCTAATCATATTCAATAGGGTTATATTATATCTTCCAACTACACCATTTTATTGAGGTGTATTTGGTATGATATTTTTTTGAAATACCAAAGTTTTTACAATATTTTAAAAATTCTCAAGAGGTGTACTCATCACCTTTGTTTAATTTTAAGACTTTAATTGTATGCCATAGTTGACTTTAAACTTTTTATATATATATTTTTAAATATATCCAGTATTTTAGATTTATGTAATAAGAGATATAAATATTTATATCTTGAATAATCATTTATGAATGTTATAAAATAAACATTCTCACGATTAGACCTTACCTTAAAGGGCTCACATATATCTTTGTAAATGATTTCTAATAAGGTTGTTGTATTAATTATTTGTTCAGGAAAGTGTTTCCTTGTTATTTTCTCTTCCATAGATTCTTCACACTTATTAAAAGTTTTTTCCTAAAATCTAAGCAATAAGCCAAAGTTGCCTAATTTACTCAACTTATTCAAACTTTTATGTTGTAGCCTTTTGTGTCATACATTCTCATTAATAATAAAGGCACAATCAACATAAGTAGAAGAATATTTTGCTATATTTTTATTAACATTGAGTTTAAACAACTCATGTTTAAAATAAAAAATACTAAAAAAAGATCCTACCATATTTTCTTACAGTGACTTTCTCAAATATAAACCTACCTTTAAACCTTTTCTTAACAAGGACAAGTACAAACACTACATTGTGCCTAGTAAATGACACAATTAATACATAAGCAAGTACAATGAGTTTGCCTCCAATAATAATCTTAAAAGATCAAACTTGTAGGGGGTCAATAAAGAAGTTATTTCCCATATACACCTAATGTTACTCAAACTTGTATTTCTTTAAGTCCATAGCTCCATCTTTCTCCTTTGAAATGTGTCGAGTAGATTCAGCATCCATCCATTAGGCAATCATAGGGCAATCTATATACAAGCACTCTAAAATAATGCAAAGTATGTCATGCTTCACTTTGAGGTGCATTGTTGAGAGTTGCTCTCATTTATCTTTTTGTTACGGTAGTATCTTTTGAAGTGTCTCATATTGTCATAGTTGAAGAATCACATAAACGTAGCTCTGCGATTTTTTAAAATTTTGATAATCCTTTTTGTCAAATTTGTCAAATTTCTTATTTGGTTTCTTTTTATGTTGGTTGGTTCTAGAGCTAGCCCTAAATCGATCCGAATTAAGAGTAGTTATTCTTTTAATTTTTGTTCCTACTCAATAGCAAGTTTTAAAGTGAGTTTAGAAAGTATAAAATCAAGTCCCAACTTAAGTGGTACGGTTACCAAATTCCAAGAAGGAGGAGAATAGTAGATATTCATATAAGATCAAGGATTACATACTTTGCTACAGCCAAATTTCTAACTATAATCAACATCTAGTTGACATGTTCTACCATATTATCTCTTTCTTTTATTTATGTGAATTATATTTTTGAAGGAGTAATTAGATATATAGTTTCACAATTATGTTATATTTTACTATTATAGAGTCAAGCTGTTCATTTACTGTTTTGTACTCTTCAAAGACCCTAAGTAGGTCATCCTCTATATATGTCAGTACAATAGTTCTGACTAATGTATCATCTTTGAAGAAGGTTTGATATTTTTTCCTTTCCTCATTAGTTGCTTGTTTTATAGGAGGAATTATAGTTTCTCTAAGGACACAGTTCACACCCTTTAATGTTAAGGTTAAAAGAATTCTTTTCATCCAAGTTTAAAAGTTCATGCCATTAAGTTTTTAGTTTTTATCAATTTATATACATAGACTTTAACCGTTATTTTAATAATTTTTGTGAAAATTACAAATAAAGGATCTATTAATTTTAGCAAGAAAACATAAACAAGCAATCAACAACAACAACAACTAAGCCTTTTCCCATACTAGATGGGGTCGGCTACATGGATTATTTGTTTCCACAGATCCCTATCATGTGCCTTGTTAGCAGTTAACTCACTATAAGCTAAATCATTCTTTATTGTTTCTTTTCAACACTTTTGTGGTCGTCCTCTAGCTCTTTTAATACTTTTCAAATTTAGTTTTTCATACCTTCTTATAGGTTCTTCTTTTGATCTTCTTTCTATATGTCCAAACCATCTTAAACGATATTCTCTCATTTTATCCTCTATTGGTGCCACTCCTAATTTGTTTCTAATAACCTCATTGTGTATACCGTCTTTTCTTGTATGACCACTCATCCATCTCAACATCTTCATTTATGTCACAAACATCTTTTGTACATGTTGATGATTAACTGCCCAACACTCAGAACCATAAAACATGGCAGGCCTAATTGCTGCTCTATAATATTTAATGGTATCTTCTTATTACAAAGAATACCTGATGCTCCTCTCCATCAATTCTTCCATCACTTTGAAAAATTGACCCCAGGTATTTAAAACTTTCCTTTTAGGGGGGTGCAATGTGTGCTAATTTTAATTTCTATGTCCTCTGAGGTAACCAAATGATCAAACTTACATTCCATATATTCTGTCTTTGTTCTACTAAGTCAGAGGCCTTTCCTTTCTAATGTTTCTCTCCATAGTTCCAATTTTCTATTAACTTTTTCCTTAGGCTCGTCCACTAATACAATGTCATCTGCAAATAACATACACCAAGGTACTTCATCTTGAATATGTTTTGTTAACTCATCAATCACCATTATAATTAAGTATGGACTTAAAGTTGATCATTGATGTAACCCAATATTAACTTCAAAGAAGTCTGTCGTTCCTTCGTGAGTCCTCACACATGTTTTTGCACCATCATACATGTCTCTTATAAGGCTAATATATGTCAATGGGATACCTCTTTTTTCCAAAGTTCTCCAAAGAACCTCCCTCGGTACCCTATCATAAGCTTTTTCTAGATCAATAAATATCATGTGAAGGTTTTTCTTTTTGGCTCTAAAATGTTCCATAAGACGTCTCAAAAGGTGAATCGCTTCGATAGTAGATCTGCCTGGCATGAATCCAAATTGGTTCAGTGTTGTACTTGATACTTGTCTTAACCTACGTTCGATAATTCTTTCCCATAATTTCATAGTATGACTCATTAACTTGATATCTCGATAATTCGCACAATTTTGAACGTCTCCCTTGTTCTTATTTATGGGTATAAGTGTACTTGCTCTCCATTCCTCGGGCATCTTTTGGTTTTTCCATATTTCATTAAATAGTCTTGTGAGCGAAGTGATTCCTATTTCTCCTAGTATTTTCCAAACTTCTATAGGAATATTATCTGGTCCTACCGATTTACCACCCTTCATATGTTTAAGAGCCTCTTTGACTTCATTTAGTATCATAAACAAGCAATGTTTAATAAAATTTAGACATGAATCCAAAATACCTATTTGCAATAACATGAATAATATTTAGTATCATGCAAATTATACAAGCACCTATTTATAATTTTGTAAGCATTATAGGTGCTAAACAAGAAATTTCTTAAAAATATAAATTAAAATCTAGACACACAAAAGTGAGTGGTAACATAATAATTGTTCTACTTGACGGGTTTCTGTAACAGCACAATACAGAAAGGGTCAAAGCAAGATAGTAAATACCATACATAAGAATGGACAGAATAGTAAAAATAACTATAGTATAGTTCTGTATTTTTTCACAATTATTTGGACAAAATAGTAATTACATATCTAAGGTAATTCTATAATATTAATAGCAGAACTGGACAAAGTAAAAGATTCAGCGCTAAGTTATTTCTTTAATTTTATAAGAAATTATATGGACAAAAACATAAATTCAATAGTAATAAATTGTAATTTAGAAAAACTTATATAGCAAAACCATAAAAGCGACCTATATACCCTATAAGTTTTAGATCGTAGGACAAGCTAAAAGTTAATTTTACTAGCTTCCAAATTTTAAAAAAGTTTGAGTGAAAAAGGGTCATAATTTTGAGAAATCACGGTTGCTTTATGAGAAATTGGGAGCATGCACAAATTTTTGCCTCGGTTTGAGATTCTTCTAGAATTTGAAACCCGGGAGGAAGAGAGAACTGAAAGAGAGAGTCTGAGAGAATGAAGAGGGGGAGGTCGAAAAAGACATGGAATTTTCCTTGCTCTCCGCATCAATTCTGCCTTTTCGAACAAGAGAGAAAGATGAATGTGGCATTGATCTATGCCTTGTCACCCAACAAGCAAACAAATAAGCTCTTGTTTCTGTTATGCTTTATCTCCTTCTTTTAATAAAATCTTGAAGAAGGAATCGAGAAGGATTGTAGGCTCTACACTAGAAATTTACTAAATCATTGATTTCCAGATAAGTTTTCTCCTTTCTTGTTACCAACATAATCTAATAGAGTACTTATAACTCGAATTCTATTCTTTTAGAATTATATACAAAAAATGATTTTTATTTATTTTTTATTTGTATCGACTAAGGCCTTTTCTCTATTGCTCTATTATTTTCTAAATACGTATTCAAATTTCAGCATTCTCCTTATTTTAATATTTTTGATTAACAAAGAATACTTCAAATTGATTGAATGATGTTATATTTCTCTTTCGATCTAACTAAACATATAACACTTGGCTTTCGCTTGGTTAAGAATTTTAAAGATTGATTGCTAGAGCAAATTGAGATCAAGAAAGATACTTTTCCTTTATGTCCCTCCTCCTTTTAAAAAAACAAAAAGAAATCAAAGTTTTAGCTTCGTATCGATATGTTTCTTTAATAGGAGACAAAAGCATACTTGTACTAAGATCACACAACTTACTCTTGGTAGTTGAGGATCGTTATGAAGGTTTTGATACCAATCATGAAATTGAAGGTTGATTTTGAACGTGCAATGGAAGTGAAAAACTTGAAGACGAGTTAGATATTATAAAATGGTTTTCTTAGAAGAGTTTTTTCCAGAAGAAAAATCGAGATGAATGTAGTAGAGTATTATTATTCCTAGTTGTCAAGTGTCGTTAAAACATCTCTGATAGCAATCATGGAATCAAAAGTCGATTTTGAATGTACAACAAAAGTGAAAAACTTGAAGATGAGTTACATGTTATAAAACGGTTTCCTTAGAAGAGGTTTTGTAAAGAAAAATAAAGATGAATGTAGAAAAGTGTTATTTTTCTTGTCTATTTTTTATTTTTTATTTTTTTATATTAGGCTAATATTTTCTTCTACGAAGATCATATAACTAACTTCTACTTGTCGAGAACTGTTATCAAGGCTATGATACCAATCATAACATCAAAGACCGATCTTTAACGTACAACAAAAGTGAAAAAACTTAAAGACGAGTTAGATGTAAAACAATTGTTTTCAGAATTCTAAAAGAAAATTTGAGATGAAAGTAGTAGAGTATTATTGATTCTCTTTGTTTTTCATCTCTTTTATATTAGGCTAGCATTTTCTTATGTATTATCATCTTTGGCTTTACGTTTGTTTTAGGATATATCTAAGTATTTGCAAGATTCTTGTTTATTTTAATAAAGTAAAACTATTTTATCTTTTATGAAATTGTATCTCATAAAAATTAAAATAGAGGCTGAAAATAACCATCTCTTCTCCAATTTCACGAATAATAGTTATTGAGGCTACAAGCATCCGATAACTACAAAAATACCATAAAAAATAAACAAACAACTCAAGAAAGGCAAAGACGTGATACTACTTTTCAACACTAAGTTATAGCTTAATCTCAACTTGGAAACAACAAGACCTTTAAAAGTCCCACCATTAAATGATAATTAAAGGATACCAATAATGCAAAATTAATATCAATATCACAATTAGATGGGTTTTACTCACTTGAAATTGTAAATCAAAATCTCCCCACCTTCCTTGCAAATGAAATAATATTTTCTACAATATCTTTCTCCTTCCCATTATCTAGGTGTAGAATTTACAAACATGCTACAAAAGATTTTGGTGTCATCATTTGAGACAGATATAGAACCACAAGAGGGTCATAGAAACAAAGAGATTTTAAGGCATAGGAAACCTAATGAAACCACAATGCTAAAGATGGAAATGAGGGTTTTGAGAACAAAAATTGATGAAAAAAATATAGGTTGGCCTTAAGTCATTGGAAAATAACATATATACCCCTCAAACACACAAAGAGAGAGATGGTTGGGTATTCAGATTTGGATATGATTTGAGTATATTAGTGCCACACCTTAAATTGAGATCCTGTTTGATCTAGGAGTGAGATAATTGAAACCACAAAATTTATTCAATTCGGTTCAAGTTTTCAAGGATTTGGTTCACTCTCAATTTTCAATTTTTAAAGAGAATTAGTTATCAGTTTGGTTGTTTTAAAGATTCAAAACCAACAAAAATCAAATATTAAAATTATGTTGGTTGGTGTGAGTCATTTTGAGAAGTTAAAAGTATAGATGTGCCCTATCATACTAAAAGTCATCAAGATATTTGAACTGCAAAAAAATATGCTTGGACTTATAATGGTTTTGCTCATCTTGTTTATTATATTATACTCAACATTATTCAATATATGAGCAAATGCATGCCCTTCAAAATATAAACCTAAAGGGTGGTTATGTATGCTATTATTTATACATTCAACCTCAACACACCATTGGCTCCACCCTCTCCTATAAAGTGAAAATAGATATTTTATCAGTCCATCAATGACTTATAATATATTGCTTTATATATTTAGACATATAATACATATACATAAATATACATATAGAAACATATGTACATATACACATATATAAAGAAAGCATGATGAGAGTTGGAGGCATCACCTTTTAGGAAGTCATGGTCTTAGGCTTCACTTGTCCTTAGTATGCGATGTGGCTCGGACATGCCTTTCTTTTGGCATAGAGTATACCTAAATAACGTGGCTCTCTCAAAGGATGAAATGTGCTACCCTTCTTAAAAGAACACGTCTTCTGCGCTTATCTTCCTTGACTATCGACTCTCTCTTGTTTGAATCATCCACAATAAATACGTCTTAAAAACTCAAATTTATCTTCAAAATCAATTGTGTTTCATAGAAATCAGAAGAGGTTGAAAAAAGATTGAGACAAAGATCAAAAGTCTCAATGAGATTGACAAAGATCAAAATTGAGCAAGATCATTGGCTATTGAAAGAGCTATAAACATAACTTAGTGCCATCGTAGAAAACTGATCATAGAAAGGGAAAAAATGGTTCAGGGTAGGTTGGATATTTTTGAGAAAGAGGTATTTTTAGTAAAATAGGGTATGTAATAATAATTATGCTAAAAAAATTAGGTTTCTTTCTCGATTATGAGTAATATAGAAACCTTACCTTGGGATTCACAAATAAAAACCTCATGCATAAGGCCAAATAAAATATTTCAACAAAATAATCTCAATAAGCTCTTAGTCCATCTAAAAATATTATATAAGAGAACTAATATTACAAAAGGTTTGATATATCATCTCTTTAATATATTAGAAGCAATAGAATGAGTAAAACAAAACGTTGAAGTAAAAGGTTACTACCCTTTGCTGCAAAATCAACAAATATTATGATTAAGACAAAATAAGGCCGCTCTCATACGAAAATGTCACACAATTTCCATCAGATTCAAAGTAAGGATCGTTTGTAGAAGGAAAGTCGAGTGAGGGTAGTAGAACTCATTTTGCTCAGCCAACTCCTTGATGTGCAGTTACAACACGCGATCTCTCTCCTAGTTTTGAAGCCTCTCTGAGAGGAGTTTATGCTGCAACACCTCTTATTGCCCATGAGCTATCTCACACATACACAAACAACTCACAAGGCAAACAAAGAAGAGAAGGAGGAGGTTTACACGACAAAGGACTACACTCAACTATAGAAGGTAAAAGTGAGAATACAATCAACTGAAAGATGCACACCCCATACACATAATGTGTATTTATAGGAGGGGTTCCCTAACCAACTAAGTGAAGTGTAGGTCCCACCCAACCATCTAGAGTATTTATAGACTACTCTTAGTTATACGAAGATGTATTATATATAAAAGAATGAGAATGCTCACCATATTGGGTATGCGTACATGAAGTATGTCAAAGGGGTCTCGGTGATGCCTGTGCTTAGAAATCATATATATGACAACTCTCCCTCAACTAAGTTAGTACTCACCCTCATGGCCTCATACTGCCACAATTATGCATTAAGAATCCAAGCAACATTGTCACTTCCTCTACTTATCCACCAAACAAATACTCTGTCTAACATTGCAACCCGACACTATCAACTCAATAGTCTATAATCCTCTCGACTGCCACAATGTCCTCATGTACCAAGGGTGGAGGGCATCACTCTAACCTCGATGGGTCCTCGTAGTAAAGCTTAAGTTGTGAGATGTAGAACACTTGGTATAACTTAAGCGTATCTGGCAAGTACAACCTATATGCAACCTGATCCACTCTCTGTGTCACCTCGAATGGTCTATCGTATCTCAGCATAATATTATACACCCTATTTTACTAAAAATACACCTCTTTCTCAAAAATATTCAAACTGCCCTTCAACATTTTTTCTCTTCCTATGATCAGTTTTATATGATGGCACTAAGTTATGTTTACAACTCTTTTGGTAGTAGATGATCTCCCTCAATTTTGATCTTTGTCAATCTCATTGAGACTCTTGATCTTCGTGTCTCAATCTTTTTCAACCTCTTCCTATCTCCATGAAACACAATTGATTTTGAAGATAAATTTGAGTTTTTAAGATGTATTTGCTGCAGACGATTCAAACAAGTGAGAGTCGATAGTCAAGGAAGATGCACGAAGAAGACATGTTCTTTTAAGAAGGGTAGCACATTTCACCCTACGAGAGAGTGATGCTTTTCAGGTATACTCTATGCGAAAAGAAAGGCATGTCTGAGCCACAATGCATATTAAGAACAAGTGTGGCTTAGGACCATGACTTCCTAAAAGGTGACACTTGCAACTCGCACCATACTTTCTTTATATATATTTGTGTATACATATATTTTTGTGTATATTTATGTATATATTATATGTGTAAATATATAAAGCAATATGTTATGTCATTGGTGGATTGGTAAAATTCCTATTTCATTTTATGAGAGAGGGTGGAGCCAATGGTTTGATAATATTGAATGTGTAATAGCATGCATAACCACCTTTTAGGTTTATCTTTTGAAGGGCATGCATGTACTCATATATTGAGTAATGTTGAATATAATATAACAAAGAATATGAGCAAAAACTATTGTAAGTCCAAGCATATTTTGTTATAGTTGAAATGTCTTGATGACTTTTAGGACGATAAGGCACACCCACAGTTCAATGATAAAAATTACGCAGGAGCAAATAGGTGGTTTAATTGTTCTATAGAAATTATTATATGAATTAGATTATCACCCATTCCATACTTGGTATCAAAGGATACAAGATATAAACATTATTAGTGGCATTATGTTTACATATCCTTTATTGATTCAGTTGTTACATGTATTTCTAAAGGTATTAGAGTTTGATTACACGTATAAAACATACACATATAAGTTATTTTTTCCTTTAGATTTTGAGATTTACATTAACTAATGAAAATTTTACTGTGGCATTCTCATGTCTAAGATACATTTCCTTGAGGTTGTTGGTTTTATGTCAACCAATAAGAAGTTTTTGTGGTGTTTTCTTTCATAGGTGTGGAGAAGGAGGATAAATATATGTGGGTTTTGAGGTGTATCAGGAAAACAGATTTCCTTTATAATTTAATATTGTTGATCCCTATCTAGCATTAATAAATGCAATTGAGATCATATTCTCAAAGGTGGCACATTCCTTATAGGGACATCATATTGTTAATAACATCAAATGATTTATTATTTGATTGATGAGAAATAAAGAAATCGAAGAAGGTTGTTGAGTTAGTAGATGAGACATGTAGATTGAGGCATTAACTATGATGAAGAAGTGGAGGAATTTCTCCTTCATGCTTGTGTCCATATAAAAAGTGGATACTCACCATAGGTGGATATGGTGATGCATTATGACCCTCGTATGACTAACATGTATATCAACTTGTTTGTTAGTGCATATGCATATCATTAATTAATTTTGAATCTTTAAATGCTTATAGTGTATTGGTTGATAGGGTTGAGAGTGCATGTTTAAGGTTGAAAATATTCTTTAACATCTCTACTAGGAGGTTCAATACAATATAGACCAAATTTCATTTGTTGATTAAGCTAAAGATATAAGAATTGAAGAAGTCATTTTAGGAATTCCAAATTATCTGCATGCATTATCTTGACTATACATGAGAGATGATTAAAAATCTAGAGAGAAGGGTATCAAGGCATGCACTTGATTTGATTGTGAAAGAGGTGAACAATATCTAGATAGTAGGTATTGTATGTTATTGTACATTGCAGTTGTCACTTGGGTTGCTATTTGATTATGAGATTAACTTTCTTTCTAACCGTGGTGAGCCGAGACAACTATTAAAAATTGATCCATTTAGGAGAAAGCTTCACAAGAAGGTGGAAAGATCCATGAATCCAACGACAATGATATTGACAGAAGAAAGGCTAACAATTATTTACTCATCCCAATTGGAAAAAATAGAACAATTTAATTACCTTATTGCATGAGCATTAGTGCAGTGGTTGGGTGTGAAAGGTTAAGCTCAAACTTGAACCAAAGATAAGCCTTTAAAATATCAGGTTGGATGGTGCATTCAAGAGTCTTATTTACTATAAAATGCAATGATTTAGGGCGTCAAAGATTAAAACATCAAGAAGTTACTTCAAATGTATATTGGTATGAATTAGGGCCTTTGTAAATTACATGAGAAATAAAAACTGCTTTGAATAGTTTCATTTGTATCATAAGTTTGGGAGAAGAAAAAATTAGAAGTATATGATTTGAGTAACTATAGTAATTAAAGACTTTCTTCAAGGGCATGTAATGCATGCCACCCATCGGCTAGTGGAGTAGTTGATGTTGTATGGGCATTTGTGATGGCGTCAAGATAATTGTTACTAAGACAGTTTGTATTAGAAAAAACAAGGGGTTTCCTTGTTATGTAAATTCTTACTTTAACTTGTAGATGAAAAGGAAAGTTGAAAAATTATGTTTTAAAGGAAATGGTATAAATATGGATCGGTAAACTTGTACAATATTAAGTTGTCTTTTCATATAGAATTTTGCTCACCTTATAAGTGGTTCCATGTGGCATAGGAAGAAGCCCCTAACTGCATTAGGTACCTAGTCTGGGGCACGACAAAAGATTGTTTTAGGAACATTGATTATGTGATGGCATGCAAATTTGTTTTAAGCAGTCATCTTTATGATTGAAAATTTATGTTAAGAGTTCTATTTTTAGTCAGTGGTGATGTGTTGTAAGTAAATATTCATGTTTATGTAAAAGCATCCAACCATGCTATTATTTGAAGTTGTACTTTTGCACATTACAAAGTGGTAGATGATCTCAAGATTGTTCAATAATGATGGGTAGTTATAACTTTATGCCCTTATCCCATTTGACATCTTCAATTAATATATGATTTTTGGTATGGGCTAGTTATCAATGATCCATGCAGTTGTTGATTGTAGAAGAGTAGACTCCAACCTTTGTTTTTAGGGCTTGAGAGGAAGAACCCGTGGGATTATTGTGTAACCTCTTGAAACATATATTACATGTGCAATACTTATGAAGGATATTTAGCTTCTATCTTGCAGTCAAATGTTGAGGATATGTCACTAAACAATATAGAGTAGTCGCAAACAAGTTTACACAAATTTTTTGTTGAAGAGCTTACTTGACTTTCTCTATAGTGAGGGATCACTATCAGTCTATACTTAGTTGTTATCTCAATATCTAAAGTGCCTTATGATATGATACTCAAGTTGGTGTAAGAGGAGCTATTATACACAAAGTCCTTTAAGCATGACTTTTGGTTGAAAAAGGTTGGATCCCTTAGGGACATAGTGTCAAAGAATAGCTTGTATGTCAAACAACCAAGATTTATGCTAGATCTTTATGGAAAGAAGAGTGTAGCAATGTTCTATAGAGTTGAAGGCTAAATTGATGACTCTACTACTGTCGACTCTTCCAATTGGTAATAATAACCTTGTTACAGTCATGTTTAATTTTATGGTTCTCAATAATGGTTAATTTGGTTAGGTAAGGTTATAGTTTATACATCAAGGCAAAGGAAAGAGAGACCGAGAGAGAAAGAGAGAGAAGTGAATTATCTAAAAATGAAATCCAGGCTTGCAATAGTCATGTTTAATGTTATGATGGTAAGACATTACTTGTACGGTGATAATATGAGATATTTATCAACTATAAGAGCTTGAAGTACATAATCACTATATCCCACCTTAACATATGTGATGGTTCGAGTTCAAAGAGGACCCTATTGTTAAATCATATTTCATCTATATAAAACTAAGATTGTAGTAGATATCTATAGCAAGAAAAGAAGAAAAAAAGGGAAAACCTAATTGCTTATTTCCTACACTTGTATGAATCACACCTTAGCTTTGGCTAAAAGTTTTAGCAGTTCAAAATATATGATCCAAAATTGAGAGTGTTCAAAATATATGATCCAAAATTGAGAGTGATTATTAATGAGGTTTCTCATAGAGGCAAATTTGGTATAAGGACTATAATGATTTGTCTATGCTTTTTAAAGAACAATTATGTATATGTAATGATGAGTTACTTCAACAAGAGATTGTAGAAGGAGCAAAATATCCAAACATTAGAGGACATGTTGTATGCATGTACATTGAATTAAAAAAACAATGAGATAGTCATTTACAACCAATAGAGATTGCTTATAATGATAATGACCACGAAATATTTGGATGTCATTATATGAGATGTTGTATAGAAAATGTGTGAAACCCTTTTATGTTGTGATGTACTTAGGGTACTGTAGATGTGAAAATTTTACTCCAAAGCCTATGTAGAGACTTGAAATAAACTACTCAATCTACTTCGTTCTTGCGCGAGCATGCCAACTAGTTTCACTAAAACTAACAAAGGTATAATTCTGACTTCATGGGGTGATTGTGGCTAAGCGGGATCTTTTCGTCTTAGGCCTTCTTGAACCGATACTCAAAGGTCAGCTTAGACACTTTGAGGATTAATTTGTGCTGGGTGTGTGTTTCCAAAATTCACTTTGAAGGACAATTTTAATCAAACAATCCATGCACTTGGTCTAGAGAATGAAATTTTTTCAAGTTCTCAAAAATAGAAACTGGTAATGTTTTTATAGCTTGTTCCTGAATTTTTTTGGATAGTTTAGATATCTCCAAAATTCATAAACAATTTACAAAATACAAAACAAAATGTGGAGATTTTAAGACTATTTTTATTTTATATTTTTGTACTATGAATTTATAAAATTAAATCCAAAAAAGACCACTGCATAGGTGTTTTAAAATGTTCTGTTATAGAAATACAGAGGTCTAAAGAAACCTCTGTATTTCAGTGCACAGAGCTCCAATTTATATGAATTTAGTCTTGTTAGAAAGATATGGATATCAAACTAGTTGCATCAAATTTGGCTTACCGAAAACAAAATTATGAGAAGATTACCCAACCTCTATTGTGGGAAAAACAAACTGTGTAGAACTGAGTATGAATTTGGCTGATTTTTCTCTATTTTATTTATGATGCTACATGGCCCTAAAATTCTTGAAAATTTTATTACAGGTGGATTTGTGTATAGATTCACCAAATTTCAGATCATTTAGAGCAGTGGTTCAAAAATGAAAAATACAGCAATAGATGTATATAGTATGCTGGAAAACAGAGTTTTAGTTTTGAACATACGTGCATGCATTCATCCGAAATTAAAAGCAATCCACAGCCAAATTAAAATAAATGTCTGAAGGAAAATGAATGTAAATACATATTTAGCTTAAGCATAAAAATGATTAAGAGATATATAAGAGTGTATAGAACATAGAGATGTAGAGAAACATTATTTCAAACAAGTAGAATGCATAAACGTAAACGAAATGAAATGGGCAACATTTCTACTCTATTACAATATGGAGGGAGACTAAAGCTCCATTAATACAACCTCTTTTAAATTGAATAAGAAGAAGAAAGAATTAAGATCAGCAAAAGAGAAAGAAAACACACTTACACTTCCTCTAATGGCTCACGACTCCAAGGAAGGGGATGTTCCCTTCTTGCCTTCTTCTCTCACTCTCTTTCTCTCTTTTCTCTCTCTTTACAACACCTACTTTCTCTCTTGGACCCCTTCTATACTCCCTTCAATGCTCAAAATGATCCCCCAAGGCCTCTATTTATAGGCCAAGGAGGGGGCTGCTAGAGGCTTCCACGAATTGGATCTCCTTGGCCCAAGGCTTGATCCAATGTTGGGGCTAATCTACATGGCCTTCTCATGGCTTGGTGGTCCCTTTTTGTTGAGTCCGTCCAGCTCCTATGTAGGCTAGGTCATGGTGAGACGTGGCTCTTTGTTTGGTCCAACCAAGGTAGGCTAGGTCTAGCCAAGGTTCAACCCCTTGATTCATTTCGACATGGTCCGACTATGTGCATTGTTGAACCAAGTGAGCCACAATTGGCCAAGGTGCAGTCTAACTCAACTTAATGCAACCAAAAGCAATCCTTGGTACCATTCTTCTTGATCCAAGGTTAGCCTCTTCACGTGTATGGGCCGAGTGCAACCCCAACTAGGCATGGCTTGGATTGATCCAACCCTTGGTGTAGTCCGCTATGCCTTGTGCAACTTGATGTAGACTTTGATGCAAGAAACCCCATTGATCTTGGGCATTTGACTTGATCTAGCCTACTTGGGCTAGACGGGTGCAACCCCTGATGTTAGACTTGAGATATGTGCATGCTTTCACTTTGAGGTTTGACTTGATATTTGTCCGTTTCTTACTTAAATCTTCTGTTGGGTCTGGCCCTGAATCTTCGGCACTGCTTTCGCTTGTTGGCTCTTGATCTGTATTGTATTTCCTCAACCTCATCTTTTTCAAATCTTGATTTCAAACTTTAAAATCCTTTGAATTTCCAAACATTTAAAATCTCTTTTTGATTTTATGAAAATGTATAAGTTGTATTAAAAATCGGGACTTTTGAAAACAAGCTTATTGTTTTGGAAATTTCGAAGCAGGCTGGGCTAAATTTTGAAAATATTTAGGGTGTTTACATATACAACTAGCAATAATGCTAGAGACAGTTCATTAGTCTTTTGACCGGATCTACTTGGTTCACTTATATATTGAGGCAACATGGAATTGCTAGAAAAGTTATATAGATAGGAGATGTCGTGATTTTGAGTTTGAGGTTGGTAGCTATGTGTTCTTCAAGGTATCCCTAGTTGGTGGATTGATGGGGTAAGTTAAATCTAATGTACATTAGACCGTATGGGGTTCTAGCGAGATTTGGGGATGTAATATTTCAGTTAGAGTTGTCACTATCATTTATGTTTTAAACATCACCTAGCAGGGACTAGGAAAGAAGTTGCTCCGTGCATGGGAAGAGTTATGAAATTATCATAAGCCATTAAATAATATCTACAGATGATTAATAGCATACTTAAGAGGAGACAACATAAGGATATCATGTACTACTTCAAAATATGTAATTCCTTTTTCAATTATTGAATGGTGAATGATGAATATGTACTAAATTTTTGCATTATATGAATTCTTTGCAATTAGTATGGGAAAAGATTTAGTTGTTATTGTTGTTATGAATTCTTTGCAATTATCATATTTTTTTAATTTTTAATTATAGAATTTTTAACAATTTATGTTTTAATTGTTGAAGTTGCTCCGTCCATGTTATAATTGTTGTTATGAGTTTTTTGCATTACATATATATATTTTTTAACTCCGCCCATGTAAGGGATCACCTTCCATTGCCAATCCTAAGCCCGAATAAAAGAGGAGGGTTGTGTTAGGCTTCCGACAGCCAGCGTAAAACTTTGTTAGACTTTTATAACATGGATTACAAAAATTATCAGCATTGCTTTGGGGGCATCCCCGCCCAACGACATGCTGTAGAGCCCGAATGCAGTAATAAGTAAGCAAGGGCCACTACATTTTCGCCCGAATTTAGTTAATCAATTACAGAGAGGGTTCCCACATCATGGATGGGGTTGGGTAAAGAAGTTAGTCCCGCTATATTGCCGCCCGAATGTAGTGAATAATTTTCAGAGAGGGTTTCCACATTTTGATTATGGACGGATGCGGGGGGTAAGGAATCTAGTTCTAGATAATAAGATTCGTATTGGTTCTTGGAATATCGGAACATTATCTGGTAAGCTAATGGAGGTGGTAGATACTATGATTCGGAGAAAGATTCATATTCTATGTTTACAAGTGATAAAATGGGTTAGAGAAAAAGCAAAGGAGATAGATGATACAAGTTTTAAATTATGGTACTTAGGTAAAGAAAAGGCTCGAAACAGAGTTGGTATTATCATAAATAAAGATTTAAAGGATAGTGTAGTACACATACAATGATATGGTGACCGAATCATGATGCAGAAATTAGTGTTAGGAGCAGAGGTTTTGAATATAGTTTGTGCTTACGCACCCCAAGTAGGACTAGAAGATAGTATAAAGACAACTTTTTGAGAAGAGTTAGATAAAGTGATTCAAAAGATTCCACAAAGGGAGATGATTTGTTTAGGAGGAGACTTAAATGGACATGTTGGTAAGGAGGCATTAAGATATCAAGGGATTCATGAAAACTCGGTTTTGGGGATATAAATGAGGAACGTAGAGAGATTTTAAATTTTGCTATGGCATTTGATCTCTTTATAGTTAATACAATCTTCAAAAAATGAGATGAACATTTAATGAGTGGCTTATCACAAACACAAATTGATTACTTTTTTTGTAGAAAAAAAGATAGAGCGTGTTGTAAAGATTGCAAGGTAATTCGAAGAGAAATCTTAACCACCCAACATCTAACTTTTAGTTATAGATTTACAAATAAAAAAATGGACAAAGAAGAAAAGAGTGCATCGAGCTATTCGGACTAAATGGTGGAACCTCAAAAGCGAGAAAGAAGATATATCTAAACAGAAAGTCCTTCAAGGAGATGTTTGGAATTATGTTGGTACACCCTGTGATATGTGGAACAATATGACTATACATATTAGGAAAGTGGCGAAAGATGTGTTAGGTATATCTAAGGGAGGTGTACCGGTACAAAAAGAAGCTTGGTGGTGGAGTGAAGTAGTGCAAAATAAAATCAAGGCAAAGAGGGCATGTTACAAATTACATTATGCTAAGAAAACTAGTGAAACTTTAGAGGCTTAAAAGAAAGCAAAGAAGGAAGCGAAAAAGGCCATGAGTGAAATAAAAGCTAAAATTTGGAAGGATTTATATAAAAAACTCAACTCAAAAGAGGGTGAAATAGATATTTTTAGGATAGCTAGGGCTAGAGATAAGAAAACTAAATTTCTTAATTATGTTAGATGCATCAAAGATGAGGATGAAAAAATTCTATTGGCAAATGATGATATAAGAAATAGATGGAAAAACTATTTTTATAAGCCTTTTAATGAAAATAAAGATGTTAGTATTTGCTTAGGAGAGTTAGCCAAATCATAAAAATATATAAACCACAATTTCTAGCGATGTATTCAAAAGAATGAAGTCAAATAGACTCTTAAACATATGAAGGGTGATAAATCGGTAGGACCAGATAATATTCCTATAGAAGTTTGAAAAATACTAGGAGAAATAGGAATCACTTGACTCACAAGACTATTTAATGAAATATGGAAAAACCAAAAGATGCCCGAGGAATAGAGAGTAAGTATACTTATACCCATATATAAGAACAAGGGATACATTCAAAATTGTATGAATTATCAAGGTATCAAGTTAATGAGCCATACTATGAAATTGTGGGAAAGAATTATCGAACGTAGGTTAAGACAAGTATCAAGTACAACAGAAAACCAATTTGGATTATTGCCAGACAGATCTACTGTTGAAGCAATTCACCTTTTGAGACGTCTTATAAAACGTTTTAGAGCAAAAAAGAAAGACCTTCACATGATATTTATTGATCTAGAAAAAGCTTATGATAGGGTACTTAGAGAGGTTCTTTGGAGAACTTTGGAAAAAAGAGGTATCCCATTGACATATATTAACCTTATAAGAGACATGTATGATGGTGCAAAAATATGTGTGAGGACTCATGAAGGAACGACAAACTTCTTTTTAGTTAATATTGGGTTACATCAAGGATCAACTTTAAGTCCATACTTATTTATAATGGTGATGGATGAGTTAACTAAACATATTCAAGATGAAGTACCTTGGTGTATGTTATTTGCATATGACATTGTATTAGTGAAGGAGTCTAAGGAAAAAGTTAATAGAAAATTGGAACTATGGAGAGAAACATTATAAAGCAAAGGCCTCCGACTTAGTAGAACAAAGACAGAATATATGGAATGTAAGTTTGATCATTTGGTTACCTCAGAGGACATAGAAATTAAAATTGGCACACATTGCATCCCTAAAAGGAAAGTTTTAAATACCTAGGGTCGATTTGGAAGAGTGATGGACGAATTGATGGAGATGTTACGCATAGAATTAATGCTGGTTGGTTAAAATGGAGAGGAGCATTAGGTATTCTTTATGATAAGAAGATACCATTAAAGTTAAATGGTAAATATTATAGAGCAACAATTAGGCCTGCTATGTTTTATGTTTCTGAGTGTTGGGCAGTTAATCAACATGTACAAAAGATGTCTGTGACAGAAATGAAGATGTTGAGATGGATGAGTGGTCATACAAGAAAAGACCGTATACATATTGAGGTTATTAGAAACAAATTAGGAGTGACACCAATAGAGGATAATATGAGAGAATATCGTTTAAGATGGTTTGGACATATAGAAAGAAAATCAAAAGAAGAACCTGTAAGAAGGTATGAAAGACTAAATTTGGAAAGTATTAAAAGAGGTAGAGGACGACCACAAAAGTGTTGGAAAGAAACAATAAAGAATGATCTAGCTTATTGGGAGTTAACTGCTAACATGACACACGATAGGGATTTGTGGAAACAAAGAATCCATGTAGCCGACCCTGTCTAGCTATGTCACATGGGTGCGGGTGCGAACATGGGTACGGGGTGGGATACGAAAAATTTCAAAATTTTTGGGTGCGATGACACAGCTAGGGTATATAATATTATATATTATATATAATATTCAAGCTACAACAAGTGAGACATCAGTTAACATTAGTATATGACAATAGCAAGTACACAACTTTATATTAAAGCAAAACAAATAAATGGTAAACAACTACTAATTTCATCATAATATACAAATGAATCTTCACTATCCGGACCCATTTATCCAAAAAGACCCGAACTTCAAAATCGATACCAGATTTTGAAGCGTGGAATGTCCACACAAAAGGAAGTGAAGAAGGTCCGCTTTGAGATATTTTTCTATGTTCATTGGAGGAGTTTTATGGGAGATGATGGAAGACAAACTGAAGGAGCATTTTGGAAACTATGGTGAGGTCACTCAGGTGGTCATCATGGGAGATAAGGTCACGAGTCGACTAGGAGTCTTCGGTTTCATCGTCTTCATGGATTACTCCATCTTTGATCGGGATCTACAGGATAAATACACTATAGACGGCAAAACCGTGAGTTACAAAAAAAAATTGCATTTTTTTTTACCATGCCGCACTGACACGGTGTCGGTGTCGCACCCGTGTCGAGGTCGATACTCCACCCCTTAGAAGTGCCTGTGTGACTTGGTCGTAGTATGGGAAAAGGCTTAGTTATTGTTGTATCATATTTTTTTTTCTTTTTCTTATACCAATTTTTTGTTATTAAATTACGATACAGAACGGTATGATATGATACAATATATATCATATCGTGGACCAAAATGATACACGATACGATACACATCAAACAACACTCGATAAAATATTGAAACACTCAAAATTACAACAATAACAACCTAGCCTTTTCCCATACTAGATGGGGTTGGCTACATGGATTGTTTGTTTCCAGAGAGCCCTATCATGTGCCATGTTAGCAGTTAACTCACAATAACCTAGATCATTCTTTATTGTATCTTTCCAACACTTTTGTGGTCATCCTCTACCTCTTTTAATAATTTATTAATTTTGTTTTTCATACCTTCTTACAGGTTCTCTTCTTTGGATCTTCTTTCAATATGTCCAAACCATCTTAAACGATATTCTCTCATTTTTTCCTCTATTGGTGTCACTCCTAATTTGTTTCTAATAACCTCATTATGTATAATGTCTTTTCTTGTATGACCACTCATCCATATCAACATCTTCATTTCTGTTACATACATGTTGATGATTAATTGCCCAACACTCAGAACCATAAAACATGATAGGTCTAATTGTTGCTCTATAATATTTACCTTTTAACTTTAATGATATCTTCTTATCACAAAGAATACCTGATGCTCCTCTCCATTTTAACCAACCAACATTAATTCTATGCATAACATCTCCATCAATTCTTCCATCACTCCAAATTGACCTTAGGTATTTAAAACTTTCCTTTTGGGGATGCAATGTGTGCCAATTTTAATTTCTATGTCTTTTGAAGTAACCAAAAGATCAAACTTAGATTCCATATATTTTGTTTTGTTCTACTAAGTCGGAGGCCTTTGCTTTCTAATGTTTCTCTCCATAGTTCCAATTTTCTATTAACTTTTTTCTTAGACATCTCCCCTAATACAATGTCATCTGCAAATAACATACACCAAGGTACTTCCTCTTGAATGTGTTTTGTTAACTCATTAATCACATTATAAATATGGACTTAAAGTTGATCCTTGATGTAACCCAATATTAACTTCAAAGAAGTCTGCCATTCTTTCATGAGTCCTCACACATGTTTTTGCACCATCGTACATGTCTCTTATAAGGTTAATGTATGTCAATGAGATACCTCTTTTTTCCAAGGTTTTCAAAAAAAACCTCTCTCAGTATCCTATCATAAGCTTTTTCTAGATGAAAATATCATTTGAAGGTTTTTCTTTTTTGCTCTAAAATGTTCCACAAGATGTCTCAAAAGGTGAATTGCTTCAACAGTAGATCTGCCTGGCATGAATCCAAATTGGTTATCTGTTGTACTCGATACTTGTCTTAACCTACGTTCGATAATTCTTTCCCATAATTTCATAGTAGGACTCATTAACTTGATACCTTGATAATTCACACAATTTTGAATGTCTCCCTTGTTCTTATATATGGGTATAAGTGTACTTGCTCTCCATTCCTCAAGCATCTTTTGGTTTTTCCATATTTCATTAAATAGTCTTGTGAGCAAAGTGATTCTTATTTCTCTTACGATTTTCAAAACTTCTATAGTAATATTGTCTGGTCCTACCGATTTACCACCCTTCATATGTTTAAGAGCTTCTTCTTTGACTTCATTCTTTTGAATACATTGGTAGAAATATTAGTTTATATAATTTTCTGATTTGGCTAACTCTCCTAAGCTAATACTAACATATTTATTTTCATTTAAAAGCTTATAAAAATAGTTTTTTCATCTATTTCTATATCATCATTTGCCACTAGAATTCTTCATCCTCGTTTTTTATGCATCTAACAAAATTAAGATCTTTAGTTTTCTTATCTTTAGCCCTAGCTATCCTAAAAATATCTCTTTCACCCTTTTTTGAGTTGAGTTTCTTATATAAATCCTCCAAAATTTTAGTTTTTGCTTCACTAACAGCTTTTTTCGCTTCCTTCTTTGCTTTCTTTTAAGCTTCTAAAGTTTCACTAGTTTTCTTAGCACAATGTAATTTGTAACATGCCCTCTTTGCCTTGATTTTATTTTGCACTACTTCACTCCAGCATTAGGCTTCTTTTTGTGCCGGTATACCTCTCTTAGATTCTCCTAACACATCTTTTAACACTTTCCTAATATGTATAGTCATATTGTTCCACATATCACAAGGTGTACCAACATAATAAATCCATAACTAAAAGTCGATGTTGGGTTGTTAAGCTTTCTCCTGGAATTACCTTGCAATCTTTACAACACGCTCTATCCTTTTTCTACAAAAAGTAATCAATTTGTGTTTGTGATAAGCCACCCTTATAAGTAATTAAATGTTCATCTTGCTTTTTGAAAATTGTATTAACTATAAAGAGATCAAATACCATAGCAAAAATTTAAAATCTCCCTACCTTCCTCATTTATATCCTTAAAGCCAAAGTTTTCATGAATACCGTGATATCCTAATGCCTCTTTACCAACATGTCCATCTAAGTCTCCTCCTAAACAAATCATCTCTCTTTGTGAAATTCTTTCAATCACCTTATCTAACTCTTCCCAGAAAACCATCTTTATACTATCTTCTAGTCCTACTTGAGGTGTGTAAATACAAACTATATTCAAAACTCTGCTCATAACACTAATTTCAACGTCATGATTCGGTCACCATATCGTTATATGTCTACTACACTATTGTAATGCCTAAAATTTTGAGTGTGTAGGTAGCCCACTACATAAAGTCTTCCTTCTTTGTGGCCACATGGCCCACATCTAGTCACAATACAACCTCTAGATGAGAAGATAATAACATACAATTTATCTGAAATTTGAGATACAAAATAAGTTAAAATTTAGTTTTGGAGCCAAACTAACTTTAAAAACCGAGAAATCTTTATTTCAAGGATATCTCGTTTTATCAACTTTTATTTTTGTTCCATTATAGGTAAAGGCATATAAATCAAAGGGTTTTCTTGTGCATGTATTTAAGGGGTTTTCATTGCACGTTATGTGAAAGAAGTAACTCAATTTGAGGTAGTAAAAGCATACCGCTCCTATGGATTTCTTTTCATTTGAATTTCAAGTTGTTTTGAATTACAAGGATCTTGTCTTGAATTACAAGGAAAATGAAAGTTTGACTTTAATCTACTTCCCCATCTACAACAGGAACTTTCTTTTTCAATTTTAAGCAATTCTTTACAATATGTCCTATATCTTTATAATAAAAACAAGTTATCTCTTTTTTGGTGTCACTGGAAATTTCTAGTTTGAAGTTGGAGGTGAGTATGGCTTTATATATGCCCCGGTCTAGATAGAGCCAATGCAACATCTTTTTGAAGTCTAGCTCTACGTAATCTTGTTTCTACCATTAAAAGGTTGACAATCACTTATTCTTGTGTTGAAAATGACTTCCGGTGCATAAGAGAGGACATTACTCATTCAAATTCCTCTCAAGCTTCTAAGAAGTTGATAGATGAAATCTTCGTTTTATTCATATTACCTTTTATCAAAACAATGTGTATATTTCTCTTCATAGCTATCAAGTTGGTACCAAATATTTGAAAACTCATTATAGTATTCATTTATCTCTTTATCGACTTGTTTAAGAGATAGATCTTATCCTAGAGGGCCATCATATAAGCACATCATTTTGAACATGAGCTTTCTTTAAGTAGGCTTATGCATCTTTAGCATTTATAAAGTCCAACAAAAAATGATTATTCACATTGTTCTTAAGAACTCATAAAATAATTCTATGATCTTTTCATATTCTTTTTTTTATTTCAAAGTAGCACTTATAGAGGGTTCTCTTCTACGTACACAACTCCATAGTTTTTGAAATATAGGTAATTTTTGATTGATTGAGCCTATTTTTTATAGTTACAACTAGTTAAACAGAAGTTAAATCATTTTTCTTTCATCAAGAATCTCAAAAACAAAATTAAATACCTTAGGTAATTACCTGAATTGGTGAAGAAACAGCCCACAATAGAACCAAATATCTTTTCTTCTTTGGGAATGCTTTCTACTATGTGGCATGCTTCGGAAAGTAGCCCCAAGAGTGATCAGTGCTATGATACCATACCATGTAAAAGAATAATACCTTTTAAGTGTTTCACCATTGACTGTCACAGTCCACCACTTAAATCACAAGAGACTAGCCACCAATGTGGCTATAAACACCTCAAATAACACAGAATAAAGGTGCTCAACTGAATAACATAGAATCAAATCACATTAATCAGCCATTGGGCTTGAATAAATATGTACAAAATAAGGAGAACTCCCTCAAAAGTCAAAACAGTTAGATTTTTACCGGTTGGATTGGAGGGCTTCCAACAGCTAGAAATCTAACCGTTGGGCCTGCTGCTAGGCTTGGTGTCCAACGATGGGACTTGGATCTGAGGCACTGTGGCCTGGGCTTGTGGGTCTTTACGTGAACCTAAATAAAAAAAATACAAAATATATTCATATACCTTTTAACAGTCAAGTCAATGTGGATAACCTTCTCTAATAGCACCATCAATACAATTGATATACCTGTTAATGCCTCCTTTTTCATCTTCTGGTTGGTGTCAGCTCCTTGATTATAATGTTGAACCTTACATGTTTTCTTTCGGCAGATCTACATTGAGTAAAGGTGGGACTTTCTTCCCACCGAAATACAAGAACATTAATAAAAATTATTCCCCATGAGTGAATTCTTAGGCAATAAAATATAGTTTATCCACCCTAAAAGATCTTTTAGATCTGCTGATGTTTTCTGTGTAATATCTCTTGAAAAGCAGGCACAGAACAAAGTAGTTGGTGTCAAGATGGTGGGAAATGATTACAATAAAGAAGAAAAGCGTCCTTTTCTCAACAGTTTCAGGACTCATGAGAATGGCTTAGAGGTAATCTTCTTATTCAATTTATTATGGAATATAATGAAGTCATAGGCCGACTTGAAAAGGAAAGTTGAAGTCATCGACAATTTCATGCTTCATAGGAAGGTGGATGGTTGAACATAGATCATACCATGCATCCTTTTTTGTGGCGGATTATTTCAATCATGTTTGTAGTATTGTACGTAGTTATAGTAACAAAATATGGACATTACTTTTTTAAAATTCAAGATGATTGTGGCATTGACATCTTTAAATTTTATTTCTTGACATGTATAGTTTTCATTCTTGAAAACATAATCCAAGACAAAATAGGAAGGTATTTTTGCCTTTTGCATCAAGCTCATACTTCTGAATAACGTTGATCCATAAGTGCAGACCATAGTAATTGGAAGAGATGAAGAGATGTATGAGTAACTTACATAAATTGATGATTTTTTCCTTAATACGGGTATTGTACTATGCATATGAATTTATAAAGTTATAATTCATTACTCAAATACTACAGCAATATCATGTTGTTTTAACAATCCTAACAGCCAAACCTGTCTCCATCAAACCTCTTTTTGCTGGTAGAATCAGCTTTCAGGAACAACATGTCTGACAGTATTGTTTAGTTTCTTTCTCATAGTCCTACATAAGGGAAGTCACATTTATGTCAAACTTCCTTGAGTTCATGTTCAAGTACCCCGATCAATTCTTTACCACTGTAAAGTACTTTGAACTCTTTCTCCTTGTGCAGCTTTATGCAGGAACCCCTGGCTGCCCTACTTGGCAGCGAAAATTAAATAGCGAGGATCAAGCTGTTTCAGAATTCACACCAAGTTACAGAGAGATGTTTCAGATGGTAGCTTATCTCAAGAAAGTGCTTGCATCCTATTTTACCGGTTCCATTTTGTTCAGTAACTTCAGACATTATTAGTGCTACTTTATAGCGCTTCATTTTGCTGCTGGTTTTACCTGTGTGGAACTTATCTGGATTCCCTAACATAACCTTTTTGAATTGATGAAGGCTCCTCTAGGTCTGAGATTGCTGCTGCATATTAGAAGAGAAACATCAAAAGGACGGGTATATGATTGTTGGCATAGACTTTATCTTTTCTTGATGAATATTTCAAACAGCAGAACCAACTGAACTTGTGGGTTAAAAAACTTAATTAACAGCATTTTCGCCCCATTTATTTCTTAAATTTGCAGAAGGTAATAATTGATCCTTTCACTCAGCGCAAAATCCTCCTTTCTCAAGGGGTTCCATTAGGAGGAATTGGGTAACTACATGATAACCATGTTTTCTTGCATTATAATTTTTTGTTTTCCTTTTCCTTAATGCTAAATGATTTATTTTCTGGAATCTGGTTCTTAATATTATATAAAAGTAACCAGAAAATGTGGAGAACATGCTCATTAGATGTTATTCCTCCCTTCATCGACATGAATCCTTCATCTCACTCTACTAAAATCAGAAGATTTTCTTCTGATTTTCATGTCACCAGTTTCTTGTTTCCTTGACTGAAACAGGAAGCTTATTTTTCAGTTCAGGAAGCATCGGCAGAAGCTATAAAGGGGAATTTCAACGGTGGCAACTATTTCCTGGGGAATGGACGGAAGCACCGGTATTAGCAAATCAATTTTCAGTAAGAAGCAACCACCTTTCTCATCTATGTATTCCCTATGACGGTTCTGTTGATGAGCAAGTAGCATAAGGGATATACATTCATGTCAACCTCTGTAACGTTGTTTTTTCTTTTTATAAGCATGGTTGAGATATGCTACCCATGTCTGAAGAACATATCTATTAAGGTTCTGTACTAGGGATGGCAACAGGGCAGGTATAGGTTCGGGTTCTCTTTTTCCTGATGGGTACAGGGCAAAACTGGATCATATATATTATATGTTTTTGTATATGTTTCTATGTACGTTATATGTTTGTATGCATATATATATATATATATATATATATATATAGATATAGATATATACACACCAACATGTATATACACATATGTGTATACATAAAGACATAAATATGTATAGATATATGTATATACAAACCAGTGTTATCCGTGGTCGAACCGAAACCCATGTTTTTTGTGGGTTTTCTCTCTCTCTCTAGACCTCTCTAAGCTCTCTAAGAACCATTCTTCGCCTTCTTGGTGTTCAAGGCTCCAAAACTGTGCTCTACGGTATCCGTGCAAGTCTCCTATCTCGGATTTAGGTATATTTTTAGTGTTTTTTCATTTTTATTTATTGTTTTTTTCATTTTTTTTTTTGAATGACAAAATATGAAGTTATTAAGTATGTGGATATAATTTTTATTGCATTCATGAAGTGGGAGGCACTCTATTTGAGTGTTATTTGACGATTAGGGATTTACGAAGTACTTTTATTTTCAGGTTTTTGGTTGAATTAAAGTACTCAATTGAGATGGCAGAAAGGGGTGTTAGAGACTCTCATTCTTGTTCTGATGATCCGGCATGACAGTAGGGTACACCAGTTAAGAGTTCTAGATGAAAGATCAGATGTTTATTTTGTGAGAGGGTGGTTAGTGGTAGAATTTCAAGGTTGAAACACCACCTAGCAGGTACTAGGAAAGAAGTTGCTCCATGCACAGACAGAGTTAGAAGTTTGCCAGAAGGTATTAAATGACAATGTCTGCAGATGATTGAGAGTATACACGAAAGGAGACAACAAAAGCATGATTTGGAGATGTTTGAAGAAGATGATGATGCTACTAGATTTGGATTCACTGATAGTTTGCCTTCAGATGCTAGAACAAAGATTGATAGTAGCAGTTCACGAGCACCTAGCAGGAGAAAGAGGGTTGCTAAAGACTTTGAAGGTGGTAGAAGAGAAAGTTCAGGAAGGAGTAGAGGAAGAGCTTCTTGTAGCATACATTCATTTTTTCCTCCTCTTACTATACCTGGTGCTCAACTTGGAATTCGTGTTGTTATGGCTTCTAACATCGGTCCAAGATACAAGATGCCCTTCTATCAGAAGTTGAGAGAAAAGATCTTAGATAATACCGTAATTGAAGTGCAATAATATTGTTCGACATTGAGAGAGTTATGGAAGAAGACAGGTTGCACTATCGTGACAAATGGATGGACATATAGGCGAGGAAGGACCATGCTAAACTTTCTTATCTACTGTCCTAAAGGACTTATGTAAATGACTTATGTTTTTGAGATCTTTTGATATGTCAGAGGAGATGCACACTGCAAATATTCTACAACAAGAATTTAATAAGGTTATACAAGAGGTTGGGCTAGAGAATGTAATCCAATTGATTACAGATAATGCAGCTAATTACAAAGCAACTAGGAATGAGTTAAGTGATATTTATGGGACTTTCTACTAGATACTATGTGTAACCCACTGTTTAGATCTCATCCTTGAGGACATTGGTGAGATGGATGAAATAAAGGCAACAATTGAGTGTTGCCAAGATATTACAAAATTCATTTACAATCATGCATTTGTTTTATGTATGATAGGAGATATTCAGAAGGTGCAGAGCTTATTTGAATAGCTGCAACTTGGTTTGCAATAAACTTCTTATTTGTACAGAGTATTATGAGACAGAAGCAAGCATTGAAGAGAATATTCTCCTCAGATAAGTGGCAACAATTTGCAGAGTTACCTCAAAACAGAAGAAATATAAAGCTGAATGAGATTTCCGATACAGTCTTCAGGAGTCCATTTTGAAATGCATGTGTTAGACTGTTGAGGATTACATGTCCTTTAGTAAAGGTTTTGAGATTGACTGACAGCGAGGAGAAACCATCTATGGGTTACCTTTATGAAGCCATGGATAGGGCAAAAGAAGCCATTAAAAATAATTTTAATAGAAAAAAGAGAGATTATATGCCCATGTGGAAAATAATTGATAATAGATGGAATAAATAATTGCATCCAGTGTTGTTTGACGCGTATTGTATCGCGTATTGCTGGGCTCCACGATACGGGCGTATCGTATCGTATCGTACTTTAATATTAAAATAATATAAAAATTATTTAAAAAATCAAGAAAATTAGTAAAAATCCGAAAAAAATCTGGAAAAATCTGATAATTGCTTTAAATTCATATAATGCAAAGTTTAACACAGATTAATCATTCAACATTGAACAATTGTATCCAAAATTACATATTTTGAAGCAAAAAATGAAATATATTTACATTTTACATATTTTAATTTATATCAAGATTATTAACTAAATAATCTTCATCTTCTACTTGATAAAAATTCAAAGTTTCTCATCACCTTCTACTTTAAAATGAAAATCTTCATCTCCTTCGTGATATTGTTGCACTTCAAATTAATTCATGCAATGTCTTCTTCGGTTAGGAGTGCATTTTCTTCGTTATCTTCCATAATCCACTCATCTAATATATCAAAATTAACGAACTGCTATCTTTATACATGTAGTTGTCATATTTGCTAATTTTCATATGTGAGCAAAACAATGAGCTCAATTTCTTTGATTATTGACTCTATGACACCTTAGTGATGTGATATTATTACTTGATGATATCCCTTTTTCTCTTACAATTAGCTTTTTAACTAATGCTTGAGCTTTATTTCTCACTTCACAGACTGAGTTAAGCCTCACACATGCATGTTCAACTCAATGAAAGTCACGTAAGGTGAACCCTAAAATAGTGAAGTTGTGAAATGCCCACTTAATGAACCGAGACAACCAAATGTTTTTAATTGTTTGCGATCTCATGAAATTAGAAACTGCTAGCTGAAATATACCTAAAAGTTGGCAACAAAAAGGAAAATAATTTTGTCACAATTTTTATTTGTTTATAAATTATTTTTATTCAATAAATAAAATTATAAACCCAAATTACAAGCATAGGGAAGTGAAGAGAGGCGAAGAGAGGCCAGAAACCTACAAATTTTTTTTTTTTAATTTGAAAAAAAAGTGATTTTTTTTTTAGCGTATCGCCCGTATCGTACGATATGGGCTGTACCGTATCGTACAATACAGTATGATAACCTGTATCTTACGATACGATACGTATCAAATCGTATCGTGATACAGTGCGATACAGATAACACTGATTGCATCAACCTATTCATGCAGCAGCATATTATCTAAACCCATCATTCAGATACTCAGCAACCTTCAAAAGGGACAGTGAGGTTAATCGAGAGATCATTGATTGTATTGATAGATTAGTCCCTGATGAGAGCATAGCAGAGGCTATACATCGAGAGATGGAGATTTATGATAATGCTCTTCACTTGATGGGTTTGCTTATAGCAATTCACAATTGCACTACGATGCATCCAGGTAAATTGTTTATCTTCGTATTTAAGTTTCATCTTATATTACTGTAGATTATATCTCTAATGTTTGTCTTTTTCTACATATGTTTGGTGAAATAGGTTTGGAATTGATTATCCTAACCTTATAGATTTTGTAATAAGAGTCCTGAGCCAAACTTGTAGTGCAATGGGTTATGAAAGGAATTGGAGTGGCTTTGAACACATCCATACAAAGAAGCGCAATGGGTTGGAACATAAGAGACTAAATGATTTAGTTTTTATTCGTTGTAGCATGCATCTTCGTGAAAGGTAATGTTGTATTACTTAAATGTTCAATTCAATCAATTGCTTGACTTCACTTTTTCATATTATTTACTAATTGTTTATCTTTGTTTGTTGTAGGCAATTAAAAAAATGTAATAGACAAGAAAGCCAATTTGATCCAATAAGTTTGGATAATTTTGATATATTAGAAGATTGGATTATAGAAGATAGTGAAGAAAATGCTCTCCTAACTGAAGAATACATTGCATGGATTAATTTGGAAGAAGCGCAACAACAATATTAAGGAGACGAAGAATTTGATTTTCAAGTAGAAGGTGATGCCGATGCTGATGCTGAGGATCTTAAGCAAGGAGAGGATGAAGATTATTTAGTTGATGATCCTAACTATAATTTGTAAAATGTAAATGTATTTCATTTTTTTATTCAAAATATGTAAATTTGGATGCAATTGTTCAATGTTGAATGCTCAATCTCTACTAAACTTTGCATTATGATTATATGAATTTAAAGTAATTACCAGATTTTTCCATATTTTTTCATATTTTCTTGATTTGTTTTGGATTTTTACTAATTTTTTTTAACTTTTTAATTAATTTTTACATTATTTTAATATTAAAGTATGATACGGGCGATACGATATGATACACCCGTATCATGGAGCCCAGCGATATGCGATACGATATGCGTAAGACAACACTGATACAAACAGACACAAGTATATATATAATATATCGGGTATGGGTCGCAGAAAGTATCGGGTTGGCTACGGATTGGAGCATCTTATCCCCGTACCCAAACCCGAATCTGATGGGGTCAGGTATTCCCCACTCCGTTTGGGTCAAGTCGGATCGGGTCAATATTGCGATCCCTGTGCTGGACCCATAATAGGACATTACGATCCTTAACCTGTACTCTTCAATGTCGAGGCAGCACTATACATTTTAAATATTTCTCACTGCTACTTCACTAGGACATTTAATGAATGTTTTGATAGTTATTACTCTATCAGTGAGTTAAAAATGAAAATGGTACTTTTTCTTTTAGTTATGTGAGATATTATCGATAATAACTATATTTATGCTTATATGTGGTCATGTCCAAGCCCCCATGTTTTTTGAAAATTAGTAGAAATGGAGAGGAGGGGAAGGAAAGTCCTGTCTCACACCTACACCTACACCCATATCGGCACCTGCACCCTCACCCATGTGACAGCATGCGAGCATTTCTTCTTAGAGTTGTTTCTTTATAAGTTCCTTGAATGTACATTCTCATAGCATCTAAATTTCAAGGACTTAATGTTTGAAGAGCCACTAAGTCTTTTTGTCTAATCTTCTTTAACTATGCTTCTGATTTTCTTGTTTATCTGCTTTTACTGTGTTATGCAGCCGTAGCCTATGGCATTTAATGATGGCAGCATGTCATTCTCATTCCTGAATCGTACTTCTAAAACCGGCATTTTAGTACTTCTATTACTGTATTAGATTTTGAAGTTGAAGCTAGAGAGAAGTCATCTTATGTATGTTTCCACCATTGAGATTGTTTACTTGCTGTCCAAATGCTGCGGTTTCCTAAAATCAAAGTCATTGAGTTTGTTCACTTTCATCATGTGGTTTAAGATGCTCAGTATTTTGCAGGTTCCCTTAATGAGCTTGATCTTTTGCAAGTAGTTGATATCAAATTCATATCCTTAAGGGCATCATTCTTGAACAGTTGAAGGCATCAACTGTTGTGCACGATATACTTCATCACTTCTTTATGGAAATTTGATCATTGAACTCATTTTCGAGCAGCTCATATATTGGTATAAAACTATGGCTAATGTGCATCCTAAGCAGTGGCGTTCTTTTATTCCTAGAGCTGCAAATGGGCCTGGTATGAGCTGAACTTGGACCTATTGTGCGTAGCTCATTCAGACAGACAACTAGCTTGAGCAATCAATATTCTCAAATCAAGTGCAACAACAGCAACAACTTTTGTCACATGGGTGTGGGTGGGAGTACGGACTGGGGGGGGGGTGCCAGTGCAGGTGTTGGGAATGACAATTTTAAAAAATCATGGGTGCAGCATCACAACTATATATATATATATATATATATATATATATATATATATATATATATATATATATATATATATATAATTTATATATACATATTAAGTACCCTTTATGCATATTATTATATATAATTGATAATATCTCATAAAGTTATTGGTGATTAGAAAATGCCAATAAGTGGGTCAATCCAGATTATCATTTTCATAAGTTAACTCATTTTAGAGAAGATCTTGCAGAGCCAAGAGAGAGAGTGCAGAGAAGAGCCTTGTGCAGAACCGAGTAGGTGCAGCCACGGGTGCAGTGCAGGAGCCAGGCGCCAGGAGCCTAGCGCCGTGAACCTCCCCAGTTGCCTTCAACCGTGCGCCTCTTCTCAGCCTCAGCCGAGTACCCCTTCTCCCGACGCCCAACCGTAGGGCCTTCAGCCCGGGACACCAACCTTCAACCTTCAGCCTTCCGTCCTTCAGCCAGGCGTACCGCAGGACCCCAGGGGCACAGCCTTAGCGCCATAGCGTCAGCCAGGTGCACAGCAGACCCCAAGGCGCGGCCTCTAGCGCCGCAGTGTTCAGCCAGGCACCTCAGCAGAGTGCCACGCGCCTCAGGACAGCCTCCCCGTGTTCAGCAGGGTTCAGCCAGGCGCCCCAGCCGTGTGCCACGCGCCACAGGGCCGAAACCCCCTTTTGTTCCACAGCAACGTCAGCAGGCGCGGTACCCCGCGTCCAGCCCCGTCAAGTGCCAACGGTGCTTGCAGCCCAGAGCCAGCCTTCATCCTTCCGGCCGATCTTCATCCATCAAGTCTATTGGAGTTGTGGGAAGTTTGTGAACCTCCCTTGACCTTAGCTAGGCGAATCCAGTGTGGGTTCTTCCGAACCCTTAACTAGTGCAAAAGAAACCCCGATCACAGGCGGGTGAATTGTTTTGGGTGTGTTGCTTGGTTTTAATCGAAGTGTTATTTCTTTCACTTAGCATTCTTGCCTCAAGCTTTGGAATCCTGAAAAGATCGGTATAGTGAAGGGCTGATAGGATCCAACCGGATTCTAGCTATCACGGGTGTTAAAGGTTTCGAAAAATTTTCTTTGAAAAATTAACACCGTGACAGTTTGGTATCAGAGCCAATCCAGAACGTGCTCTCTTTTCGCTGGACACGTTCCTCAGCGGATAGCCCCTGCTCGTGACTCCCCTTGACTAGTTGGGCGTCGAGAGAAGATCTTGCAGAGCCAAGAGAGAGAGAGTGCAGAGAAGAGCCTTGTGCAGAACCGAGCAGGTGCAGCCACGGGTGCAGTGCAGGAGCCAGGCACCAGGAGCCTACTACCGTGAACCTCCCCAGTTGCCTTCAACCGTGCGCCTCTTCTCAGCCTCAACCGAGTACCCCTTCTCCCGACGCCCAACTGTAGGGCCTTCAGCCCGGGACACCAACCTTCAACCTTCAGCCTTCCGTCCTTCAGCCAGGCGTACCGCAGGACCCCAGGGGCGCAGCCTTAGCACCACAGCGTCAGCCAGGTGCACAGCAGATCCCAAGGCGCGGCCTCTAGCGCCGCAGTGTTCAGCCAGGCGCCTCAGCAGGGTGCCATGTGCCTCAGAACAGCCTCCCCGTGTTCAGCAGGGTTCAGCCATGCGCCCCAGCCGTGTGCCACGCGCCACAGGGCCGAAACCCCCTTTTGTTCCACAGCAACGTCAGCAGGTGCGGTACCCCGCGTCCAGCCCCGTCAAGTGCCAACGGTGCTTGCAGCCCAGAGCCAGCCTTCATCCTTCCGGTCGGTCTTCATCCATCAAGTCGATTGGAGTTGTGGGAAGTTTGTGAACCTCCCTTGACCTTAGCTAGGCGAATCCAGTGTGGGTTCTTCCGAACCCTTAACTAGTGCAAAGGAAACCCCGATCACAGGCGGGTGAATTGTTTTGGGTGTGTTGCTTGGTTTTAATCGAAGTGTTATTTCTTTCACTTAGCATTCTTGTCTCAAGCTTTGGAATCGTGAAAAGATCGGTATAGTGAAGGGCTGATAGGATCCAACCGGATTCTAGCCATCACGGGTGTTAAAGGTTTCGAAAAATTTTTTTTGAAAAATTAACACCGTGACAGTTTGGTATCAGAGGTCAGCTCCAGTCCCATCTTTTCCTCTCTCTTGGGCCACCTGCCCATTTTTTGCTCATGTGCACACGCCTACTAGCTACCCACCTGGTTGCCCTCGGCCTACAATGCGACTCTCGGGATGACACCACATCCACCCGTCGTGAGTATGCAACTCCCTGCGCCAAGGAAGGTCCCTTCCGGTCACTCACCTGTACCGGTGTGCGAATGTCACTACATCTCGCACCTACCTCTCCCTGACTCGCACCAACTCCCCGTTCACCACCACCTACTCGGCTCACATCCGCCGACGTTATGGCCTTCGGAACGGCCTGTTGCTGTGCTCCGGTTGCAAGGAATACACTCCTTTCACTCACATACGTCGCTTGTGCAATGGGAAATACAGAAACTGAGGAAAAAGATTTGCGTGCCTGATCACGCATATACTCGGACTGGAATGAGGCTGGGCAGAGTTCCCTCGAATGGACCTGTGGTTCGGTGAATGTCTGCACCGTCTGCTCCTCCAACTGAGCTACATGCATGCTCAACTGAGCTAGGCTCCGTTCCAAGTCTTGTTGAAGTTTAGCTTGGGATACCTGCAAAACTTCCATCTTCTGCAAGATCTGTCGCAACAGATCGTCTGTCTTTGGTCGGTGGGAACGACCAATGTCTTCCCCGGCTCCTGTTCCTGTCTTTTTCATTATGTATACAGCTTGGTTACAAGATTTGACACGAAACAAGAGCTAACAGACCCAAAACCGAATGGTTTTTACATTGCAGATTTTCTGCAGAACCGCACAGCTGAATTTTAACCAACTTTGACACGTGAAACTAACCACTTACAAACACCGAATTGAAAAACCAAAACCACCTAGAACAAGTCTGATGTACAGAGAACCCGTGTGCCAAATTTCGGCTCAATCCAACTTCATTTGCCCTGCCAAACTGATTATACAAAACCTCCAAAATCCATATTCGGGTTTTGTATAACAGCCTGTCTGCAACTGTGGAAAGCAACTTTTCCGGTGGATTTCTTCCAAAATTCCGGCCAATCTCTGTTGTTCAGAGTCACCTTGTTCCTGTTTGATGTCTTCACACTGAGAAACAAAATGTTAGTCTCACAAAAACATCAAACACATCAGTCTACACACGAATTTTGCAGACGTTCCATTTCTGCAAAAACTGGTTTTTCGGTCCACTTCGGCTGGCGTTTCCGGACAGCAACCTTCGTGATCTTCACGAACCGAATGCTTTCTATTGATAGAAATACTCCACCACGAAACAGCTTTAGCCCTGTTCCAATCAGCCTACACAGTCCAAAACCGAACGACAAATTCTGCAGAAACCATCTGTCAGAATTCTGCTGTCTTCTTTCGGTTTGCTTCCGAATGTGTGTTTCGATCAATTTTCCAGCGGAAAATGCATGGAATCGAGCAATTAGGCTCTGATACCAATTTGTCACGGGACAATTTTTGACTCCAAATTTTTCGTCGCCTTCGTCGGCCCGTGATGGCTAGAATCACCAAGTGATCCTATCAGCCCCAATCCGGAACGTGCTCTCTTTTCGCTGGACACGTTCCTCAGCGGATAGCCCCTGCTCGTGACTCCCCTTGACTAGTTGGCTCACCCAAAATCACATGTCAAGTGTGTAGGGAGTCGGGATCAGCTCCTCCGATCTCCATGCCAAGAACATAACGAACCTATGTTCTAAGACCAAAACAAAACACACAACACACACTTACATCAACTAGACTGGAATGAACTGAACACTTCCACAGAACATTAATCTGTCCGCACAGATTCTAGCTACTTATGGTTCACACACAAACCACACTGAGCCCACACACTCAATTAGCTAAGTTCTATAGTGGAAGACTCCCCACACCACAGGGAAGATTAACGGCAACACATCTGCTGCCCAACGTTCAGCACCACTGCTGTGGAACTCGGCTGATACCTGAAGCTTCGGTCCTGCTGCTGCCAAGGAGCATACTTGACTGCACCTAGTCCGCCTATCACTTGCTGTCGCAGCCTGCTGCCAGACCCAAACGCTAGCCTGCTACAGCACTCGGCTGCTGTGAAGCTTCTGCAACAACCGCAATGAGCAACCTGCTGTTGCAGGTTCTCTTCAGCTTCACGAGGGAACAGTGTCTCCCTCGTCTGCAAGTGGTTCAGCTGCACGTAATCAGCTGCAACAGACGACCTTCAGCAACTACCCAAGAAGCACTTCAGATGGTTCGGCTGGCTGCTGCTTGACTTCACAATGGAACACGGACTGCGGTTCTTCACAAAAGGGAAAAGCACCACTGCAACAATGAACGGTCTGTCGCTGTCCGCAAGTGGTTCTCCTTAGCACCAGCCACCGTCTTCAATCTGTTGCACTGTCACTCCAAGAGGGACTCGGCTGCCGTGGAACTCTGCTGCACTCCAATGCACCACAAAAGTGATGTTGCGTCTGCAAAGGAGAACAACGACTAGCTGCGACTGTCCGCAGAATTCCCTTCTGCGGCACTTCACGCCAAGTAAGCCTCGTCTACACTGCTGCTCCCGGTTGCCTTCTGCTGCCTGAAGAACTCGCGACCACACTGCTGGAGAAGAGGTTCGGCTACAGAGGAGAATCGGCCTCCACCTACTGCAAGAGAGAACAGCCAGCTGCTGCACTCACCTTGACGCTTCACAGCATCCGGTTGCCGCCAGGCTTCACAACCTCTCTTCAGCGTTCAACGGAGACCTCCTTCAGCCGTACCTGCAACTCCAGCCCACACGGGAACTCCAACACTTCACGGGGACAGGGGAACTCTCCAGCTTTAGCCTCTGCTCCAAGCGGCAACTTAAATCTGCAGGCTTGGAACCGCTCCCGCCAAAGGTGCTCCAGGCTTCAGCCGTTTAGCAACCGCTGATGCGCTGTCTTCTTCTTCAAGCCTTGCTGGTAACCGCAGCAACTGCTGGTCTTCACGGTATTCCATCTGGCTGAAGTAACCGCAGCAGTTCATGACCTGTCCTCAAGGAGACGCTAGCTTGGGGGATAACCGTTCCCTCCAAGCAAGGGACAGTTACTCCCTAACCGCTCCCTCCAGCTCTCGGTTCATTCTCGGTTCCAGCATGAACCGAATCAGGTGTTCCTTAATGAACTGGACCCAAGACCCAAACCCGTGGATCCACATCCGATCCAATACATGAACCGAACTACAAGACCTAGCCAACACTTAATCCAACCTAGCTGACCTAGTTGGACCTAACTCACGCCACTAGACCTAGCCCACTATGAACCGACACCACACTAAGCCAAGTAACACACACGACTCGACTTAGTCCAAGTTCATAGAACACACCCGGGCTTTACAATGGACCAAATACAACACATGTACATACAAGGGAGGTTTACATCAATCTGCGCGTGCGTCTACGCCCATGCGTCGCCTGGCGCTCGTGCTCTCTGAAGCCATCGGACGAAGGATGGGATGGGTGTGCGCGGGTGCGCGCGCCACAGGAATCCGTCCTGTGACAATTCTCCCCCGGCCAAGCTGGACCTCGCCCTCGAGGTCTCGTGATCATGTGCCACACTCTGGACACTCTTCACGTCCTCGGCTCTCTGCTCCTTCTCCTCACTTAGCTCCTGGAAGAAAACTCGCTTTTGGTCCTCGGTCTAGTGTCTGGCCACCCGCACTTCAGATAGTTCACGGCGGAATCTGCAAATCACCGTCAGTTGCACTTTCTCCCAAGAGACTCGGCTGCAGTGGAAAATCCACAACTCTAGTCCGCAAGTCCTCAACCCTCGAGCGTCTCTCCTCTTCTGCGCTATCCTTCAGATTATACTCAGTTGGTTGTGAGGGAACATCCGCAGCAACTTGCCACTGAGCTTTCCTTCACGAGGACCACCGCTTCCGCAGAGGAGATCAACCTGCTGCAACTGTCCGAAGAGCACTTCTGCTCTTCGGTTTTCCACGGAATTCCAGCCAAGTGAAGCAGAGTGCGTAGCCATCAGTGCAGCCGAACCTACCTGTTGTGTGGGTAGTCTTCCACCGTAGGAATTAGCTAGGCGAGTGGGTAAACTCAGCTTGGTTCAGGTGTGAACCATAACTAGCTAGGATCTGTGTGAGACAGATTTGTATTCCGTGGAAGTGTGGTTCAGTTCAGTCCATTGTACGTGTGTGTTTTGTTTTGGTCTTAGAACATAGGTTCGTTATGTTCTTGGCATGGAGATCGGAGGAGCTGATCCCGACTCCCTACACACTTGACATGTGATTTTCGGTGAGCCAACTAGTCAAGGGGAGTCACGAGCAGGGGCTATCCGCTGAGGAACGTTGCCAGCGAAAAGAGAGCACGTTCCGGATTGGGGCTGATAGGATCACTTGGTGATTCTAGCCATCACGGGCCGACGAAGGCGACGAAAAATTTGGAGTCAAAAATTGTCCCGTGACAGATTGGTATCAGAGCCAGGTTTCACAACCTCTCTTCAGCGTTCAACGGAGACCTCCTTCAGCCGTACCTGCAACTCCAGCCCACACGGGAACTCCAACACTTCACGGGGACAGGGGAACTCTCCAGCTTTAGGCTCTGCTCCAAGCGGCAACTTAAATCTGCAGGCTTGGAACCGCTCCCGCCAAAGGTGCTCCAGGCTTCAGCCGTTTAGCAACCGCTGATGCGCTGTCTTCTTCTTCAAGCCTTGCTGGTAACCGCAGCAACTGCTGGTCTTCACGGCATTCCATCTGGCTGAAGTAACCGCAGCAGTTCATGACCTGTCCTCAAGGAGACGCTGGCTTGGGGGATAACCGTTCCCTCCAAGCAAGGGATGGTTACTCCCTAATCGCTCCCTCCAGCTCTCGGTTCATTCTCGGTTCCAGCATGAACCGAATCAGGTGTTCCTTAATGAACTGGACCCAAGACCCAAACCCGTGGATCCACATCCGATCCAATACATGAACCGAACTATAAGACCTAGCCAACACTTAATCCAACCTAGCTGACCTAGTTGGACCTAACTCACGCCACTAGACCTAGCCCACTATGAACCGACACCACACTAAGCCAAGTAACACACACGACTCGACTTAGCCCAAGTTCATAGAACACACCCGGGCTTTACAATGGACCAAATACAACACATGTACATACAAGGGAGGTTTACATCAATCTGCGCATGCGTCTATGCCCATGCGTCGCCTGGTGCTCGTGCTCTCTGAAGCCATCGGACGAAGGATGGGATGGGTGTGCGCGGGTGCGCGCGCCACAGGAATCCGTCCTGTGACAATTCTCCCCCGGCCAAGCTGGACCTCGCCCTCGAGGTCTCGTGATCATGTGCCACACTCTGGACACTCTTCACGTCCTCGGCTCTCTGCTCCTTCTCCTCACGTAGCTCCTGGAAGAAACCTCGCTTTTGGTCCTCGATCTAGTGTCTGGCCACCCGCCTCCTGCGGTACGGCCCTGATGTTGGCGCTGGCCATCCGCCTCCTGCGGCACGGCACTGGTCTGGCGCTAGTCCACTGATGATGTGCTAGCACTGGCGTTCTACCTTTGACACCCATCATCTGCTCGGCTGGCACCCTCGCTACTGCCCTGACTGACCCTAGCACCCGGTCCTTGTCTCCACTGGACGACCCCCTGCCACTGGTGAAACCCGACCCTACCACCGGCCTCTCACTGGTCATATGTCTAGCAGCTCTCAAAGCATCTTGTGCCACGCCTACAACCACGTTCCCCTCCTGGAACGCTGTCTTGTCCCACCGTCTAACCTCGCCCCTTCGAGGAACCCGGCGACAAGACTCTCCACATTTCCTACTTGAAACGGGATCTATACTCTGCGCGAGCATCATCTGCGCGCCTGTCTTTCAGTACCAATCCCATACGCCTCCACGCGCCTCTGGGGATGTACCTACTCCACATCACTCGGGAAACACCTCGAGACCTTCGACCACATGGAGGATACCTCATCCTCACTCGAACTCTCGAGCACTTGTGCTCCCTACCATAGGCGTTCCGATGCGTGCTCCCCCAGCACCATCGGCAACTCCTCTTCGACCTTCTCATAGGTCGGCTCCAGTCCATCTTTTCTTCTCTCTTGGGCCACCTGCCCATTTTCCCAAGTCTTGTTGAAGTTCAGCTTGGGATACCTGCAAAACTTCCATCTTCTGCAAGATCTGTCGCAACAGATCGTCTGTCTTTGGTCGGTGGGAACGACCAATGTCTTTATGAAATTTCTTTGTGATATATCACTAAAAAATATTTAAGCTAACTCATTAATAAAGCCGGATTGTGTTTTGTTGGTTCCTTAACACCTTTTTAGTATTCCTCAACTTATTTTAAAGTGTTCACTATTTAGTTTCTCACACCTTACTGAGAGCTTCATTTTGTTGCTTCTCTACATGTTTAGACCATTTTAAGCTAAGCTTGTCTCTTTCATTTCATCTGTTATTAATGTTACTCATAACTTTTTCTCTAGTAACTTCATTATGGATACAACCTTTTCTTTTATGATCACATACCATCTCAACATCTTCATTTCTGTTAGATATCTTTCCTATATGCTCATTGTTGACCGCCCAACACTCAACATGGTATAACATTGTTGGTTTAAGTGTTATTTTATAACATTTCCAGCATTAATGCTACACTTATCACACAAATCACCTAACACACCTTTCCATTTTAACTAACTTCTATTAATTCTATGTATGACATCAACAACAACAACAATAACTAGGCCTTTTCCCATACTAGATGGGGTCGGCTACATGGATTCATTGTTTCCACATAACCCTATCATGTACCATGTTAGCAGTTAACTCACAATAACATAGATCATTCTTTATTGTTTCTTTCCAACACTTTTGTGGTCGTCCTCTACCTCTTTTAATACTTTCCAAATTTAGTTTTTCATACCTTCTTACTGGTTCTTCTTTTTATCTTCTTTCTATATGTCCAAACCATCTTAAACGATATTCTCTCATTTTCCCCCTCTATTGGTGCCACTCCTAATTTGTTTATAATAACCTTATTATGTATACGGTCTTTTCTTATATGACTTCTCATCCATTTCAACATCTTCATTTCTATCAGAGACATCTTTTGTATATGTTGATGATTAACTGCCTAACACTCAGAACCATATGACAGGTTTAATTGCTGCTGTATAATATTTACCTTTTAACTTTAATGGTATCTTCTTATCACAAAGAATACCTTATGCTTCTCTCCATTTTAACCAACAACAACAACTAAGCCTTTTCCCATACTAGACGGGGTCGGCTACATGGATTCTTTGTTTCCACAGATCCCTATTGTGTGCCATGTTAGCAGTTAACTCCCAATAAGCTAGATCATTCTTTATTGTTTCTTTCCAACACTTTTGTGGTCATCCTCTACCTCTTTTAATACTTTTTAAATTTAGTTTTTCTAGCCTTCTTACAGGTTCTTCTTTTGATCTTCTTTCTATATGTCCAAACCATCTTAAATGATGTTCTCTCATTTAATCCTCTATTGGTGCCACTCCTAATTTGTTTCTAATAACCTCATTATGTATATGGTCTTTTCTTGTATGACCACTCATCCATCTCAACATCTTCATTTCTGTCACAGACATCTTTTGTACATGTTGATGATCCATAAAACATGGCAGGCCTAATTGCTGCTCTATAATATTTACCTTTTAATTTTAATGGTATCTTCTTATCATAAAGAATACCTGATGCTCCTCTCTATTTTAACCAACCAACATTAATTCTATGTGTAACATCTCCATTAATTCTTCTATCACTTTGAAAAATTGACCCTAGGTATTTAAAACTTTCCTTTTAGGGAATGCAATGTGTGCCAATTTTAATTTCTATGTCTTCTGAAGTAACCAAATGATCAAACTTACATTCCATATATTCTGTCTTTGTTCTACTAAGTCGGAGGCCTTTCCTTTCTAATGTTTCTCTCCATAATTCCAATTTTTTATTAACTTTTTCCTTAGACTCCACTAATACAATGTCATCTGCAAATAACATACACCAAGGTACTTCATCTTGAATATGTTTTGTTAACTCATCCATCACCATTATAAATAAGTATGGACTTAAAGTTGATACTTGATGTAACCCAATATTAACTTCAAAGAAGTCTGTCGTTCCTTCATGAGTCCTCACACATGTTTTTGCACCATCATACATGTCTCTCATAAGGTTAATATATGTAAATGGGATACCTCTTTTTTCCAAAGTTCTCCAAAGAACCTCCCTCGGTACCCTATCATAAGCTTTTTCTAGATCAATAAATATCATGTGAAGGTCTTTCTTTTTTGCTCTAAAATGTTCCATAAGACGTCTTAAAAGGTGAATCGCTTCAATAGTAGATCTGCTTGGCATGAATCCAAATTGGTTCTCTGTTGTACTTGATATTTGTCTTAACCTACGTTCGATAATTCTTTCCCATAATTTCATAGTATGACTCATTAACTTGATACCTTGATAATTCATACAATTTTGAATGTCTCCCTTGTTTTTATATATGGGTATAAGTGTACTTGCTCTCCATTCCTCAAGCATCTTTTGGTTTTTCCATATTTCATTAAATAGTCTTGTGAGCCAAGTAATTCCTATTTCTCCTAGTATTTTCCAAACTTCTATAGGAATATTATCTGGTCCTACCTATTTACCACTCTTCATATGTTTAAGATCCTCTTTGACTTCATTCTTTTGAATACGTCTATAGAAATTGTGGTTTATATACTTTTCCGACTTGGCTAAATCTCTTAAACTAATACTAACATCTTTATTTTCATTAAAAAGATTATAAAAATAGTTTTTCCATCTATTTCTTATATCATCATTTGTCACTAGAATTTTTTCATCCGCATCTTTTATGCATCTAACATAATTAAGATCTTTAGTTTTCTATCTCTAGCCCTAGCTATCCTAAAAATATCTCTTTCACCCTCTTTTGAGTTGAGTTTTTTATATAAGTCCTCCCAAATCTTAGCTTTTGCTTCACTAACGGCCTTTTTCGCTTCCTTCTTTGCTTTCTTATAAGCTTCTAAAGTTTCACTAGTTTTCTTAGTATAATGTAATTTGTAACATGCCCTCTTTGCCTTGATTTTATTTTGTACTACTTCACTCCACCACCAAGCTTCTTTTTATGCCGGTACATCTCCCTTAGATACCCCTAACACATCTTTCGCCACTTTCCTAATATGTATAGCCATATTGTTCCACATATCACAGGGTGTACCAACATAATTCCAAACATCTCCTCGAAGGACTTTCTGTTTAAATATATCTTCTTTCTCGCTTTTGAGGTTCCACCATTTCTTCTCTACATTTTAACCAACCAACATTAATTCTATGTGTAACATCTCCATCAATTCTTCCATCACTCTTCCAAATTGACCCTAGGTATTTAAAACTTTCCTTTGAGGAGATGCAATGTGTGCCAATTTTAATTTCTATGTTCTCTAAAGTAACCAAATGATCAAACTTACATTCCATATATTCTTTCTTTGTTCTACTAAGTCGGAGGTCTTTGCTTTCTAATGTTTCTCTCCATGGTTACAATTTTCTATTAACTTTTTTCTTAGACTCCTCCACTAACACAATGTGTCTATGTATGACATCAATGTTTCAAATTTTCATTTTTAAGTCAAATGCGTATTAAAACAATTTTTAAAATGAATTTGGGACACATTTTCTAATCCAACATTTCTTAGATGTCTTGCAGATGCAATACTTGTTAAGGTAGCTATCTATTTTATTTCTACAATAGGAAAAATATATTTGCTAGCTAAGTTAAAGAGTTAAATGGAGCTTGTTACTTGATTGCATATCTTTTCATCTATGCAGTGGAGGTTGGCTTCGGGTTCTAGTGGAGCTCATTTACAATAATGAGCTCAGTGATAATAAGTTCACACCTGGGCCAGGGCCTGGCTTTTCCAGTTCACGGGCATGCTCAGACCTAAGTTATTCCTGTAGTTATGAGGTAGATGAGCTTATTGCAGTAAGGTTGCTCCTGCTTCTATTGTTGAGAAGGAGTTAATGATATTTGTGTTGCATATTCATGTATTTTTCTAATGTCTTAATTGTAAATACATTTCATGACTTTTTACTCTTACCTGCTATTCCGATCATCCATATTCTATTTTCTTTTTCTTATATTGGCATGCCTTCCTGACACCTCATAAATCCCTCCAAAAATTGATTTACCCTCTGCCATCATAGTGTTATTCAACAATGGCTCTTCTTGACATCATCACATTGTTTATTGGAGACAATTTCTCTTTTCAGGTTTTTGTGTCACGTCTAAATGGTAACAAATTTTCCTCTGTATTGCATCCTGGGTGCCCAGATGCGGTCAAGTAAGTATCTTTTGTGCTTTATGCCGAGGTTGTCCAAGAAGGAAATAAGATAGCTGCATAGGATATGATATTGGTATTTCCTTCCCTGTGAATAACAGGTTCATTGTGGATAACATGGATTTGCAGACAGAGCACTGAATCTGGGATTGGATCTTGGGGCTGGAAACTGAGTGGGAAAAATTCTACTTATCATTCACTGTATCCAAGGGCATGGACTGTATATGATGGTAATTGAACTTCATACTTTCAGAGAATCCATATTTAATTGAATATTTATCTTTCTCTTTCTGATTCAGGTGAACCTGATCCAGAGCTTAAAATAGTCTGCCGACAAATATCACCTTTTATATCCCACAATTACCGGGAGAGTAGCTTGCCTGTTGCAGTATTTACATTCACGGTGAGAAAAATGGCTTTCTTCGGTTGAATTTTGAGTTCCTTTACCAAACGTTTTGGATGCTTTCTGAAACACCATATTGTGATCCTGTCCAGATAATTAATTCTGGAAGCACTGATGCTGATGTCAACCTGCTTTTCACATGGGCTGTAAGTTAACTATTTATATGTGATTATTTATTCTAAAAATCTCGCTTAAACATTGGAAACATTTTGCTCATTTCTGGTAAAGGAAGAAACATCCTCACAGTTAGGTGTGGGAACTTCGGTTAGAATTGCAGCCTCCTTACTGAATGAAAGGTGAAGGATCCAAATGGGTAACTGAACAGGAAACCTCATTTCAACCATAAATGGTTGTGTTTGGAGAAACTTCTGTTTCTGAAGAAGTGGTGGATGGAGATGATGCTGGATGGGTTGGTAGTGGAGCACCAGCAAAACTACCTCTTTGTGATGATGTTGGAAATTCTGGATTTGTCATCATTTTTTGTCAACAATCATTGCCATCTGCTACTTCTTAAATAATAAAAATTTCCTCTGAGCATGAACAGTTGTTTATGAAAATTTTTTCCCCGTGTTCCCATGTTCAAAGAGATCCTAAGCAGTGATGCCATTTTCCCATTTGAATCAAAGTCAAACACCTTAAAAATACCTGCAAATAAGTAACCAATGTGTTTTTAACTGTTCAGAATTCAGTTGGTGGAGACTCTGAATTTTCTGGTGGTCATTCCAATAAAAAATTTGTGTAAGTCTTTACCGTAGATATTCCTTTTTCTTCCTCTATGCTCTTCCACCTAAGATGCCAATATCATGTTATAATTAGTTTGTAATATGTTCACTTTTAACCAACTCTCTGTTTTTTCTAATGCACCCTTTTTGAGAATACTTAATTTTACTGCAGGAAAGAGAATGGCGTGAGAGGAGTACTTCTAAATCATAAGCAAGTCGCTTTCATTGCCCATCCTATAACCTATCTTGTTTTCTTTGTTATTTCCGATGAATGTTTTCCTTGCTGTTTTAACGTTTCCAACTTCTCAACTTGTTGCGATGCAGGACTGCCAATGGTCATCCACCAATAACATTTGCCCTAGCATCTCGAGAGACTGAAGCTATACGCGTATCAGAGTGCCCATGCTTCTTGATATCTGACAATGAAGGAGGTTTGTCAGCAGGAGAGATGTGGCATAAAGTCAAAGAGGTCAGGAGTGCTATGCCTTGTTCTTTGAGGAGTAACTCTTTAAATAATTGCTGATTTGTGTTCATATTGATACTTCATACCTGTATAAAGTTGCTGTTCTACGTTTTGAATTCATCCCTCACCCTTACCCAGATTTGAAAGAACATTTAGTAATGTTCAAGTGTACATCTGAACTTTGAAAGTTCTGCTTATAGTTCACTATTTTGTGTGATAACGGAAAGGAACGACAAAATGTACAGATAACTTTGGCGGAAAATAAGAATTACTAGCATCTTAATGCAACTTGACTAGTAACAACTCTGTTTGAATTCACAACTTTTCTTTTACTAATGAATCATAAGTCCATAAACTTAGGCTCATGTTTTGTCCATTTTTCAAAAAAGGAATTGTGTTTTCTAGTATCACTGATGCCTAGGGTATTTTGCAGCCTGAAAACCATTTGCCCCATTGCATTGATATTTACATGTATTTGTATGTTTGAAACATTTTCTTTCATGCCATCAATATGTGTGTATATATATGTAGAGAGAGAGAGTCATTCAGTGACAAGAATAGCTGATATGAGTGTTTAAAAAGTATATTAGGTTTGATTAGTTTCTTCACTTCACTCTTGTCACTTCTAAGTCAGTCTTGTATTGCCACCACTCATACATCTTTACATACCAACTCTACATCCAAGTAATTTTGGTATCTACTGTGTGGCTTGTGGGAAAAGGATAACTTCCTATATCCAGAGAGGAAGCTTGCGTTCAAGTATGGGATTGCTCGACCCATTTGCATTTTGCGTACTGCCCTTGTGCTATCTGTTTTTATACTTCCTTTTTGTGTGTCCGCCGGCCCCCACCCACACACCCTTCTATGTCTCCTTTTTGTGGTCATCTTGAACATGCTTCAATTCTTATGTTCGTTCTTTGTTTTGCTTTCACAATCCCCTGACCTTTCCCTTTTGTTGTTTCTGTTCTTCGTCTGTCCTCAACAACAGCATGGATCATTTGATCAGCTTGTTCTCAATGATAAGCTGATGCCTTCTGAGAGGGGATTGTCTATAGGAGCTGCAGTAGTTTCCTCTGTCATAGTCCCCTCCAATAATGTCCGTACTATTACATTTTCATTGGCATGGACATGTCCTGAAGTCAAATTTCCAAGCGGCAAAACTTATTATAGGTGAGTTCTCATTCTCGACTAGACTGCCAAGATTACTCAGTTTTATGCATATTGAAAAGGAAGATGCCTTGTTGGCAGGCGGTATACTAAATTTTATGGCTTCAACGATGATGCAGCCGCACATATTGCACGTGATGCTATTCTTGGTAAGTTCTGTTAGTTTTTATTATTCATAAGTTTTTGTTAAAGGCTCCACCAAAGGTGGGTAGGGTTCAGCTTACATATCAGTCTCATGCTCACATGAAGTAGCTTGCCTTAGGTGTCAAACTTTTTCAGTACTTTTACCAATACATGTAATCTCTGCAGCACAACTACACTGGGTCTTATAAGAACTCTAAAGATAAGCGCACGTAGCAAGAACTTTACTAGGACTGGTGGCGTCTTGGGAAATGCCCTTGTTGCACCTTCCAGGCCAACCCACCTAGCATGGGAAATTCTTGGTTAATTTTAAGGTTAAAGTATGTAGTGTTTGTGTCAGAGTCCTAGTTATTGGTTTACCAAGAACCACTTCCAAAATCTGTTATGTGATTAAATTATTTTTAAAAACTTGCTTTTTATTTGAAATTTTGTCATATATGAAGTGACGAAACGAAAGATGGAACCTCTTCCTGATTTGAAGCTAAGTTATTCCTTGAAACAATCTGATTAACTCTCTCTCTGTGGCATGTCATTGGATGTTTTTTGTAATTCTTCTTTTCCTTTTCTTTTCTGTGGCAAACAGATCATGAACAGTGGGAATCACAAATTGAAAAGTGGCAGTATCCCATTATTCAGGATCAAAGTCTTCCTCCTTGGTAGGTTCTTTAAATGGCACGTCTTCTTATCCAGCACAACTTCAAATACTGGTAATTTATTTTTCTTACAGGTATCCTGTCACTCTCTTCAACGAGCTATATATTATCTTAACATGGGAGGAACAATTTGGACAAGTACTTTATCATTTTATTTACACCCTTTATCTTGGTCATTTGCACTTTTCTTCATGAATCTAAGTCAGAAACTTCTGCAGATGGAAACGCTCCCGTACAGCATCATGTTTCTGCTGTGGATGAAAAGTTTTCCCTTGATAAACCCAATTCTAGAGACTTGGCTAGTAGCAATAGTGATACTGCAGTGAATATCCTTGATAGGATGGCTGTTATCCTTGAGCAAATGCATAATCCACAAACATTAAACTCGGCATTTGGACCTTCTTTGCTTCAAGATGGAGAAGAAAATATTGGGCAACTCTTGTACCTTGAGGGGATAGAGTATCTTATGTGGAACACTTATGATGTCCATTTTTATGCATCATTTGCCTTAGTCATGACATTTCCGAAGCTTGAATTAAGCATCCAGAGAGACTTTGCAGCAGCAGTAATGATAAACGACCCTGAGAAAATGCAAACACTAGCTGATGGTCAGTGGGTTGCCAGAAAGGTTCTTGGTGCTGTTCCCCATGATCTTGGACTACACGACCCATGGTTTGAAATGAATAGTTACAACATTCACAATACAGATAAGTGGAAAGACTTGAATCCAAAGTTCGTACTCCAAGTATACAGAGATTTTGTTGCAACTGGTGATATGCAGTTTTGTCATGCTGTTTGGCCTTCGGTTTACATGGCCATGGCTTACATGGAGCAGTTTGATAGGAATATGGATGGGATGATTGAAAATGAAGGTTTTCCTGATCAAACTTATGACGTATGGTCTGCAACAGGTGTAAGTGCTTACACAGGAGGGCTTTGGGTGGCAGCACTACAGGCTGCGGCAGCAATGGCACATGAAGTTGGTGATCAGGTCTCTGAAGAGAATTTTCGGAATAAATTTAAGAAAGCAAAAAGAGTTTATGACACGTTGTGGAATGGTTCTTATTTCAATTATGATAGCAGTGGTAGTGTCTCAAGCACATCCATCCAGGCAGATCAGTTGGCTGGACAATGGTATGATGGATGGTTTTGGTTTCTCAGTTTCATGTTTGCTATGTGATTTATCTCATTCATATTATATTCATGTTCATCTTTTGTTTTTCTCTGTGGGAACCTTAACTATGCTAACATTTTTCTCTTGCTCTCGTGGGTGCATTTGATGTGCCCGACAGTGGAGTCCATGATAAATTCTATTGTTGATTGTGGTGGGGTTGTTATGGAAAATGCATGAGTCATGCCTGATGAATATCAAAATTCCAATTGGATGTAGTAAACTTACACAAAATGGATAGACTTTTGGAATTGAGGGTGGCTCCTAACGTTCTAAAACATCAGTGGCGGAATGTCTGCCTTTGTCAAGGCAATGAAACACTCTTTAACTGTTCGTTGGTAGTGGGTAGCTCCATTCAAATGGGCACTGGTTCTGCTTCTGCTTCTGCAGCACATCTCCTACATGCCACACTTGGTTCTGAATGTTGACTTAACAGCATTGTCAAATCTAGCGCACATGTATTCTGAAGAATAACAATCTATTTGTAGGTACACAAGGGCATGTGGTCTTGCACCAATTGTGGATAAAACCAAAGCACGGAAGGCACTTCATATGATTTATGACTTCAACGTGATGAAATTTAAAGAAGGAATGCGGGGAGCAGTCAATGGGATGCTACCAGATGGAAAAATTGACACAAGTGCAATGCAGTCGAGAGAGGTGTGGCCAGGAGTGACATATGGTTTAGCTGCTACCATGATTCAAGAAGGCATGGAAGAGCAAGCTTTTACAACTGCACGAGGAGTGTATGAAGCTGTTTGGTCTCAAGAGGGACTCGGGTAACTCCATCATCCACATGAAAAAATAAGTACATAAATAAGTATACGTTCATAAGTGTGATAAATAATAAATGTCAGTTATGTCCTCAAAATAGGCTTCTTGTACTAGTCCTTTTGGTCGTCTCTTGAGTTATATGGTGCCATATAAGAAATTTCTCTCTTAGAAATTAACAGAAAACCTGGATGGAGATTAGACAAATCTATTTTAGAGCATGCGTTGCTTATAACCCATTTGTGCATGACATGGAATGCATAATTGGTCATTCAGACGCATGTGCACACACCAAAAGGAAAAAGTAAATTGGGCATTCTTAGCAGAAGCTTTGGAGTAAAAGTTAAGATAATTATAACATGCCTCTAAGCACTTAGATTTGAGTTCAGCCAAGTCTCAGACACATGAATAGAAAATGAGGTGTAATCCTGCTGTTTATAAATGCTGTAGTTACCTGCTTGCATATCAGGTACTCTTAAGTTGAACACAGATCCATGCAGTCTGAAAATTAGAGGACTCCAGCCAAAAGCAAGCATCTGATCAGCATAGACTTGACATAAAGCCAAATCCGGGATCCAAAGCCAAGCACCTTCTTGTCATCCCTTATGACACCAGGGTGATTTGATAAAATGAATCATCACTGACATTGATGAATATTTGGTTGACGATAGTAATAACGTGATGGAGTTTAAGCATATCAATCCAATATAAAAGCACAAATAGTTACAAATCTTTATTGCTTGCATTATAGCTTTCGACGTGAAACTGTCATTTATCAATTTCGTTGTACTGTTTATCCTCCAAAAGGTAAAAACAGTACTAAAGTTTATGGCAGGATTACCTGAAAGACTGAGGCATTTGAGAATCGTTTTCCCCATGTTTGTGCTTTGAAAACACAGATCACATGCTTCTGAATCATTCAAGGAAGTTTACATCCCCAAAACATGAAACACACCCCTCCAGAGTTATTGGAGAAGACTCTTCCCTGTTCAAGGAAAAAGCTCATTTCTCTTATCAAAACATGCTTCATCGTTTTCTCTTTACTTGTTATCTTTTGTACCCTACCATATTCAGTTGTATCTATCTTTTCTATCAATTCTTGTGTTCTCTACTCAATTCCCTCCATTTTCTGTGTGATTCTTATCTCTTTCCATTTGATAGATATGTCACATTCCATTCAATTCTCATGCTGCTTTCTTATTGCACTTGATCTTCAACTCACAGTGTAGGAAACCTTGTTCATCCATCAAATAAGGAAGTTTGATTCTTCCTATTTCATAAAGTTTAGCATGGTTCTCTATCGGCTCTAACTTTCATTAGAGGTGTATATGTGCTTTGTTCAAGTTTTTGTGCAATCCGCCAAGGAATATTTTGCTTTCTAGCAGCTGATATATTGGTTGCATTTGTGTAGTATTTGATTTGCAATCCTTTTTTCCTATTTCTGCTTTGGTGGTCGTTACTCCTGGAGATGCTTGTGGTAGTCATTGATTTGATGGAGATTTATCCTTCCTCTATGTGGGTATCAATCTCCTCGCATGGACGGTCTAAATATGATTACTTGTGTTTTTCGTACTTTCTACTTTGTTAGTGGTACTGCCTTGGATCTTGTAATAATGATGTCTAAGGATTATTACTTTGTGCAGTTTTGCATTTCAAACTCCTGAAGCTTGGACTAGTTCAGATGAGTACAGATCCATCTGTTACATGAGGCCCCTTGCTATCTGGGCAATGCAATGGGCACTCTCACCACCTGAACATTTGAAGCAAGTTTTGGCGACAAAAACAGAAACAGATGATTTAATCATTCACCACACTGGGTATTCAGCGGTTGCGGACCTGCTGAAGCTGCCCAAGGAGGAAAAGAGCAAGGGCGTGTTACGATCTCTTTACGATTTCACTTGCAGGAGACTGCGGATTTGAGTTGATTATCCAACTTCAGCAATTGCGATTTTTTCTGCCTCCAAATGGAAATTCATCGTCGTCATTTATTTGCTTTATATTGTTGTATTCAAGGCTGCCTTGCGTATTGCAGGAAGCCAAATTATCTATCTATATAACGATGCACTGCTGGATGTACACCAAGGCAAAGCCTCGCCAAATTTCTTAAAAACAAGAAAAATTGTAAAGCCATTAACGCTATAAAAAAGTGGTTTGCATTTAAATTGTGGGTAACTTTTTAAGCCTTTGCATCACCCAAAAAAGCTTGCGATTATAAACTTGGGCTATCATACTCCCACGTCCCATGACTACACAAGAAGCTCTTCGGTACTGAAAGTTTTGTAATTTGGTCACTTCTAAGAACTCAATTGAAGATATGGTTTAAGGAAGCTGGTAAGGGTAGCGATTTTACACCAGCCACATGCTCTGCAGCACCGTAAGTGCATTGGAGCACCCGTGGGAGAAAACTACCTCCATTGAAGAAAATCTCCTGCAAAACAACACTATGTATTGTTTGTTTCGTTTTATGTTCATCTTATTGATAGGCAGCAAACTTCGTAATCGTTGGTAGAATAGCATACAAATTTTGAAGCTGAAGGTTATTCGTGTTCAAGCGATGTGTTTTAGCTTTAACCAGAAATAAACCAAGCCTTGTTCCAAAATGCATGGGAGAGCTTTGCGTGTCATCGGGACACTCGTATTATGCTCTATCTTGTTATATTTAACATACTCAGACAAACAAAAAGAAAAGGCAAGTCATTTTAACCTTCCACCACTTTGGAGGTTCATATGAAGTGAATTGCTTTTGGAAGAGAGACGCATGCTGGCTTCCAATAGTCTACAACAACAACTAAGCCTTTTCCCAAATTAGATGAGGTCGGCTACATGGATACTTTGTTTTCACAGAGCTCTATCATGTGCCATGTTAGCAGTTAACTCACAATAAGCTAGATCATTCTTTATTGTTACTTTTCAACATTTTTGTGGTCGTCCTCTACCTCTTTTAACACTTTCCAAATTTAGTTTCTCATACCTTCTAACAGGTTCTTCATACTAGATGGGGTCGGCTACATGGATTCTTTGTTTCCACAGAGCTCTATCATGTGCCATGTTAGCAGTTAACTCATAATAAGCTAGATCATTCTTTATTGTTTCTTTCCAACACTTTTGTGGTCATCCTCTACCTCTTTTAATACTTTCCAAATTTAGTTTTTCTAACCTTCTTACAGGTTCTTCTTTTGATCTTCTTTTTATACATCCAAACTATCTTAAACGATATTCTCTTATTTTATCCTCTATTAGTGCCACTCCTAATTTTTTCTAATAACCTCATTATGTATATGGTCTTTTCTTGCATGACCACTCATCCATCTCAACATCTTCATTTCTGTCACAGACATATTTTGTACACGATGATTAACTGCCCAACACTTAGAACTATAAAACATGGCAGGCCTAATTGCTGCTCTATAATATTTACCTTTTAATTTTAATGGTATCTTCTTATCATAAAGAATACCTGATGCTCCTCTCTATTTTAACCAACTAGCATTAATTCTATGTGTAACATCTCCATCAATTCTTCAATCACTTTGAAAAATTGACCCTAGGTATTTAAAACTTTTTTTTTGGGGAATGCAATGTGTGCCAATTTTAATTTCTATGTCCTTTGAAGTAACCAAATGATCAAACTTACATTCCATATATTCTGTCTTTGTTCTACTAAGTCGGAGGCCTTTGCTTTCTAATGTTTCTCTCCATAGTTCCAATTTTCTATTAACTTTTTCCTTAGACTCCTCCACTAATACAATGTCATATGCAAATAACATACACCAAGGTACTTCATCTTGAATATGTTTTGTTAACTCATCCATCACCATTATAAATAAGTATGAACTTAAAGTTGATCCTTGATGTAACCCAATATTAACTTCAAAGAAGTCTGTCGTTCCTTCATGAGTCCTCACATATGTTTTTGCACCATCATTCATGTCTCTTATAAGGTTAATATATGTCAATGGGATACCTCTTTTTTCCAAAGTTCTCCAAAGAACCTCCCTTGGTACCCTATTTTAAGCTTTTTCTAGATCAATAAATATCATGTGAAGGTCTTTCTTTTTTGCTCTAAAATGTTTCATAAGACATCTCAAAAGGTGAATCACTTCAATAGTAGGTCTGCTTGGCATGAATCCAAATTGGTTCTCTGTTGTACTTGATACTTGTCTTAACCTACGTTCGATAATTCTTTCCCATAATTTCATAGTATGACTCATTAACTTGATACCTCGATAATTCACACAATTTTGAATGTCTCCCTTGTTTTTATATATGGGTATAAGTGTACTTGCTCTCCATTCCTCAAGCATCTTTTGGTTTTTTCATATTTCATTAAATAGTCTTGTGAGCCAAGTAATTCCTATTTCTCCTAGTATTTTCCAAACTTCTATAGGAATATTATCTGGTCCTACCGATTTACCACTCTTCATATGTTTAAGATCCTCTTTGACTTCATTCTTTTGAATACGTCTGTAGAAATTGTGGGTTATATACTTTTCTGACTTGGCTAAATCTCCTAAACTAATACTAACATCTTTATTTTCATTAAAAAGATTATAAAAATAGTTTTTTCATGTATTTCTTATATCATCATTTGCCACTAGAATTTTTTCATCCGCATCTTTTATGCATCTAACATAATTAAGATCTTTAGTTTTCTTATCTCTAGCCCTAGCTATCCTAAAAATATCTCTTTCACCCTCTTTTGAGTTGAGTTTTTTATATAAGTCCTCCCAAATCTTAGCTTTTGCTTCACTAACGGCCTTTTTCGCTTCCTTCTTTGCTTTCTTATAAGCTTCTAAAGTTTCACTAGTTTTCTTAGTATAATGTAATTTGTAACATGCCCTCTTTGCCTTGATTTTATTTTGTACTACTTCACTCCACCACCAAGCTTCTTTTTGTGCCGATACACCTCCTCTAAATTTACCTAACACATATTTCGCCACTTTTCTAATATGTATAGCCATATTGTTCCACATATCACAAGTGTACCAACATAATTCCAAGCATCTCCTTGAAGGACTTTCTGTTTAAATATGTCTTCTTTCTCGCTTTTGAGGTTCCACCATTTAGTTCAAATAACTCGATGCACTCTTTTCTTTTTTGTCCATTTTTTTATTTGTACATTCATAACTAAAAGTTGATATTGGGTGGTTAAACTTTCTCCTGGAATTACTTTGCAATCTTTATAATACGCTCTATCTTTTCTTTTACAAATAAAGTAATAAATTTGTGTTTATGATAAGCGACTCTTATAAGTAATTAAATGTTCATATCGTTTTTTGAATATTGTATTAACTATAAAGAGATCAAATGCCATAGCAAAATTTAAAATCTCCCTACCTTCCTCATTTATATCCCCAAAACCAAAGTTTCCTTGAATACCTTGATATCCTAATGCCTCTTTATCGATATGCTCATTTAAGTCTCTTCCTAAACAAATCATCTCCCTTTGTGGAATCCTTTGAATCACCTTATCTAACTCTTCCCAAAAAGCTATCTTTATACTATCTTTTAGGCCTACTTAGGGTATGTAAGCACAAACTATATTCAAAACCTCTGCTCCTAACACTAATTTCAATGTCATGATTCAGTCATGATATAGTTGTATGTCTACTACACTATCCTTTAAATCTTTGTTTATAATAATACCAACTGCGTTTCAAGTCTTTTCTTTACCTGGGTACCATAATTTAAAATCTTTATCCTATATCTCCTTTGCTTTTTCTCCAACCCACTTTGTCTCTTGTAAATATAGAATATGAATCTTTCTCCGAATCATAGTATCTACCACCTTCATTAGCTTGCCGAATAATATATCGATATTCCAAGAACCAATATGAATCTTATTATCTAGGACTAATTTCCTTATGCCCCACATCTGTTCATATTGAAAATGCGAAGACCCTCTCTATAAGTTATTCACTACATTCAGGCAACAATATAGTGAGACTAACTTCTTTACCCACACCCTTTCATGATGTGAGAACCCTCTCTGCAATTGATTCACTATATTTGAGTAAAAATGTAGTGGCTCTTACTTATTTATCACTACATTCGAGCAAAAATGTAGTGACCCTTTTTTATTTATCACTACATTCGAGCTCTGCAACACGTCGCTAGGCGGGAATGCCCCAAAGCAATGCTCATAATTTGTGTAATCCATAGTATAAAAATCCAACAAAGTTTTACGCTTGCTGTCAAAAGCCTAACACAATCCTCCTCCTTTATCCGGGCTTGGAACCAACAATGCAAGGGTGATCCCTCCTTACATGGGCAGACCAATAGTCTAACTCCGAAAATTGAGCTGCACTTGAAGTAGCATAGGTTCCGTGTGAACACATCCGAACCCAATCCTTGTATATGTCAATGATGTGTGTGTGTGCTGTTCTACTGTTTTACTTTCTTTCCTCTTACATAAAGCTTGATAAATTTACACGATGCTAATTGGGTAATGCAGCATGAACCAGCGGAATGGACACAAAGTTTATCCTTACTCTATGTTGATATTAAAAAGTTAAAATTGAGCAGATACACCTTTTGTCGAGGCAGCTAAACTGAGCTCTAGTTAAAAGGTTTCACAAATTGGATGATGAACTCTTACAAAGAGGCAAGGCCTGAAACGTGAAAAGAGGCAAGGCCTGAAAAGCAAACACAATAGAACATGATTTCATTTTTCAGGGTAAAATGCTAAGCATGATGCAGGGGCCAAGAAAACACACCCCAAGTCTCGCATTATAGTTTTCAACGTGCAGATATAAGAGAGGAAACAGCCTCCAGCAACAGATGAACAAGGCAGATGCCAGGAAATGTGAATCTATATATCAACCGTAACTTGGCATTTAGAAGACACATACTTCCGAGAATCCGCTTCCGAATGAGTTTTCCTTTGTCCCCCCACATTTCAAGTAGAGATGAAAGCGTAATAATTACAACGTCCCCTTTTCATTGTTATGTTTCGTTTTGTTTCAATTTAAATGAGTTTCTTACGCAAAAAAGCTGTTTGTTATAAAAAAGAAAAGAACAAAGACTTTACTACCAAACTTGAAAACAGCATGGCCTGACCACAGCATCACAGAAAGTTTCAAAACCATGTTTTGAGTCCATGTCATAGACGAGATTGATCAACAGCCACCACAAAGGAAATCGTTCCTGGATAGGAATTTGACAAGAAATCCAGTGTGCATGAGATTAAAGGATAGCCATATCTATACTCAAAACAACAGGATACCATGCAAGTCTAACTCAACCATAACAGCGTCCAAAGGCGATTCATAGGCTAAGATTGCGAAGTGTTAGCGACCATATTGGGAGGCGTCATACTGCCCGTAAGCAGGCTGCGGCAAAATGGTATTGCCATAAGCGGGTGGTGCGCTCCCGCCATAACTTCCATAGCCTGATTGAGGCACTGATTGTTGATCATAAGATGCTGCATTCGTGGCTGGCAGTCCATATCCCTGTTGATTGCTTGTTGGGCCAACATATGTCGGTCCCTGCATATTGCCGTAGCCCATGCCAGTGGGTCCTTGATACCCATAACTTGAACTGTTTGGAGCCAGACCGCCAACTTGCCCATAACCAGGAGATGTAGCAAAATTGCCGGGTTGTTGGTTGTACACATCATTTGCAGCAGGCGCTGATGGGTAGGATTGCTGCGGCAGTGCACCGGATGCATAAGGATAAGGCTGTTGTGATGGCACACTTGTCTCATATCCATGAGGAGCTGACCCCTGCTGCTGCTGCGGTTCCCCTGGTTGAGCCCTTAGAGGGCCATATGATTGTGGTGTGGGCCCTTGAGACGACATTTGGTTGTAAGTTGCTTTGTTGAACGCGTCTTGCATGTGTCCTGACTGAAAGCCTCCTTGCTGAGGATACCCTGGCTGAGAACTGGACTGTTGTCCACCATAGAATGGCTGAGCTTGGTTCAGCTTTACATAACCGGAGTCTGCATATTGTCCGTAACCTTGTTGAGGTGTGGGTCGTGGGTACGTCTGTGCATGACCGTAACCTGGCTCACCTTGTGGATGTCCATAACTGTAATTAACTTGAGAAGGGGCAGGAGTAAAAGATGGAGGTTCTGTCATGTGCCCTCCTCGTCCATAGTAACCATAAGCACCAGAGTGATGTGGTGGTTGTGTAGAACTGGCCGGCCCTCGTTCCCAGCCTGCATTGAAGCTACTCCTTGGTGGTGGATGTTGTTGAGGATAACCACCATAGTTTCGAGGAGGATACTGACTCAGAGATGGATAATGGCCTCGCTGAAGATAATCATGACCCATTTGTGATTGAGGGGGAGGGCGAGATCCCCGATGAGTAGCAGCTGAAGGCCCCCCAGAGCGATAGATTTGCTGGCCTACTCCAGAAGGAGCCAAGGGTTTCACCGGAGCCTGACAAGAATGTAACTAGAGTAAATAAACAAGGTGCATTCCTGAGCTGCAAACAGTATCTCCTAAGATTCGACCTGAAAAGTTGATCTTATAAAAACCAAGAAATTCATCGCTAGAACAAATTTTTGAATTTTTGCTACAGTGAAGGTAAGTAAATGACTTTAGTTGGAAAAGCTTTGTCACACGTGGATGCATTAGATAACAAAACCATAAGGACATTGATATGGTACACCCATAGAGAATTTAAAATTGAAAGATACAGGAAAGATACTGAACCGAACCAAACCACCCACTTATGGTGTAAATAAGCACCTAGCAGTGTCAATGTAATTAGCCTTACCACACAAATGTGATAACTAACAAAGAAAAAGTAATGGCAAATCATCTTAAGGTCATATAAATTGCAGAAACATAACCATTCATTGAGCAGATATACACCTTGTTTTCCAATCCACAGCATGAGATTCTGGCGAAGCAGTGCCAACAGAATTATGAAATAAATAGCTACACTTCCCTGATCAACATTTCACGTAATTCTTCTAGAAAAGATCTCCAATTGAACAGAAGATACAGTTTCAGTCCTAGTGACAAAAAGTTGCGCAAGCAATTGATCCTTGACAAGACGTAAGTCGCGTTAGAAGGGGGAACATGGAACACCAGGAACGAGATTCATCAAACAAGCCAAATGCCGATCATATATAAAGATGTTGGCAAAAAAGGTGTACATGCTTGCATGCAAGTGTTCTATATATGAAGAACATGCAAAGATTTCAGTGAACCTGATTTAACATGGAAGAGCCTGTGGAAATTGTCAAAGAATTTGAGGCAACTTTATCAGTTCTCTTATCTATAGCATCCATGCCATGCCAAACAATGTCAGAACTTAGAAACAAGTAGCCTGTTCTATACCATCACCAAATCCTTCAGGATAAAACTGTTCTCAACGTCAGATAAGTGGGTGGATAAATTTGAACAGGATAGAAGCCATGTTTATTAAGAATTTCACATCACATTAGTAGTCCAATACTGCAGCTGCAGAGTCTCAAAGTGACCTTACCAATTACTTGCAATCCTGGACCATATAGGACCAAGGAGATAACGCTCCTTAACTGATGAGAGTACAAATGGAGGTAAAAGATATAAAGCTCAACGGAGGAGTCTGGGATATTGGCTCTCCTGCCACATCTGCAACTATGAAAGCCAACCAATTTGAAGTCGGGGCTTTTACCTTAAAGAATATGGCAATTAGCATCTCAAACCAAATGCAATATCCCCCCCTACGTATGCATGTTTTCATGGCCTCGTGCAATAAGACACCACCATCCTAGAATCAAGGAAAGTCCTAGCCTACCATGTCTGGTAACATCATCTTACAACTGTAAAAACACTGGGACAGGTAATGTCCAGAATGATCATGTCTTGACATAGAAATATGTAAGATTTTCTTTTATAATAGTAGCATGGTTTCCATAAAAAGTGCATAACCAAAAAAGGTGGCGTTTTAGCATCATAATTTGCAGCTGGATATTAGTAACAAGAATACAATACAATAGATCTTCACGTTCTATCATAACCTTGTTTCGAACTCATTTGTCAACCAAGATTACATACTAATAGCTTCTAAATATACTACCAGGGCACCAAGAAAGCAAGAATGAAAAGGACTTCTTAGTTTCCAAAAGAAATTCAGTGGACAAATAAATATATTCAGGTACAAGTTTCGGATCCAAATATCTCCCTAGCAGCCAATAAGAGGCATGCATAGAATTGGAACACAATTTTCTCAAAGGCTAAAGCACATGGACAAAAGAGTTGGTTCAGAAGCACTTTCTCCACATCAGAAACACTTTCTTTCAAAATAATAACATTATGCTCCCAGAGGCGAGTAGCTAGAATGCATGCAGGTGAGAAGACACAAAAGCTCAAGAATATGCCTTGAAGTAGTCAGCTTGGAGACAACACACAACAGCTAAAATGCCAATTTGTTTTGGGAATTTTGTCAAAGTACCATACAAGCACATACGTGAAACCAACAGCTGTGACTTCTAGAAAACATCTAACCCATTGAAGACAATAATACCCTTCAACTGCCTTCTGCAATTTCATAAAATTAAAAACTAACATATGTAGATGCAACCTACCAGAAAGACAAACTTAGAAGTTAAATAGTACATATTAACATCCAAAAAACATTTTTGCATTGATCAGCATGCTTTCATGTCCTCTTTTCACACAAAGCTTCTACTCTAAGAACCAACTACGGAACTAGTCGACAACAGAAAGAAGATCAAGAGTTAGAACCAATACCATCAGTTCTTGAAAATGAAGAACAAACTCATCTTCGACGTGGATGCTGTCCTCTTTGTATCATGACTGTTGCAAGGAACACATTTAGGTATGGGGACACACAGAAATCATGTCTTGTCATCCCAAACCACAGTCCATCATCCCACTGCTCAGAGAAGCATATGCAGTGTCCACCATCAATACGGACATTCCAACTTGTGAATTGGTGTCATGACGAGATTTCATGAACAGACGACAACATTCAATTGTCCAAGGCCACACTAAAACTGCTCATAAGATTTTTTGGTGCATTATCACCTTAAGGTTCTATATTGCAAATGGAAGGTTCACTAAGAACTCATACATAACCATTGCCACAGGTAACAAACTTCAAACAAGTGTGGGTTCCGACATAGCTTAGGCAACAAAAGAGGTGATGAAAAATGTTAGCACTGAAATGTAGCGACAGCCACAAAGATAAGAAAATTGATATCATTATTTAAAGAGCTGACAAAATGACTCGTGAAAGAAGCTGGGAGCACCATCTTCTCTTAAAAAATGATGGCTGAGATATTAATAAATGTAGCATGCATGAGTTACAATCATAGCGACATAGCTTTGAGGATTTCCGATAGCATTCCAAGGCACAACCTTCATTGACTCTTTCTAAGTGAAAAGAAGAGGCTACGATGGAAAATTCTCTGTTCATCATTTTCTATCTTAGAAACCAACAACTATCTCAACACAACCACATGAAGTGTAGTTTGACTAACCTCTTTTCAAGAACTTGTTTTCAAGGACTCCAAGGGTGTTTACGTTTTTGAGTAAGTTTAACCTGTTAAGGACCAGCATATGCCCTGAGGGCAAGGCTCTAACCTCAGGATTCTACCCCCACCTGACATGCCATTTTTGTCAGTTATGAATCAAAAGTAAAAGCAAAGAAAGCACTAAAGGCATAAACATATGCAAGCCGCTCCAAGGAGGTTTAGCACAATGAAAAGGGATCTGGTTTCTATCCAGACAGGTTAGAGTTCAATTCCCATGGGTGCTAATCCCTGCATAAGCAATACGGTCACGCCTGCACAATTGAAGATAAGGTCATATCTTGGAGGTCTAGGTTGCCCCAACCACTTGAAAAGCAATTGCTCCAAGTTAAAATAAAAAGGTCCAATGGTCAATGACAATAACTATGTCATTTGGTATCACAATTCAGTCATTTACTTCAATGAGTTACTTACACTCAGAAACCTACAAGGCGTTCCATGAAAATAGACATAGTTGGACTTAGGCTTGATTGAAGCAGAAGAATACACCAAACTATTTCAGACCATGGCATATTTCAGTTTTTTAATAAATTCCCAATATAAAGAATATACGTATTTTATAATTAGTAAAGACACTACCTAGGTCTGCTAAGGTACGTTATATAGCCTTACAGCATCTTGTATCATATGCCCTGGATAATGACCTAAATGGCATCCATTTGTGATGCAGCTGACTACTAATCGATTATAGACTTGTCATTTGAGAATTGTCAAACAAAGGCTAACATGACTGTCAAGCGTTGAAGCTTTTCTTGCCTACTAATCAATTATAGACATAGTTGGACTTAGGCTTGATTGAAGCAGAAGAATACACCAAACTGTTTCCAGACCATGGCATATTTCAGTTTTTTAATAAATTCCCAATATAAAGAATATACGTATTTTATATTTAGTAAAGACACTACCTATGTCTGCTAAGGTACGTTATATAGCCTTACAGCATCTTGTATCATATGCCCTGGATAATGACCTAAATGGCATCCATTTGTGATGCAGCCGACTACTAATCGATTATAGACTTGTCATTTGAGAATTGTCAAACAAAGGCTAACATGACTGTCAAGCGTTGAAGTTTTTCTTGCCATCTCTTGCAGAAAACCAATCACTTAAAAAGTTAGTAGACCAAGGCTGCAAGTTGCAACGGAGTGCAACAATCACATTGAGAACACAAGGAAAGAATAAGTATGTCACCTTTCACAGTGATTGCTTGAATATAACGATTATACAAAATCATAGTAAGAACATAGGCTAGAATTCAACTTTGTCCATGTGTGTCATTCGAGGAAAATAATAAAATGGCAAGACAGTAATGAGAGTATGCCCAACATGGCAGCACATATCCCTCTGAGGACAACTCTGCTATTCTGAAGTTTAACATAAGTGACTAACAAATAAAGCAGTAATTTATCAACCAACTACAAAAATGATGAGAATAACATCGACTAACCTGGTTCATTGCCCGTTTTATCATATCTCGAGCAGTTTCTAGTTGTTGCTTATTTCCAGTTACTCGAATAGTCCTCTCTTTGGATTCATTTTCTTCAGGTTGAGGTACCAACTAATGATTTAAAAAAAAAACAAGATTTGGATATAATCACCATTAAATACATATATCAGGGACATTTTAAAAGCATTAGAGCAATAGCTACGTACCTGAATCCGAGCACCAGATTTGGTTTGAAGACTCTTAATTGTGTCTCCACCTTTACCAATAACCAGACCTACCTGAATTCAATATTTGCAAATTTACCTAGGATCAGACAGAGATAGAAACACCATATAGTGCTCATAAATGAAAAGGAGAAGTTCAAATGCCTTGTCATTGGGGATTGGAATTAGAAGTTCTTCTCCACCAGTTTGTGCAGCAGCAAATCCCCTAGCAACAAGGGCAGGTGATCCCCCTGCTTCAGCCTAAGTATTCCATTAACACAATCATAAGTCAACCATAAACACGCAGAAGTACAGGCAGTCTTCCATAATACAAACTAACACCAAGTACAGTTGACCCAACCAAAGAACTCATAAACCTAAACCAGTCAGCAGACCTCTGCAATAACATCCTTGATAAGTTGTTCTGCCTTGCTAATATTTTCTGGAGTTCCAATTAACTCCACTGGCCTTGTTGTACAGGCAGAATCTGCTTCAGCATCTTTTGTGATCTGAATTTTAGCACCAGAATTGTACTGTAGATACCTGATTGTATCCCCAGCTTTACCAATAAGCACCCCGACCTGTATCATGCAACCAATCAGAGAGTGAGCAACTAGAGTAACATAAACATTTATCTAGGTTAAGACGTTGATATTAACCTGCCAAAAAATGCAAGACTAGAGAGAACCAATGACATAAAGAGAACAATCTAGGTATCCAAGCATCATTCTCTTGCATGTAAAGCTAATCTTCTTTGCCTATAAAAGTTTCTAAGTTATTCTATCTTTTAAAACATTGTCAAATCTTACATAAAATCACCAAATATGTGAGACAAACAAAAACTGCAGAAAACTGGAAGCCTTAAGACGTGTTGACAGATATTTCAACAGAAACCAGAATTTAGCTGCCAATCTCCTAATAAACCACAAAATGTCCAAAGAAATCAACGCAGACACCTTGTTGTTGGGGACCTCAATTTTACGGGAAATTTCTGCCTTAGGCTTAGACTGTTCATTTGTTTCTGCTGAGGCACTTTCTTGAGAAACCTCCAGTGAAGGCTCCTTTTCTTGTGCAACATCCTTGATGGGCTGCTCAGCATTCTCTGCGGACGCATTAGATTCATCAGCTCGAGTATCCTCAGAATTCACAATATCATCATTTGCTTCATTAACTGCAGCATCCTCAGAATCCGGAATGTTATCATCCACTTCATTAGCTTGAACATCCTCAGACTTCAGAATACTGTTATCTTCTTGAGCAGCTGGAGCACAACAGGACAGATATGTACAATTTTCAGTATATAAAAGGTTATGGTCTGATAACTACATAAATAACCTCTAGTTAGCGTCAATTAAATTGCATTATCTACAAGCATGGAAAGAAATGCAAAACCAGAATAAAGTATAAGATTGTAGAATTAGATCATGACGGAGAGAAAGAGATGCAGCACCTACGGTTCTTCTCTTAAGACACATGGAGGATTCTACTACCTTTAGAACTCCTCCTCCTCCACCTCCTCCTTTACAAAAATATGTAGAACATTAAAATACAGGAACAACAAAAAACCCTCGACAAGACTACCATCAAACAAGAAAATCTAAGCCGAAGCAGGGGATAATTAGTAGAGCGCACTTCCTCTTCCCCAGAGATAGCCACACCAAGAAGTAACTTTTACATGACAGCCATCCCAGCTAAGAAACATGTTCTGATGTACCTTGACATCTCTGGTAGTGATCAATGAAACACTAATTTTTTCCCTCCATAATATTAAAACTGCATCATAGTATACTAGTACTACACTTTTATTAGCTATACACGATATGATATAAAATGATACGTATACGAGTTATGCAACACTAATCCTTTCCCTCCAACCATAAGAACTAACTAACCGATCTTGATCCAGAAATCAACTATTTCGCCGTTAACACAATCAATCCTTCTCTGCAACTATCTTTAGCATACAAAATTATCACATAAAAGTAGAATGGACCAAAAAAACTGAAAGCAATTCAAAAACTAGTATTAGACATAAATAAGGAATGTAAATAAACCCATCGACTAAGTGTGTTATCGAATGATACCATCACTACCAATCTCGACCACACGGGGCCTTTTCGCATCGGGCTTGTCTGAAGGGTCGTCGTCAGCCTCCTGAACAGCGTGTTCTGCATCTAAATCCGGGTCCTCCTCGGGATTTTGCGTGATATTGCCGTTTTCATAGATCGGTACGTCGGTTACCGCCGGTTCATGATCGACCTCGTCGATCTTCCGCTTGTTGTACAAAGAGACGGGGCTGCAAGCGATCACCTCACTATCCTCCGCCATTTTCTTCACAGTCGGAACCCCCAAGGATCGGTTTATTGTCAAAGAGAGATGCAACACGGAAAGAAGAGCGGAAAATCTCAAATTGGTGTCGTTCAAATAGGATGAACAAGCGCCGCAGATGTAGGATTCGGTGGAGGCCCGGAGGGTTTCACACGCGGAGAGGGAGCGAGCGAGGACTAGGTCAAAAATCACAACAAAGGGATTTTAATGAACGTAGCGAACCGCATCATCGTGCAAAACAATTGTTATTGTATTCACCTATTACGAATAAGGCTGGTAGACGAACCAAACCGCTGTAGTTCGTCTGGTTCCTACCTTGTTCGAGTTCGGCTCGTTAACGATATGAACCGACAATGTTCAACTCAGTTTGTACCTCCTAACCATACGGGATGAACATGAACATAGTATGTTCGACTCATGATAATTGCACTAGGGTATTCGAGGTAGATGAAGGGTCTGCTGTGGAAGATTTTACGCAAACAGTGAGTCATTTATTGAGCATTCAAGTAAATCTGTCTTTCAGCTATGCTTGTGAAAAGATAATGAAGTCATTAACATGTTCTAACAAAGGTTGTTGACAAGCGGTTAGCTTGTTCATATAGGAATAAACCCAGCTACTAGTAAGGGTTTGCTCAGTTAATTACAGGTGTAACCCTGCGTACTGAACTAAGAATATGAAGACAGAAAAACACTGATGATGATCTAAGATCAGATTAGAGCTAACCTGCAATTGAAGTCGTTCTGTCGAGAGGCTTTCATCTGTCATGTAGAAAACCGACCCGATTATCAAGGATGATGATGATCCTTGTTCCACCTAACTAGTGTGGAGAAAGAAGAAGAATAGAGATAGAGAAGATTGAAGTAGAAAAGAAGAAGACGAGATGATTCAAGGGAGAAAAAGATAGAAAGAAGGGAGAGAGGAACAAGCTGAAGAAATGAGGCTCAAAGAGTATTTTCGGTATATCTCTTATTACAACCAAGTGCAGCATTCATAGTTGCATCCTTCTGACGGTCCCAAGTCTTTTACAACACCTGACCAGTAGTATTAATGGACCAAATGTCTCTCTACTTCAATTCATTTGCTCATTAATATAACTCTGATCTAATCCCCACTTCATCTGAAGTGGCCTATGCTCTACCGAACTCTCACGACCCACTTCTTATATTATGAGTGAAGAGGAGGTGGTCTACGTGGCTGGGGAAAGATAGCCTAGGTTACACCATCTCCACCCCGTGGTTCCATTAAGTTCAGTTTTCTTTTGGGACTTCCCTTGGTGCTTCGTAATGCAGGTTCCAATGATGATGCATGGAACACAGGATAAGCTTTGGCGTCTTTGAGTAAGTTGATTTGATAATTAAGCAATTAGATTGATTACCTTTACCACTTGGAAGGGGCCATAGTACTTATAGTGAAGCTTTTGAGATGGGTAACTTGCTCAAATTAACAGCTTGTCTTGTTTTACTTTAGCCAACTATATTACAATGGTGACTATCTTTAGATAAAAAGTTATCAAATAGGGGTTGAGTAGTTTGCATTTTTAGGAGAATGTATGCTCTGATTTTATGTAAAACATTCTTGTTAGTTTCCATCAGATCTACATTAGTCCTATTATGCAATGTGAAGCTTCTTTTATCTCATAAGAACTAAATGACTAATTGAAAAGTAGATATATATATGTAGTTTTTTAACTATTGCACTATTGAATTGACATTTATTCCATGCCATCAAGGAGGTGTGAGGTTTACTGATAACTAACCTCATTCCAAATAGATCTCATGATGTGACAGTTGAGGAACATGTGCATACTTGACTCCGGTAGATTCTTCTAAAGTGAAAAACTTTCCTTATATTGCAATATGAGAATGGTGATTATGACACCAAATGTATTTCGTCATAGGGAATGAATTTTCTATGCTTCTTAGTGCTCTCCAAGGTAGTAAGGAAGATAATGGTTGATTGACACCCCAAACTAGTTGGTCTGTGCTTGGACGATGAGCTTAAGTCCATTGTGTAATAAAGTTGTGGAAGCGGTTCTCTCATGAATTGTGATAGATATTTCACAATCCTTCATTAACTTTGAAAAGCACTCCTAAGTATGAAGCGTCTTAGTTCTTTATATTGTTGAAGGAGGATGTAGTGTTCAGTGTAACAAGCTAGGTGTTTGCCATTGAACCAAGAGTCAAACGAGAATTTCACTTTGTGTTCATTACCTATTTCTCAGTGCACTTGATTATTCAGAGTACTACAATCAGTCAAGACTGACTTCCACCATCATGAACGATTATGAGCTCTCCAAGGAAACCGTAAACTATTTACTTTTAGATATTTTGAGGAAACTAACAACATTCAAGGATTTATGCCTTTGAAGACAATCTTCCAACAGTTTTTGGCTAGCAGTGCCCAATCGACACCCTCCACATCTCGTATATCGAATCTACCTTTGTTTTGAGGTTTACAAACCTTCTCCTGATTGAATAAATGGATAAATCGCTTATTGTTGTTTTTACTCCACAAGAATTATTGCAATATATGTTTTAATTATTTAATATAACCTCGAGGCAATTTTAAAGAGAGCTTGCTATACAAGAGTATCTCCCCTAGCATTGCTTTAATCATGAAAATGCTTTCCACTAGAGAAAGGAAAGATGGTGCCCACATTTCTAATTGGCTTTGCGTTCTAGCAATAATTGATAGACATAAGGAGGAGAAGAGTTTACCGATGAACAAGGGAAATCCTAGGTATTTCATTGGTAATTTCCTTTTTAACACTTATTAACTCGTTCAATTTCTTTGATTCTCCCTTGATGCATTAAGAAAGAGATCCAAGTCAACTTCTCTGAACTGATTCACATACTTGATTGACCTTCAAACTCTTTGATGATCTTTAAGAAGCAAGTAATAGAGTTCTTTTGTCTTGGAGGAAGAAAAGGGCATTATTGACAAATAAGGTGTGGCTCCAGTGAAAGCTCCTAACATGGACTAGGATGATTTATTTCTTTTCAATCGCTACTGTTAATCTCCTAAAAAGTCATTTCATCACAATTAATAAGAGATACGAGGAAACGAGATCATCTTGCCTAATGCCATGGGTGCTAGTGAAGAGATCTCTAGTTTTCCAATTTATAAATGGCGCATAACTAGTTGTAGTAACATAGGTCATGATAAGATCAATCCATTTATCATCAAAACCAAAAAGATGGAAAAATTCTTTCAAAAAAGGCCAATCCACTCGATCATATGCTTTCATGATATCTATTTTGAATATGATAGAAGGTTTTTTACTAAGATGCATCCACCATCTCATGAGCTATAAGAAGACTTTCTTGGATGGTGTCATGATAAGATCAATCCATTTATCATCAAAACCAAAAAGATGGAAAAAATTCTTTCAAAAAAGTTCAATCCACTCGATCATATGCTTTCATGATATATATTTTGAATATGATAGAAGATTTTTTACTAAGATGCATCCACCATCTCATGAGCTATAAGAAGACTTTCTTGGATGGTGCAACCTTTCATAAGCGACCGCTGGTTGGTTGAAATGGTTATGACTAAAATTCATCTCATTCTTGTTACCATAATTTTGTTATGATTTTATATAAGAAATTCCATGGTATAATCAGATGGAAGTCACTTACCCTATTTGCTCCCTCACGCTTATCATAATTCTATAGTATAATCTAAAAATATTTTTGATAACTTTACACACATCCTATCATATGATATGCCAATAAACTTGATAAAACACATTAGAGAATTCATCTGGATCAGGGGCATTACCAAGGTTTAAATCGAATACTGATTGCTAAATTTCTTTGTTTGTCACTAGGTTGAGAAATATCGTATTATCTTGATCCTTGACTTGGTGCTTCACCACACCACTCTAATATGATCCATCAATTTATTCACTTCTAAATACTTCCAATAGAAAGTGGTAGCTCGCATGGATATCATATGTTGTATTGCATTCGGCATCATCACGAATCAACAAATGGATATTATTAAGGCCAAGATTCCTCTTATATTTGACATGCTAATACTTCATATTGTGATCTTCATCCCTCAACCATTTGCTTCTATATTTTTGTTTCCAGAAACATTCCTCTAGTTCCCACAGTTCTTGCATATAACTTTGAATGGGGTTTTCGTGGTCCATTACCTCTAAAACACCAATATTACCTTGATTTTGCAGCCTTTCTAACTGTTTATAACATTCAACCACACCTCTAGTGATATTGCCATTTGTATATGAATTTCTCTCTACAATACTAGCCTTTGAGTGTCAAAGCTTTTTCACTAACTCTATACATTGTGGATCCATGTTTTGTGAAGGTACAAGCTTGCATCATTACTTGCTCGCAATTTGAAATATGTGTCCACATCTTGAAAAACTTAAAAGGAGTTTTGGTTGAGGAAGTCATATTGTTGGGGGATATATGGTATGCGATCGTTTGAGGTAAAGTGAGCTATTTTTGCTGATTAGTCCAAGTAATTGATGATCCAAAGACCGGGAGCTTTGGCAAGTTGCAATCAGCAATGAAGTCGTTTACTTAAGGGTTGCCAGTGCCACCTACTCTCTTCTTTGGATCTATCGCAATTCCAATCACCTATTAACATCCATGAATCTAAACAATTAAACTACAATAGTGAGTTCCATATATTCTGTCGTGCTATATAATAATTATGACCATAAATGTTGGATATATAAATCAATTTTGCATTATGTTGTATTTGGAGAGTGACATGTTACTTCGATACATCAATCCTCTGTATCAAATATGAAACTCTCTTAATGAGGTAGATGATTCTTGCAAGGAGGAATAGTCAAAATTACCTTGTAACATGTATTGACCGTATTCAACAATCATTCGGTCATCTACTTTCTTGGTGATCTTATTTTCAAAAAGAAAAGCGATACGTACTGTATGTTTGTAGAGCACATGTATTCAAGTTAAGAATCTTCGTCTTGTTCCTTGATGGGCCTTTCTCTAGCTTCTTATGCATACTTGTGAAAGCTAGGAATTTGTTAACGAGGTTTGTTGTTGATTATCATTGCTATTGATCCTAGATCTCCCTCGCTTTGCTCCTGTTTGAATGTAAGGGACCACTGCTAGTCTGGAATCATGTGCAGTAGAGGACTCATTAGTTGGTTCTTTCTCCTAAAGACCGAAATTAATAATGCAATCGGTTCCATAAGAAGACCCCATATTTATTGTTCTCCGATCCTTTTTACCTTCTGGCGATAGGTTTTCTTTGAGAGTTGAATCAATTGTATTAGAAGACATTAGGAATAATGTCACCATTTGTTTACTGTTGCCTTGAGAGTGTGCAAAACGTGAGGGGTAAGAGACTGTCAATGCCAACCTGTCATTGGCTCCTACTTGCATCACCTCCTCTTGTAAGTTGTGCTCTCTTCTTCAAAGGTTGGCGTAGAAATTGCCTTACCAATTTCTCTCGATGTTGATGAGGGGGTCTCAACTTCCTCAATGTAGACATAGGTGTCTCTGTGTGTTAAGGAGCTTGATCCTCATCCATATCTTGCAACATTGAGAAGAAATTTCTGGTTTTTGGCTTGCCTTGCTCATTAACTCTCCAAGTCTTTTTAGTTTTCATAGTGTAAAAATTGTTAGCAGTTTGGGAAGCGTTGGGGTTAACCTCTTTAGACACAAGCTTGACTTTGGTGATAAGTAGATCCACATGCTTCACAACGGGCCACCTTTGCTTCGTACTCGATATGTAGTCTAAATTCCTCCCCTTCCTCTATTGACATGGTAATGTACCTTTATAGAGGTTAGTTTCTTGGTAGTTATGTTACAAAGTTATGGCCATTCTCGGCTCGGGTAATGGTTAGACTGGCCATCCAGCCGTTACCTGATGATAAGGCCAGATCCGGTAACGGCCGTCCGTTACAGCTCCCAGACGAGGGAAGCCACAGGCGGATAAGCACGACGAATGGGGGAGCGCCTGCCCATAAAGTCAGGCACATTCAGACACTGAATACAGAGAGAAACAAAAATAATATTACATTCGTCTATACAAGCCCCTGTGAGGGAACCTCGTGTCCATCATCAACTCTCCGTTTCACTACTGCGTCTTGTTCATCTCTGCGAAGCAACAAAGGGTTCTTGGAAAATCCGACGACCATCATCAGAAACCTTCACAGCAAGGAAGAAGGTAATATCACTCAACATTGATATCAGGGCCTGGTTCCTTGCAAAACAGAAAGAGAGGTTCAAAAACAATAAAAAAAAGGGGGGAACGAGAAAAAAAAAATTCTGGTTGAAGGCGGCAGTTGGCAGGGACGGCGGAAGGAGAACCTAGAGGCACACTCGGCCGAAATAGCCGAAACCCTGAGGCAGGCCGAATCAGCCGAAGCCCAGAACCAGGCCCGTCAAGAAGCCTTGAGCCAGGCCGAAACAGTTGAAGCTCAGAGGCATGCCCGAAAAAAAGCAAGGCAGGCCGACAAAGCCTGAATCCTGAAGGCAGGCAAGCCGTCAGTTGGCAGGAACAGCGAAAGGATAAATCAAAGGCAAGCTCGGCCAAAAACCCAAAGAAAACACCCTGAGGAAGGTTGAAATAGCCGAAGCCCAAACACAGGCCGGAATAAAATCTCGAAGCAAAAGGCACGAGCCAAAGCAAGGAAGGCCAGAAAAATAAAAAGCCCACCGACAGCCGATGAACGGCCGGAACTGCTTTTCGCAACCTTCTCCTCTCTCCCTATTTCTCTCACTCTCTCTCTCGGAATAATCCAGAGAGTTGTAAAAAAAAAACGCTTTTAAGCGTTTTCAGTTAAAAAACAAAAATTGTTGCAGGAAAACCAGTGGTTTTTGAAAACCACCTCAGGGTTTGTGTCAAAAAGACAAAACTACCCCTGACCCTTTTCGGATATTACGCACTTTACCATGATAAAAAGATAGCTTTACCCTTAGCAGTTTTTGAAATTTACAAAAAAACTGGGGGCTGTCATTTTATGATTTTATCCAACCCAGTTTGAATAATTTTATTTCTGCCACTCAGTCAAAAGACGGGTTTACCCCTATTCTTTTGGAAAATTTACAAATTCACCCTGAGGGTTAAAATTATGATTTTAACCCCGATCAGTTGTAAAGTTTACAGGAATACCAAATAGTGATTTTATAAGTTTATCCTCATGATTTTACAAAATTACAAAAGAAGACAAATAGATAAAATTACAGATTTATCCCTTGGTATCCCTTTTAGGGGTTTAGAGGCAGAAAACCCCTTACAATTTTTTTTTTCAAAATATTATCTGCTTCATTTTCTGCATCACTTTAACATGTCTCTTGCTATGTGTGCTTTTGTTTTTGTGATGGTTTCCTTTTTAGACCGCTTGATTGTTATTTTTGCTAAATACTTAAAAATGAGTTCTAGGATATGTATGTCTCAATTGGTAAAAACGAAAAAGCTGAACGGTCTGAACTTCCAGACATGGAAGAGAAGAATTCCTTTGGCTATAATACTAAAAGGTGTTGAGTATGTTCTAAAGGAAACCATGCGTCTGCCACCACCAGACGCAAATGAGCAACAACTAGAAATGTACAAAACATTTCTAAAGGACGATACCATAGCAAGGATGATCATGTTAACATACATGGAGGATGACCTGATTAAGGTCTTTGAAGAATATGAGATCGCAAAAGAGTTGTTTGACTCATTAACAGCTAAGTATGATACAACTGCAAAACTACATGTGCAATTGCTACTATAGAAATATAACTCCTTTAGAATGAAAGAAGGAGAAAATGTAATAGAGTATGTAAATCACATGTTGGTGATGGCTAGAGACTTAGCCATAGCAAAATCAGTCATCCTCGAACCAATATAGATATCAATCATACTGAACAATCTACCTTCATCATAGAATATGGTCACCACTGCCTTAAGATTAGGGCCTGAAGTCAACCTTTTTGAGTTGCCTCTAAAACTAGCAATTGAGCAAGAACATATGCTAAAAAACAAAAAGGAATAATTACTAGTGATTCAGGATGAGTTAGCGTCTAGCTCCAAATCCAACTAGAAAAAGAAACCAAATAAAAGGTTTGGCAAGAATAACAAGAAATGTGGTCAAAGTTTTAAGAAATCACAGGAAATCGCTTCCTGAATCAAGTGTTTCAACTGTGGAAAGATGGGACACTACAAGAGGGACTGCCGTAACAAGAAAGGTGAAGGAAACAACCCACAGTGCGGACAGTCAGAGAAGTAGGATATAATCTGCATAATTTTAGAATGTCTATACTTGGACCGCCCAGTTACAGGTTGGTGGATAGACTCGAGAGATGCAAGACATATCTCAAAGACTAAGGAAGGGGCAATTGACCTGAAGGAATATCAACTCGGAGAACATCGTGTGTATATGGGAAATAGTACTTTTTCAGATGTTCTGGGTATTGGATCCTTTAAGATATTTATACAAGGCAAACTAATTGTACTAATCGATGTGTTAATTGTGCCATCTATAAGGCGCAATCTGGTCTCGGTCCTTGCTTTAGTTAAGAAGGGTTTTGAAGTTAGGTTTATACCTAACAAGGTGACTGTGGGCAAACATGGGAGAATCTTGTTCTCAGGTGAATTTAATGTAGAACAAGGACTGTGCAAGTTATCTGATAATGAAAATAGTGCATCTTTTGCTTATATTGAAAGTGCCTTTTCTATTGAGAGTAAAGACACATCGAGAAAATGGTTACTTTATAACCTTTATCGATGATTACTCTAAATATATATGTATATATATATATATATATATATATCTTTTGGCACATAAATCAGAGGCACTTGCTTTCAAAGAATATAAGCAAGAAGTAGAAAATCAATTAGGGCATTTGATCAAAGTCTTGAGATCAAACAGAGGAGGTGAGTATACCTCGACAGAATTCTTAGAATTTTGTAAAGACTTTGGTATTGCTAAACAAAATACAATGCCTAGGACACCTCAGCAAAATGGTGTAACTGAAAGATACAATAGAACCTTGTTGAACATGATAAGGTCTATGCTGATTGATGCATCTTTTCCAAGGGTATTTTGGGGAGAAGTAGTAAGTACAATTGTTTACGTACTCAACAGAGTACCATGTAAAGTAGTATTCACTACACCATATGAGATATGGTTTGGAAGAAAACGAAACCTAAGTCATCTTAGGAGGTGGGGATCAATTGCACATGTCAAGATCCTTGATCAGTCTAGAGATAAACTAGACAGTAGGTCCTTGAGGTGTATATTTATTGGATATCCAAAAGGTTCAAGAGGATATCAGTTTTATCATAAGGACCACTGACTCATTGAAAGCAGAGATGTTGAATTCTTAGAAGATACTAAGAATGACATCCTAGAAAACAATGAGGAATGTGTTGATGATTTGGTAGATTTAGACCAATAATCTTTTAAGCCCATAGAAGATCTTCTTGAAACTATCGATACCTTAAGTGGACACAAGAGGCTAAGAGCCACTCCGTCCTACTTAAAGGATTATCACACCTATCTTGCAGAAGAAGTGTGTAATTCGGTAGATTTAGATGAGTTAACTGATAACTTGACTTATTAGCAAGCAATGAACTCATCAAAAGCAACAGACTGGGAGAAAGCCATGGATGAGGAAATTGAATCCATAGAGAAAAACCAAGTTTGAGAATTAGCTGATTTTCCAAAAAGAAGGAAAGCTATAGGCTGTAAATGGGTTCTAAAAAAGAAATACAAGGTCGATGGTACAATCGACAAGTTTAAAGTGAGGTTGGTTGCAAAGGGTTTTCCCTAGTTGCGAAATTTGCATTCATACGGATAATCCTAGCAATATCTGCATACTATGATTTGGATTTACATCAGTTATATGTAAAGACAGCCTTTCTAAATGGTGATTTAGAAGAAATCATATACATGCAGCAGCCCGTAGGATTTGTGGTTGAAGGCCAAGAAGATAAAGTATATAGGTTGAAAAAATCCCTATATGGCCTGAAACAGTCACCTCGCCAATGGTATTTTACCTTTCAAAATGCCATTATAGAACTTGGGTTTGTGGCTAACAAACTTGATCACTGTGTATATGTTTGGAACAGTGAGAGCCAAAGTAATCCTGGTTGGCAGCATTGTATAGCTGTGAAAAGGATTCTAAGATATCTGAAAGGAACAAAGGACTTGAAACTATGCTTTCAAGCAAATGAACTGAAAGTGGTAGGATACTCAGATGCTGACTTTGCTGAGAGCAAAGATGACAGCAAATCAACCTCAGGACAAATATTCTTATTTGGAGGTGGTGTTGTTTCTTGGGCATGCAAGAAACAGGGCTGTGTAGCGTTGCATACATAGGAAGCTGAGTATGTTGCTTGCTATATGGCTGCAACAAGTGCTGTCTGGTTAAGCCGCTTCATACGAGATTTGAAGCTGGAGATAACAAACGAGCTAGTGATTATCTATTGTGATAACAATGCAGTAATTACTCTTATTAAGAGTGGAGCAGATTGCTCAAAAAGCAAGCATATAATGGTAAAATACCACTATGTTCATGATATGGTTATGAGAAAGGAAATATCTATCTCATACATACCAATGGAAGACATGTTGGCAGACCCCTTAACAAAAGGCATAACGGAAGAACTCTTCTCAAAACATGTTAGAAACATGGGTTTGAGATATGTTTGATTTATTGTATAGGCAAACAACCATACAACGGATATACAATTGATGACTTGTTATGTAGAGAAATAACCACACAACAGGTTCTAATTACAATAGTAATCAGGAATCGACATAATTAGGGAAAACCCCTGAAAAGTGGGAGGAAAACCAGTATGTCGATACACTTGGCTCGAATGGCCAAGTGGGAGATGTTACAAAGTTGTGACCATTCTCAGCTCGGGTAACTGTTGGACTGGCCATCCAGTCGTTACCTGAGGATAAGGCCAGATCCAGTAACGGACAGTCGTTACCGAATTTTCTGGTAACGGCCGTCCGTTACAGCTCCCAGACGAGGGAAGCCACAAGCGAATAAGCACAACGAATGGGGGATCGCCTGCCTATAAAGGCAGGTACATACAGACACTGAATACAGAGAGAAACAGAAACAATACTACATTCGTTTGTGCAAGCCCCTGTGAGGGAACCTCGTGTCCATCATCCACCCTCCGCTTCACTGCTGCGTCTTGTTCATCTCTGTGAAGCAACAGAGGGTTCCTGAAAAATCCGGCGACCATCATCAGAAACCTTCACAGCAAGGAAGAAGGTAAGATCACTCAACAAGTTCAACATAGATTCATCATGCATATGTAAGATGTTCACAAGCCTTCATAACATCATCCATGGACAATAACGTCCCACCTAACAATCTGGCCATGCTTTGAAAGAAGGGGTCATGCCATATAATTGAATTTAAGTCGAACAAGCACACCTAGATCAAAATTGTGGATGTGATTTCCAGTTTCCATTCTTTTTTGGGAAATCATCCGTTAATTAGAAGGGTTCTTCTAGCTAACTTGTAGACCTCTTTTTCCATAATGTAGTCCATATCTTCCTCGTAAGCATTTTGGATCAAGAAAAGTCCTTGTTTTCTAGAAAAAAAACCCGACATTTTGTAAGGGAATCCATAACCTATGTAAACTTTCAAAGATAAAGCGGAAATCCATTCCTTTATACCGTTCTTCATTGTTGAAGCCCGCTAACATAGTCCAAGACCACAATTTTGTCTATTTAGTAGCGGTTTCAAAGGGTATAATCAAGTTACGTCCTTCTCCATCACCAACAATGAGGATGTTTGGATCATCTTCTTTAGCTGGTTGCAGTTTCTTTCTGACCATTTGAGACCAGATACGATAAACATTGACCCTTGTCAGGAACGCTAGGTGTTCGCTACGGGTTGTCAGCGTTTGATGCCGTCGGTGCGGCCATTTAGTCTATCGCACATAGTGTCGAACGGGTGGAGGGCATTTCAAGCCGACCGATACTGGGTTATTGCCCTTTTCTGTCGGCCGACTAAATTTAATATATATTTTTAAGATCACATGGGTGAGACACCTAGAATCTTGTTGTTCTTGATGTTTTTCTCGTCTTTTCTACCAAATTCTCTTTCTTCCTTAGATGAAATAAGAATCGATCTTGCTTGTCCGTGATTTGCTAACCCATGAATTTCTCTTTGATTTGCAAACTTGCATTTTCGTTTTCCCTTTGGCTGGTCCTTTGACAGTACATGATGATGCGTGTCAATTCATATCGTGTCACTTTTTCGTCGTGTCCGAGTGACATGCACCTTTTGAAAGGGCCTGTATCAAGATCGTTTGTGGTTCAAACTGGGTTCTTGGGTCAAGTTCTATCTAGTTTCTGGTTGTTTTGTGGGGATTCAGTATGGACCTGGTTCAACCCATTACTTGAATTTGTCCGTGAAGCTCTGATGGATCCAAAACTTCTGTTTGGATCCAGTAATGTCATAAAGAACCCAATTAAAGTTATCAAGCTATTCCAAGGTCATGCAGCGTCTAATTTAGACCTCATTTGAAGCGTTAAAGTGGTATTTGACTAAATTTTAACATGATTATTTTTTATACTTGTTTATGGAGTAAATCAAGGTGGTTGAATGGTGAAGAGTGTGAGCCTAAGCCTTGGGGATTAGATCTTGCACACTTTTATGGTAGGTAGATTTGTACTTCCTTGCTGTGACATGATAAGAATAGTTTTAAGTAGTTTCTGGCATGCATGTGGTGATCAAATGTTTTTTCTGAATGTCAAAATGATTAGTTTATTTCAAACACGTAAACCACCTTTCCAAACACGTAAACCAATATACTGGTTTCTATCAGTATCACACTGATTTTTTTTTATCTCAAAGCCTCCTAATGGATCTATTTACCAAATATCCACCTTGGTTGATTGATTCATTTTCTATCTCAAAGCCTCCAAATACTTGAAGCCACAAAGTATTGTTGATCAAGTAGTTGCTTTTCGGTATTATCTTTCTTTTACTAGGATTTTCTCAACAAATAAAACATCTCATGTACCTTTCCATTTTAGTCATCCTACATTAATTCTACACATAATATTCTCATCAAATTTATAGTTTCTTTTGCAAAATTGATCCTAAGCATTTAAGATTATTTTCTTGAATATGCAATGCATGTCTTTTAGTTTAACATACTTATGCAAATGGCATTTTTATGTTAGTTTTATGATATATATACACACATACATATATAACAAGCAGAGAGAGAGAGAGATCAATCGGTCATAGAAATAAATTTTATTCGTGTGATGTGGATGCTTACCTATCTTTTGATTGGTAACAAGAAATATTTGAGTTGAAAATCATATATTACAACATAATAAGTCAGAAGCATTCAATGTGAATTTTGAGAATTGAAATATTTGGGCAAGGGTCTTTAGCCTCAAGATTTTATGTTGCCAGGGGTGCGACTAAGCCTCACCTTAAATGGCTGTAGTTTCCTCTGGTAACACATCAGAAAACGGCAAAATCACCAATAGTCAAGACATGAACACCTTCCCTGTTTAAAATGATGAAACCTGCTGCCATCCCCAACAATCAACTCCCTATCAAACACCTTCGAGATCATCTTCATTACATCATGGCAAACCCAACAAACACGTAGATTCTTCACAATTCGAATGGGGCTTGCTGGATCCACCACAATCAACCCAAATGCCACCCCCAATCTCTCACTATGCTCTGCTATCACATGCGCCTTCTCTTCTTCTTCGATATCATGTAGAACTTGAGATGTGCTCGTGCTCGGTACATACCCAGCATGTTTCAGCTTTACAGAGATCCAATTCAACATCCAGTGAATCTCTGCACACCGCGAGTGCTCTCTATCTGCCATTACAAACTTACGCACTTCCCCTTCAGCCTCTATCAAACTCCAACCAGGAACTTTTTTCGAGGATCTGTTTCTCATCAACTCTCTAACTTCCAGTACGTTTTTCCATCTCTTTTCTTTAGCATAGATACTAGCTAGAAGAACTAGTTCCAATCATGGTCAGGCTCCAAATTCAGCAGCATCTTCCCAATACGTTCACCCAAGTCAGCGAATCCATGAATGCTGCACGCATTAAGAAGCATCCCCCAAATCACAGGATCTGGTGAGCCAGGAATCTCCTTGATCAGGGCTTCTGCTTCAAGCACCAACCCCGCACGGTTCAACAGGTCTACCATGCATCCATAATGCTCCATTTCAGGCTCAATCCCATAGTCTGCAACCATGGACCGAAAGTAGTGCCTCCCCCTTTGAACCAAGCCAGAGTGGCTGCACGCACTCAGCATGCCCACAAACGTTATATTCACGGGCCAAAAAACCCTTGGCCTCGGAACAGCTCGAAAAGGTCTAGTGCAGCTTCGGCTTCACCGTTCATTGCCAGGCCACAAATCATTGCATTCCATGCTGAAACGTCTCTCTGAAAATATAAATCGAACACTTGGTACCCATTGTCAGTGCTACCACATCTCATATACATGTCGATCAAAGAGGTGGCAATAGTGTTACTTATTGGAATCTCAGACGATTTAACGTAACAATGAATCGCTCATCCCTGCTCTAACAAACATAATTGTGCTGAAGCAGATAAAGTGGTAACGATCATTGCCTCATTCACGGGAACAGTGGCATCTTTCATAGATTCGAACAATGCCAATCCTTCTTCCAAGCGGCCACTCTGAACGTACCCCGAGGTCAACGTGCTCCAAGAAACGCTATCTCTCTCAGGCATTTCATCAAATACTTGCCTCCGGCATCGATCTGACCAAGATGAACGTAACCCACAAGCAAAGAATTCCACGAAACATCTCGTTTAGCAGAATCGGCGAACACCTTTTGGGCATCGTTAATTTAACGGCAGCATCCATAAAAATGAATCAATGCGTTTGCGACGAAGATGTCGGCCGTGAACCCAAGCTTCACGATGTGGCCGTGAATCTGGTCGCCTTCCAGCGAGGCACCAGCCCGCGCACCGGCCTTGAGGACGAATGGAGATGTTTAATTGTTCGGCACGAGGCCTTGAGCAAGGAATGGCGTGTAGAGAGCGATTCCTCGGCCAGGGTCGCCGCGTTCGGCAAACCCACGGATGAGCGTGTTGCGAGTGAAGGTGTCGGGTTCGACGATGCGTTCGAAAAAGGAGATGGCGTAGTCTGGGGACGAGAATGGAGAAAATGCGCAGGCGGCAAGTAGACGGACGGTGACGGCGGCATCGCCGACGAGGCCGGAGATGACGAACCGTGCGTGCGCTTGCTTGATATGGGACAAGGAGGAGCAGCGGTGGATAAGAGAGAGAGACGCCTCAGATAAGGAGCGGCGGTGAAAGAGAAGGAGAGCAGCGAAGACCGGACGGAGAGAGCGGGGTTGGCGGAAGGCGGAGGGCATCCGGTGATGGACGTCGTGGGCGGGGTGCTGGTGTTGATACTCGGGTTTGATTCTAAGTGGTCCATGGCTCATATGGGATTGATCCAACTTCTAATTCAAGGTATGCCTGGTCAGGGCATGAAACAATGCAGGTCGACATTTATGGCCCGCTTTTGTAGTCGGGCCAAACGGCCAAATGTTTTTTGGAAGGGCAGTGAGGACCGGGCAGGACCAATATTATAGTCCTCGACGTGCATAGAGATCAAGAGAGACTTCCTTGTTCGTGACAGCTCTAGTTGGATGAATGAGAAATCTAGGTATGTTAGTCATGATCGGTTTTTAATTGGTTCGACGTTTTCAACCGTAATTGAACCAGGCGATGAATCGGTTGGATCTGAAACCAAGATTCACCTGGTCTAGTTTTAGTTTCATCTTTTCCATGGTTTTCACCCTTGCATTGCCGGTCCCAAGCCCGGATAAAGGAGGAGGGCTGTGTTAGGCTTCCGATAGCCAGCGTAAAACTTCGTCGGATTTTTATAACATGGATTACAAAAATTATGAGCATTGCTTTGTGGCATCCCCGCCTAGCGACGTGCTGCAGAACCCGAATGCAGTAATAAGTAAACAAGGGCCACTACATTTTCGCCCGAATGTAATGAATCAATTGTAGAGAGGGTTCCCACATCATGGACGGGTATGGGTAAAGAAGTTAGTCCCATTACATTGCCGCCCGAATGCAGTGAAAAATTTTCAGAGAGGGTCTCCACATTTTGATTATGGACGGATGTAGGGGGTAAGGAAGCCAGTCCTAGATAATAAGATTCGTATTGGTTCTTGGAATATCGGAACATTATCCGGTAAGCTAATGGAGGTGGTAGATATTATGATTCAGAGAAAGATTCATATTCTATGTTTACAAGAGACAAAATGAGTTTGAGAAAAAGCAAAGAAGATAGAGGATATAGGTTTTAAATTATGGTACTTAGGTAAACAAAAGGCTCGAAACGGAGTTGGTATTATCATAAATAAAGATTTAAATGATGGTGTAGTAGACATACAACGATATGGTGACCGAATCATGATATTGAAATTAGTGCTAGGAGCAGAGGTTTTGAATATAGTTTGTGCTTACGCACCTCAAGTAGGACTAGAAGATAGTATAAAGATAGCTTTTTGGGAAGAGTTAGATAAGGTGATTCAAAAGATTCCACAAAGAGAGATGATTTGTTTAGGAGGAGACTTAAATGGACATGTCGGTAAAGATGCATTAGGATATCAAGGGATTCATGAAAACTTTGGTTTGGGGATATAAATGAGCAAGGTAGGGAGATTTTAAATTTTGCTATGGCATTTGATCTCTTTATAGTCAATACAATCTTCAAAAAACGAGATGAACATTTAATTACTTATAAGAGTGGATTATCACAAACACAAATTGATTACTTTATTTGTAGAAAAAAAGATAGAGCGTATTGTAAAGATTGCAAGGTAATTCCAGGAGAAAGCTTAACCACCCAACATCGACTTTTAGTTATGGATTTACAAATAAAAAAATGGACAAAGAAGAAAAGAGTGCATCGAGATATTTGGACTAAATGGTGGAACCTCAAAAGTGAGAAAGAAGATATATTTAAACAGAAAGTCCTTCAAGGAGATGTTTGGAATTATGTTGGTACACCATGTGATATGTGGAACAATATGGCTATACATATTAGGAAAGTGGCGAAAGATGTGTTAGGGATATCTAAGAGAGGTGTACCGGTACAAAAAGAAGCTTGGTGGTGGAGTGAAGTAGTATAAAATAAAATCAAGGTAAAGAGGGTATGTTACAAATTACATTATGCTAAGAAAACTAGTGAAACTTTAGAGGCTTATAAGAAAGCAAAGAAGGAAGCAAAAAAGGCCGTAAGTGAAGCAAAAGCTAAAATTTGGGAGGACTTATATAAAAAACTCAACTCAAAAGAGGGTGAAAGAGATATTTTTAGGATAGCTAGGGCTAGAGATAAGAAAACTAAAGATCTTAATTATGTTAGATGCATCAAAGACGAGGATGAAAAAATTCTAGTGCAAATGATGATATAAGAAATAGATGAAAAAACTATTTTTATAATCTTTTTAATGAAAATAAAGATGTTAGTATTAGCTTAGGAGAGTTAGCCAAATCAAAAAAGTATATAAACCACAATTTTTACCGACATATTCAAAAGAATGAAGTCAAAGAGGCTATTAAACATATGAAGGGTGATAAATTGGAAGGACCAGATAATATTCACATGATATTTATTGATCTAGAAAAAGCTTATGATAAAGTACCGAGGGAGGTTCTTTGGAGAACTTTGGAAGAAAGAGGCATCCCATTAACATATATTAACCTTATAAGAGACATGTATGATGGTGCAAAAACATGTGTGAGGACTCATGAAGGAACGACAGACTTCTTTGAAGTTAATATTGGGTTACATCAATGACCAACTTTAAGTCTATACTTATTTATAATGGTGATGGATGGGTTAACAAAACATATTCAAGATGAAGTACCTTGGTGTATGTTATTTGCAAATAACATTGTATTAGTGGAGGAGCGTAAGGAAAAAGTTAATAGAAAATTGGAACTATGGAGAGAAACATTAGAAAGCAAAGGCCTCCGACTTAGTAGAACAAAGAGAGAATATATAGAATGTAAGTTTGATCATTTAGTTACCTCAGAGGACATAGAAATTAAAATTGGCACATATTGCATCACCCAAAAGGAAAGTTTTAAATACATAGGGTCAATTTTTCAGAGTGATGGAAGAATTGGAGATGTTACACATAGAATTAATGCTGGTTGGTTAAAATGGAGAAGAGCATCAGGTATTCTTTGTGATAAGAAGATATCATTAAAGTTAAAAGGTAAATATTATAGAGCAACAATTAGGCCTGCCATGTTTTATGGTTCTGAGTGTTGGCAGTTAATGATCAACATGTGCAAAAGATGTTTGTGACAGAAATGAAGATATTGAGATGGATGAGTGGTCATACAAGAAAAGACCGTATACATAATGAGGTTATTAGAAACAAATTAGGAGTGACACCAATAGAGGATAAAATGAGAGGACATCGTTTAAGATGGTTTGAACATATAGAAATAAGATCAAAAGAAGAACCTTTAAGAAGGTTAGAAAAACTAAATTTGGAAAGTATTAAAAGAGGTAGAAGACGACCACAAAAGTGTTGGAAAGAAACAATAAAGAATGATCTAGTTTATTGTGAGTTAACTGCTAACATGACACACGATAGGGATCTGTGGAAACAAAGAATCCATGTAGCCGACCCCGTCTAGTATGGGAAAAGGCTTACTTGTTGTTGTTGTTGTTATTGTTGTTGTTTTCCATGGTTTCAAATCATTGGTTCCTATACATCATCAACAACTAAGCCTTTTCCTATACTAAACGGGGTCGGCTAGATCGATTCTTTGTTTCCACATAGCCCTATCATGTGCCATGTTAGCAGTTAACTCACAATAAGCTAGATCATTTGTTACTATTTCTTTCCAACACTTTTGTGGTCGCCCTCTACCTCTTTTAGTACTTTCAAAATCTAGTTTTTCATACCTTCTTATAAGTTATTCTTTTGACCTTCTTTCTATATGTCTAAACCACCTTAAACAATATTCTCTCATTTTATCCTCTATTGATGCCACTCCTAATTTGTTTCTAATAACCTCATTATGTATACGATCTTTTCTTATATGACCACTCATCCATCTCAATATCTTCATTTCTGTCACATACATCTTTTGTACATGTTGATCATTAACTGCCCAACACTCCGAACCATAAAACATGGCAGGCCTAATTGTTGCTCTATAATATTTACCTTTTAACTTTAATGGTATCTTCTTATCACAAAGAATACTTGATGCTCCTCTCCATTTTAACCAACCAGCATTAATTCTATGCATAACATCTCCATCAATTCTTCCATCACTCTTCCAAATTGACCCTAGGTATTTAAAACTTTCCTTTGGGGGATGCATTGTGTGCCAATTTTAATTTCTATGTCCTCTGAGGTAACCAAATGATCAAACTTACATTCCATATATTTTGTCTTTGTTCTACTAAGTCGGAGGCTTTTGCTTTCTAATGTTTCTCTCCATAGTTCCAATTTTCTATTAACTTTTTCTTTAGACTCCTCCACTAATACAATGTCATCTGCAAATAACATACACCAAGGTACTTCATCTTGAATGTTTTGTTAACTCATCCATCACCATTATAAATAAGTATGGACTTAAAGTTGATCCTTGATGTAACCCAATATTAACTTCAAAGAAATTTGTCATTCCTTCACGAGTCTTCACGCATGTTTTGCACCATCCTACATGTCTCTTGTAAGGCTTATGTATGTCAATGGGATACCTCTTTTTTTCAAGGTTCTATAAAGAACCTCTCTCAGTACCCTATCATAAGTTTTTTCTAAATCAATAAATATCATGTGAAGTTCTTTCTTTTTTGGTCTAAAATGTTCCATAAGACTTCTCAAAAGGTGAATCACTTCAACACTAAATCAGCCTAGCATGAATCCAAATTGATTCTCCGTTGTACTCGATACTTCTCTTAACCTACATTCAATAATTCTTTCTCAAAATTTCATAGTATGACTCATTAACTTGATATCATGATAATTGACACAATTTTGAATGTGTCCCTTGTTCTTATATATAGGTATAAGTGTACCCGCTTTTTAATCTTTGGGCATTTTTTGGTTTCTCCATATTTCATTAAATAATCTTGTGAGCTAAGTAATTCTTTTTTCTTCGAGGATTTTTCAAACTTCTATAGTAATATTGTTTGGTCCTACCAATGAAATAATCTTATGAGTCAAGTGGAACAATATGGCTATATATATTAGGAAAGTGGCGAAAGATGTGTTAGGTGAATCTAAGGAAGGTGTACCGGCACAAAAAGAAGCTTGGTGGTGGAGTGAAGTAGTGCAAAATAAAATCAAGGCAGAGAGAGCATGCTACAAATTATATTATGCTAAGAAAACTAGTGAAACTTTAGAGGCTTATAAGAAAGCAAAGAAGGAGGCGTCAGTGGAGCAAAAGCTAAAACTTGGGAGGATTTATATAAAAAAAACTCGACTCAAAAGAGAGTGAAAGAGGTATTTTTAGGATTGCTAGGGCTAGAGATAAGAAAACTAAAGATCGTCATTCTTTTAGATGCATTAAAGTCGATGATGGAAAAATTCTAGTAGTAAATGATGATAAAAAAATTGATGGAAAAACTATTTTTATAAGCTTTTTAATGAAAATAAAGATGTTAGTATTAGCTTAGGAGAGTTAGCCAAATCACAAAAGTATATAAACCACAATTTCTACCGACGTTGGTTCCTGTGTTTTAAAAATATTAAAATTTATTTTTTAAAATATGATTATCGGTTTTGGAATCGTAACCGAAACTAGCTCTGGCAATTCGATTACGGTTCTAGGTTCTTCGAGATTAACTGAAACTGGTTCTGAACTTATTCATTGTGGTTTCAGGTTCCGAGTTAACGGGAACCGAACATGTCTACTTCATGTTGTTGTGAACAACGTATCCTCCAACATATGTGACCCTTTTGAGAAAGAATTAAGGAATATTTAAAGGAATATCAGTATGGAGAGAACCTAAGAAGATAGTTAGAGTGGACCAATTAGGTGATGTCCTACATTCCTCTTAACAGGATGTAGGGCTACTCATACTTTCTTGTTTTTGATGGAAGGGAACTTATTGTGCTGTTCACTTACTCGCATAATCTACATGTACTTATGTCAACTGGTTGGGTCTGCCTAACCCCATCTTGCCTATCGAAAGAGAAAAAGACATGGCCTGTGGCCCTTCAAGGACAGTGTTGGGCCAACATTTTACAGGCTTGTATAGTATTTGGGTTGGCTCAATCAAGCCAACAATTTTCTCAGTCTAGAAGGGCCGGGGCCAGGTCGGCCCATATTGACATCACTAATTGAGGGTATCAATGGTTCAAACCTCTATCAGATCCAGGTAAGTCCTAATCCGACTTTAAGAAGCTACTTAGAGCTGATAAACAAGAAACTATCATGCTTATCGACAACAGTGTGAAAGGGCCATGAACAAGAGAGCCTACTCTCCTTTAATATGATGCTTGAGACAGAGTTAAACAGTCAATCACAAAGTTGGACTTTCTTTGGGGCTTCATAATTGACACAACATATCCCCTTACAATTGCACAAGAATCACCTTTGTTGTGCAACTCTAATCTCACATTTTTCCTTTTCTTGTCTCTACCTCCAGTTATAGCAAAAGAAAAGAAAGGTAGCACCCATTCATTTTCTGAAAAGCCAATTATGTTTTGATACTAAGTCACATCAATTGTCGTTATGGTATCTTGAAGAGGATTCTGTTGCATCAAAAGTTTTATAAGCATAAAGGTGGTTAGTGACAACCATACCTAAAATTTTTTAACATTTCTTTCTTGCTTTGCTCTGCTTGCAGTCCCTTAGAAGAAAGAGTTCTATAAGTTGTAGGTGGGATCAAGTTGAAGCGTGTGGCTGACTATTTTTCCATCTTTCTTTAGTGAAATCTTCATTAAGAGTCTCTCTATCCTCCAATTGTTACACCAACAATGGTTTCAATACTTATTACTAGATGATGAATGTTGTCACTAAGCATGGTGACAGGAATAAGGTGATTGTCAAGGTTCATTATATCCACAAAGACCACTGGACAGCTCCTTCGTGCTGGGGAGCTGCTTTTCATGAGAATGAAATTCAAAATGAAACGGAGCCTCATATTTTGATTCACAATAAGACTATAACAAGGTCTTACGGATTTCCCAATTATAAGTATGTTCTCTCATTGCTTTCCGTCAAAACTCTAGGGAGAGAATCCAAGACTCATTTACATTTATTTTCCACTCAACCATTTGTTTGCTCGAAACTGAGAGAATGAGAAGTTGACAAAGTAAGAGGATTGCACATATCACTTTTTATAGGACAAGAGTTCAGTATGATGGTTTGATTCTCTCCCACACACTTCCCTCACAACTGAAAATTAGGCCTGTTACGACTGTTGGCGGAAAATAATTCCGATTGTTTATAGCGGTCGGAACAAATTATGACATATTTTGACCGTTCAATAGTGAGAATAAAACTATTCAACAGTCGGAATTAAGTATTTCACAATTCTGGCTATCGCAGTCTTATTTAGCACAACAACTGGAGTAAGTTTCGCATGCGCGGGAGTAAATTTCCCCCTTTTTCTCTCCCACAACCTTTGTCTGATCTCTATCTTTGTTTCTCTCTCTGAAATAGTTGCTCTCGCCAATCGAGTTACTCTCTCTCTCTCTGAAAGCTGCTTCGAGAAGAAGAAAGCGCTCGACCCGATCCCGTCAATCCTTCTGTTCCACGAATTTCATCCCCTATTTTCCATTTTTCTTATACTATTGATCTTTATAAGGTATATCCCACGACATTTTGAATCTCGGTGTTCCTTTGGATTTGTCCTTGTTCGAGAAATTTCATAGGCTCTCGACATGATTTTATTGGACGGATTTAAGAATTACCTTGTCTTGAATTGGATTACAAGTGTCGTTTTCCATTTTCGTTTGCAATGTCTTAGTATTAATCCAAGCACAAATTTTCATTTGCTAGAAACTATAGATAGTAGGAAGAGGGTTCATCACGCTTCCTTTGTCTCTTACGTAGGAAAAGGGTTCATGGTCCCCAAAGATCGACTGAAATATATGGCATTGACGAGCGATCTTTGAAGCAGCGAGGAGGGACAAGTGCAATTGGAAGAGGGAGTGGGAACATTTCCACGGATAGCAAAGAGAATTATATGGCCATTGAGAGTCAGTTAGTGGAAACTAGAACACAGGCCCTCGAGTTCGTACATGGAACAAAAAGAGATAAAACAGTGATTTGTGATTTTGCTCAATGCTCAGAAAACATCATTGCCAAATCAGATAAAGTATTCCCCTCTTCTTGCATTTTGTTTTGGTTTTGATTTTGATGCTAACAAGATTTGTTATTGGTCACCTATGAGAAAAGATTTGTTATTACATTTTCCATATATTTGGTTCATTAGTTTGATATTATGATTGTACTTATAATTTATTGTAGGAAAAACATAACCTAATTTAGGTATCTTTAATGTTTACAGATATAATTGAGGGAGCACTTAGGGTGTTAGCTTATTTATCAGGTCTTTCGGCTTGCGTGTTGTTGATGACAATTTCGATAATGAATTTTCTTTTAATTTTTCAGAAACTTCGTCAATGTTGAACACTTTATCTATATATTTTCCATTATACATTTAAACGATACCTGTGGACTGTTCCTTGTTCCAAAGCAAATACCCAAAGTTTGAAATACAAAATGAATCTATGTTTCACGGTATAGTTACAAGAAGTACTATAACATATAACTTATGCCAATCATTGACATCAAAGGTTAAGATTTGAATACAAAAATTTGTACTTTTTATATGTGCATTAAATACAATTAGTACTATTTGACTTTTAGCTTTACAATATCAAAGGATTGAAATCTTTAAAGAGACCATGGTTGAGTGTATGCATTGACTATACTCATAGAGACCTGTGGTAAATGGGTGCACTCATTTATGCCCCAAAACCCTTACAAATCTCAACCATTATCAATTGTTGAAATTTAAATTAAAAAGTAAAACTATTATTGTATTTTTTGTAAATGCATTAAATGCATTTGATACTATTTTGATTTAAAGATCTCAAAATTGATCCTTAATTTCCTTTCAAAAGAAAAACATATTGATATGCTTGGAAGTAATCTCAACAATTTCAGAAAGAACTATGCACATCTACATAATGCATATAGGGGACTTTATAAGCTCAAAGAGCTAAAGCAATTGACTTCTAATTCTTATGTAAAATTTATTGTTCAGCCAAAAAATGTTATTAAAATAATTGAATTTTTGGCTTTGGGTAGGGACCACATACATATCATTAATTTTTGATGAAATACACACATTTACAGAAACTTGGTATCCGGAACCATTTACAGAAACTTGGTAGCCACAAAATGAACAGCCTTAGAATGCATTTATTTTCACAATATCTGATTAAGATATTTTTGAAGATATATTTGGTAAATCATTACCAAAACCACATCCAACCCATAACTGTAACCACAAACCCTTAAAGGCCAAGAACCAAAACCCGTTTAGTTTTAAGACGTTTTGGAATCTAGTCCCTACCAATCATTGTGAGTTCTCGACATAAGCTTGTACAATCTGTGCAAGATGCCAAGTTTTTGACATAGATTTCTTAAACTAAACATTTGACTTCTGCAACATGAAACTATACACATATATACCAAAACTGGATCCTACCCACCTCTAACATGCTCACCCATTACTTATGCGTGGCATGAGTATAACTTAAAAAAATTAAGACTTTTAAAGCAAGAACGAAAGACAATGTTATTACTCATACCTTCCAAAAACAATAGTAGAGTATGAATTGGTGGCATAAATGGCAAGCAAGATCCAATTTCTCTCTCTCTCTCTCTCTCTCTCTCTCTCTCTATATATATATATATATATATATAATCTGTGTGAAAAGCATGTAATTGCGACTATTATGCTCATCTCATATTCAAGTTACGTATTGATCCCTTGCCCTTAGCTATGATAGAACCTTGGCCGCTTTAGGTCATATGAAATAAAAACAAATTACGGATTGAAATAAGACATGATCTTACTTTTCGAAGTTAAATGCTATTGCAACACAATTTTAGAGCTCAATGGCTAAAAGGAATTAGCGTAGCTGAACCCAATTAGAGTGGAACAAGGTCTAATTTTGGCTGTGTTAGAATGAATTTAATATGAATAGATTTCTCTATACTAAATATTGCAAAACACTAGCCTTCAAGGAGCCAAAGGCATTCATCACTTAAAACACATAAAAGCTAAAAATGAGCTTAATAACTGAAATAATATAAATTATGATAAAAAAACAATCCAAACTTGGTGATCTAGATCAGTGGTGGATCTAAGTTGAGACGAGGTAGGGCATCCACCCCACCCACAATTCAAAATTTCAAAAGAAAAAAATGTAGCTTACATCTGATAATGTGAGCTTAAATATACTTGGGCCCACCCTAAACTGCTCAGTGGTCTATTCGCTCCACCCTACAGGAATTTCTGGATCTGCCACTGATCTAGATCTGATTTGGTCGAGTCAAGGCATTCGGCAGCAATCCCAGCCTGTCCTAGCTTGAACAAGATAGGAAGGGATCACGGCTGTCTCCGTGAGCTGCCATTAGCTGTTTAGAATGGTTGGTGGTTCACTAAAACATCAGGATGGAAGAACCAAACCTGCTGCTTCTCTACCGCACGGATATCAATTCACAAATGAACTAAGGTTTAAGTTGCAATACTTTGAAGGGATGGGCTGAACACAAGTCGAGTTCAATCTACCTCTCAACTATTCAAGCACGATTGAAACGAGCATTGATTTAGTGTGCTTGATCTTAGTCAAGTTGTAGGATGAACTGGAGGCGGTGAATTTCAATTGATCCTAAACAATAGAAAAAGAGAAATAAATGAAAGCCTAACCGGGAGAAGGATAGAGACTCAAGATCTTCACCTTTTCAATCATACCGACATGATTGAAGGTTTAAGCTCAACTAAATGTGATTTTGCCCAAATCAAGCTTATGAGCTCAACTGACCCACCAAGTCTAAGTCTGACCGTTTTTATATTTGATGGGCATGGACAGATGCACAATTTCAGTTCATGTACAAGTCGAGGCTAAGCTTAAACAACCCAATCTCAGGCCTACTCGAAAGCATTGTCCAACCATATTTGGCACTCAATCGGTTGCACCATGCCGTCTTGGATGCAGCGACCAGGTGGAGGACGACAGCTTCATAGAACTTAAGAGACTAATTAACTTCACCCCGTTTGAAGGGCAAGCCTCGTATACGTTGTAGCAACATATTCAACAATCTCAAGTCACAACATGCAACCAAATATTAACATGTCACCAGAGTAACGTAACCTAGACCAGATACAAACTACAAAGTTTACATAGATAATACGCACACACTGAAAGCTATAAATGCCCGAGTCTCTCTCTCTCTCCCTGTTGACAGAGACAGTGATCTGAGCTGAAGACAAGCAAAAGCTTTACCTCGAATATCTGCTTGACTTGCTCAAATCTTTATACAGTGTCTCATCTCAATCCAATTACTGGCCAAGGAGAAGCACCTGCAGGCAGCAGTGATGATCGGATGACAGGGACACGACGTACCACAGAAAATGCTTCATTCAATCGTGCTGCTTGTACCATGAACTGAGAAACCTTCTGCCGAAAAATTGAAACACCCATCTCAGTCACTACATGAAATAATACAAGCAAATTTCTAGTGCCTGTCAATCTGCATAAAAGGCCCCGTAAAAGGTCACACACATGAAGATTCTGACCGTGTGGTGCCTTTGAAAGTCTGAAGTTTCAAATGCACACTATTTTTTTCGTCGTCAAGTTGGAGATAGGCACACCCTTCCAGATGCAGACCTAAGGTGTCAAACTCTCAACACCTTCAACTCGAAGGTATTTAGAGCCAAACCCATAATCCTTGTAATTCAAATACAGACCGACTTTTTTTTGTTACAACGGGAGGCCCAAGCCAGGTATGCATGCATTGGAATTTGAACTCACAGTCTTCATCATGTGAGTCGAGAGCCATGCCAGGTGAGCCAATTCTCTGAGTGTGAATTACACACCAATTTGACAACGTATCTCTTCGAGCTTCGCAAAGTATTTGTTGGAATGAACCGTAGACATATGCATAATAAAGTAATATAAGTAATATGCAACAAATGTAAACATGCCCCAACCATAAACAACAACCCCAAAATAAGTCATAATCAAGTCGTATGAAAAACAAAAGAAAAAGAAAAAATCAGAAACTTATCCATGCGAGTCGCCGTTGCAAACTTATCTTAGAGAAATTAGAGTCCCGCTATAAGTACGTAGGTACATGCACCTTCCTCCTAGGATAAAACACACTCAACTCGAAGAGCACGTACCTGACTTAAAGTCAACCTCAACACACCAAAGTCGCCTATAACGAGCAGAAAGAGACTATCCACAAGCATAGGGACTGGAACAACACTATGGACAGAGAGTCAGAACCAAGAGACGAGAAGAGACAGAGAAGAAAACTTTGTATTTAAAGAGGACCCTAATCACCTATTTATAAGTATGCGTATGGATCACAAATCGTGAATCCAATCTAAACGACGCACTGCTTTATCCTCAACCGCCCCATCTTATCCGTAACTGCCCCACATTATCCAGAACCATATCACTTTATCCCTAGCTGTGATCGTAAAAAACTCTTGATCGTTAGATCAAAAGTTTTTCGTGCAAAAAGACAGATCAAGACCCAAACCCCAAACCACAAGCTCAAACCCAAGCCCGACCCAGCTCGACGCGCATGTGGTATATAGCATTTCCTCCCCAAGCTCTTCGAGCTAAGGTTCATGAGCTACCAAATATAGAAAAAGACATGCAGTTTATCACATTCATCAATATGGACTAAACTTTGTCTCCTCTTAGTCATTCGATGCACGAGTCCTTCATATGTTACTTTTTACACTTTAAGACTTTCATACATATATTATTTATTTATTTAGGAACACCAACATTAAATCCAACAATCCCCCACAAAGTCCTTATGTGTAAAAGTGTCATTCTAATCCAACTATCATATTATGCTTTCAGTAATGGTACCTTTCGGTTTGAACCATCACCTAAGTTATCCAATATTACCTTTCCAGGAACTAAGTGAACTTACGTTTTGAACCTGAACCGTGAGTGTAAAGGTGTTTATTGATAACAACATAATAAAAGACTATGACGTGATCTATAGGAGTGATGCATTAATGATCATGCATCCATATCCTTTATCATGATTGACTTCAAGGAACAACCCAATTCTCCTATTATAGTCACATAATGTCAATCACTCAATTGAGCATCTCCAAGGATGTTTTGCTAGCATCTTATCCTAGGACTCGATCTCATTTAGAGAATAATCTCTTGCTAAACTTTCAATCATGACACTTTAGGTTTACAGGGCACACACACAAATACTGAAAGTATTGAATAATACAAAGTGTCATCCTATTCACCCAAGGATTGGTTCCTACCACATTGAACCTATTTCGTGAGATCTCTACTCAATTAGGTTGGGTTGTTCCTTGTGAATAAATCATGGGTTTCAGTCCCACTCCCAACCTCGATTTCTCAGCTAAGACTATTGATAGACCCTTAGTCAAAAGATCAATTATGTTATCTTTGGATCCAACAAAATCTACAACCATGACCCCATTAGACATGTTTAACATAGGTAAACTGGACATAAGTCCCTTAAGCCAAACAACTTCCAATTCAATCTCATCCAAATCACATATTTCTACCTCAAAGGTAGAACGAGACAAAATAGTTTGTTTGTTTTTATTTTGAGGTGACATCACCACCACCCACAAGAAACACAAATCCAGTGACCCCATTACTCCCACATTTCTTTGTTATCCAACTAGCATCACTAAATCCTTCAAGAATCGAAGAATGTTTACCGTAATGTAGTCCAAGAGAAATTATTTCCTTCACCTAGCGAAATACTCTATCTACAGCTTCCGAATGAGTTTTATCTACACAATTGGAGTATCTATTCAACTAACATACAACAAATGCAATATTTAGTCATGTATAGTTGGTTAGATCAATGTTATATATATCGAATTGTATCGTACGATACGATGTGATACGTATCGTATACGATACAATACTCAACATCGCAAAGTACTGCATATCGTGTCGTATCATACAAGGGTTCCTGGCCGAACAGAAACTCACAAAAACGTGGGTTTCTGGCTTTTGTTCAAGGCTCTCTAAGGCTCCTTCCGATGGCTCTCTCATCTTGGTGTTCTAAGGCTCTAAAAAAATGCTCTACGATGTTCGAGCAAAGCTCCTGGGATTTGACGGCGGACTTGAAAAGCCACCTATAGACACTTTACGCCTAATCATTCAATAACACTTGCCTCCTCTATCTTACAGCGGCTGTTGGCATAGAGTTAGCTGATGCTTATTCCTCAGATACCGTCATTGTTTCTTCTCTGGGAAAGGAAGTTCACGACCCGTAGGCCTTCTACCTCCACGCGACATTGCTTTGTCAGGCTTTCGCCCATCACGGAAAATTCCCCACTGCTGCCTCCTGTAGGAGTCTTGGTCGTGTCTCAATCCCAGTGTGGCTGATCATCCTCTCGGACTAGCAACTGATCATCGCCTTGGTAAGCTATTGCCTCACTAACTAGCTAATCAGACGCAAGGCCCTGCTCGGGCGGATTCCTCCTTTTGCTCCTCAAATGAAGCTTATCCCCCATCATCTCACTGGCCGAAACCCAGATTGTAGTATATTTTTTGTGTTTTTTGAATTTTTTTGTATTTATTTTTTTTTGTGTTATTTGCATTTTCTTTTTATGAATGACAAAATATGAACTTATGGAGTGTGTGGATATGATTTTTATTGCATTCATGAAGTAAAAGATGTTAGAGGTTAAAATCGGGTCCCAAAGTGGACTCGTTAGGATCCAGTTTAATGTATTGTCTCATATGTAGTACTAAAGTACTAATAGGGACAATTTCATCTTTTAAGTTAGATTTAGATTATAAAAACGTGATTAGGGTTCTATTTAACATTATTGAAAAGAACGACAACCTAGTGTTGCAGGCACGCCAACTTCTGATGACGAGTAGATTGGAAGGTATGTCTCCAATCTACGAATATATGTAAGTATTCTTTATTTTTCTTCATTAGCGGATGTTTATAACATGGTATCAGAGCCTTAGGGCATAAAAATCAGCAGGTTTGACAAGAGCAGATCGTACATTTGGTGGTTTAGTTATTGGTGATAAAGCATCGAAGTATTGGTGTCCAGCAGATTGTGAAACACAAGCGGCAGCATTGAAGGAAGATTCATTGCATCTTGAGGATGATCGCCCACTCCTGATGACGCATACTAGTTCATGGTACAATTCTGTTGCAGTGAAGGAAGATCGTTGCCTTGCAAGACTGTTTAAAGATTGAGAAGTTTGGCGATTTATTTTTTGAGAGCCACAGTTTCTGTTGCTACCAAATCTGAAAGGCATAGTATTGTGATTTGCAAGGACAAACTTCAGTAGCTGTTGCTTGTTAGAATCCATCGAGGGAATACCTTTTTAACATAGTTCAACAAATTTTCATTGAAACCAGATTCTAGTGCTAAGTAAACTAAAGACTGCACATGCTGCCCACTATTTCCAACAACTGAACAAGACTTACGGCCGGTGAAGACTGCACGTGAAATTTTTTTTTAAGAAGAGACTGCATGTGTAAGGATTCTATTTAGTGAAATCTGTTTGGACAGACCTAAGTCTAAATGAATGGTAAAGGAAAAGGGATCGAAAGTTTTTTCAGAGAACACTCCACAAGTGAGAAAATTGAAAATTTTCAGATAACTACATGTTTAGACAACAGAAATTATTTGAAATGGAAGGTAAATGGAAGGTCAGATGAGCTGGCAATACTAGCAAGGGGGAGATGGACTCACTTAATGGGTCACCCTCCTTATCCTCCCACACATGATTTTCAGTTTTCTAATTGGAGGAGGGAAAACGCTTTAATATCGTCTTGGCTACTTCAATCTATGATCCATCTATTGCAAAATCTTTTATGTTTCTTCATCTGCTCATGATATTTGTGTGTTGTTTCTAAAGCATATTTCAAGAAAAGAATGTTGTAAATGAATATGAAATCTTAGAAAAAGTCAAGAAATGCAAACAAGGAACATGTTCTATTAGTGATTACTATATTGATCTTCGTATCTTATGAGATGAGCTCCTTTACTATATGAAAAGAAGAAAGTATTTGACTTGTTGTGGGGTGTAAATCTAGAATTTGAATTCATAAAGATCAACATTCTAGGTCGAGAAGAACTTCTGTCACTTGGAACATTCTATTCTTTACTGATTCTTTCGAGAAGAAGATCGCAAAAATCTTGAGAAGTACAATACTATTACTGTTGAACAACATACACTTCAAACTAAGCAAATAACTCACATTATCATGGAAGAGGTAGATAACAAAATCGTGGACGTAGACGTTTTTATTCCGATGAAAAGGATAAAATTGTGTGTTATTATTGCGGGAAGTCAAGACATTCAAAAGAAAACTGCTGGGAGTTATATGAGAGATCATAATTTCATAGACCACGCAACAATTCTGCCCATGTTGTTGAAAATGCAATGCCTAGTTATTCAAGAACTTATAAAGAGGATAGAAGGACTAAAAACCAGATTATCTCTGAAAATCAACAACCCCTACTAATCATGCTACATTAGCACATGCTACACACACCATGAAGGGTAACAAATTTTCTTCTTCTCATTCTAAAACTTGGATTATTGATTTTGGTGCTACAGATCATATGGTAGGAGAGCATTCATATTTTTCAGAATATCGATTCCTTCAGAAGACAATTAAGTTGGTTGATGGCTCACACTCTTACATGATTGGGCAAGGAAATGTACCAATATGTTTTACATATTTAAAATCAGTCTATCATATTCCTAGATTTCCAATAAATCTTCTTTCAGTCAGTTCCTTGACACGTACACTGAATTGTAGCGTAACATTCAATCCCGTTGGTTGTATTTTCAAGATCTGAAAACAGAAAAAAACTTTAGTCATGATAGTCTACAAAGGGGATTATACATTCTAGAAGACAACTTTAAACATTCTGCTTCTTATGGTACTTCTGCTGCAATTACTCAAGACACGGAGATTCAACTTTGGCATTGTCGTCTAGGTTATCTTATTGTGTCCAAGCTCTACTATGTTTTACCCCACCTTAGGGTTGAATCAAATAAATTTCACATGGAATGTGAAGTGTGCTAACTTGGGAAACACCAACAAGCATCTTATCCTTCTAGTGAGCCCAGAAGATCCCAATCTTTTGAACTTCTTCATTTAGATATATGAGGTCCCAATCATATCTTTGTTTGGTAAGAGATATTTTGTCACCTTTATTGATGATTGTACGCGTCTTATAATAGTTTACCTAATAAAATCAAAAGTTGAGGTTTCAACTATTTTTCCAATTGTTCATAAGCTTATCCTCACTCAATTTAATTCTTTTGTGAAAGTTCTTCGTTCAGATAAAGAGGAAGAGTACATAATTAGACAGTTGCAAGAATACCTACATGCATATGGTATCCTTCATCAAACTTTTTGCTCATATACACCTCAACAAAATGGAATAATTGAAAGAAATAATAGATATATCCTAGAAGTGGCAAGAACACTTCTTATTCAACACAATATACTAAAAATTTATTGGGGAGAAGTTGTCCTTATTGTTGTCTATCTAATCAATAGGATGCCTGGTTGTATACTCAAAGGAAGTCCCATAAAATGCCTTGGTAAGGAATCAAGTCTTTTACATCACTCCTCGTATTTTTGGATGTACCTATTTTGTTCATGTCCACCTACCTAGTTGCGATAAACTTGATCCTAGAGCTATCAAGTGCATTTTTCTTTGATATTCACACTCTTAGAAAGGTTATAAGTGCTATGATTCAATCCATCGAAAACTTTATGTATCCATGAATGTCACTTTCTCATAATCTACTCCCTGTTATTCTTATAAGAGAGAGTCAATTACCTCTAAAAATATATCACGCCATGTTCGTCCCTTAATTCTAAGTGAGATCGAAGATATCACAGGTGACTAGTATATAAGAGAGGTCAAGGAACATTATTTGCAACCAAGAGGATACTCAGGAAACTATAACTACCAAAGATCTTTTCCTTGATTCAAATCCATAATCAACAATAGAAGCAAACATGGACATTCCAATTGCCATACCCAAAGGTAACCGTTCATGTGCACGGTGTCCCATATCTAATCGTGTTTCATATGCCAATATTTCACAAAATTATCAAACATTTATTGTGAATGCTGAAAAATATAAGATTCCTACAAGTTTTGAAGAAGCTAACAGATACCCTTTACAGAGAGTTGCGATAGAAGCAGAGTTAAATGCCTTTGCTAAGAATAATACTTAAACAATAACTAGACTTCTTTCAAACATAAATAATGTGGGTTGCAAGTGGGTATTCACTATCAAATATAAGGCAGATGACACTATTGAAAGGTATAAAACAATACTTGGTGCCAAGGGTTATAGCCAATCATACGGGATTGACTACAATGAAACCTTCACACCTATAACAAAGCTTACCTCCATAAGAATTCTTTTAAGCATGACAACAAATTGGGGATGGGACCTATGACAAATAGATGTAAAAAATGCTTTTCTACATGGCAACCTGAATGAAAAAATATTTATGAAACTTCTACCTTGATTAAATATCAAGGTATAGGACGGTATAATATGCAAATTGAATAAAGTTATATATTTATAGGTTGAAACAATCACTAAGGGCTTGGTTCGAAAAATTCAATGAGGCTGTATGCAACTTGGGCTATTAAAGAAGCATAAACGACCATGCTTTATTCTTCAAGAACGATACAAAATTATCTATTTTTTCAGTATATGTTGATGATATTATTATAACAAGTGATGACATTAAAGAAATATCGAAATTGAAAAGGGATCTTAACAAATTATTTGACTTGAAAGACTTGGGCAAACTCCACTACTTCTTAGAAATTGAGGTTTATACTCCAATCAAGGTATATTCCTAACTCAGAGAAAATAAAGTATACATTTACTACAGGAAACAAATATGCTTAATTATAAACATAGTGATACTCCTATGACAGTGAATCAAACATTATTCCTTGGAGATAGTGAAGATTTCACATATATTCGCAAATACCAGAAATTGGTTGAAAAACTCATCTACTTAACTATTACTCGTCAAGATATTACTTATGTTGTGAGTAGATTTATGCATTCACCGACCAAGAACCATATGAAAGTTATGTATGGTATTCTTAGATATCTTAAGTCGACACTCGAGATATGCCTCCTTTATTCAAAATCATGCAAATTCGGTATTGAACTCTATTCTGATGTAGACTGGGTTGGATCCAGAGATAATCACAAATCAACTACGGGTTCTGTGACACTACTTGGTGAAAATCTTCTATCGAAAAGTAAAAAACAAATTGTTGTAGCAAAATCTAATGTAGAAGCAAAATATTGAGTTGTAGCTCATGCTATATATGAAGAAAAGTGAGTAGGTTCTTTGATACGTAAACTGGGATTGTTCTATACAGCATATACCATTATATTGTGACAATAGTGCAGCTATTCAGAGGAATTCCAATCAATCGATATAAGTTCATAAGAGAGAAGATATCCAATCAAGAATTTAAACTGAAGTATGTCAAATCAGAACATCAAATGACCGATTTTCTCACCAAGTCATCAATAATAGACAATTTAAAGATACTTTGTTCAAGTTAGGTGTTATCAACATCTTTCACCCAACATGAGGTTCGGATCGCAAAGTGGATTCGTTAGGATCCAGTTTAATGTATTGTCTGTTATGTAGTACTTAAGTATTAATAGGTTCAAAATTTTGTCTTTTAAGTTAAATCTAGATTATGAAAACGTGATTAGGGTTCTATTTAACATTATTGAAAAGAACGACAACCTAGTGTTGCAGTCAGGCCGACTTCTGATAATGAGCAAATTGGAAGGTATGTCTCCAATCTGCAAATATATGTAAGTATTCTTTATTTTTCTTCATTAGTGGATGTTTATAAAAGGAGACACTATATTTGAGTGTTATGTGAAAATTGAGGATTTATAAAGTGCTTTTATTTTCATGTTTTTTATTTGATTGAAGTGTTCAATTAGGATGGCAGGAAAGAGTGTTAGGAACTCCAAATCTTTATCTGATGATCCGACATGATAGTGGGGTACAAAAGTTGAGGGAAACAGATTGAAGATAAAATATTTGTTTTGTGAGAATGTGGTTAGTGGTGGAATTTCATGATTGAAATATCACATAGCAAGGACTAGGAAAGAAGTTGCTTCTTCCACGGGTAGAATTAGAAAATTGTCAGAAGTCATTAAATGACAATATCTACGTATGATTGAAAGCATACATTAGAGGAGACAACAAAATGATGATTTAGAGATGTTTGAGGAAGATGATGATTATACTATTGGATTGGGTGATAGTATTCCTTCTGGTGTTAGAACAGAAGTTGGTAGTAGTAGTTCTCGACCATCAACTAAGAGAAAGAGGGTTGTTAAGATTTTACAAGTGAAAGTGGTAAAAGAAGGAGTAGAAGAAGAGCTTCTTCTGGCATATAGTCATTTTCTACTCATAATATTACACATGATCCTCAACCTAGAATTTGTATTGCTATGGCTTCAAAACAACTGCATGAGTAGGTAGACCTTGTAATGGGCAAATGGTTTGATGATCCATGCATTCCATTTAATGCAGCAAACAGTTTTCATTTTCAAGCAATGATAAATGCAATTGTTAATATTGATTCATGATATAAGATGCCTTATTATCAAAAGTTGAAAGGAAAACTATTAGATAAGACTGTACTTAAAGTGCAAGAATATTGTTCGACTTTGAGAGAGTCATGGAAGGAGCCTAAATGCACTATCATGACAAATGGATGACCATATAGGCAACGAAAAACTTTGTTAATTTTTTTTGTTTATTGTACTAAATGGCTTATGTTTTTTATATCTCTATACATGTTACAAGAGAGACATACTGCAGAAATTCTAAGGCAAGAGTTTCATAAGATAATATCTGATGTTGGGCTAGAGAATGTAATTCAATTCATTACACATAATGTAACTAATTATAAAGCAGTTGGAAAGGAGTTAACAAATACTTATATGACTTTCTATTGAACACCATGTGCAACCCATTGTTTAGATCTCATCCTTAAGGATATTGGTGAGATAGACGAGATAAACGCAACAACTGAGTGTTGTCAAGATATCACCAAATTTATCTACAATCATGCCTTTGTGTTATTTATGATGAGAAGATATACAAATGGTGTAGAGCTCATTTGTATAACTGCAACTCAGTTTGCAACTAATTTCTTATTTGTATAGAGAATTGTGAAACAAAAGCAATCCTTGAAGAAAATGTTGACAATAATTTACAAAGTTATCTCAAAATAGAAAAAACCGAAAGTTAAATGAGATTTCAGAGGCAGTCTTCAAGAGTACATTTTGGAATGCATGTGTTAGACTATTGAGGATTACATGTCCAGTTTTGAAATTAACTGATAGCGAAGGGAAATCATCTATGAGTTATCTTTATGAAACCATGAATAGGGCAAAAAAAGTCATTAAAAGTAATTTAAATGGAAGAAAGAGAGATTATGTACCCGTGTAGAACATTATAGATAATAAATAAAACAAACAATTGCATCAGCCTATTCATGCAACAGCTTATTATCTAAACCTAGCATTCAGGTATTTAGCAAGCTTTAAAAGGGACGGTGAGGTTAATCGAGGCATTGTATAGATAGATTAGTCCCTCATGAGAGTAGAGCAGATGTTATAAATCGAGAGATGAAGATCTACAATAATGCTCTTCACTTGATGGGTTTGCCTGTAGCAATTCGCAACCGCATTAATATATGCCTAGGTAAATTGTTTATCTTCGTATTTAAGTTTTTTTAATCTTATATTTATTATGTCTTTTTCTACGTATGTTTGGTGAAATTGGTTTAGAAGTGATTGCCTAAACCTTAGAGATTTTGGAGTAAGTGTTCTGAGCCAAATCTGTAGTGCAACGGGTTGTGAAAAAAATTAGAGTGTCTTTTAACACATCCACACGAAAAAGCACAACAGGTTGGAACATAAGTGACTCAATGACTTAGTTTTCATCCGTTGTAGTATACGGCTTCGATAGAGATAATTGTATTAGTTAGTACTTAAAGATTTAATTCAATATTTTGTTTGACTTTAATTGTTAATGTTATTTACTAATTACTTATCTTTCTTTCATGTAAGCAATTAAACAAGTTAAATAGAGAAGAAAACCAATTTGATTCAATAAGTTTGGATAATTTTGATATATTAGAGGAGTGAATTATGGAAGATAATGAAACAAATGCACTCCTAACCGAATAAGACATTGCATGAATTAATTTGGAAGAAGCGCAACATCATCAAGGGGATTAACATTTTGATTTTGATGCAGAAGGTGGTGATGATCTTCAAAAAGGAGAAGATAAAGATTATTTAGTTGATGATCCTGATTACAATGTGTAAACGTAAATGTATTTCATTTTTTTCTTCAAAATATGTAAAAAAATTCAATTGTTCAATGGTGAATGGTGAGTATGTATTAAACTTTTGCATTATATGAATTCTTTGCAATTATCAAATTTTCTCCTATTTTTTCTAATTTTTTTAGATTTTTCGAATTTTTTAGTATTAAATTACGATACACAATGATATTATACGAACCAAAATGATACACGATACGATACACATCGAACAACACTAGGTTATATATATATATCAAACTACCGATAATCTGAGAATATCGTAGTAGTGACAAGGGAATACCACTTTCATTCTTATATAAAGCCTTATATGAATCATATGGGGTCTTAACAAGTTTATAGCTTGTACATCCAAATCTCTCTAAAACTTTCTCAACGTAGTGAGATTTAGAGATTACTATACCATTAGTAAACCTTGTGATTTTAAACCCTAAACTCTCATCAGCCACACATATGTCCATCTCAAACTTACTACATAAGAATGACTTAGCATCCTTTACTATTCTCATATCAGAACCAAACAACAATATATCATCTACGTATAAGCAAAGAATAATGAAAGCATTATTGATCCACTTAAAGTAAAAACACTTATCATAATCATTAGAAATGAAGCCAAAAGATGATATCACATAATCAAACTTTTCATGCCATTGTTTAGGAGCTTCATTGAAACCATATAATGATTTAACAAGCTTATGCACCTTAGACTCATTCTCACGAGCTACAAATCCCTCTGATTGATCTATATAAATTTCCTCATGGTGATCATCATGCATGAAAGCAGTCTTCACATCCATCTTATGGATTGTGAGATCATTTTTGGAGGTCAGTGTTATAAGCACTCGAATGATGGTCATTTAGAAAACTGGAAAATATGTCTCAAAGTAATATATTCCTTCCTTTTGTGTGTATCCCTTGGCAACTAATTTGGCTTTGTACTTATTGATTGTTATGTCCAGTATTGTTCGACGCATATCGTATCATGTATCGTTTTGGTCCACGATACCAGCGTATCATAACAGTAGCATATCATACTTTAATATTAAAAAATTAGTAAAAATCTAAAAAAATAGAAAAATCTAAAAAAAACTGATAATAATTCATATAATGCAAAGTTTAGTATATATTGATAATTCACCATTGAACAATTGAAAAAAAATTATATATTTTAAAGTAAAAAATAAAATACATCTATATTTATATATTGTAACGAAGATCATCAACTAAATAATCTTCATCTTCTCCTTGTTGAAGATCCTCACCACATTCTGCTTCAAAATCAAAATCTTCATCTCCTTGATCATGTTGTTGCGCTCATTCCAAATTAATTCATACAATGTCATCTTCGATTAGGAGTGCATTTTCTTCGTTGTCTTCTATAATTCACTCCTCTAATATATCAAAATTAACAAATTGCTATCTTTATACATGTAGTTGGCACATTTGCTCATTTTCAAATGTGAGCAAAATGATGAGCTCAATTTCTTTGATTATTAAGTCCATGACACTCCAATGATGTGATATTGTTACTTGATGATATCCTCTTTTTCTGTTAATGAAGACTAGCTTTTTAACTAATGCTTGAAGTAGTTTGAAACAGAAGGATGATGGATGGATGTTGTGGGTCAAAATCAAGTCATTTGATTACTTCTAAGTTCCTTGATCGAAATAGAAATTTTTGATATGTAACTATGATGACATGCTCACTTCACAGGCTGAGTTAAGCCTCACACACGCTCATCATGTTCAACTCAATGGAAGTCGTGTAAGGTGAACCCTAAAATAGTGAAGCTGTGAAATGCCCACTCAATGAACTAAGGAAACCAAATTGTTCTTCATTGATTACGATTTCATGAAATTAGAAACTAGTAGCAGAAATATACCTAAAAGTTGGCAACAAAAAGGGAAATGATTTTATCACAATTGTTATTTGATTATAAATTATTCTTATTCAATAAAATTCTTATGTTACACGCATACAGCTTGCAATCCCAGACGAGCATACCAGTGGATGCCTTCGGGAGAAGTAAAGAGAGGTGAACAGAGGCTAAAACTAGCAAAAAAAATTACAAAAAAAAAATTGGTTGTATCGCACGATACGGCATGATAACTTCAGTTGGGCGATACAGAGGCTTGTATCGTATCGTAGCATTGCACGATGCGATACAAATAACACTAGTTCTATCTGCATTCAGTTTCTTCTTAAAGATCCACTTGCAACCCACAGTAGAACAACTGGGAGGCAAATCCACCAATTCCTAAGTACCATTATAAAGAATTGACTGGATTTCATCGTTAACGGCTTCTTTCGAGAACTTAAACTAGGGTGAAGTCATAGCCTCCTGAAAGGTGATAGAACTATCCTCAACATCAAAAGAAACAAAGTCACTTCCAATGTCCTTTCATATTCTATGTCGTTTACTTCTCCTTGGTTCAGTTATTTCTTCAGAGTCATCTGATTTGGAAACACCATTAGGATCACCTCCCTACATTTGTTATCATTTCCACATAATCCAGAATGAAACTAATAGTAGGATCATAATCTCTAGAAGATACACTTGTGTTCAAGGATGAGTACTTTGACAAGACACTCCCACACTTTGAGATATTTGAGACTGGTCTTTCAACCCTTTCAAATCTCAAATGGACTAGTTTCCTTATACTTATATTTGAGACACCTCCCTACATCCGTCTCCTTTCACTCGATGATTGTATCCGAGCTTTTAGGGTCAGTATCATCAGGTTGGAGACAATCTTACTCGATGTATAAAAGCAGCTCTAACATGGTTAACCAAATTTTCATATGTTGTTGTCAGCGTTTAAAATGTGGATCGACAATCGACCTTAGGTAAGAGGGTAGCAGTCGTAAACATGTTTACTATAGAAAACGTAGACATACATATATAATAAAGTAATATACAATAAATGTAAACATTCCCCAATCATAAACAACAGTCGTAAATCCAAAATAAGCCATAATAAAGCCGTACAAAAAACAAAAGCAAAAGCAAAAATCATAAACTTATCTATACAAGTCGCCCTTACGGACTTGCCTTAGAGAAATCACCGCTCCAATATGAGTATATAGAGATACCTACGCCTTCCTCACAGAATAAAATACACACATAACTCGAAGAGCACTGACTTCGAGTCGACCTCGAACACACATTAGTCGCCTATGGTTGGAGCATAAAGAGAGACTATCCATGGGCATAGGGACCTAAACATTACCACAGATAGAAAGATAGAACCAAGAGACAATAAGAGAGAAAAGGAAACTGTGTGTTTAGGGAGGACCCCTAATCACCTATTTATAGGTGCATGTGTGGATCATGGATCGTGGCCCAAGCCAAAGCCAAAGTATAGCCTGACATACGCATTTGTGGTATAGCATGTACTCCCCAAACTCTTTGAACTAAGGTTCATGAGCTACGAAATATAGAAAAGGACATGTAGGTTTATCACATCATTGATGGGACTAAACTTTGTCTCCTCTTGATCATCTTATGCACAAGTCCCTCATATGTTACTTTTTACACTTTAGCACTTTCATATATATTATTTATTTATTTAGGGATACCAACATGCATTAAATGCACATTAAATCCAACAACATTCAATCTCATCTCAAGTGTATCAACTTGACAACGATGTGTTCATTTGGTAGATGCTATGGTATCTGTGAAAGATGGAATTCCCACCTGAGAATGTGGGAGTCTGGAGATCTAAGCAAAGAAAGTGAATGACCAGAGTTTGGAATATCATTGTCAAAGTGAGAATCCAACATGAAAATTCTAGTTCGGAGGTAACCTGTGATTTTCTTTCCCTTAAATTTGCTCCAATCCAAACACTAAATGAAAAGGTCACCAAGATCATAACCAAAACCAAAGTCAAGCCTGTTCCCACAATAAGTAGAGCCATTGACAAGAAATCCTTATTTAGTAGCTGTCATTGTGATTTATCTTGAAGCATCGAAAAAGTAAAGCTGGGAGGCAAAAATAAACATTTGTAGTTTAAGAATTCTACAAGCAGAAGCAAGGCCCAATTGGAAAGCGTTTTCCCTAAGTGCATGGCTTGTTTGTGCTATTGCTTATAAATACGCTCTATCCAACTGCATACACAAACAACACAACCACGCCCTTAGTCGAATCAAGTCATTGAAATATAGAGGCCCAGCAACAATTATCAAAAGAAAATCACACCAAAGAGTAAGATCAAGAATCCAGAAGATAAAAAACCGGATGCAGTCAAGGGCACAGTTTACATCAGAAGATAATCGTCTTATGAACTCATCAGAACTTCATTCCAATCTGCAGAACGTAATTCTGATAACTGATGTTAAGTTCAGGCAAATTTTACAGAAAAGCTTCAAATGCTTGCACATTACGTTTCTCCGGCAGAACTTTACTAGATCAACATAATTTTATCAGCAAAGTTTATATCTGCTTTGTATTTGCTGAAGTATCACGGAACCATGGTAAACCAAAACATTCATGTGCCACAAATCCGAATAGGAACAGGAAACTTCGAAGGATTGCGTACACACGCATACGCATACACAAGCGAACACCCTTCTCACTACGATCCTACCATGTTTTTAGTTCAGGTAAGAAATCAACAAAAAAGGAGAAGAATCAAGCAGACAAGACCATTCTACCGTTCAGAAACAACAAAATAACAAAAGAGTCAAACGTTTTCCCCTTAAATCGTGAGGGCCCAAGACCAAAGCAATAATCAACCCACTGAAAAAAGAGAAATCAAATCAACTATGAGAGCAACTCTCAAACATAAATGAGGAAACAAGTCACAACGGCACGTCAACCAACAATGTTCATTTTAAAAGCAAATTCTAACAAATTTAAATATACAATTTATCGAAACAGAAGCAAAATTCATCACCTTATCTTCAACGCAGACTTTGATAGGCAGGCCCCTATCCTTTCTCTTGGCCTTGTAGCGCTTCCTCCATAGCAAAAGAACTCCCATGGCTACAACTCCAAGAGATAGAGACCAAAACGGGATCGACCTCGAAACGAAAACCCTTATGTATTTCAATGGCACCTCCCACCAAGCCCTCTCCTTGCTCGTAGCGCCTTCCACAACCGAAACCTCTCCTTCTTCAACACCACCATCTGTTATTTCTTCATTCTGATCTTCACCGACCTCGTCATCCATCTTTTCCGGTTCGGCAATAACGGAATCGCAGGAATCAGAAGATTTCTCAGGTGTTTCGTCCTCCGAGTCCCCAGTCTCGACTACCCTTTCTCTGAAACATGATTCCAAACAGGGGTCGACACATTCTGATGATACCACCGAAGAGTTTTCCACGACTTCTTGCTTGACTTCCTCAAATTTGAGGGTGGGATGAGAAGAGAAGTATTGGGGTTTGATGGCACCGCGGGAATCATTATCTGTAAATCTCGAGCTTCCGTTGTTTTGGGTTTCTGCGGGAGGCGGAAGAGATAATTCGCAATTTGGGAGGATCTCCCAATCGGGGAATTCCTCTCCGGAGATATCGTCCATAGCAGCTCAGCGAGACTCACGAGAAAGAGAGAAGAGAGACTTTTGAGGGGAGCGATTAAGACACCTGTCTGAAATATCTCTTTTCTTTTGGTAGAGCAGGGGACCGTGGTACTGATTTTCTTGTCTTTTTGAAATAAAATTTGGCCTATCATCTTTATTTAAAACTTTTTTTTTCTTTCTTCTATTTTTTACAATAAATTTGGCTTGCTAATAATTAAATAACTATTAAAGTAATATCTTTTCACCTCTGTCTTTTTTTCCCTTTGTTTATTTTACAAGAAATGTGTCTTTTTTTCTCTTTGTTTTTTTATAAAAATCTCTTACTAATAATTGAATAACTATTAAAGTAATCACTTTTCATCTCTCTCTTTCTCTCTCTCATACTGTAGAGTGATGGTGAGACGATAGGAAGTAGATTAATAAAATATATTTTCTGTTTGTAGAGAGGCCGTTTTAAACTTTGCCAAGGTTTTCGTGTAAGTATTCATATATGGGAAAAATGAAGAGTAAGTATTTCTTTAGGTGGTATATGTGAGGTCATTGGTGTTTATTGATAGTAGGTACGCACTTTGTAAGATCGTTTTGATCTCTATTTTTGTTTGTTCTTCTTGGTTGTATGCTACCCTTTCTTTTGGCCACCTTGTACTTTTTTGATGCATCAAGTTGCTAGTTTTTGTTGAAGGACAATTTAGTTTAAAGATACAACCAAATGATTAATTTAATAAAGTGAAAATGAGTTCTCCACATGAAAACCAAGTGCACCGAACTCATGACCTTTAACTTGCTTTACGTTGAACCACTAACTAATAACAGGTAGACTTATCCTTTTACAGCGGGGAGGACGATGCCCCTTGGGTATCGAACTCACCTCCACACCCTAAATAACCGGTAGACTCTTTTAAAATAATATTTATAACTATTGACATCTGAAACTTCCACACTTAAGTTCAATCTCTCGGAACATATTCTGAATGGTATAATCACATCGTATTTGACGGTTGCATTCATGTACTAAAATTGTTTCTTGTCCTTTCCTTTTATTCTTTTGATTAATAAACTAAAGAACAGTTAATAAGAAAAGAAGGTTTTGGGTTTCCTTTGCAAGAAGGAAGTCATATTCTTTCCTACTTTGCTTAGGAATGATTTGTCTTGGTGCTTCTTGCTTAGATTCTTCTAATACTTGGTTGCGTTAGGAATCTTTCATTGGATAAGATTTCCTTGTCTAAGTTGCGCAGGTGATCCAATTACAAAGGTGAATTGGAAGCTTTTGTGGTCCAGATCTTCTACTTGGATCACCACTCTTATGATGTTCTTACATTCTTTATGTTGAAGTTCACAAGTTCAGATTTAGGCAACACTCTTGTTTAATTCGAAGCTGATTTATGTATTTAACCTTATTGACACTGCAAAATGTAGAAGGGTATATGGCAACAATTTAGGAGTCTCAAAAAGAGAGGGATACCTGACATGAATCTCGAGAGAACCCAACTAGTGAAATGATTAAATCAAGCCCATCATGCTTACAAATCTTGAAGTAAGGAGGGGTTAGCACATTCCAACAAGTATGACAGCAAAAAAAAGGCAATAATGAAGAAGTGAGAAGTTGTTAGAAATTATGCTTAAGAAAGGCTTATACGCTCTCTACTGTTTCAACAAAAGTCTACAAATAGCAATTATAACAAAGATCAAGGGGAGCCCTCAATTCAATCACCGTTCTTACTTTTTTATTGTATTTTCACGTTTCCTAAGAGTAGCCATAACTTAGTATTCTTAATGCCTTCTTAAGCACATCAAGTACTCTCCTTATTTGCGTGACCTCAACAATAACTAGGATACACACAGTCAGATTCCTGAGGAGCATTCCATCGCTTGAAGCTATATCCATTTCCCCTTGAGAATGAGGGTTATAGTTCTCTATAATGGCCTCTCACTCCCTTCGATTCTGACAGATTTATGAATTGCCACTCAAGTTGAGTACATTTTTGGTACCCCAATGAGACTTGCATACTTCTTCATGAGGTTGTGCAATTTATACAGACTTGATATGGTCGAGTATATCTTATGGTATCTTTCAATGCGAATAATGATCATCATCCTTCACCCTCACCTGCTGAAAGCTCACGAGTGTCAGGCCTAGATGATTCATCGACTCAGGCTTTGTTCTCCTATCCATCCCAATATCATAGGGAGAATGTATTGTTTGCACCGAACATCCAATCAAATGCCGATACAGTTCTCAAGTGTTTAAAACCGTCAGTCTTTGATTAGTTGCAAGAGTAGTTTGGCAATCTATAAGATACATTATTTCGTCAAATGATAGAATCAATACCTACTATGATTATAAATCAACTAGCCACCATTCGAGATCAAAACATGCTGGCTTAAAAGAAGAGGCAGGTTGCCAAAGCAGCTGCCCAATCACCATGACAATGAGGACCAATTTTTGGAACATGTTGACTCGTCCACTATGATTTTCGGTACATGTATGTATGAGTCAATGTTGCCCAACAACCGCTCGCTTATTCGGTACCAACTTCATATATATACACATATGGAAATAAATAAATATATCTGTGTGCATAGATTCTTTGGATTGATTTTTATGGGGCATGTATATACATGATGGGTTTGATGCATAAATTTGGTTAAAAATGTATTGTGAAAAAGGTTTCTTCTTGTATATGATAAGTTCCCAAAAAATTTGACTTATTCAAAAGGTTTCCAAAAATTGAATCTTATCCAAAAGTTTTCAAAATCTGCATTATATTCAATAATTTCTGAAAGTTTCTCAAATCTAAATTTTATGGATTTCAAAACTTTCCCAAAAGTGAATCTTATTTAAAGGTTTCCAAAAAAAGATCAAAATCTGGATTATATATCAATAATTTTCAAAATATGATTATATATTAATGATTTCTAAAATTTCAAAATCTCAACTTTATGTCTAGGGTTTCTAAATTTCTAAATATGAATTATGTTAATGGATTTTGAAAGTTAAAACCTGCTTTTTGGACTTAGAAAATTGAAAACTTGTTTTTTGGGATTTAGAAGGTAAATAAATCTGATTATACATATTTATGGTTTCCAAATTTGAAAATTTTTAATTATATTCATGGATTTTGAAAGTTAAAAATCTGGTTCAAGGATTAGGAAAGTTGAAAACCAGATTTCTGGATTTCAAAAGTATATAAATCTAAATTATATGTTTATAAATTTGAAAAGTCATAAAATCTGAATTATATGTTCATGGTTTTAGAAAATCATAATTTTAAATTGTATATTCATGAATTTGGAAGCTTACAATTTTTAGAAATTTGTGACATATTCAATGAATTTGGAAAGTTATGATTTGAGAAGTTATCTTATGAACATGAACTTTAGAAATTCAACTTGTACACAGTAATGCATTCATTTAACTTATATAAAATCTGAATTATGAGTCTAAATATATGTTATATGGTTGGATAAAAATTAATTAATTTTTAGAAAGTCAGATAGGTTCATCTAATTAGTTCACTTGACCATGGTTCATCCCATGATGACCTTGACCTTCTTGATACTTGGTTAACCTACATCCATATACTCTAATGCATCTATAAGTCTACATGGTTCTATCCATATTTGATGAGCATATCTATAAGGCTTGACCCATGTTTAACTCACCTATTTTGGATGACCCATGATAAGGCAATATTATGGTTGGACTAAGTAATGAAATGGTCAAGTTTCTTCTCAAGATAATGGTAAATTTTACATTGAATGGAAAAGGAGGTATGCCAAGCTCATGCTAAGGTGGACGACGACCAGTTATGACCTATTTCAAGAAGGATTAATCAGCCTAAGTACAACACAATCTATTTTCATAAAGAAAAGGGTCAACCATTGCCTTGAAAGAGCTATTATTTTCTTGATAGACTTTCCTAATCATTGGAATTGAAAATAGGAAGGTTTAGTTGCTGAAATTTTATTACAAAATATTCTTAAACCTTCTAATTTCGTGTACCCTACCCTTCTCCTATAAAAAAGGGTCTCCTCAACTATTGTAATCATCCAATCATATCAAGACGATCTTATCTATCATCTCTCATCTCTCCCATTGTGAGTGTGCGTTGCCTAAGAGAGATCCATCATCACACATCCAAAGCAAGTTCATCTACGAAAGTCATCTAGTTCATTCACCATCTAGCCAAGTCACAAAATTCCAAAGGTACTCTAAGAATGTGAGAAATCAATCAAAAAAGGAGAATTGACTACTCTTAAAAGCCCTTCATATATCATTCCCTTTTCTTCAGTTAGTATACTTAGCTCCTTTTTAATTTTATTCACCTTAGTTTTAAATTCCTGCAATCATAGATCTTAATTTTATTAAGTACCATCACCCATTTAGTTTCTTAATTCGCTTAACTCATCGCCATAACTGAGCATATCGCTCTATGTCCTAGTCCACCCCCAACATATTGCATACCCCTTTGCATTTTCCTTAGAGTTAATCATATTATGTATTTGTTTACTATTCTTTTCCATCCTTATTAGTCACTTTAAACCCATATTTCTTAGTCATCATTAATTAGCCTCTTGTGTCTTAGGGTTCTTAAAAGATTTTGATTTTTTACAAATCAATTTTATGATTTATGCATCATTAGATCATCATAAACATATATAGCATCCATCGACCACCCTTATCTAATTCCTTTGCATTATTGTTATACCTTAGTAGTATTGATTCTTTATAGCATACATATTCATATCAACCACATCAAGTCTCTTTAAACCACACATCTTGATTGCCATTAATTAGGTTCTAAGCATCCATTAAATCCCTTAGTCCTTGCATCAATCTTTTTTGAATTATCTCGCATCTTTATTCTTTAGTTTTTTCTTACATGGATAGTTTAATTCTAGGTTAGGTTAGAATTATTTTACACATTAGATTTAATTCATGCATATTCAAGATCCTATTCTTACATCCCCTTGTATAGGTTTTCTTGAACATGTATGAATTCATGCACACTTAATTTATAGGACACAATCCTTCTTGAACATGCATGAATTAATTTGAAAAGGAGTCTCTATTCCATTAACGTGCACATTTGATTTTATAAAATATTTAAATTCGCGCACATGGCATATTAGGATCTATGTAAATCATGATTTTCTGCACCTTAGGATTTCTGCATCTTAGCACTTTTATAATTAGTTGCGTATTCTATTTATTATATAATTATTAGTTAAAACATCATTTTCATAGGGTTGTTTTAGCTATATCCTTATTCCATATCTAGTTTAGAGACTCATATCCAATTCAGATCTACATCCTTTTAGGCCCCAAACCAATAGGAATAGAGACTCCTTTTGTGCTCATATTTCAATTCAAGCATGTGCATATTCTTCCTTTTATTAGCTAAAAATTTTGTAGTGGAAGAGCTTACCTTTGTATGCTGAGATAAGAAGGAAATTTTAAAAAGAATTGGGATAGGGCTCACAACACAAAAAAGAAAGGGAATAAGAGGTGAATCACTCTTGAATTAGTTTTTATTTTACTTTCATAAAATTAAGAAGAGTAAATACAAGATGAGGGTTCCATCGAACCGAAGTTTGCACAATATGTCGAATTGAAAGGAAGTCTATATTTCCTATCTGATGATATCAAAGAATGTATTAAAGTAGTCCTTGGTGAATGGAGGAACGACTAGCAAGCAGTTGGTGATCCCAATTAAGAAGGAGTGAGTTAGAAAATAGAGGCACTTACCATCCTTGGGAGAGAGGGATTTTGAGCATATATGTTTGACCATGCAATGGACACCAAGGAGCGAAACTCATTTGCCTCGAATAGAGAGGCCTGGAGTGGTCATGGGGTCGAGACCAATGCATGAGAGTTTTCTATGGACAAAGACACCAACTTAACCTTGGATCGAGTTTGATAAGGATGTCAAGACATTGCAACTCTTGGTAAAAAATCACATAAATACCTTAAAAAAATTCTAAGTGCTAACAACGTGTACAAGTATGATGTAAAATATAAAATCCAATATACACCAAGTGTGTGCAACAAATGATTATGCAACTAAGTGAATGTGTGTAACAAGTGTGTCATACTCTAGGTATATCTTGTGTGAGGTATGAAAAACAAGGATATAACAAAAACAAGCAATAAAAAAACTTAGAACTAGCCAACTATTTTGAGTAGAGCTAAGAGTCCCATTGGGTGTGTCAAAAAGAGAATTTTATATAAATTTTAGGTTCTCTACAACCTCAACTTGTATTCAATCTTCTTAATTTATTGAAAGTTAAAACTAAATCAAGAGTGGCTTACTTCTTATTCACTCTCTTTTTTCATTGTGGACCCTATTTAGATTCTTTTTATAATTACCTTCTTGCCCTCATCATTAAGGGTCGGCTATTGCACTACAAAATTCATGACTAATAAAAGAGAAAATATCTACACATTTAGATTGAAATGTGAGAATAAAAGTAATCCATATTCCTTTTGGTTTTTGGGTCCTAATTGGATTTCGATGTCTACATGAGATTTAGACTCTAGGATGAATATGAATCTAGAATGGATGTAGACTTATAAATAGATATGGATCCTAAATGGGATATGAGACTTAATATATGGATACTTCTAGAATCAATCCTAAGAAAATAATGCCCTAGTTAAATAGTATATAATAAATAAAATATATAACTAATTATAAAAAGTGTTAAGGTGTAAAAAATCCTAATATGCAGAAAATCTTGATTTAGAGAGATCTGAAGATGCATAAAATCCTTATTTATAGAGATCCTGATATGCAATGTGTACTAGATTTAAATATTTTTATAAAATAAAATATGCACGAAATTTAAAGAAAACTTATGCAAGGGATGCAAGAATAGGATCTTGAACATGTGTGAATCAAATCTAATATGCAATATAATTCTAACCTAACCAAGAATTAAACTATCTATGTAAGAACAAAACTAAAGAATAAATATGTGAGATGATTTAGAAGAGATGCAAGAACTAAGGGATTTAGTGTATGCTTAGAAGCAAATTAATGGTAATCAAGATGTATGGATTAAAGGGACTTAATGTGACTGATATGAATATGTATGATATGAAGAATCTATGCTATTAAGGTATGACAATAATGCAAAGGAATTCGATAGGGTGGCCAATGGATGCAACAATGAGCTAATGATGATAAGTATTATGACCTAATAATGATAACTACAATGATATGACTATGAGCTTGGGGACCAAAAACCAAAACCAAAATCTCACAACACACACACACCAAAAAATAAAAGGAAAAAGAGAGGGGAGAGAAACAAAGTAAGGGATGACCTTACTTGATGGATACTAATATTATTGATGCTTCATAATGAGTGAGAGAGATGGATATAATGGGAGGCCAAATGGCCTAATATAGAGGGACCCAACCCCTTTAGAGATGAGAAACAACCATATTTTGGTCCCTACAAAATGTATAATAATTCCAAAAAGATAGGACTTTAAAGATTTTAAGTAATCTCCTTTGATTTTAAAACCACATGTGGTTAAGTGGCTTCAATTTTGTTTTGATAATTGGATGGCATGGTTGATTCCCATGTGCTTGGGGACTCCCTGAGTGGCTCGACTTGGTTTGAGGCTTGACATGGCTTGGATAGCTTCTCAAGGTGGCCCAATTCCAATTTGAGTGTTTGTCTTGTCTTGAAACCTTGATGAAGTTTGATAATTTTTAGCCTTAAAGCATCAAAGTGGAATGACCCATTGTGGCTTGATGTGGAGCTGATTCCAATGAAGTGAGTTGAGCCATGGCTAAGGTAGGCTTGGTTTGTCTCAAAATTGAATATTTAATATAATGCTTACTTAATAATTTGACTCAAATGAGTTTTCAGAACCATAGCATGGGTTGACTAGAACAAATGTAAACTTAATAGGCTTGGGTCACCTTGGCTAAGATTAAATAATACTTAATCTTAATTGAGTCAAGGCTTGAGCCATGTATATAAATGTATGATAAGTTTTTTAAATAAATGTTCTTTTTTGTCTTGTTTTCGAAAATAGATGTAAATGTAGAGTTTTTTAACAAAATATTTGTGATAAGAGAAAAAGGAGAGCATGACAGGTGTCTTTCACGAATTTTGCCTTTTTCTAAACATTTATGTGTATAATAATGCACAAAATATAAAGTTTTCATGAAACTATGCTACTATACATATTATATACATTGAAATCATCAATTTTTGTAAATAGAACCCCCTTTGGTATCTTAGATGTCTATAAACTTGTATGTATATGTAAGTTTCAAAATTCTTAGGCATAATAACTATGAAAACCAAGCTACATTGAATATCCAATATAAATATTTTTTCTTTTAATAAAATCTCATGGATAAATAAAATAAAAATAGGTTTTTTATTTTAGTTTTATAGTGTTTTTTGGATAAAAATGGGTGTAATTGACCTAGGAATTTTAAATGAAGTTCATTTAAAGTTGGAAACACCTAAGGAGGGGTAGAATACTAGCCATCAACCCACTTTATGAAATAAATTTCAGTGAAGTGTGGTTTGTCATCTGGAGCCAAAAGCTTTCGAAATTCCTCTTTTTTTCCTTCTCTCTTCCAAAATATTTTTAGTTTTCCTTTATGTGAGCTCTAATTTTTTGTAAAATCCAAGATTCAGGGTCTCACCTTATGCCTTTTAAATTGGCCTTTTGAAAACAACTTTTAAAAGCATATTTTTTTAGAAAATTTTTGAATGTTTACAACTCTATATAATGCTGAAGGCTATACAAGGAGGAGCCTATATGCTAGTATAAATTGAAGGTAAAGAACATCCACGTAGGTCGATTCACTCACAAGCTTTTTAGCATCAATGCTTTCACATAAGTTAGAGCCATGAGGCTGAAATCTATTGGGATACACCCTCACTTGAGCCTATTGTTGTATGATGTGGTCCAATCTATACAAGGGGTCTAATAGGCATTGACATTTTTAGAAATCCTTGGTACTTGACAACTAATGATCCTTTGAATATCTAAGCAAACTTGTCGAGCCTATAAATACACATTTATATTGATGGCCAATTTATAAAGAGTAGAGTCATAATTCAATAAATGGTCTCTCTATTAGATGGATGTTTGTAGTGTCGAAAGTTTTACCATGTGGGGCATACAAACTCATATGAATTAAAGGAGAGGAACAATCAAGGAGCACCAATGGTAAATATTTTAACAAATACCATCCTTTAATTTGGAAAGGGTTTATTCAAAAAAGTCAAAGAAATCAAAAATTACAAAGAATGAGACGATTACATGATCATCTAGTAAAAAGAAAAGCCTTTATAGAAGGTAGGTAGAGCTCTCAACCAAGCAATCTCATCATGGATGATAGTCTTTTGATATTCCTCATATTTCTTCTTGAGCTCTTTACGACTTTCAGATACCACTAAAGGGTCCTCCAATATTAGAGCACTCAAGATGAATGTAGAGTATTTCTCTTCGAGACCTTTGAGCCTCTTCAACTTCTCTTCATTTATAATTTGTGCAACAAACAAGTCTAAGTAGAGAGATGTCAGTTGTTCATTGAGAGTAGCGAGCTAAAGCATCACCTTGATAACTTCTCGGGATGCATTAAGAAAGTAACATCCAAGAGTCTTCAATTCACTCATGGGCCCTTCAACATCGATGGCTACCTTCATGCAAACAGGTGGTCAAAAGTTGGAGTCTACTAGGATATGCCTTCACTTCAGTTCATTGGTTTTTAAAATTAGTTTTAATTGGATATCTTTTATATGTTAGTGGTTTGCAGAGACTATGGTCAATTAATGACCATTAATTTTCTTCATACTCATAAATGTGTTGAGCCGAAGGCGGCATCTTAGGGTCATAGTCCATACTCTCAAGCAAAGAGAAAAGGGTCAAGCTAAGACTCATCCCCTTTTCAAGACTTTTACCTAGTAATCTTTCAACATCGAGCGTGGGGAGAAAGGTCTTGGTTTTGGCTTCACCCACATCCATGATGATAGTTATTTGTACAAAAGCATCTTCTTATCCCACTTTAGAGATGAAACTTGGTATTGATTGGGGGGTGAAGTAGTAAGATTCCTTGATCGAGTCTGCAATGTAGGGTGAAGAATATGTAGGAGCCATGTCTGCCTATAGTAATGTGGGGGAGAAGATGATGCACCCTTCATCCTCAGGAAGGGTCTTTTCCTATGAAGATAACACTCCAACAACAACAACAATATCCTTAATATGTTGATCTCGGGATGAAATATTGGGATCCCTTCGATGTCCCACTGGTGTGAGTGAACAACTTACCTCAAGCTCCATTGTCAAGTATGCAAGATCTCCACCCAAAGAAACCTGTTCTGGGAGGTTGTATGGGTGATTTATGATATATGTCTCACAACGTCATGAGTGTTCTCCCAAGTGGCAAGATTAGGAGTCTCGAGAGAGAGAGATGTCAACATTGAGAAAGTCAACTTCTGACATCCCAATAAGAGTCCCAATTGTTGGGTCTAAAGTTCCAGAAGGAGATACTTCATTCCTCCGATGAGAGTCCTCCTTGGAAGATACTACTTGTCCAAAATCGAGATCAAGGTTAGGTATGAGTAAAACATTAAATGACCATAGAGAATGAAGAAATATAACTCATTCATCTTGATCATCAAGTTGGTTTAGCCAGGTTGAACAATGAACACAAGATAACTCTTGGACATAGATGTTTTGTAGGAGGTTTAGCCAGGTTGGCCAATGCACATAACATAGAGTTGGGTCCAATAATGGTTGAGCTAGAAAAAAATTATATAAACTCTTTCAGCTTGTTATAAAAAATGGCAAAGATAACCATTTACCACCACTCCTTATATTCGTCAGATGCTCCAAGATTATGTGAGAACCCATTGCTAGGGAATCTCTCTATCAATAGCAAGTTGGTTTTAACTACTTTAGACAGTGCGAAGTTTAAAATAGTTACACCACTTGCTAGAATCACATCTAGGTAAATGGTGCTAGTGGTCCCCTGAACAAGCCCAAATTGATGGGCTAAGCATTGGGGGTAGTGCCTCTCGTCCATCGTTTGCTTACTAGATGAAGATGATTCCCCAACCCCATTCAACAAGTTTAAAGAGTAGAGTAACCTTCACCACTCTACCACAAATATACCCTTGGTAGTGGACAATTTCTCTGATATATGTCAAGTCATGACTTCATAAAGACTAAAAGGAAAAAATGTTAGAGTTATTAAAAGGTTATTGGTGAAATAATCTATAGAGGCAAATCGACAACATGGTAGTTTGTGACCGAAGTCTCAACAGAATTCCACCTAAAAAAGGAATTGTCGCCGTTTAAACTAGGCAAGTCAATCCATATTATTAAGAACACTCTATTGAGGGCAATATTATTTACAACACTCCAAGAACCACCATGGGTAGAAGGCATATACAAAACTATAATCTCTACATAATTGATTATTTGTCGATCTTGTGTCACTAATTATGCTATTGATATCATTAAATTCATATAATGAAAAGCAATATAATAACAAGTCAATAACTCTTCTAAGCTATCAAATTTTAATCTAGGATCTAATGATCAAGCAATTAAACTAATAAGAGGAAGATTGTATAATAATAAATCCACTTGTCTTGTATACACTGAGTTAAGTGAGAAGTTTCTTGATTTTCTCAAAAATATGGTAATATAGAAACTACTTTTAGAGCTTGATGAAAAAGTAAATGATAAGTTTGATAGTAAATATCATATAATATATTTGTAGTGCTTAAAAACACAAAGAGATTTAATAGCCTCTTAAAAGCATCTCAATTAGACTCAAATAAATTTGATTATACAAAATAAAGATGTATAATCTTAGTTAATAACTCCTTGTAGGGAATAGACACTGACATTGGTTGGTCAAATTCCAATCATGTCCAACATCCTTCAGAAATTTTCTTGATCATCTAACTTTTTACAAAAAATCTACCATTTATTTCTGATGTTAGGAAGACCATCGTAGAAAATTGAGGACATATCTAATAGATTGTATTTTTGGTTTTAAAATCTTCCAACCATCTTATGCACACAAATTAAGTACATGACAAGAAAAACAAACATGAAAGTTTTACTACCTAAAATAGGTTAACATATTCCTTTTAAGTCAGAAATAGTAGAAGTATTTATATCAATGTTATTAGGTGAAATTGAAAAATCTTATAAGATATTCTTTAAAATTGATTTTAGCATATAACAAATATTTTATACAATATAACTTATCACAACAATGAAGTATAGGAAGATTTTTTTTAATCGACCAACTATCATCTTTCAAGTGAACATTTGCATTTTGCCTTATTGACAACACAATATTATTATTTAGTTTTATAAAATGGATCTTAAATAAGTTAGATCCTCATGACCTAGTTTTTGGAGGATGTCCCCATGTATAAGTTGTTGAACCCCTGGTAGAGAAATTGTTTTCTATATAAGTGAGGCATTATACCAATAGTACCACTACCTATATATGTCATGCTTTCTTGGTTCAGTGGTATCGGCATAGATCTCTAAGGAATATGACAACTCTGGTTTCTACAAAGAATGACTTCTTTAATTTTAGGGCGAAAACAAGAAATACCATCGCTGTGATGAGCTATTGATTTAGTAAAAAACTAAATCGATTGAAAACTTATAGAGATAAAACTAAGAGTAAAAAAAAAGAGATTGACAAATTGGAAACTAAGTGCATCATAATATAAATATCATTAAACGTTAACTATTGAGCATGATATAAAAAAATAGTGTTAAGCGAGAGAGCAACTATCAAGTATGAAATAAGAGAATTGAAAAATTGGAACTTGGGAGCCCTTATGCATGTGGTTGTAGTTGAAATGAGTGAGAAGCCTATCTATTTGTAGAGTCTGAAGCCCACTTAAGATTTTGAGCGGACTAGTTCAAAATTCAAAACTCTCAATCATGGTGAACAATGATTCCTCACTATTCATCAATAGTATTTTATTAAAAAACTTTTTTGCTATTCATGTATAGTTTATTGGCTTGTAATCACCCATTGTAAGTTTTTTAAGAATATCCTAATAATCTTAATGCTTATCATGTGTTATCTTTATAGCTAAGATATAGGATGACTCACTCATATCCTTCATTTCGAACTTAGATTTTAATTGTAACTTGGTTTTGACAATCTTATCATTGTTGCTCTCAATTAAAATAACAACATCTACATATAAAGAAAGAACAACGAAGTGACTCATTGTTTTAAACATAAACAAAATATTCAAGTTCCTTAACTACAAATGCAGTTCTACAATATCATTTTGAAAAGTCAAATACCGTTGAAGAGATTATTATTTTAAGTAGCTAAGATTATCCTTGAGGATGCAAATTTTGTAATTGGAAAATATATGTCCATATAGTTTACATCATCCTTTTACAACTAACCTCAATGTGAATTTATTTATTGTGCCATATAACTTGCACTTTTTTTCAATACACATTTATATTAAATTGTATTTCTTCCCTCTCGTAAATATGTTATTTCCTAGACTCAGTTTTTCTCTAGAGATTTAATTTAATTATCCATTGTTTTTACTCAATCTAATGATTGAGAGGAATTGATAGCTTCCTGATAAGGCCCATCTAGATACATCTCCTTAGACAAATACACTTGGTAACCCTTTACATGGAATTCAAAAGATTATGAGCACCTAGTGTTTCACTTCGCAAGGAAGGAGCACTTGGATGGATATTTATGTGTTTATATGATTATTCATCTAGATTTATAGGGTCACTGGCATCCTCATCTCATTTATAAAGATGTCATTCCTGGAGACATTTGAATAACGAATTTGTAAGCATATCATTTGTAAGGGAGGGAGCTCTAGTCTCTACTAAACTTTTCTTCATCCTATAGTTTAGTTTTTCTTTGCTACTTGGTCATAGGATGAAGCAAACAAATCCGTTGTATGATATGACCACATTATCACTAAAACCTTTGATTTATGCTAGACTACTACTAAAATCCAATAAAGAACTGAAGCACATTATTAGCTTGTTTATATACCTTTACTGGTGTATGCAAGTTGTATGCCAACATAGTATTTCGTAAGGAGTTCAAACCAAAAAAAATTGAACTGAACTAAAATTTTCTAATCATCATATTGATTCTTATACCAATAGGATTTGGTTCAACTTCAATTTTCAAATTTACATACAATTCGGTTTTCGGCTAATTTGGTTCAGTGTGGTTAGTAAGATGAACCAACCGAAGCACACCCCTAAAGTAGACCTAAAACCCTTTTGTTTCAGTTTTACCTCCAAGTTCTACTCGTTTCATTAAGATATCGAAGAGACAACTACAGAATTTGAATACTAGGAAAAATGAAAATAGCATGGAACTAACAGTTCCTATTCCAATCCTCCAATAGGTGAAACTGGAACTTAACCGAAGGTTCCTAATTCCAATTCTATTATGATTTGATCCATGTGTCCGAATCCATACTGGCCACCTAGTCTTATGTGGGTTTGGCATGCTTGTAACAACATATTCCAATTCTATTATGTTGGGTTGGCTATAATTTCTAGATACTTAGAATTAGTTCTCCTTAGACATGAACCGATATCATCACATAGAAGATTGCATTGTGACCAAACCCCCTTCGGCAGTCCTCAACAACACCTAAAGCTTTGTACACCGATAGCAAAGTCACTCTTCATTCAATGTCACTCTTGCATGACACTCGAATCCTCTTTATCGGTTGTCACTCTCTCTTCTTATTGGTGGTTCTCACACACAGCCTCATCTTCAACATGAGTACACACTGGACACTCTCCATCACTCAACCCTCATAACCAAAACCACAATAAAAGGGATGTAAGAAGACAGACATGTAGGTGCTAATACTCAAGCAATTCTCATAAGGGATTCAATACAAAAGCACTCACGTCACCTTTATATAGAGCTTGGGTTTTGTCCATGCAGACCCAAGTTAGGGACTAAACATTAAATGAACCAAAGGTTTGATCCACTACAAGACCCAATTGAATATGTACAAGGTCCATATCCATACAACCCCAAAACACTCAAGGCCCCACCCCACATGGGACCCACTATGACACTCTTTAACGCTTAAGGCGTCTGATAGTGCAAGCAGTGCTTGCACAAGTGTCGGGTGCATACCTCTGTGGGAGTGCAACTGGATGACGTCGTCACCCATTTAAGTCTCTCTTGTGCATGTAGTATATTCCATAACAAAGACAGAATATATGGAATGTAAGTTTGATCATTTGGTTACCTCAGAGGACATAGAAATTAAAATTGGCACACATTGCATCCCCCAAAAGAAAAGTTTTAAATACCTAGGGTCAATTTTTCAGAGTGATGGAAGAATTGATGGAGATGTTACGCATAGAATTAATGCTGGTTGGTTAAAATGGAGAGGAGCATCAGGTATTCTTTGTGATAAGAAGATACCATTAAAGTTAAAAGGTAAATATTATAGAGCAGCAATTAGGCCTGCCATGTTTTATGGTTCTGAGTGTTGGGCAGTTAATCATCATGTACAAAAGATGTCTATGACAGAAATGAAGATGTTGAGATGGATGAGTGGTCATACAAGAAAAGACCGTATAGAAACAAATTAGGAGTGATACCAATAGAGGATAAAATGAGAGAATATCGTTTAAGATGGTTTGGACATATAGAAAGAAGATCAAAAGAAGAACCTTTAAGAATGTATGAAAAACTAAATTTGGAAAGTATTAAAAGAGTTAGAGGACAACCACAAAAGTGCTGGAAAGAAACAATAAAGAATGATCTACCTTATTGTGAGTTAACTGCTAACATGGCACACGATAGGGATATGTGGAAACAAAGAATCCATGTAACCGACCCCGTCTAGTATGGGAAAAGGCTTTGTTGTTGTTGTTCTTGTGACAACTTTCCTCCAACTAAGTTGGACCTGGCCCTCGAGGTCCTGAGTGTGCATGCTCCACAATTCCCACTCTCTCACAACATCTCACACTGCTGTCCATGTTGCTACCCTTGTACCCTCTTGATATGTGTTTCAGTTTCTGAAGCATCTTCCGAGTCCTCCAACTATAGAGAAAACTTGTTATGCAACTCCTCCCTGATTTGTGTCCAAGAAGAGAGTTGCTCTTTCCTTGCTCTCGTGTTATGGTTTGGGATGTCTGCCACCATAGCTTAGCATCTTCCTTAGGGAACATGGACGCCATCACCACCTGCTCGTCTTGTAAGATCTTCATTGCTTGGAAATACTCCTCTGAAATCCCATATGAAGTTCTGTAGAAGTTCTTTATCATGCTTGCTATCATAGAGTTTCTTTCCAGGCACCCTTTCGAGCATGTTGCACCCATCTTCGTGCTAGTCTACGGGCGTGCTGGTTGGTATACTCTAGTCGATTGAATGGTGGGTTGGTTGGTGCTAACCCCAACATTGCCAGCCTCTTGGAGTTCTCTAAGTTATCCCTCTATCTGGGCAAGCCTCGTAGAGCTACTATTGTTTTCGCAAATTGATCTATTAGTTGGATCGGAATCTTCAAGACCATATCTAGAAAGAATGTATCCCAATCAAAACCTAGTTAAGTTAGTGATATGATAATGTATATGTGAAACATAATTACAATTGTGGCACCTATTTTACTATGTGACACTTTTTTTTAAAATACCATTGATGTTCGCTCTCCTTTTCTCTCTTCAGTGAATGCACAATCCAGCACACGATTTCGACATTGTTCTTGGCAGTATGCCACAGCCTTCTACAGCTTTCAACAACCATTCGGGTTTCCCTTTTCATACATTTCAAACACTGCCTGTTTGTATTCAACTTTTGAAGAAAAAAAAGGAACCAACAAACTAACAAATTCTCAAAATAATTAACAATGTTTCTCATCGAATTAGAGAAGAAGAAAAATAAAATTCATTATACTCGAGGTTGGGTGGTTGATTAAATACTAATAGAATAGAAATTGTAGGTCCCTCATTGATCTTCATTTTCTTTTCTATTAGGTCACTAGAGACTGCATCTCTCTATCTAGAGAGACAAGACGATGGGAAAATACGATTTTATCACATCTTCACCCCAACTACCAATCACTTATAGTTGTTAGAATAACAACATCAAATATACAAAAAAAAGTAAAAAATAAATATAACTGGATAAAAAAATACTAATAAGAAATTCAAATTCTCTCTTCGAATTCAGCGCTCCGACATCCTCTTTTTCTTCGTCTAAAAAGATGATAGAACTCCAATGATGAGAGACAAGAAGAGGGTTGGCAGGACAAAAGAGACGAACTATCGGTGATAGTGCAGGAATTTTTTTTAAAATGATATGTTTATAGTAATTGGGGTGTCGCAATAGTATTGACACGTGCAAATAAGTAGGTGGGTCCACATTCGCCTCCCGCTATGGTTCGGATTTGTTCTAGACACCAAATCTCTTTTGGACTCGAGTCCGATCTGATGTGGATATATCCGATTAGAGAGAGAGATCCGAATATTTGGACTCGAGTCCGAGCATCTCACACAGCGAGAGAGAGTGAGGGTTTCACGCTGTCACCACTTTTCTCTCGGTTCCCTTTCTTCTCATACGCTGGAAAAGAGAGATGGCGTCTTCGGTCTCATTTGGAAAGGTCTCCAAGAATCATAAGCGTCTTGTCTTTGATAGGCGCTATGGCTGGATGTAAGAAATCTCTCTCTCTCTCTGGTTTTCCCAAATGTTAGGGTTTCCAATTCAAAGAATAACAAGAAAAAATGATGGCTTTTTTATCCTCTTCTATTTTACCTCAGGTGCGATCAGTGGAAGAATCCCTCGGAGGAAGCCTTATCTGCCGGTCGTGGGATGTAGTCTCTCTCTCTCTCTCTCTCTCTCTCTCTCTCTCTCTCTCTCTCTCTCTCTCTCTCTCTCTCTGCTTTTGTGCAATCAATTTTGGGCTTGGGCGCCTGTAGACACCAACTTTTCGGATTCTGCTGCTTTAGCTTTCGTGTTTGGTCTGGTAGCCACAACTTAGTTGAGAGATGAGATACAAGATGCTGAGCTGCTGAGCTGCTGATGTAGCTATTGATGGATAGAGCTGCAAAACGAGATCAGCTGCTCTTCGTTGTTTGGCTTCACCCATCTCTGGAGAAGCTTACCTCGGCTCACCACGTTAGCCTCAGAAAAGGAGCATGTGGCTTGAGTTTCAACTTGTCTGCTCCAAACAAGCTGAAACAGGTTGAGCTCGGATCAGCTCAGCTCACATTAGTCACTCGGTTAATTGTAATATTATATGATAATAATGTACATGTGACAACGAAAATGTTAACCCAGATTAGCACATATAGCAATAATAGCTCACCTGGCCAGGGGTTCAGCTCACAAGTTTGAAGTTCATGAGTTCAATACCCAGTGCGTGCATCTGGCTTCTGCCTCCACATGGTACCAAAAAGAAAATGTTAACCCGATTACCTGGATATTTACCATATTCTTTTCTGCTAGGCATTATTTGTAGGCAGCAGATGCGCACTCCTGGTATTGAGCTCATGACCTTCAACTTCGAGGCTCTTTTGATTCAGCAGACTAGCCAGGAGAGCCAGTGTCTCTTTGTGCTGGATGTGTGCACTTGCCTTGAAACAAAAGGTGCGACCATTAACTAACTTTGCTCAGCAAGTGTTTAATTTTCCAATGAAAATTATCTAAAAGACGTATCGTTTTAAGCTTTTAAGTTCAACAAGTAAGCTCCACTCTTACTAAATGAATAAGAAACGATTATAAACTCCATTAGAGGTTAGCAAGATGAGGATTGTAGATATGATTCAGAACCACTATAACTTATGCAGGTGGATCTGGATTTTGTTGGTCATCCCAGATCCATTGCTCATCCGGGCTACACATAACCTGTTGCAGCCTAAAAGATCACATTTGTATTGGACTTTGGGACTTTGTGGACGAAAAGCGCTAGGGATATTGGTGTGGTTGTAATTTTTCAACCAAAGATGGTGTGCAAATTATGCTTCTCTAAGGACATGGTTGCGTTGTTGCAGGTTCTGCATTGTGCCCCTCTTTACAGCTTTATTTACTATCATTATGCAATCGGTAAGCTAAACACACTGCTATTTTGTATTTCTACTTTGCTGTTGGTCCTTTCTAAGTTAAAGCTCAATAAATTGAAAGTTACTTGTAAAAGGAAATCTCTATCTGTATTACTATGACGCTTCTTTCTCTCTCCCTCTCCCTCTCTCTCTCTGCCTATTCGTATACTTTTGTTATTGTTTATGTAATGTTGTGGTTTTCCTGGTTAGTAACATGAATTTACTGAATTGGTAGGAAGAACTGACCACTTTTGTTTTCCTAAGGAAGTGAAATGGTTTGAATGTGTCTTCAAAAATCATGACCATTTTTCAAATGAATTCTTGAGGTTATGTATGAGTACTAAGTTAAGTTTGTAACTTGCAATTCATACTATTTCCAATTATACTGCACCAGTTAGTATGGATTCATCCTTCACGTATTTCTCTTTCTCTGGAACAATAAACAAATCCATGAAGGACATTGGTTGAATCAAAGCCGAAGGAGGATCAACATAGCAACCAAGCCTTTTAGATATGTATAGTTATAGAAAAAGATATCAAAAGCTACTCAGCGAGTGACTTCTTGGCGTAGGATGACTAAAGTCAAGGCTACTTCCAACTAGGAGAGAGCTGGAGACTCGTTATATTCAAATAACTCCAATACTTGACGATGACTAAAGATGGGATCTTGTACCAATCCATGTTTCTTTATCAATTTATAATGTTAATGTTCACTGCATGATTCTCAGTATTCAACTTATGGTATCAATTTGTCCACGTATCTGAGCATGTAGCGTTTAGCCGACCCCGTCTAGTATGGGAAAAGGCTTAGTTGTTGTTGTTTGTATCTGAGCATGTAGTGTATTCAGAATGTATTTGAGGAATTAATCGTTCTTGGCATCTTGCAACAGGTTGGACCTACTTTGCTTGACTTGGGTCTTAAATTCCACCCTTACAGATATTAGAGTGGTCCTCACCATCCGATAATTGGTCACAGTATTGGTTTTGCGTGTTTTAGTGTATTTTCTCAAAGATATGAGTTTTGCATAGAAAGAGCACTAGTACCATGAGTATCCTCCTGGAGTTACTGTTTCTTAATGGAGAACGTTACCAGGAGATTATCTGCATAATAACAGTTAGCTCTGGGTACGTGTTTTTTCTTTTTTGGTGTGTGTGTATGTGCACGCATATATTTAGTTGGATCTTTATGTATGTTAAGCTGAGTAGTCTTTTTCTCGTTTCCGTTGACTTTATGTTAAAGTTCATTACTTCATTTGTCATCATCATTGAGGCTGATGATGATCAATGAGGTTATGCAGTTTAATATGTACCATCGCAGGGATACTTTAGTCAACTATAAAATATAATGTACAGGGAAAGGCATACCCAAAAAACAATTATATTTCATAAGTGCCATCAGTTTGAAGGTACTTGATCTTTGTCTTTCCAATTGATTTTGTGCATCTAATATTCTTCACAACTTGTTCAATGTTAGCTTATACCCGTAGGGTATGTCTTTAGTGTGTCCATGTACTGATTTTCTTCTCAGTGTTTTTTTGCTTGCTTTTGTTGGTGAGTCGTGAGGATACTTTACGGAGAACAGAAGCATATAAGGAGACTAGATTTTAATATGTTATTATTTGTCAGGTTGATTCAGCATCTAATTCTGTGATCAAGCTCCTGGAAGAACCTAAACAAAGATTCTCTGTACAAGCCTTTGCAACAGATCTCCAAAGTCAATTTACAAAATTTAAGGCTTCTTTACAGAGGGAATAGTTCAATATAACCTCGAAAGGAGATCCATTTATACTTCCGAGTGGTTGTTTCGAATTTGTTCAGCAAGAAAGTGGTGCTTCATCATACAGGTAGGCGTGCAAGATCTCTCCACTTGCATTCCAATCTTTATGGAAGACTTTATGATGCAGAGTTTGTATTAGTTAATCAAACTAGACATCAGTAGGCTGAGGTGCTTGTAATTTCTTTTACAGAATTTGTTTGTATTTTTTGTTAGATGGTGAACATCTTGCTAGCTCTTTTTCACCTCTTTCATAAACCTGTTTGAATACTTCCACTGGGAAAAGAGGAAAGTCAATCATACAGAATTATTTATGATTCTATAAACAGTTATTCTATGTCAGTGTTACAGGCTACAAATTCATTCACGGATTGAATACTGCAGATTCAAGTATTTGTAGTCCAAATGTGTTTATGCATGAAAAAAGCTAGTCATCTGCATGTCCTTCCTGTAAGATAGACCACCAGTCCCGATAAACAAGTATCTTTCGCGATATGAGTGAGTGCAATATTCTAGAGACGCAGATCATTGAAGGTAGGCTCCGCAACATGTTTACTGCTCGTACCATGCTTTCTCTGAATTCTGAAAAAGTGCTCCTCTCTTGTTCTTCTGTCAACTGCCACAAGCCATCTGCTTTTCGAAGTCTCCATGAATTCCACTGGAAATCTATGTGATGATCTCCTAAGTCTATCTCTGGGATCATTCCTACCGATTTTGGTCACTTCCATCCCCTTACCTATAGGGAGAGTCACTGTACTGAATCCTGTTCTCCTCTGCACGGACTTTCTGTATATCCAACCACTTCGGTTTTGTGCTTCGAAGAGATTGTTTATTACCACTACGGCTCGTGACGCATTCACATCGATTGCATTTAACAATCCCTGAATATTCTCAATTTTTGCATCCGCGAACAAAAAGTCAACATTTTTATATCGCTTCAATAGTTCTGGGGAATCTCCAATCTTTAATTCTATGAAAGCTTCAAGGTCAGGGTAGTTGTTCAAGTCTTGCTTCGACTCGTCCAGGCTTCTTGATTCTAAAAGGATGCAGATCAGGCGCCCGCCTGTTGCTCTTGCAGCAGCAGCAAGCGCAATTGTGTACGGAGAGACTCGGCAAGAAAGTTCAACGATTGTCTGTGCGTTGATTCCTGCTGCCATGGCAGATATAAACTCCGTGCTCTCTGTCCTCAAACAATCACATGTTTCCTCAGAAGCGGTGTTAAGCTGAACGGAAACACAAAAATACGAAGGCACTTTTTATCTTCTGAAAATACGATTGCATCAAGAAAATGGCTAATACCTTATTATTGCACGATCAAAGATCAAGCAGCCTGGTCCTAACGGATGTTATCACACGAATAATACGGTATACACATTTTAAAATAAAAAAAAAAATCCAAAAAATGGTATCATATGCCCAATATCTTATGATATCGTATGGTACTCGCATATCTTACAATTCAGACAATCTTAGAATATGGTATTGACACGCCATTTGCGATTTGGATTCTGACCTATTCAGATAATTAGGGTTTCTTTATTATGTGTGTGGCCACCCACCATCCAAAGTCTTTCCATTACCATGGAAGGGGAACAACCTTCCTCTCATGAAGGAGAGTAAGCCTGTAAATTATCAATGATAATTAGGGTTTCTATCCTTCTGTTATTGTATTCATACAAGAAAAACTTCTAAAAGGCATTAGATGGAAATTATGAAGGTCCTCTGTGTTTCCTTCTATTCCGATGATCAAAATAATGCATGCTAAGAAAAAAAGCAATGCGTGAATATCGCAACTGAACAAGAAATAGCGTAGAACGAAATTATTAATAAGCAAAGACAAACCAAATGATGAAAAACCACATAAAAACGCAAAGAAAAGGAAGTTGGCCGTATTCTTAACTTATACTCGATGTTCGCCCTCATTAGTGAAGAACAAAATTAGAGATAGAGAGTACCAATTTGACGGTGTCTAGGAACGCATTGACCGCCTTCTCTGGTGACCAACCCATTAGAGAAGAGTTGCGGAATCGATGAGGAGAAGAATATATATGGATTGCTGATCAACACCCAGAAAGGAAAACAGCATGAGAGAGAGAGAGAGAGGAAATATAAGGATTGCTTGATGATCAACACCAAAAAAGGAAAACAGCATATGAGAGAGAGGGAGAGGCCAAAAATAATCGCAGAAGGACGTGCTCTTAATATGGCGTAGATTACACCCGTCGCCTGAAACACCCTTGTGATATGAAGGATATTACTTCACCTCACAGTTCATGGTCAAGACTTCGACTTGGTCTTCATTGTCCCGTTGGTTATACAACAGTTCGAAGTGAGATTGATCCCCTACATGCTACACTTGAAATGCCCTACTTATAACTGGTCCTTGTAATTATTTTCTGAGTTTGGTTTACAACTGAAACTTTGAAATGAACTATGGGTAATTTTGTCCTTTCTATTTTCAACTTGGTTGCTAGAATTTTGTCAACTCCTATTTTTTAAATCGAAAACTTTGCTTAAAAAATCGTGAATTTAACCTTATGTTCTTATCTTTGGTTCATTTTGGCCTTTATCCATTGAAGTCAGCACCTTGTTGGATCTCAAAACTCATCTTTATGAGTTGACACCCTGCTCTTGATTGTCACCAACCATATCAATGGTGCGGTCACGTACTTAGAACCCAATCCAAAACGGCATGGTAAAGTTGCAAGTGAGCCGCACTGATCAAGGGTTACTCGTGTCTACTAGAGAAGAAGTTGACCCACTTTGTCGAGCTCGAGCTTGCAAAAACTCGCGTGTGTTTATTTATTTATTTATATATCGAGGCCAATCCATTTTCATCAAATCCAATCTCACTGAGCCCATTCGCCAGCTGTGCTTAATTGAGTAAACTTTTATTGTAATGAGCTGAAATGAATCTAGTGAGCTGAGCAGGAGTTGTTCAAATATAACTCAAGCTCGAGATCGAAGCTCGATTGAACTAGACCCAAACATTTTCTTAGTGAATTGAGTGAAGCTTGTTTGTAGTCGAACTCGACCCTGACGAAGATTGTTTTACTTAAAGTATAATACGATGCGTATGGGATCATTGGTTCTTTAAGATATGGGTTGCATATCGATACTTAAAATAATAACACCATTATATTGCATTAATTGACCTTGGATCTTACAAAGATTTGTTCACAGGATGAAATCAACATGGTGATGTTCGCAGCCTTTTGTCATCTCAATGTTTACATCAGATCAACTAAACAATGAAGGTTCAGTTCATGCATGCAAGGATGAGATCATGGGTAACAAAGTCCACGGCCCTATGTAGTTCATTAGAAAAAAATATTGTTTACAATAACCTAAATTGGTGTTTGCTTTGCGCATTGGTATAGCGTCACACATTATATACACGCGCACCCAAACACAAAAACATACATAGGTGTTAGTAAGCATTAAACCACTGGTCCTGGTTCACCTGAAACCATGAAGCATAACTGAATCAGGTTATGTTGATGCAGTTACACTTCTGGTTCTCCTCCTTACCTAAGCCTTTTTCCCACAATAAGTGGGGTCAGTTAGAGGGCGCAATACCGCGATTTCTTAGAACGTCACCCATCCTGGTACTATTCTTGCTCAAGCATACTTAAATCCGGAGTTCGTATGGGACCTGGTGCATTCATGCTCGAAAAATCACAGTCATTTAGATCCGGTTTGGAAAAAAAGAAAAATTAAAGGTAAAAGACATTCATACAAGCTTGTAAAATTGGAGCAGAACCGACGGTGTTCCCGGCTCACTTCAGGTTCAACCTGCTAGGCTGGTTCCAAACTGGCCATATCTGCACGAACGTGTGGGTGTAATTCGGTATGATATGAATGGCCCTGGGTTACTTGTATGGATTCAAAATGCACATCAAATGCTTGTGAAAGTTCCAAATCAACTTCGAAAAGGTAGTGGTTTCGAATGAGAAAGGTGACGAGCTGGTTCCAGATTTGGATACTGGATCAGAATACATCCAAATCTTCTTAAACTTTTAATACACCATTTATCTGAAGAAATTGCTTTCCTAATTAGAAGAAAAGATTGATGTTCTTTTCGTCCAATCGTATGAAGTTTTGGAGGCCTAAAATCCCTTTAAGAATGCATTTTATGAAACAGAAATCGGCATTGAACTGCGAGATTATGAGCTATCTAAGCCTTTTCCAAGCCCTCCATTTTGTCAAGGCAGTATTTCTTCAAGAACAGAAAAAAATCACCAAATACTTCTACTCCAAGGTACCCTTTGAATTCATTTCGTTGGATTCTCCTTCAAAACGTCCTCCAGAAGTTGTCTGAACAACCCTTGTTTGTTGTTAGCTCATTTTCTATACGAATGACCGAACCTAGCTTTGAAAGAGAGAGAGAGAGAGAGATGTCCTTTAAAGGTATATCAATCAAATACTAGGTCTAAAGGGAATTAGGGATCTTATTACCCGTAGTGATTTCATAGTCCCAATTTGAGTCAAAAGCTTTGGCAGAATGAAAAGGTGGACCACAAGAACTAATCTCAAAGATTAGTTTCACTCGCAAAGCAAATACAAATTACGGTTCTACTCAAGTAGGTCTAGTACCAAAAGTTCGACACTACGAATCAAGCACCCCAAGTGTCCTACATAAATTAATATTATTTACCTACATTCTTTATTTTTTAAAAGAATCCAAAAAGAAATGAATCTTTGGATCGTTGGAGGCATAAAACTATCAAAATCTGGAAAAACGTCATTTAATGAGCTTTCATGAGATCAACGAAACTGAGCATATGACATGACAGAAAAAGTGACAGACTCGGCTCTTTATTTTAGGCTTTAGTTTCGCGATAAATGCCTTGTTTTGTTTGGTCATTTTCTTTATTTATATTTGTCCACTCGGGTTTAGGATAAATATGTAAGTTATCTTGGTGGTTATGAAAGGCCTTTGATAAAGACAATGGCTCCTTTGCTCATTTGTATTTAGTGAGATCCATTTTTATACTTAATGCAGAAAAGTGCTTTCATTTTTACAAATAGCAGGGATTTGACATAGTTGTTTTTTCTTAGAACATAAACCGAAAAACCCACAATGGTAACCACAAAGAAAGAAAAGAAACATTCAAATATATATACAACTAACCTCGTATGGAATAAGACTAAACGAAAGAAACTCCTCTTTGTGATAAACCTTAAAGGAAACCATCTTACTCGACAACAATTTTTTGTTAGTCTTCTTCTTCTTTTCAGTTTTCATTGTAAATCATTACATTGGTATCAAAGCCTACATGTTCGCCCTCGGTACCAACGATGATGCTGCATGTTATTTTCCAAGTATGCTTCATGTTCTAGAGAGAGATTATTAGTTAAAAAACAAAAGAAAAGACGATAATTGAAACTGCCTCTATGATAAAAGAGTTCTCATTCGGTTTCTGTTGTTAAAGAGAGTCAATAGAAACCTTCTTTAAGAAAATGCATCCTCTGTTCTGACCTGATGAACAAATCACGCATAACATATATGTAGTGCTTAATGATATGAGGTTATTATAAAGAACTAAAACAAAAGAAAGAAAGAAAGACACAAGCTCGAATCTGAACCTGCTGAATAGGGTTCACGATCGGCTTCTGATTGAAGTCAGAGATAGTAGAAACAGTGTTCCTTCAAATCAAATAAAGGTTTTTTTTTTAAGAAGGGACTTGGTTTCTATTTCACTCTGATTCAATTGTTATCAGTTAGCCTGATAACTACTATGTTCTTGGAACTGAGGGAAAGAAAAAGATATTACATCAAACAAAAGAACAACATACAAGAAAGAAAGGGTAGGAAAAAGGGGTGAGTGACATGTTCGGCGGCTAAATCCTTCGTGATCGCCTACAAAGGCTCTGTTTTGCAACTGTGATCTCTGGGTTTCTTTCCATACCATCACCATCATCGGTGGTCTACCATAAGAACAGTAGAGGATCCTATATGAACTTCTTCTGTGTTCCCCCTCTCCTCAGAACCTCTCTCTTTCTTTCCTTATCCCCCTCTCTCTCTCTCTCTCAGTTTGATCTCGAAGAAACGTTACCTAGTATTAGCAAAAACAATCACGGTTTTAATCAAAACCATCAGCGGTTTTTAGAAACCATTTCATTCTCGGTTTCTATAAAGTTTTTTGAGTTTTTAAAATATCGGGGTTCTAAATTATTATAGTGCCCATCCCATATTACCAGAATTACGAAAAGTGGAGGCTCAATTGCTTTTCTGCTCATATTATCTTAGAAAAATGATAGATCTGCTTTTGGGGCAACTTTATAGTTTTCTCCAATTCTTGATTCTGAAATACTAAAATATTGTGTATGTAAATTTAGTGTAATGTTTGTCCCTCTTACGTAAATTCAAGGATCATATTAGGCCATGGTTTTACCATTTTGTCCTTGTGATCGTGTTTAAATTACAGATTTGTATGATTGAAAATTTACAGTATTATCCATTTACTTTACAAAATTTTACAAAAATAGATAGATAAAAAATTTTATGGTTTAATCCTGTATCTTTTATGATAATCTAAAAACCAGTTTAAGTTCTATTTTTTATTTAAACTTTAGTTTTTTTTAAGATGGTGCTTGAAACTTTTATGAAATGGTGCCTAGAACTATTTGTAGAATAGATATTATGTTTTCTATTATTAATGTTTAGTGTATGGCTAGCTAATTTTAGTTGTTTCCTAGAATTAGATTTAATTCTTACTAGTTGTGGCTTGTTTAATGTTTCCTGCTTGAAATATATAGGCCATCTAATTGTTATTTTTACTAAATACCTACAAATGACTACTAGAATATATATCTTTGAATTGGCAAAGATGGAAAAACTCAACGACATGAACTTTCAAATCTAGAAAAGAAGAATTTCATTAGCATCGACCTTAGAGGGCATTTATTGTGTTTTAAGAGAAAGAAAAATGTTATCTAAACTTGAAGCAACAAATGAGGAACACACAATTTATAAAACCTTTAAAAATGATGACTCAATAGCCATGATTATTATGCTTACATACATGGAGGACGACCTGGTTAGGGTATTTGAAAAATGCAAAACTACAAAGAACTGATTGACTTAATAACTACTAAATATGATACTATAACCAAATTATATATTCAACTACTCCTTCAAAAATATAACTCTCACAAAATGAAAGAATGAGATAATATAGTTGAACATTTAAATGAAATGTTGGTTATGGCTAGAGACTTGGTTATAGTAAAATCTAAATCAAAGAGAGTAGATTTCAACTATTCTAAATAATCTACCTTCCTTCTAAAATATGGTAACTACGGTACTTAGATTTGGACCTAATTTTACTTTTTCTGAACTTTTCTCAAACTTGCAATTAAGGAAGAGCATATCAATAAAAAGAAAACGAAAAAATGCTCATAGCTCAAGATAATTTAGAGTCGAGTTTTAGGAACAACTTAAACAAAAGAAAGCCAAATAAAATTTTTGCTAAATATAATAAGAAAGGTAATCAAAATTTCAAGAAATATCAAGAACATGATTCTCAAACCAAGTACTTCAACTATGGAAAGATGTAGCACTTTAGGAGGGATTGTCGCAATTAAAAGAAAATGAGAGCAATCCTCAACAAGGCAGGAAAAAGAAGAAGCGAGAGGTGATGTACATTATTTTTGAATGTATATGGACCATTTTGTTTGTGGCTGGTGGATGGATTCTAGAGCAACCTATCATATCTCAAAGAGTAAGAAGGGAGCTTTTAACTGAAAGAAAAGAGAAAGACTGGAAAGTATATGGGCAACAACTCTTTTGTTGATATCCTAAGTGTTGGGTCTTTCAATATTAACATAGGACCCTAGTTGTTTTCTCTTATGTACTAATTATGTCATTTGTTAGGCACAATATGGTGTTTGTTCTTATGCTTGCCAAGAAAGACTTTGAGATTAAGTTTATTCTTTGAAAGATTACTATAGTAAAACATTAGCATATTCTATTTTTTAGTTTCATTTGACTCATAACATGGTTTGTTCAAGCATTCATTAATGAAAATGAACCTTGCTGATTGTGTCTTTACTATTGATATGAATGCATGACATAAAAAGTTAGGCATATAAGTTTAAAGAAGTGAAAAAATTAATCAACTTTGATTTATTGTTGGGTTTCAAGAAAATACTTTTAATAAGTATAAATCTTATATACAGAAAAAATGACAAATTTTTTAAAAAATAATTAGGGCTACAATCCTATTAGAAATTATTTATACAAATATATGTAGACCTTTTAGGATAAGGTCTCGTCGTGAAAAGGTTTATTTTATAAGCTTGATAGATGATTATTTGATATATTGATATCTATATCTTCTATCACATAAATTTGAGGTACTTGTAATATTTAAAGAATAAGTAATAAGTTAAAAATTAATTGTATTGTACGATAAAGTCTTAAGGTCTAACAAAGATGGTGAGCATACCTCTATAAAATTCCTTGATAGTATACCTCAAAAAGCTATCTTAGGAGGTGAAGATCTATTTCTATAGTTATCTTAGAAGGTGATGATTTCATATTAAAGATCATTGATTAGTCTAGAGATAAGCCATGTCATTGAGAAGTATTTTTATTGGATATCTTAAAGGATCCAAGAAATATAGGTTTTATCACAAAGATCATGGTTTAATAGAAAGTAGGAATGCCAAATTCTTAGAAAATACTAAAAATGATATCATTAAAGATGATGATGAATGCACTAATGATCTATATCTAGATACATCATCATTAGAACCCATGAAAAAATATATAAATGACCTTCTTATATATACTAAAACTTTAAGTGGACATAAAAAAATATAAAATCATATCTTACTTAAAGGAATATCATACATATCTCACGAAAGAAATGCCTTATTTATTAGATTTAGATGAGTTGATTGATAACCGGACTTATCGATACTATGAGTTCATCTGAATCGTGAGACTAAGAAACAACAATGAATGAGAAAATTTAATTTATTGAGTAAAATAAAGTTTAGAAAATGATAGATTTACGTAAAGAAAAAAAATTATTGGTTACAATGGATACTTAAAAAATATAAAGTTGATTGAACAATAAAAAGTTTAAGGCGAGGATGCTTGCAAAGGGTCGTAAGAGTGGATAGATTATATAAAAACATATTTCTCTATTGTGAAATATGTATTCATTAGGATTATTTCAGTTATTTCTATTTTTTATGATTTAGATTTACATCAGCTAGATGCAAAATCGTTTTCCTAAAAATATAGTCAGAAGGATATGTTGTTGAAGTCTAAGAAGATAAATTATATGTTTGAAATAGTATGAGCTACTTTGTTATTCTATCTTTATAAATAGACAACATATTGTTGACGGGGAATAACAATGAGATAATTATCAAAACCAAATCATGGTTGAATTCCATATTTGAAATGAAGGACATGAGAGAGGCATCTATATCCTTGGTATAATAAAGACTCCTCATAATAGAAAATCTAGACTTTTGTGTTTGAATCAAGAGAAATATTGATTATATTCTCAAAAAATTTAAAATGAGTGATTACAACCCAATCCATACCCATTGTCAAAGGGGTTAAAATAAGCAAACCTGATTGTCTTGGTGATTGAAAAAATAAGCTAAATTTTCAATATGCACAAGTAGTTGGTAGTTTGATATATGCTATGTTGCGTAGAAGATTGGGTATCAACTTTATTTTGGTCTTAAGAGTAGATATCAAAGTAATTATGGTTAGTAATATTGGGTTGTTGTAAAAAGATTTTAAAAGATTCAAAATTATGCTTTCAAGTGGATGAATTAAAAGTGGTAGGATATCCATATGCTGACTTTGTTGATAGCAAAGAAGGTAATAAGTCAACTTTCGATTAAATATTCTTATTTATAGATGATATTATTTTTTAAACTTGAAGGAAACATGATTGTGTAGCATTACATACATAAGAAGCTGAATATGTTGCTTGTAGTATGGTTGCAACAAGTATCGTTTGGATAAACCATTTCATACGTGATTTGAAGTTGAATATATCCAACGAGTTGATAGTAATTTATTGTGACAAAAGTGTAATAATCTTTTTATTTAAAAGTAGACAACATGCTCACGTAAGAGTTCGCAGTTGTTATGTTATATCTCCCTGTCATCTCTCCATGGCGAGGAATCGACCATGGTCAAAGCTTAACCTTAGGGAACAAGAAGTAGTGAAATCATCTGATCTGTTATGGAGAGAATTATGGTTAGGGTTTCCAGAGTCTTAGGACACGTTTTTCGTTGATGGGTAAATAAGTACAGAATAGTGAAAATGGTAGTATAAGAAACAAACTATAGAATAGATAGGAAATGCAGAATTGGTTGGGGAAAAAATGGGTGAACAGGAGTGGATGGAGATGAGGGTATGACTTACATGAAATTGGATGATGATGTTCACTAAATCTTAATGAAAGCACCAAAATGGTTGTTAGGCATTTTGAGTTGCATGGTTCTAGCCGTCCAGAACTCCTCCGCCACTGTACACTGATAAGGAGAAAACTCTAGTAATCACCACTAAATCCAACTACAAGGTTTTAGATGAGATAAGGAGGAGGAGAGACTTCCAAAAATTCTATTGCTTCGAAAACTGCCTAGTTCGTACAACTCTAAGTGCTTAAATAGATATTACCAGACATTAATGCTATAAATTAACAAAACATTGGAAATAACACATAGGAACTAACATCACATAATTATCTTGGAAAATAGACCGTATAAATTAGAACTTCATGAGTGTCCTACAAACTATAGGTTGTGTGTCATATTAAATGCTACCAAACTCATTAATGAGTATGATAAATAATTGAGACCGAGTGGAACACCCCACTCTTAGATCTTCCTGTGTTGAGTCTGCCACTTCCTTGGATTTGGATTGTGTTATAGGCCCCATGGATCCAATCATTTGGCTGGTGTTGTTGTGTTCACTGATGTCCTCATATGCCCACTTTTTCTCATAATTTTCCACTACCATCATCACCACCCTTCACCCTTTGGTGGTGTTTTTTTGTGCAAAGAGGAGCGGAATACCTTACTACCTTTATTTTTATAGAAAAAACACCAGAAATAGAGGTTTTGAGGCATAAAACGATAGGAGTAGAAACTCGACTGAGCCTATCATGGCAGGCTCATGGGTTTTGTGTCAAGCCATGTATGTGTGGACACCATCATCTCCGAGTAACGTGGGTCATGAGTTGGCATGGTTCTAGGCTTGGTTCAGTTTAAATGAATCAGTTGGTTGGGTTCAGATGAGAATATCATCAATATAGGTTTCTTAATTGGATTCATACATGTTTAGAATGGATCCAAATTGGATTTTAGCTAGTTTTGAGGTTGTTCAGGGTCTGATTTGAAAGGAGTTTGAAGCAACAGGAACATAATAGAATAAACTTTACTATTAGAATGTTTCTATATGATTTAGACAATAAATCAAGGGGGATTTTAAATGGATAAATTTTGACCTAAAAGACAATTAGGGTCTAGTTGTTGGAGCTATTAGAGTTTAAATAATTCTTACAACATTCGTGATTGTAAGGGTTGAGATAAGTATAATGTTTAGAGTTTATTAAAGTCAATAATTTCAATCATTATTGAGAATGAGAACTTAGATAAAAGTATTCGGAGTTAAAGGATGGTAATAATATAGATACAACTATATGATCAACTTTGAAACTTGGGTCCTTAAGTTGGAACTAGAATATTGAAATTAAGAGCTGAAAATATGAAGCATGAATCATGAATGATGCAGATGAGCATTGAAAAACGGGTTGACATAATCAAGTATAAGTCAAAATTTTGATTAATTGATGCTTGAGGTTGAAATAATTTCACGAATGATGCATATTAAAAGCTGAATTATTTTGATTATACTTACTAATTTTTCATTCCTTCACGTAATTATCATTTGGGATACGGAGGGGTCCCCACCCGTAAAAGGGCAGGCTTCACATGACAAGTAAATTTTATTAGAAGTATTGACATCTACAGTAATAAGGTTGCATCCATAGTAGTAAGGTTGAACCACAGGTATAATGTAAAGGTTGTTCTAGTGCTAAGGATAGTAATTTCAGGTTTAACTTAGGAATAGTCGGGTAGTAGGTAACAAATGAACCACTACAACAACAACTAAGCCTTTTCCCATACTAGATGGGGTCGGCTACATGGATTCTTTGTTCCACAGATCCCTATCATAATTTGTAGAATCCATGATAAATAAGTCCGACAAAGTTTTACGCTGACCAAAATATATTTTTATGAGAATAGCGAGTCAAATTATGAAAATGAATTTTGATGAGGGTAGGTGTGAGAGGTGGGTCTATGGAATGGGGTCAGGGTTGGGCCTGATCACAACCGGAATGAAGTTGCCCTTCTGCTCAACTATGAGGCAACACACACCCCTATCCGGTTGGCAAACAAGAAACCGGTGAGAGGAAGAAAACCTCTGTTCATGTGGTGTGAGAGATTTACTTTCGGGAGCGATGCTTGAGGTTGGAAATTGCGGAAAGAATTGTCAAATTCTTCAGCTAGAACTTCAAGGTATGTATAACTCTCCTTTGTTTTCAAGAGAAACCGCCGCCAACCGGACGTTGGCCCAAACCGAGAGAGACAAACCAAGTGGGACTGTCCTATGGTGCCGTGAAGGCTAGAAATTCCTAGAAGTGAGAGCTTTTGGTGAGATTTCTTTACTTCTTTTTTGCCTTCCATCTCTTCCTTCCCATTTTTCTGCCACTGCTGCTTATCGACAATGTTTCTTTTAGACCAAACCACTAAAATGGCAATTTTCGGGACATAAAAACGGTGGCAGTAGGAAAGTCAACTAGACGTGTCGTCTTGGGTTCCTACATATCGTGTCTCAGACATGATCATGACTGTGTCTTAGCATTGACACGGTTTTGACAGTCAGTTTTTTTTTTTAAAGTGATTTGAAACATAAATGAATACAATTTAATGTTAGGATGTTTCTTTGTGAGTTGCGCTACAAATTAAGGGGATCTTTGATGGAGGTTTTTCATTAGGATCCACTTGAATATTTCAATTATTTGAGAAACGTTTTGGTCCTCATTTAGTTGTGGTTGGAATTGTTGGGTTGTCGTTTAGGGGTGAAATGAGAAGTTGGAGATGCTATATGTAGATTATTGGGGGTTTAGAGATGAAGTGAAAGAAGCTGCTCTATACTCAATTAGATGTTTTTTCTTCATAAGTTAGGGATATTTAACTGCTTACTGGGCGTATTGAAACATTCTGATTCTAGTATTAGACATGCCATGAGTGTTGTTGCAGTACATACAAGTGAACCATTGTTTGTTGTAGATCTACTCATTTCACCAAAATCCCATGAAGATGTGGACTCCATAAATAGGGATAGTAAATGAACTGAGGTTCTCAACGTTTGGCTCGGTTCAGCTTGTGATGGGCTGCTTCATGTGGAGTTTCATATGGATGACCCAAACATGAGCCGGCTTCTTAAGCTTCATGAGCTGAACATGAAAACTTTGCCTTTGATTCAACTAGCCCGTATAAGTTCATTTGGTCAAGTGTATATGGTTTTTATATACATGAATGCTAGAAAGCTATTTCATTTCTACCAACAAAATACGCCAACTAGAATTTTCACCAGCAAATCATCTTTTAAATGAATACTTTATGCTCAAATTTCTGTAGTTAACTTTTATGACCAGCTTGGTACGACACGCTTAAGCTCATTTGTGGTATAGGTTCTTGTGCTGGACTCAGCTCAAACAAGCTAAAATGCCAGTCACCTGGATACTAGAACTGGTAAATGAACCAAAGCCATTCATAGTCGACTCGTCCGTGACTCATGGTAGATGAAGGTTTCTAGCAGTTCCTAAAGATGCTACTCGACTAGTGGTTTCCTCGAACCCAGCAACACCAAAGAGCAGTTGCTCACTTGGCTACGGGGTCGACTCACAAGTCGGACCTCATGAGTTCAATAACCAGTGCGTGCAGCTGGCTTCAGCCTCTACAGAGAAAAGGAGCCCTTTATTACTCCACTTAATGTGATGCAACAAGAAAGTGTCTATGACGTGTCTCGGTGACGAGTCCGAACTTAATGTGATGCAACAAGAAAGTGTTTATGACGTGTCTCGGTGACAAGTCCGAACTTAATGTGATGCAACAAGAAAGTGTTTATGACGTGTCTCGGTGACAAGTCCGACTGCCCCCCCTATACGATGATGAGGGCTTTCCTTTCTGCTTTACTTCTCGTTGTTCGCGCTAGCGGGGAATTGCAGACAGAATTAGGGTTTCATTTCCCTGTCTATTCCCGTCGCTCTCCTTCTCAACCACAAGGTAGAGAAGAAAACCCTGATTAGGTATCAAACTCGCTCTTGTTTTCTTGTTTCATTCTTTTGATCTAGGGTTTATGTGATCTTCAAAGCGATGCTTGCTATTCGTTGCTCAGGAGGATGAGGCCGATTCTGATGAAGGGTCACGAAAGGCCCCTCACTTTCCTCAAGTACAACAGGGACGGCGATCTCCTTTTCTCGTGCGCCAAGGATCACACACCTACCGTTTGGTTCGCGGACAACGGCGAGAGGCTTGGCACCTATCGAGGCCACAACGGAGCTGTCTGGTGCTGCGACGTCTCTCGTATGTCCCTCCTTCCTTCTCTCTCTATTTGGATTTCCTTCCTGTGATATGTTTAGTTTTTTTTTTTTTATATCTTTGATTGGTCAATTCTTTTGTTAATCGATGACATTGTGGCACTGGAGAGGTTGCTGTTTTCTCTTGGTCGATTCACGATGTGATTCATGTTCTTGATTATTCTCACATGGGCGTTCTGGCTGGAACGTGGATGTCAGGCCGTCATAGTGGAAAGGAATTTGGTCGTGATCTAACAAATTCCTTTCAATGGATGCATGAATGGATTGATGGTATTAACCTTTATCATCCATCTGTTGCAAAAGTCAGTGGGATATACAGTGGTAGTAGGTTCCAGGTAGGGCGAGTAACGATTCAAACACACCGAAGATGATGTCTTTGAACATGCATATTCCTGACGATCCAACGTGAGCTCAAGCTCATGCAGAGCACTTGTACCAGTATTTTGCCATATGGAAACAATTTAATGGTTGAGAGATTAAAACCATACGAGGAAGGCTGAATATATATGACTTGATCTTTAAAAAGCATACTTGTTGCAAACTAATCCCTTTGCCATTGATCTGAGCAAGCATTATTGCTTGTATTTGTTTTATGAACTCTATTGGGCAAGTTTGGATTAATGCCTCAAAAGCCAATGCTGAGCTCATTGTTTGTTTTCCAGCTTAGTTTTTTAAGTCATTATTATTTGTGATTGTGGGTTCCTTTATTGGGACTGGACTCTGGGTTTATTGAATGGGATGCGAGTGAACTGATTGGATATGTGGCAGATTGGTACTGGATTTTGTCATGCTCATGTATTTTGATAGACAAGAAAGTGCAGTGTCGTGATAGTAGTCACTGTCTACATTCAGTCTATTTCCTTATGTTTTTTGGGCTGCACTTATCCGGTTCTAGTTCTTACAGTATTGTTAACCTATCCACTGTGTTATCAACAATGGCAGTAGGTGTCTGCTACCTCAACATGGGGTTCTGACTTCAGTGCTTAGGTCTTCTTTTTCATTCCCTGCAGTCTATATCAGTGTTGTCTGACACGTATCGTATCGTGTATGGGCTCCATGATACGGGCGTATCGTATCGTATCGTACTTTAATATTAAAAACTATAAAATTATTTAAAAAATCAATAAAATTAGTAAAAATCCGAAAAAAATCAAGAAAATTCTGGAAAATTTTGGAAAAATCTGGTAATTGCTTTAAATTCATATAATGCAAAGTTTAGCATAAATTGAACATTCAATATTGAACAATTGCATCCAAAATTATATATTTTGAATCAAAAAATGAAATACATTTACATTTTACATATTATAAATTTGTATCAGGATCATTAACTAAATAATGTTCATTTTCTCCTTGATGATGTTGTTGCACTTCAAATTAATTCATGCAATGTCTTCTTCGGTTAGGACTTAGGAGTTAGGAGTGCATTTTCTTCGTTATCTTCCATAATCCACTCATCTAATATATCAAAATTAACAAACTGCTATCTTTGTACATGTAGTTGCCATATTTGCTAATTTTCATATGTGAGCAAAACAATGAGCTCCATTTCTTTGATTATTGAGTCTATGACACCTCAATGATGTGATATTATTACTTGATGATGTCCCCTTTTTCTCTTATTGGAGACTAGCTTTTTAACTAATGCTTGAGCTCCATTTCTCACTTCACATACTGAGTTAAGCCTCACACACATTGATCATCTTCAACTCAATGGAAGTCATGTAACGTGAAGTTGTGAACCCTAAAATAGTGAAGTTGTGAAATTCCCACTCAATGAACCGAGAGAACTAAATGTTTTTAATTGTTTGCGATCTCATGAAATTAGAAACTGTTAGCAAAAATATACCTAAAAGTTATAACAGAAAGGGAAATGATTTTGTCACAAATTTTTTTGTTCATACATTATTCTTATTAAATAAATGAAATTATAAACCCAAATTATAAGCATATTGGAGGATGCCTTGAAGGGAAGTGAAGAGAGGAGAAGAGAGGGTAGAAACATGCAAAAAAAAATTTGAAAAAAAAATTGAAAAAAAAAATAAATTTTTTTTTTGGCTTATCACTCGTATCGTACGATACGGGTGATACGGGCCGCGATACGTATCGCACCGTATCGTACGATACGGATAACACTGGTCTATATCCCATTTCCACCTCCCTTTCAATATGAATATTTAAGTGTAAGACAAATTTCATTTTATATAGTAAAAAATAAAAATAGCATGCTAATGAGATATATACTTTCTAGTGCTTTCTACCTAGCATGCTAATTCATTTCTGTTCATTAGCAGTATGTATAGCTTTTTTAAAATGTTATGTACTGTATAGGCTGCTTAATCCTATATAGCCCCTGGTTATGCTGTGTAGAGACTCTGACTCTCTAATTAGCACATTTGGTAGCATATCTTTGCCATCAAAAGTTTTTAACTAGTTTCCTTCCATGGTGTGTTTTCAAGTTGATACGTTTGTTTGGTATTTCTCAACCGTGTTTCCAAGAGAAGTGGGAAAACAGATTAAATTAATAGAGAAAAAACTTGTCATTTTCCTTTCCCTTTTCTTTGTGTGTATGTGTATATTATATGTGTGCATGTGCATGTGCATGTGTAGAGATGGAGAGCATTTTTGGCAGCCACCCTCACTTTTGCGAAGCATACCATCATATGATTGGTACCTAGGTCTATAGGATCTAGATGCCTGATGTTATATCCCACCCTAGGTCTATGTGAGTCATTTGGTCAAAGCGAGTCAAACATCAACCTCATGAACCAAGCGATTGCCCTTGAGCCATGTACTAGACTCTGGCCACATGAGTAAAGACTCAACAAGCCAAATTGAAGTCATATAAGCCATTTCAAATTTTCAAGAAGGTCTTAAAGGCTTGTAGGGACTTTCCGAATTAGGAAAGCTTTTTACATCCATGGTGGACCTAATGTGTGGTGGACATTCAGGGATGGGGACTAAGGGAGGTGATCTAACTAACACTTGATCCACCATCTTCATTCACCACTTTGGGTATTGTATGATCAAGCCTCCAATGGAATGAACCACGTTGCTCTGACCAATGGAAAGATGCCAAGTCTCAACTTGAAAATATGAACCAATGAGAAAGTGACACATGGCAGAGCTAGGGTTAGGCATCAAGAGATAACATGGATCAATGACTTGGCATGGTTCACCACCATACATCTATACTTGTGATGTAGGGTTATAATTTTTTGCAGGGGTCCATAAGTAACCCATGCACCTACGATCGTAAATAGCTATTGGGCTAGACTAGAGAGCTCTTTCCCTCTCCTAGATTTCACAGACTTCACACTTTCTCCCTCAACCGTAATCTGTATCTCTCTCTTTCTCTCACTGTGAATTACATCTCTCACTCTCTCATACTCAGATGTTTTCTCTCGTATGCCAACACTTCACCCTTTCTCCCTCAGCTGCACATCCCATGGTACATCCAAAACTCACAGCAACTTCAGTCGGAATGAGATATGGCAAAGTGCATATTCACTGGATCTGAACATGCAAAGCTTTTCCACCTGACTCCTCAAAGCTTGATGGAATCTGGTGATCATTCACGATCTGTTAACTCCAGCATGCCTCTTCAAGCTTTGAAAGAACCAGAATTCATGTCATTAATCTGTAATTGAACCTAGTGTGAACAAGAGAGTGTGAAAGGCAAACAAAACTGATCGTTGTTTAGATCCGTGTTAATCCATCTGCCGTTTAGCAAAAAGTACCTGAAGTAGCCTGAGTTCAATGTTAAAGCTCGGAATTTGTTGTTGCCATTGTCATAGATTCACAATCCCTCTTCTGTTCTTTGGCTGTAAAAAGCAGTGAATTTTAGCAACGTGCATAGCTATTTTGTGTTGCTTCATTGTATCAAGAACAGAAATCTTCAGCTGAACTACTCTAACTTGTCGCTGCTTGCATCTCTATGGGGTTTTAAGCATGATTTCTCCGCCAAACTTCAATGGCGAGCTTCTCAACTCATATGAGTCGACACTGATTTAGAAGTATGTCAAGATTGGATGAAGGCAGCCTGGTCGTCCTCAATTCAGTCTAAGTCAAACAAAGCAGTCCTTGGTGCATAACACCTGAATTGTTTCACTCATTTATCGTTGCATTACATACTGTATTGTGTTGTATTGGTGTGTATCACCCCAATCATTGTATGATGTTTTTTACCTTAAAATATCAAACGCCAGGAAACAAATTTAATAGATTTATCACAATAATGTATCATGCTATCAAGGTGCATGACCCTTTCTGAAGAGGTTGAAAACCCTGTTCCAACAAAGGTCCTAAACATTATTATGAACATCATTGATCGTAGATCAGTTGACCTTTTGTGCCTAATGCTAAGGACACAACTATATAACTATATCAAACATGAGGTGCTTTTGAGTCCATTTTTTTTCTTTTGCATACTCAATCATCAAAGGTCTCAGAATGTATAGTTGGTTGTGTTTGCATCATATACTCTTCGCTGCCTTGCTCTTTTCGTCTTCAACTAAAAATTCTTTCTTGCAAATATTAGAAAAGCAAGCTTTTAACTGGGTGGTTATGTGCGGTTTACATTCAGGTGACTCCAAGCGCCTCATCACCGGAAGTGCAGATCAGAGTGCAAAGCTGTGGAATGTTGAGACTGGGGCGCAGGTTTATACCTTCAGTTTTGATGCACCAGCTAGAGCTGTTGAATTTTCAGAAGGAAACAAGCTTGCTGTGATCACCACAGACCCATTCATGGGACTGCCTTCTGCTATTCATGTCAAACGAATTGCCAATGATCCCAGTGATCGTATGGTTCCTTTTCTCTTTCATGCTGAGATTTCTTTGCTATTTTAGCAGTACTACGGGTTTTTGTGCTGTGGTCTAAATAGTTATTCCATAAGGTTGAGAAGTTAGCCATTTATTTTCTTGGAAGGGAGGAAAGTGGAACTACAAATCTGTGTTGATGTATAAAAAGCGAAAAGGGCTAGTTTTTGGCTCGTTCCAATTATGACAGTTACCTTGTCGTTCAGAGACTGCAGAGTCTGTGCTTATAATTAAGGGACCTCAAGGACGAATCAATAGAGCTGTTTGGGGACCTCTGAATACTACACTGATCAGTGCTGGCGAAGATGCTGTAATTCGTGTCTGGGATTCTGAGGTACATATGTGCCTTGATATGCCATTTTGATGTGTAGCTGCTTGATTAGTTGATCTTTCAGTTATGTTGACATTAGTTGATTCTATCAACAACAACAACAACAACTAAGCCTTTTCCCATACTAGACGGGGTCGGCTACATGGATTCTTTGTTTCCACAGATCCCTATCATGTGTCATGTTAGCAGTTAACTCCCAATAAGCTAGATCATTCTTTATTGTTTCTTTCCAACACTTTTGTGGTCGTCCTCTACCTCTTTTAATACTTTCCAAATTTAGTTTTTCTAACCTTCTTACAGGTTCTTCTTTTGATCTTCTTTCTATATGTCCAAACCATCTTAAACGATGTTCTCTCATTTTATCCTCTATTGGTGCCACTCCTAATTTGTTTCTAATAACCTCATTATGTATACGGTCTTTTCTTGTATGACCACTCATCCATCTCAACATCTTCATTTCTGTCACAGACATCTTTTGTACATGTTGATGATTAAGTGCCCAACACTCAGAACCATAAAACATGGCAGGCCTAATTGCTGCTCTATAATATTTACCTTTTAATTTTAATGGTATCTTCTTATCACAAAGAATACCTGATGCTCCTCTCCATTTTAATCAACCAGCATTAATTCTATGTGTAACATCTCCATCAATTCTTCCATCACTTTGAAAAATTGACCCTAGGTATTTAAAACTTTCCTTTTGGGGAATGCAATGTGTGCCAATTTTAATTTCTATGTCCTCTGAAGTAGCCAAATGATCAAACTTACATTTCATATATTCTGTCTTTGTTCTACTAAGTCGGAGGCCTTTGCTTTCTAATGTTTCTCTCCATAATTCCAATTTTCTATTAACTTTTTCCATAGACTCCTCCACTAATACAATGTCATCTGCAAATAACATACACCAAGGTACTTCATCTTGAATATGTTTTGTTAACTCATCCATCACCATTATAAATAAGTATGGACTTAAAGTTGATCCTTGATGTAACCCAATATTAACTTCAAAGAAGTCTGTCATTCCTTCATGAGTCCTCACATGTTTTTGCACCATCATACATGTCTCTTATAAGGTTAATATATGTCAATGGGATACCTCTTTATTCCAAAGTTCTCCAAAGAACCTCTCTCGGTACCCTATCATAAGCTTTTTCTAGATCAATAAATATCATGTGAAGGTCTTTCTTTTTTGCTCTAAAATGTTCCATAAGACGTCTCAAAAGGTGAATTGCTTCAATAGTAGATCTGCCTGGCATGAATCCAAATTGGTTCTCTGTTGTACTTGATACTTGTCTTAACCTACGTTCGATAATTCTTTCCCATAATTTCATAGTATGACTCATTAACTTGATACCTCGATAATTCACACAATTTTGAATGTCTCCCTTGTTCTTATATATGGGTATAAGTGTACTTGCTCTCCATTCTTCGGGCATCTTTTGGTTTTTTCATATTTCATTAAATAGTCTTGTGAGCCAAGTGATTTCTATTTCTCCTAGTATTTTCCAAACTTCTATAGGAATATTATCTGGTCCAACCGATTTACCACTCTTCATATGTTTAAGAGCCTCTTTGACTTCATTCTTTTGAATACGTCGGTAGAAATTGTGGTTTATATACTTTTCTGACTTGGCTAAATCTCCTAAACTAATACTAACATCTTTATTTTCATTAAAAAGATTATAAAAATAGTTTTTCCATCTATTTCTTATATCATCATTTGCCACTAGAATTTTTTCATCCTCGTCTTTTATGCATCTAACATAATTAAGATCTTTAGTTTTCTTATCTCTAGCCCTAGCTATCCTAAAAATATCTCTTTCACCCTCTTTTGAGAGTTTTTTTATATAAGTCATCCCAAATCTTAGTTTTTGCTTCACTAACGGCCTTTTTCGCTTCCTTCTTTGCTTTCTTATAAGCTTCTAAAGTTTCACTATTTTCTTAGCATAATGTAATTTGTAACATGCCCTCTTTGCCTTGATTTTATTTTGTACTACTTTACTCCACCACCAAGCTTCTTTTTGTGCCGGTACACCTCCCTTAGATACCCCTAACACATCTTTCGCCACTTTCCTAATATGTATAGCCATATTGTTCCTCATATCACAGGGTGTGCCAACATAATTCCAAACATCTCCTTGAAGGACTTTCTGTTTAAATATATCTTCTTTCTCGCTTTTGAGGTTCCACCATTTAGTCCGAATAGCTCGATGCACTCTTTTCTTTTTTGTCCATTTTTTTATTTGTAAATCCATAACTAAAAGTCGATGTTGGGTGGTTAAGCTTTCTCCTGGAATTACCTTACAATCTTTACAACACGCTCTATCTTTTTTTCTACAAATAAAGTAATCAATTTGTGTTTGTGATAAGCTAAGTAATTAAATGTTCATCTCGTTTTTGAAGATTGTATTGACTATAAAGAGATCAAATGACATAGCAAAATTTAAGATCTCCCTACCTTCCTCGTTTATATCCCCAAAACCAAAGTTTCCATGAATCCCTTGATATCCTAATGCCTCTTTACCGACATGTCCATTTAAATCTCCTCCTAAACAAATCATCTCCCTTTGTGGAATCTTTTGAAACACCTTATCTAACTCTTCCCAAAAAAACTGTCTTTATACTATCTTCTAGTCCTATTTTTTCTCCAACCCATTTTGTCTCTTGTAAACATAGAATATGAATCTTTCTCCGAATCATAGTATCTACCACCTCCATTAGCTTACCGATAATGTTCCGATATTCCAAGAACCAATACGAATCTTATTATCTAGGACTAGCTTCCTTACCCCCCGCATCCGTCCATATTCAAAATGCAGAGACCCTCTCTGAAAATTTTTCACTACATTCAGGCGACAATGTAGCGGAACTAACTTCTTTACCCACACCCATCCATGATGTGAGAACCCTCTCTGCAATTGATTCACTACATTCGGGCGAAAATGTAGTGGCCCTTGCTTACTTCTTACTGCATTTGGGCTCTCCAGCACGTCGCTAGACGGGGACGCCCCAAAGCAATGCTCATAATTTTTGTAATCCATGTTGTAAAAATCCGACGAAGTTTTACGCTAGGTGTCGGAAGCCTAACACAACCCTCCTCCTTTATCCGGGCTTGGGACCGGCAATGCAAGGGTGATCCCTTACATGGGCGGAGTTGACATTAGTTGATTCTATCATTTGAATTAAATTTTAGCCCTTCTCGTGCAGTGCCTTAAAAGCGGACATAAATGATACACCTGATTACCGAGCAACTTTTGCACAATATTTCTTCCTTACCATACTGGAAAATTACCTCTTTCGTGCCTCTGGTTACCCAGAAAACTTGTGATTTTTTTCTTCACTAGACATCCTTGGGAAGTTTTTCAGTTTGAGTAGCTTAGCGCTAATATTTAGCAGCTTTAGTACAAACGGAAATAATATTAGTTTCAATGTTGGAAGTCTGTACGACTTATTCTAGATAGTAGATACAACGGATGTGGCCTATTTCTTGTAAGTTTTACTCTATGTGAAATTGAGGAAACTGGGCACTTATCTGGTTAACTGAGTATAACTACCAATCAGAAAGCTTTGACAGGGCAACTGTTACCGTTTGTATGGAAAGTGGTACTCATATCCCAGTTTTTAACGTGAATTGTTCCTGATCCTTGTAGACTGGAAAGATGCTTAGAGAATCAGATAAAGAAGGTGGCCATCAGAAAACAATTACATCACTGTCAAAGTCCTCTGATGGTACTCACTTCCTAACTGGTTCTCAGGATAAATCTGCAAAGGTATAGTCACTCTTTTTTCCTTTTACTCTCTGTTGAGAGAGATGAAAACGCTATTCAGTTGTATACTTCTTTTTTGCTTGTATCATTGTTACTTTCTCCAGCTTTGGGACATGAGAACCCTCACACTTATCAAGACATATGTGACTGAGCGGCCAGTCAATGCCTGTGCAATTTCGCCACTTCTTGATCATGTATGTATCTTTTTGCGCTTCTTAGGGTTTTCTTTTTATCGTTGTTATCAACTTTTCAGCAATACTTGTTTCCACACATGCGTTTCTATTCTAAAATTCCAGCCAATCTCCTGCTTGAATGTGGTGGTAATCCACCTGGCTGCAAGCCTCATGCTTGGCATAGGGGCAGCAAGGGTGCATTTTATACGTATTTTGTTTGTTTTATCCACTGTTTCATATTTTGTTCACTTTATTTACTATCATAAGTAAATGTGAGTGATCAAGTTTTATAATTTACTATGATTCTTTTAAATTGTCCATTTTTGTTGCTGGACCAGAAGGGCTATTCTGACTTTGTTGCTTTTCTTTGATTGCGTAGCTCAAGGATGTTGCATGTGCGTTAAGAGTTGAAGTGTTTTAGTGCATTATATAGAACTAAAATTAATTCATTATACAATACAAGAGTCCATTTGTCTGGTTATGTGCTTGGTCTTCATTGTGTAGATTTTTCTGTTTGTTCCATGTTCATCAACTCTGTGAACTTCAATTCTGTTAAGGATACATTCTAATGCGTAAATTTTATTCTGTATGTTTTTTTATTTCAAAGAGTCTGACTTTCTTCTTTCGCGGCTTTGTAGACATATTGATTGTTTAATGGCCTGATTTTCTTGGTTGCAATACCTGCTCTAAGATGGGGGACAAACGTGTTTGAGTTTCTTGAACATGATCATTCACTGAATGTGAACCTCTTGAGTTGAAGAATCTCCGAATGTGAGCAAACTCTGAACCGTGTTTTAAAGATGGAAGTGGCAGGTCTTTTGATTATTGAAGGACGAACTTCCTTCCTGATAGGCTTAATTGAGGGATGAACTTTAACTGCTTTGGAAGCGATGCACAGCTCATCCAACTAAATTCTAATTATGATGCAACTCTTTTGATTCTTATCTTAATGAGGAAATCTTGTTTTCGCTTTCTTCATATATAAAGTCTGTGTCATTGATGTGATGTTCAGGTGGTGATGGGTGGTGGTCAGGAAGCATCTCATGTCACAACCACAGATCGTCGTGCGGGGAAGTTTGAGGCGAAATTCTTTCACAAGGTTTTTCTCTGACATTTTCTTTTTATTCTCAACGCCTTCATTGCCGCTGCTGATCTTTTAATGAGCTGTGCTTGCTTTGTGCCTTTCTCTCTGGCATACAAACACACGAGACAAAACGCAGAACTGTTCAGAAAACTAGGCATTGGGTGTTGTAGATAAATATACTGATCATTAAAAGTTTGTTAGGAAGTGCGCAATTATGAATAATCTTTTTGAGCACCATTCAGGCAACATGTGACATGTCCTTCTCAATGTCATGTTTGCAATGTCTCTGAGTCGGTGACGATCTTCACCATGTTTACAGATTCTCCAAGAAGAAATAGGTGGTGTTAAGGGCCATTTTGGACCGATTAACGCACTAGCATTTAACCCTGATGGCCGGAGGTTCTCTCTCTCTCTCTCTCTCTCTCTCTCTCTCTCTCTCTCTCTCTCTCTCTCCCTCTCTCTCGCTAAATTTCCTCGTTCAGATCTTATGCGTTTGTGTCTTCGGAGGGTTTAACTGATGATTTTATGTGCAGCTTCTCTAGTGGTGGTGAAGATGGATACGTGAGATTGCATCACTTTGATCCTGATTACTTCAATATCAAGATGTAATTCCAGAAACCATTCGCATTGAAATTTTGTAGTCTATGTTTCCCCGAGCTTAATATATGGTCAGCTTTTCTGAACCACAGTTGATTCTTTTTCTTTGATATCATGTGTGGAACTTGGAAGAATTTTCTTTTGATGAATGGTGAAGTTTTCCAGTATCTGTATTTTGAGGAACCAAGTACGCTCTTGGAAATTCTTGTTCCCGCTAGAGCTTTGTAGCACTACGAACTCAAGATGGTTTGGAGTTTTGGACGAACTACAACACAATGATTGAACAAGCCAATACAAAGTTATATGGCAGCAACGATGGAGGACGAGCCCTTGGAGCTAGCAAATTACACAGGTTTCATAAACTAGCTGTGTGCTAATCCTTTTTAAAGTTCACATCTGGAAATGATTCCTTGAACCATGTCAGGTCGTGTGGGCTTACATCTAGCATCTGATTCTCTTTGCGGACGATGATCCTGATTCAAGTTTTGAAGTGGTGGGCTATGAACGGTGTGAAAAGATAATTAAAATCAGCTTGAGCGGTAACGTGAGATATTAGAATGTTTAAAATAATGGATCTACTGAATGTCATTAAAACAAAACGAGCCGTCTTCTTGTGGCCAAGTACGTACCAGGGCGTATTAATGGTTGGAGCCTTTATGCTGGTAGGCTTCAAGCTTTTATAAGAGAACATATTCTCAAATTGAATCCGTGCCAACTTTTCTATACCTGTGGACTGAATCTCTTGAATTATGAATTATGTCAAATAGATGGGAATTAAAAAAGTTGGGATCCAGATGCTAGAAGCTTGACATACATCCCAAAGCTTGTGGACTGAATACTTATGTACTGAATCCGTGCCAACTTTTCTATACTTGTGGACTGAATCTCTTGAATATGAAGATGGGATGTATTTCAGAACGAGTGCTGCGAACTCTACCTAATCGATAGTCTCTAGCAGGAAGATGGAAGATTTTCTGCGGATGGCTTCCTCAAAGCAATGGGTGGTTAAAGGTTAATGCGACTACCTGCTTCGCAACAGAGTGATGAAATTATCTTTGCAGGATGTTTCTCCAAATAATGGGAATTAAAAAGATGGGAGAGGATCAATTCTTCAATCACTCATTTTAGCTAGTCGAGTGATTGAACACTTCAATAAGCGATTTTGATCAATCCTACTGTTGAACGCTGGCATGGAACACCTCGAGTGGCATGGAAATCCCGAGGCTACGAGCCACTCAGATGTGTATTAACCAATATCCTTAAATAGGGAATGTTGAGTTCGTTCGGGATTGGACGAGCTGCACGTCCCTGAGAATCCTCAACCAAAGAAGATGGTCATGATTGAAGCGCATTGTTCCTGCATTTTGAGTCGAAATCGGGTCTGAAACTTGTGATCCTCTTGATTTTCCGTTACTTCAAGATGGAAATCATCTTTGATAACGTCACAGTATTCTATCGTATTTTCCTTGATATAATTTAAATTGACATGATTCTTTATGTGTTCGGGAATAGACTTGAGCTATCCAACAATCTAAAAATTGGTTGATTCTAGTAAGAAGTGGATTTATGGTGAATTTTTCAATCTTATGAGGATCCAATCTAGAGCTTGGTACCAAGCTTCATGACAAAGTTTGCTATTTTCATTATAACTCTTTCTAAACTATGATTTGTTCGATTTTTTATTTCTCAAACCTTTTCAAAGAAAAAAATTGACTAATTTTAGCTAAATTCAATTGAGTTATTCTTTTCTTTGAGAAGGTATGAGCAGCCAATTGAGACCTTACCATCTATGATAGGGTCTGATTATTATCTCAGGCATCGAAACTCGAACCTCGGTGACTTTTGATCCATTGAAAATTAGACAAGACAAACTTTCTATAAATTCAAGAATTAGGAAAATACACTTAAAATGAATTTCTTGAGAATTTTAGAACTTGGAATAAATTTTTAGTAGTTATAGGTTGTGGATTTGATTATATAAATACTATCATATCAAACTCACAATGAGAAGAGAGCGAAAAGGATTGACATTGCTTTCTATAGCAACTGCCTCCTTAAACTCACAATGAGAAGAGAGCAAAAAAAAGGAAAGAAAGACAAGTTGATGCTTTGTCTTTAGTAACTGCCTCCTTTTTTTATAGTTGAGGATGAGTTGGTTTTGAGAGTATTCTTCACTTCTATAGATGAATCCTTGCTTTCTATAGCAACTGCCTCCTTAAAGAATATCATTGCTCATGTCTAAAAAATGATAATGATTTTTTATCCTAAAAAATATCATTACTGTAAATCTAAAATTCTAAAGTTGATTTCATGATTGTTTCTAAAATTATTAAAAAATTTAAATTCCAAGTACGTGCACTTTGAGATTGCTTTGCACAACAAGCATAGACATGGAGGTTGACATTGCTTAGTAGTTCCACCAAAATTTAGAACAGAAACCAAACCCATCCTCCTTAAGTTTTAGTTTGGTTCTAACTCCGTCAATTTTAGTCTGACTTTGGTTTTGGAATTTAGATCTATTTCTTCGTTTCCATTATTATCTAGAAAGTAAGGCGGGATTTTATATTAAAGTACTTGGACCATCAAGCTTCGGTTTTGGTTCTCGAGTAGGTAAAACCAGAACCAGATAGTGGGATCCCTAGTTTTGGTTTGGTGCCACGAGTGGACTTGGTTCGGTTTAACTTGCGAGTCTAGTTGGAACTGAATAGGTTTAGAAACAAAGTTTTTCCAAGAATATCTAAGCAGATTACTATTTGTACACCCCTTTTATTATTCACACATCCTTTTTATACCAAAATTACTCCTCATATAAATATTCTCTCCACTCACACCCAATTCCAATATTTCTCTCTCATCTCCCATCCAACCTCCTCTCCTACCCAACTTGATGCAGTCAAAGACAAGTCATATCAAACTTAAGAAATAAGAGGTTCCTAAAATACAAAATTAATGATTACTGTAGGAACCAATATCTGGAGAATATCAAAATACAAAATTAATGATTACTACATGAACCAATGTCTGGAGAATGTTAACATACTAGAATAAATATTGCAGGAACCAATATCTAAAGAATATTAATATACCAAAATAAATATTGTTTTAACCAATGCCCAAAAGAATATTAATAAACACACAACATTAATATTTGTAAGTCCTTAGGATAGTCTATAAAAGTTATTGGCTGCAAAGAATTTCACAGCATGTTTTCTATACTTCTAGTTCTCTTGTTTTGTTTTATTAAAGAAAGCTTTATTTGTGTCCACTTAAACGATATCAAGTCAACCACAAATACTTGTGTTATGTCATTTGCTATCAGCTATCAGAGCCTTGTCTTGACTTGACAAGTGCTCTCTTTTGACTTTTAACATGGAGCTGTGAATGGAGGCAGTAAAGCATTCAATCGTTCAGTAAACCTAAAAAGCTACAAGAGTCCATGAGAAGGTTTAACCAACTAGTTGAGATGGTCTGAAACATCAAAGGAAGAGACCAAATGATGAATTTAAATGGTCAAAGAAAAGAAATGATGGAAAAGATGTTGATCATCAAAGGCATATCTTCATAGAAGACCCATTGAGCAAGTCTACCTCGATGAAGCCGTTGAAGATGAAGAATACGAAAACAACTACGAGGATAGGTAGCTAAGAAATAGAAACCATCACGATCGTTATAAGCTTAAGGTTGATATTCTCACTTTTAATGATGTAGTAGAGATATAAACATTTTTGGACTAGTTATATGCAATTGAGAGTTTTTTCGAAATTATAAATATTAGCCCCAAAAAAAAGGTTTTCTTTGTAGCCTACAAACTAAAAAGAGGGGTTGAAGCTTGGTGACATCGATATCAAGAGAAGTTGTGCATCAAAGGTCAACCACTGGTACAAAGTTGGCATCATATGAAGACTCCCCTCAAAGGTAGGTTTCTTCATGCTGATCACAAATATATTTTACTTCAACAGTGTCAAAACTATTTGTAGGGGACTCGTTCAGTCTCTAGCTTTACAAAACTCTAAGTTTATTGTCAATTAAAAGAGCTTGGATCTTGAAAGAAAAGACCTTAAAATCCAACAACCTTCTAATAACTGAAAGTATATTTAAGGAATCTATCCATACTACTAGAGACATTTTCAAGAATAACAAAGACCAGGGGCTGAAACCAAGAAATTTGTAAGTAGAGGAAAGTCTCGAGCACCTAAAGCAATTCGTTGTTTCAAATGCCAAGAGTTAGGGCATCGGTCAAGTGGTTACCCAAAACAAAAGTTTACTAATATCACAAAACCAGCTCCTCACATGGATCAAGATACAGATGATGATGAATCAATCCTAGATTCTGATGTATGTGAAGAAAATGGAGAAGAAGTGGTCTGTATGGTCAAAAGGGTTCTGTTATCTTCAACTCAAAGTGATGAATTACAAAGGAAAATGATCTTCAAAAGAAAATACTCTCTTGCAGGAAAGGTATGTAAGTTAATTATTGATAGTTGTAGATATGAAAATCTGGTTCCCATAGTCTCATGGAACATTTAAAGCTCTCAACGTAGACCCATCCCAATCCTTATAGTGTTGGTTGGATTAAGAAAGGTCTCAGCATAAAAATTACCAAACAATGCAAGCTGTCACTTCCTCTTGGAAAGTATTATAAGTCAATTGTGTTATGCGATGTTGTAGAAATGAATGTTTGCCACATCCTATTTGGGAGGCCATGGCAATATGATGTGGATGCAACACATCGAGGGAGAGGCAACTCTTATTCATTTACTTGAGAATGTCGAAAGATTGTAATCCTACCTAACCAACCAAGAGGACATACTCTCAAAGAAGTAGACAAGACACTATTTATTGTTGTAAACACCACACACAAATTTGAGAAAAGCATGATAGAAGTAAATGCTTGCACCATCCTGAAAATCAAGTGTGTTAAACTGTCATAAACCACTATTCAAGTTGAGGTATGTAGTTTACTTTCTAAATATAATGATATTTTTGGAGAACTCGTCAACTTCCCACCTATGCGAAATATCCAACATCGAATCAACTTTCTCTAGGATTCCAATTTACCTAATTTACCGTACTATAGGATAAGTCCAAAGGAGCATCTCATCCTAACAAAGAAAGTGGAAGACCTATTGGCAAAAGGCCATATTCAGGAAAGCATCAGTTCCTACGTAATATCCGCCTTACTCCCAAAAAAGATGGAACTTAAAGAATGTGTGTAGATAGTCGAGCCATAAACATGATCACTGTCATGTATCATTTTCCCATTTCCCACCTTAATGACATGCTGGATCAACTCAGTGGTGCTAGGCTAGTCATCAAGCTAGATCTCAAAAGTGGCTACCAAAAAATTTGGATCCGGCCAGGAGATGAGTGGAAGATTGCCTTTAAAACTAGAGATAGTTTGTATGAATGATTGGTGATATCTTTTCGCCTATCCAATGCCCCTAGCACATTCATGCAGCTAATGAACTAGGTACTTTGACTCTCTGTCTTCCAATTTATGGTTGTATATTTTGATGATATACTGATTTATAATAAAGATGTGACTGAATACCTTTAGTGCATCACAAAGGTGTTTTCCATATTAAGGAAGAATGAATTGTATGTAAACTTTAATAAGTATATTTTGATGCAAATTCGATTGGTATTTTTAGGTTTTGTTATTAGTAGTGAAGGAGTTCATGTAGATGAAGCAAAGGTAAACTCTACTTGTGAATAGCAAACTCCCAAATTTGTTACTCATGTAAGAAGTTTCCATAGACTAGCAACTTTCTATCACAGGTTTATTAAGGACTTCAACACTATTATGGCGGTACTGACTATCTTAAGCAAGGAGATTTCATTGGAATATAACATAAAGTTTTGACCTAATAAAAGAAAAGCTTTCTACTATCCTAGTTCTAGCACTACCTGATTTCAATAAGATATGTGAACTAGAATATGATGCAAATGTCATGGGAATTGGAGCTCTATATCTCAAGAAAGGGGACCTATTGGTTTCTTTAGTGAGAAGTTAAGTGAAGCATGACAAAAGTCGAGTACATACCAACAAGAGATGTATGTTGTCTTTAGATCCCTCAAGACCTTAGAATCATACTTATTGCCTAAGGAGTTCAATGTTTTTTCTAATCATTAAGACTTGAAGCACTTCCCAAATAAAAAGCATGTGGATCGTATGTTAGCATGATAGGCAACTTATTTGAAAAGATTCAATTATGTGATTATAGACAAATTTTGAATTTCCAATTGAGTAGCAAATGCTCTTACTCGACGATTAACTCTTCTAATTTCTTTTCATGTAGAATTTCTTAGTTTGGAAGAGCTTAAAAATTGTTATCTTGATGAGAAAGACTTCGGACAAATTTGGTCAAGATGCCACACAAACCACTCAACCTGTGAATATGTGGTCCAAGATAGTTTCCTCTTCAAAGGCAATCATTTACGTATTCCTAGGAGTTTTCTATGAGATAAACTTATGCGGAAAATGCATTTTGGTGGACTCAGCAATCATATAGGTGAGACAAAGCCATTGTAAATCTAAAATCCCATTATTTTTGAACCCAACTCAAAAGAGATACCAAAAAATTTGTTCTTAGGTGTTTGACCTACCACCATAGCAAAGGACAAGTACACAACAGTGGCCTCTATATACTTTACCTATTTCTAGCGTACCTTGGAAAGATATTTCTATAGACTTTATCTTGGGATTTCCCATAACCCAACAAGACAACGACTCCATCTTTGTGGTGGTTGACAAATTTTCTAAAATAGGCCATTTTGATCCTTAGGGCAAGACTAAAGGAGCTCATCATGTTGCAAAACTATTATTTAAAGAAATTATCAATATGCATGGAGTTCCTATCTCTATTGTGTTAGATCATGATAGTAAATTTCTTAGAACATTTTGACTTACTTTATGAAAATAATTTGGTAAAGAACTCAATTTTTTCAGCACAACCCACCCCCAAATCGATGGGGGTAGATTAATGTTGTTAATAAATCCTTAGGCAACCTACTTCGATGCATATGTAACAATAAGAAGGAACAATGGGACTTGGCCTTAGCGCAGGCTGAATTTGCTTGCCTATACCAACTCAGTACATCAATCTATCAGGCGGAGCCCCTTCTTTATTGCCTATACCAAAGTTCCCAGACTTGTGGTTGACCTAGTTAAGTTGCCTCTAGGTGTAGGGTCTTCAACCACTCTTACTTTGGCTAACTATTCTAATATTTTTCAGCAAGTTAAAGATGCATTAGAAGAACAAAAATAAAGATATAAAAAACAAGCTAATAAACATCGAAAAGGCAATACAATTTCAGGAAGGGGACTAAGTCATGGTTTTCTTGTGCAAGAAGCAATCCCCTCAAGACTCTTAGGGTTAAATATAGCAATGAAAATATATATCTTATAAGATTATGAAGAAGATGAATGACAATGCTTATGTTATAGACCTCCCACATGCTGTGGGAATTTCTAAAGCATTTAATGTAGTTGATCTTACTGTGTACCATCCCGAAGAGCTACTCTATGAAGACAACTCAAGGACAAGTTCCAATTAAGAGGGAGAGAATGATGCTATCAAAGACAAGTCATATTAGAAATCACAAATTTTTAAAATACAAAATTAATGATTACTATATGAACCATTGTTGGGAGAATATTAACAAACTAGAATAAATATTGCAAGAACCAATATATGGAGAATATTAATAGACTAGAATAAATGTTGCAGGAACCAATACCTAGAGAATATTAACAAACATACAACATTAATATTTGTAAGTCCTTATGATAGTCTATAAAAGTTGTTGGCTGTAAAGAATTTCACAACCTGTTTCTCTGTTCTTCTGATTCTCTTTTTTTGTTCTATTAAAGAAAGCTTTGTTTGCAACCAAAGATGCTTGTGTTGCATTACAACTCCAATAAAGATCTATCTCCTCATCCCTTTTATCTAGAGACAATAGTTTTATTTAGTATTGTTGCTTTTTTTGCCGTTGAATAATGCACATTCTTATGAATCTCATTGAAAAAAAGAAAGAAAAAAAAGAAACCAAAAGTCAAATAAAAAAAGGAACAATAAGAATATAAGAATCAAGAAGAAAAAGAGAATAAAAAAACATTAAAAAAAAACAAGAAAAACAAAAACTAAGGCAAGTTCTTGATGAGAGAGACATCCCTCTCGTTGAGAACTTGACCACATTTCTTCTTTTTGATTTCAATAAAAATAAAATCAATATGTCAAATAAACAACAAAAAATATATTAAATCAATGAAATACTCCACCAAATCACTAAAACCCTCTTTGAATTGGCTTCCTTCTATCTTTCTCTTCTTTTTCTTCATTTCTTTTTTCCTTATTTGATCGGATTCGAAGTACTATGAAATGATGGATGGTTCAATATTTTATATTGAATTGAGTTTCAAGTTGTGTGCCACTGAAAAAATGATAAGAGATGGTCGATGGTAAGGGAAAAAATGGCCAAAGGAGAGAGAAGAGGGAGAGAGAGAGTTTTTTAAACATCATGAGCATTAAGGTAATTTTTAGATTTTAATAGAAGCAAAATCAGAATCATGGTAAAAAATTAGGATTGATAAGTGCACACCTCTTTTACTATACATACCCCATTTTTGTCACTTTCTCTAAGATGCCCTTAGTCATTTTCGATATTATGCAAATACCCTTTATGCTGAAAAATGAAACTCTCTCTCTCCTCCTACATGAACCGATGGACTGCTCTCATTTCCATCTATTCTTCCTGTCATTCTTCACTTCTCATCGTATTTTTGCCATGCATTACTTAATTTGTAACTATTTCTACCAATAAATGGATTGAAATCCATCGAAAGACTGGATTTGGGAAGAACCGAAAAGAGAAAGGGGAGAAAGAAGGGAAATCCGATTGTGATTTTGTGTTATTGTTTCATTTTTAATTTGTTTAATGCATTTTAATCCGTTGATTTGGAGCCAAAAAAACCAAAGTTTTTCTGTATTGCACGATTAAGAGACGCATCTGGTACGTATCTCCAATTTGAGGGAGGCACGTCTCCCACTTTGTCATTATTAACCTCATAATTTATTTATTTTTCTATATAGATATGGTTGATAGGGCATGAGTATAAGGTCGTAACAATCACTGCTTTACCTAAGAGATGCTATGTGATGTCGTATAGAGGACCCTCCCAAAGACGATAACGAGGAGAAGAAGAAGCTGACTGGTCACATTATAAAGAAGATACATCAATCTTAGATACTGTGATCAAACTTATAAATAGTGAGGATGAGGAATGTCCTGATATATCAAGATTATTCTCGAGCTTTAAAGGATATTATATATAAAATGTAGGAGGAACATGTATTTTAAAATTTTAGTGTAAATTTATATTCGATATCAATATTCTCTATTCTAATTAGTATGTAAATGTATATTTGCTAGCAAAACGAAAAGTGATAATAGCTTACACATGTTACATTATGGGTGGAGCATGGCCAGTGAACGGACGGATGTGAGGCCTAGAAATTTGGTTGAGATTGTAGATCATGGTAGGTTGATTGGTGAGGTGAACTTACTATATGAGATGATAGATCATGCATTGTTAACTACTTTTGTCGAGTGTTGGCAACCAAACCCAAACAACTTCTACATGTTATTGATGAAGTCATATGTGATATTAGTCTAGGACCTTTAAGTTTGAGGTGCTTCGAACTAATTTTTTAAGAAAAGAAAGTAATAAAAATAATACCTTATGTTATTTGTTGTATCAATTAGGATGCACGTTGTATTAGGATAAGTCTAGAGATAAGGTACCCGTATCCCTTGTGAATCTATTGACACATGATGTTTGGAGTGTTAGTAGTTACACATGAGGTACCACTATATTAGCGTATTTGTATACATAATTAGGAAAGGTATCCGAATATAATATAATAACTTAGTGAACATATTTCTTTACTTTGGCTAATAATGTTTACTATTATTATTTGCTATATGTATAATTCAACTTTTTTATTCAGAAATTAACAAGTAATATGTTTTAATTATAGAAATAGATTTATGAGTATTTCCTAGCTTTCAAAGTTGTTATGCGACTATACAAGTATGATGAGAGAGAAGTATACCCATACGAGTGTGAGCATTTTGGAGTCCCAACATTATACCTATACATAGAATGTATCAATTTATTTTGTCATATTCTAGACATTAGTTACATCTCGACCTACTCCGGTTAGGCAACATCATACTTCTATATATAGATAAATGAATTATTGTATTTTTATTACTAATATTTCTTTTTTGTTTATCTTTAACCCCACATACTAACTTTCCTTTGCTTAATTTCTTATACGAGCATATGAGTGTGATATATGGGATACTTACAACAACTTTACTATATTCAGAGCTTGTGCCACGATCATTATCGGGTGATCCTATATTGTTGGGCCTAATAACGACGTATGAGAAATGTCACAAACGAATCTACTAGTTGACACTTGATGATGATGATGGTGATGATATATGACATTTTTGGTTTGGGAATTACGATACATGACAATTGTAATGAAATAGATTTAGTTTCTTTGCTTTATAAGCTTACATACATGATTGTAATAAAATATCATACTCTCTCAATCAATAAAATACATGATTGTCATTCATATCTCGAAATCGTGCAATTTCATATACAAATGGAAAATAATACTTAGTCATCATTCTCAATATCGTGAATAACATTGTCTCATGGTCATCTCATATGTAATATACAAGTCGATATGTTCTTCAAACGTAGTTAGCCAACTCCCAACATTTTCATCTCGGTAATGCTGCCATATTGAGAAGATAGGATCAGATAGCCATCAGCCATGTATATTTATGAAAAAATAAAACAAAATAAAGGATTAATATCTATTTCAATCTATAAACTTTCTATATAATATAATAAAATATAAAAATATTATGCTCATCGCTAGAAAATACTGTACAACATGACGATAGAATATATACCATATATCCCTCACATTAGACTACTGAGTATTTGATACTAGTGATAGAAATGTCATCGACCCCATCATAGAGGGAAGCATCAATGTTACGTTCCACCGAGTCATGATAATTGAACCCATATCTAGCATAGACATCCAATACTCACTAGGGTACGACTCATTTATCATGTATGCAATATGTTAAATACAACATTACCACCACCATCATCTATGAAACCCTGTGCATATATGAAACACCTATATATTACTTTCTTTAAGCATTTTCTACGAGCTTCACACCACCACTCATCTCCTTACTTTGAAAATGTACTAATGACTTTGTACCTATAATTTTCATCTTTAATAATATTTAACCAAGTATTTAAGAAGAAGGCCATAAATCGTAGTATTGCCATCTCATATGTTTTGTTTAAAATCAAGTCGCTTGAAAACATTCTTGTCAATAGTTGAGAGAGGATCACAGCTCCAAAACGAGGATTGACTCATCATAAGAGGGGCATTGCATCTTCAACCATGTTTATCCCCTTCTTGTCTTGTATATGACTAGCCGTTGGGGGTGGCGTTTCGCAAGAAATACAAAGCAAAAACAAAAGAAACAAGAATAGGTTCGTGCATGACAAAATCTAGTGATTTTCCATCATTTTCTACCATCAATTCAAGATAATCCAATTTGTTTTGAAATCTACTTCACAAATTCATCAAAATCCCTTTGGTTCAAACCGAATCCAATGTCAAACAATATTGATTGATTTTCACTTGAACACCGATCGAAACCACCTTTGGTTCCTCCCGCAAAAATCCAACATTTGATATCATTTTATGACACAGGCGAGGCCCGAGACTAACAACAACCCAACTCAATCCTTTGTGAAAGTATTAGATTCTAACCCAAACCCAAATTGATTCCAAAGAACAAGTTCTATCATCTTGAAAATGAACTAAAATTAAAAAAGCAAAACTAAACCAACCACAGCTTTTTTTGGCAGGTTTCTTCAATATCGACACTTGTTCAAGTCTCTCCTCACTTCGAGATCAAGGGAGCATTCAGGTGAGCTTCATCTGCTCACTAATTGACCTTAAAATAGATGCAATCAAGGTGGGTAGTGATTTCACTGCCCTCCCTAACTTTCTGATAATACACCACACGTTCCTAAACCTTGAATAGAGTTTGGTCCAAGTTGACCCAAAGTATCACACTTTACCCCTTAAAGAAATTATTTCCTCAAAATATTGAGAATACTTAAAAAGACGTTGATGTTTCTTTCTTATCGTGTCCTCGAGCTTCCATGTAGCCTCACTAGTTGAGAGCTCCCATGTAGCTTCACTAGTTGAGTGATGACTCTGTTGCACCTTGCAAAGGGTCATGGATGTACTTCTACAACATTGACACATAAACACATTATGAACTCCTATCAATGATGGTGATAACTCTAACTTTGTGAGAAACAAACCTCAAACATATTAGGCTACATCTCCAACTTTAGTTAGAATCCTATACCGTCTAATATACCTAGGGCTCAACATATCTTTCTACTGGAAATGTGTCACTCTACGAGTAAGAGACACCTTCAAGAATGCATCATCACCAACCTCAAACTCTATATCACATTTCTTATTTGCATAACTCTTTTACCTCAAACATCGGCAAATCAAATTTATCCTATTTCACAATTAACAAAGTATCTTTTAGACTTGTCACCATTTACCTGATAGCTACTTTTATAAGAAGATTTAGTCAAATGCAAATGGGTGTCCTACTAATCCAACACACGCTCAAAACATATTGTCAAGTTTTTGGTTGGTATGCTCAAACAATTTATCATTATTTAGATGGAAGGTTGTGCTACAATGCAGTTTTGTCTCCAAGGCATCTGACAAACTTTGCCATAAATATAAAGTAAATTAAGGATTTTTATTTGAGGTGATGATCTTCGGTACACCATATAACTTAACAGATCGAGCAACATAGACCACAACAAGTTGATATAGCATCATATTCCTCCGAGTGAGCATGAATCATGTGACCTAACGATCATTCAAATGTCATTATTCTTCTATGAGCTAAGGGAGAGTTAACAAGTAAATCCATATTAATATGTTGTCACTTTATTTGGGAAATAGACAACAATCTCAACATACTCGTTGGACACTAGTGATTCACCTTCTGGTAGGTCAAACATCTTATTGCAAGCTCGTCAATTACCTTCCTCATTCCTGATCAATAGTATTGTTGACTTAGGTTCTTATACATCTTTGTACTGCTAAGATGAGTGTTAAACCAGCTCTACTTCATTGACTCTTGCATCTCCTCTTGAAGTGACTCGTCATTAGGCACATTATGTTCATCTCTCAAGTTGCAAAGGATAGATATCTGTATCTCATACCCATATCTACCTCCATAAGGAACTTCATCTATAATCACTCTCAACTTAGGATCATTCTTTTTTATTTCAAGTACTCTTAGTCAAAGCTTTAGTGTAGTTCTCAATAGAGTGAAAAAAATGAACTTGATAAATAATTTTGCATTCATAGTCCTCTTAAAATTCAAGCCATCACACTTGTATATTTAGGTAAGGGTGTGTAGATATATACTACAAGATCTTGTAGTCAATGAATATTTATAACTTAGCACTAGACAAGTAATGCCTCCATATCATAATAGCAAATATATTTACTAATAGATCCGAGTCATTGTTGTAATTTAGTTGTCTCAATATATAAGCTATAACTTTATCTCATTGCATGAACATGCAACCAAGGCCTTTATGAGAGGTGTCAAAGTAGACCCAGAAGTCTTGGTTACCATTTGGGAGTATCAATATTGATGTTGTAGTCAATTTTTAGCTTTATGAAACTCTACTCACACTCATTTGTCCATAAAAGTTGAGTATCCTTCTTCACCTATCGAGTGAAAGAAGTTGTTATGCATGAAAAGCTCTCCAAAAATTATGATAATAACCTACAAATTCAAAGAAATTATGAACCTCTTAAACATTCTTTGGCAACACCTAATTAGCATTGGTAGAGATTTTGGTCGGGTCCATAGAAATGCCATCCTTGGAAATTATGTAACCAAGAAAGCCAAACTACTCTACCCAAAAGTTACACTTGGAAAACTTAGCATATAATTATTTTTATTGCAATAACCCAAATTCTATAAGTAAATGCCTAGCATACTCATTTCTCTTAAAGTATACCAAATGTCATCAATAAATATTATAACAAACTTATCTAAATAATCTCAAAATATTAGATTCATCAAGTCCATAAAGGTTGTTGGAGTATTGGTCAACCATAAAGGCAGGATCAAAAACCCATAATGCATGTATCATATTTTGAAGGTAGTCTTTGATACATCAACTACTTGAATCCTTAACTGATAATATCCAAATTGAAGAACAATCTTCAAAAACACGCATGCTACTTGTAGTTAATTGAACAAATCATCAATCGAAGGCAGTGGATACTTATTCTTTATTGTGATCAGATTCAGTTATCTATAATCTATATAAGGACAGAGAGAACCATCATTCTTCTTCATGAACAGGGCATGAGCTCCCAAGGTAAAGTACTCGAAGAATAAATTTTTTCTGGTCATTCTTGTAACTGAGTTTATGACTCCCGCAATTCATCATATGCCACAGAATATGGTGCCTTAGGTATTTGACTAGCATCTAGTTGCAATTTAATGGCAAACTCCACCTCTCACTTAGGAGATTACCTTGAAAAACAAATGTGACTTTATGCGGAATGGAAAAAGTAATATCTGGCCTTGACAATTATTCCATACTCAAGACCACATCATAGATTGATATATCCAATAAGATGAGATTGGCCTCAAATCATTGTCACCAATCATCATAGGATAATCTCATAAAATTTGGTGCGACGTAATGACATCCACATTGAGAAAATACATGGAGAATTATTTCAATGGTTTTGGATCTCTATCCTTATGACTCATAAACATGGGTGACATAAAATAATGTGTAGCACGGTAATCAAATAAAACACTATATAGATCACCACAAATGGATACAGTACTAATAACCAAGTGAGAGGTATTTATATCCTGCCTTCTATTGTATAGACCTGTCCCTCGTTGACTATTTGTGGTTGTGCCGGATGAGGCAGACCCTGAGAATGAAGCCAGCCCATATGATCCTACCATGAATAGATGGAGGTGAGAATAGTGTGGTCATAGGACATTCTGCTTCATGATGCCAAACTCATTACACCAAAAATATTGTACCCTACTCATTAGGCCCTATATTGCCCAACTATGCATGTTCTCTGCATTATGTTTCTTTCTAATGGACAGTCCCTCACCTTGTGCCTTAAGCTTTCACAGTTGAAGCAGGTGTTTCCTCAACTCTGTTGATTGTTCTAGCTGGGCGAAGTCGTATTCTTTGCATGTGATTGACTACATCCCACAATCCACTGATATGCTGGGCCTGATTTATTCCCCTTCACGCCTATGAGTGAACTGTTGAAGCTCTACTATGTTGGCATATTCTTGACAATGTACTGTAACATATTAGTCTTCACATGCTTAACCGCTTTTAGTACCTTAGTGACATCCTTTTACTGCCTCCCATGTAAAGACTTATATATCAAATCTTAAAGGCCCTGGTACTTGTTTGCCTTCACCTCCGAAATCACCATGCTAGAGTCAAATCACGCTAACCTCACGAAATATTTGTATATTCTCTTACCAGCATGTTGCTTTGCTATAATAATTGGTTGAACTACCATGTCAACCGCAACTTCTGATCTTTTGAGAAGAAATGGTCTAAAATACTTTTCTAGAAGCTTCCCACATCCAAAGAGTGCCATGCATCATCTTCTCTACCTTTCACCACTACTTAGCATCACCTCAAAGAAGTTTTATTTCTAACTTCAGCTTTCAATGCTTATCCATACAAGCAAGTGCCTTGAAGATGCTCTCCAACTGATCGTTCCACTCATCTAGTGGATCATTTTCAATGCCCTTCAATTCTTTACAATCGATCTTGGTCAAATCTTCTACCATAGTAGTTGTTTGCCCTAGGAACATTATTAGGAAGGTCATCATCATCTGGCCAAGTATGTTAGTACTTTGTTGTTTATCTTGTATACTCAGTGCTTGAGGCATCACAACTAGTGCTTGAACTTAGACAGCTGATATATGCGATCACCCACACCACTCATAACACCAAGAGGTGGAGGTTGGCTACTGAAAGCTGAGTGCTAATTGGAGATCGGGTTGAGGGTTAAGGTATAGTGGTCTAGGTAGAGACGACAGCATGGAATGGATGAAACTAGAGTTGGAGGTCAACTGGAAAATGGCAGTTTAGCAGGCGGAAGCTGAGGGTAGCTAGGGAACATGATTCAGCTCAGTCGGACGGTGGTAACTGATATGATATAATTGAGGGGTAAAGAGATTGTTTGGGTGAACTTAGAAGGTAGAAGGGAGCCCTTGTTGAGGTAGCAGGCAGGGATATGCCTCTTTATAGAGAAGCTAGCTAAGTTACTCTAAGCTAAACTACTTTATTTAACTAAACTTTAATAATCTCCACGATGGTTTAAAGCAAAAGGGTAGTTCATTTCCTATAGGGAAGCTTGAAAAGCAACCCTAATACAAATAAAATTTTAACCAAGAAAATTTCCAATCTTAATTAAAATTTAAAAAGCAAACTCCTATTTCACTAGGATCCTAATGATCATAGAGTCCTTATTGCATAATCAAATCAAAATTCTAACTTTTCAAGACTTTTCAATTCATGACGACTCTTAAGCGGAAAAGAACCTAATGTAGCTCTTGAATCAACCTGGCTCCAAAACATCCAGATCGCCTCAATCAGCCGGTTGGATGCTTAGAGTTAAATCAAGATCTGGATTGAAAACATGTGATTGGACCTAGTTGGAGCGTATAAATAAGACTTCATGTTTCTCCCTGTAGCCAGTGTATGTGAGATGATTTTCAAAATAACTACATTTGTTTATGATTCGGTATGAAAAGAAACTGATGCCTTGAATTCATTTAGTTATAAGAGTGGGCAATGCATATCCATATTGCCATGAAATATTTGGTTGGTTACAACTCTAGGCGGCAAATGATTGTCACATGTAATGACTTTTGAAAAAGAGAGAAAGGTGATGATGGTAAAAGTGACGGAGTTGGTTAATGCCTTATTGTGATCTTTATGCTAATCGGTTCTGCCAATTCAAGGTTGAAGGAGAGACTTATAAATAGGTCTAGTTACAAGGCAAGACACACACACAAAAAAAAAAAGAGCAGAAAAATACCGATTGCTTTCTCTACCATAATGTTGAAAATCTTTTACAAGCCCTATTTAGTACTATCAGGACTTGTAAACCTCATTTGTGCTATGTTGTCAATAGTGTTTGGCATTACTTATGTAGATTACACAGTTAAGCACCGCTTAAGTGGACGTAGAGGGATACTGATATTAAAAAATATCATCGAACAAATTGTGTGGTAACATAACATACAAAATACAAAGTTTTCAAGATCAACTAACTTGTTTTAACTCTAAGCTGCCACCCACAACATAAAGCACTGTGTGTATAATATGCATTTATGAATGCTCTTCAGTGAAGAATAAAACCAAAGACTTCTTTATGACCGTATAATCGACTATTTGGCCTGGAAATGGCGGCTTCCGCAGCCCGTATATGCGGCCGGTGTGGCTCATGCGAATGTTTGGTGGGAATTCCCCTGAAGTAGATCCATTGGGCAAACTTAGGGTAAGTACACGCATTTAACAATATAGCCAAGGTTAACGCCGTCCCGCAACAGGCCTTCGCTTACTTTTGGAAGGCATGCGAAACAACCGGTTGATAATCCATTCTCAAGACCTTTCTACCAGTGATGACCGTCTTGCATGTGTAGAGAATCGGTAAGTATTGTGAAACTGTCCACTGGATTCCGTTTGTACAGCTCCAGTGGACCTTTGGTGACAATCAATGGATCGTCTCTGGTGCACAGTTCCGGCATGCGCAAGTGCACACACACATACACAGATAAAAACGCACGCACATACACAAAGGAGGGCACGCGCGCTCGCGCGAGAGAGAGAGAGATCCATAAATGGATGTGCATACCTGGGTGTGCGTTATCTCATTTTTAGTTTAAATGCCGAGGAAAAGCATAGTTCTGTTCTTGGTGAAGGCCATTGCTGCCAGGGTGGAAAAGGATTGCCTAGTTTTTCTCATGTAACCACGTCCTGCACTTGCCTAAGTCTGTTCCGGCTCGAACTGCAACTCAACACAGCACCTCAATGAAGAAAGACTTGGTTTTGGATTCTGTATGCACTTCCATGATCATCTTTCGAGTCCAAATAAAAGTAAACGCACAATCTCAAATTGGCTAAATTTGCATTCTAACCAACTTTAGTTGTTGTACGCCAACCTATTAGAAGGGCGCATCTTTTATATTGGGTGCAACCATCCGAGGCAAATTTTCTCCTAAGATTATGAAGTAGAAATTGTTCAAATGGATATTGAATCCAATTTTTCGACGGCGTGCCTCAACCGAGATCTGTGAAATTTTAGATTCAAATCATGAAAAGGAATATCATTTTCCTAATACGGAACATCATAATCTATTAGAGGAGCTAGATATAGGATTTCTCATTGTAGGCCAATCAACACTTCTCTTAGAAAGCAGCCACAAAGCAAACCACCAAGACGATGCTACTAGATCTACGACCAAAGTAAATCTCTTGAACAAAGTAAAATGACATGAAGAAAGGCACTGCAAGCAGAAGAATTCTCTATTCATTGCTGCAAATGGGCAAATCTAACGACATAGGATCTATTGCAACACACATTTTAACATGATCTGAATCTTATCTCCGTGCATGACAACCTGTACCGATATGGATCAAACCCATTGATACCCATAGTGAACGCATTTGGGGATTTTGTGGCGAGAAAATACATGATTAGCCCTGTTAAATGAACCACACGAACTGAACAACGCTTACTTGTTTCCCAAATAGGCAAGCTTAGCTGATTGCTAGATGGTTGGCCTCTCCACACGACGTCTTCTTGAATCACTCGCCTTACAAGACAAGATGAATCGAGTTGAGAGGGGGGGGCAGGGGGGCTTCCGTAATTAACCCCAAAAACGTGACTGCCCATTTACCTGAAGACCTTAATACAATCATGAGGACATAATTTAGGTAAATTTTAAAGATAAGATTTCTAATGTGCTTCAACGAGCAGAGGGCTAAGTTGAACACGTTCGTTCATTCATGATCCACTCATATGATCAATAGAGTGGCTCGGATGATTTACCAGACATAGATACGACCTCGACCTGAACACTCCTCATAACAGGATCAGATAGACTCGAGTTCGAACACGTTAAAAGGTAAAAACAGGAAGGAAGCATGCTTTTTCTTAGTGATTTCAGCAGTGGATCTATATCGCTTCACATCAAGTTAATCAAAACTGAATACGTATATACACATTCATCAAAAGCCAATTTTGTTGTGAAATGGACGGCTAGTTCAAAATTATATCTAGCCATCAAACAAAAGCTTCGCCCATCCATCTTAAGATGGGCGATCAAAAATTGCATTGCTCTCTTACATCTGCACCATCATGATCTCGACCGAGGACAGAACCGTTGTTCAAGCCCCTCGCCAGGTCAACCAACACAAGACTTGCATGAGTTGCCCATCACAGTGTATCAAAGGACCCACCAACAAAGCAAGCATCTCAAAGCGACCAGATTGAGGTTGAAGTCATACCGAATAAACTTGAGCTCGCCTTATAAAACAATGCCTTCAAAATATTGAAGTATTATATTTAACTATAGCACGACTAGGAAACCTCACTCTCAAAATGCAACTATAACAACAACCTCCATAAAATGAGAGGGATGTAAACATTCTAGAGTACACGGGCCCCACCTGAATCCATGCAAACCCGATCGACAATGCAAGGAAACACAAGGATTCCGACCTTGGACTAACCCAACCAAACCTGACCCATCAGACTTTACCATTTCAACAGATTCATGTTTGACCATGTAACGCCAGCACTCTAAAACATGCAGCCAACTAAACCATTTATAGAGATTACCCTTCATTACTCCTTACTGTTGCCTCTGCATCTGTTTTCTTCTCCTCAACAGGTTCACCGGGCTTGCTCTCACTCTCTTGTCCCGATGACTCTGCATCCTTCTTTTCACCTTCAACAGTCAGCTTGTCAAGAAGATCCGCAGTAGTGGCAGCATCATTGCTCTCCACTTCTTTTTTCCCGAGAGAGTTCGCAATATCTTGAACCATTTCCATGAATTTCTTGTTATCTGCAAAGGAAGAAAATGAAACACTTGTCAGAAATTATTCAATAGATTTACTAAAGAAAAAATAATTTAGCAAAAGAACCTGGTGCAGGTACCAGTTAGAAATTTAGACACCCCTAAATCATGCATGGTTGGAGAAGCAAGCAACTACAATTGCATTCGCATGAGAACAAAATAAAGAGCAAATGATCGGCCACAGCATGACACAGGGATCAGATGAGCACACGATGCCAACAAAGAACCACAAGAGAGAGTGGGGGAACCCAATTAACATATTCAATAATGCTAAGGTTGATAAGGAAACAGGGTTCACAGTAACCAACGGAATCCATTAAAGATGCTGCACCAGAAAATTTCTGTAAGTTCCCATAAACTTCCAAGACCATAGCAGCAATAACAAAGGAGATAATAGGTGCAGTCCTTTGACTGGAGTTGTAATCACAAAATACATAAAGTAGTTACTAGTTAATGAAAAGGCACAATGTTGTTCGTTTCCAGAAATAAGTACTACATATTGGGATAAATAAACTATTACATTGAAAGGTAGCTTTTTGACCAAGATATTAGCAAGGACAACACCATTATGTCTTAACTGGAAGAATCAAAAAAACACTTTTAGCAGCAAAGTTAAAAAAAAAGTTCATTTATCTGAAGAATCTGCCTTGGCTCCCATAGGAAAGCACATAAAGGTCCAATGCCATTGAAATGGACCCTAGAGATGGACACGACCCATCCCGTAACAGGAAAAGTTGTCTAACAGTTCAATAAACCTGGACCAATGGGAAGCACTGAAAATGCATAACGGCAGAAGCAGAAGAGAAACTAAAGATTCAGAAGACAACTAAGATATACAGAATCACAGATAGCAGCCAGCACATATTAAGGAATTTTAGTAATAAAAAGGCACAGAGATGTGCAACAGACAACAGGTTTGAATTCCACTAGGCATTGATTTTAAAAAAATACTAGTAGTGTATTCCAACCCATGGTCAACTGCCAAAAATGCCATCAAAGATGCAAGTCTCTACCATCAAATGCTGTCCCTCATTCATACAACCCCACTCAAAACCCCAACACACTCAACAGCCCCTAAACAATTGCATTCAACCCAATACCAATGTTGTAAAAATTGTATTGTATCGTACGATACGATTTTATCATGTATCATACGAGTATACGATACGATGCAGGCACACGTATTACAATAAACGATTTATCGTGCCGTATAATATGAGTTAATGCTTATTTCTTTTATATATAAATTCTGAGAATCCGAAGTTGCAGAAATCACTTATGATTCTTCCCAAACCCTTTTTCACATCATTCTCTTGCTCCCAAATCCTTTTTTGTATTAATTTCGTAGCTTATTCACAAGATTCTCAAATGTTTCACCCAATCCAACTCCCCACCTCTAGGTTTTAATGGCATACCCCTTTCCTTTAGCATTCTACCTCTTGAAAATTTTAAAGGTTTTACACATTTCGTGATTTTTAACACCTAAAAAGACTTTTTCTTCTTGTTCATTATCCACTCTCACCTTAATGGCTTCCAATCGGGTCGATCTGGCATGAGAATATTATACTCTCGTGTATGAAGGCAATAGGCTTCTAAACAAGTGCATGTTTTGCAATGCAGTAAAGCATGATGGTATTTCTTGTATAAAAGACTATCTTGTGGGAACCAAAAAGGATGCTAGTGCTTGTCCTTGGATTCTCGAAGTAGTGAAGTACGAGATTAAGCAAGTATTGGATGCTTCGAAAGAGAAGAAGAGATTAAGGGTGAGAAAGAGGGCAAAAATAAGTGGTTGAGATATAACTTAACCATTTGAAAATGATTCTGAAGGGATATATGGTGATGAAGAGAGACGACTGAAGAGGGAAGAAGGCGAGAAAGGGGAAAGAGTGTAGGTTTTGGTGGTAGTAACAGTCGAGCTGACTCTTGTTCCACTGCAAAATCTCCTATTCGCTTGATGCCTAAGAGGGGTAACTAGAGGAGGGGCCAACGCCAGAGGTAGTGGGATGTCTTCATTTTTTTCACCACGTACAACTCCTCAAGCTCAACCAAGTACTAGATCAACTATGGCAGTATGGCTTCAAAAGAGGTAATTAAAAAAGTAGATTTGAAGTATGCAAAAAAAAATTATGAAAATTGCCTCACTTTCAATGTTGCAAATCTTGTATAAGGTCATTCAATATATCCTTATGTTTCTATGGAGTTGTTGTTATTGCAATATCCATTTAGAGTTAAGCAAGTATATACAGTGTTTGAAGATTTTAGAAGGCTAATTGCAATCCAACTCCGCTCCCAAATGAGACCATGTATTATGTGTTTTTATGGATATTTATTTTTTGTTATCAATTGATTGACTTTAAGTGTTTCTTATTAATCATTATCGTGTTTTATTTCAAATGAATGGTGTGCTCGCTTTGGTGTATATGCACCGAACTTGACAAGGTTTGTTCAATGTATATTTAGCCAAACATGTAGTTTGAGTAGGTACAAGAGAAATTGAAGCCCTTTCGAACGCATTCACATGAAAAAGAGAAACATATTAGAGCATGCTCGACTGCATGATTTGGTATACATTGCATATAATAGGAAGCTAAGGCCAATGTAACAATTTTAAAATAGTTATTGTTGTTACCTAGTTCTTTCTTATTAATAATGAATGATTGATGTAACTACATTATATATAATAGAATGTTAAGACAAATGTAAAAGGATGTAAGAAGGGCAAGGAAGGTGTCATATGACCCGTTGAGCTACAAAAATATTGATATTATTGATGATTGGACCCAGTGTTGTCCGACGCGTATCGTATCGCGTATCGCTTGGCTCCACGATACGGGCGTATCGTATCGTATCGTATCGTATCGTATCGTATCGTACTTTAATATTAAAAAACTATAAAAATTATTTAAAAAATCAATAAAATTAGTAAAAATCCGAAAAAAATCAAGAAAATTCTGGAAAATTTTGAAAAAATCTGGTAATTGCTTTAAATTCATATAATGCAAAGTTTAGCACAAATTGAACATTTAATATTGAAAAATTGCATCCAAAATTATATATTTTGAATCAAAAAATGAAATACATTTATATTTTACATATTGTAAATTTGTATCAGGATCATTAACTAAATAATCTTCATCTTCTCCTTGATGATGTTGTTGTACTTCAAATTAATTCATGCAATGTCTTCTTCAGTTAGGACTTAGGAGTGCATTTTCTTCATTATCTTCCATAATTCACTCATGTAATATATCAAAATTAACAAACTGCTATCTTTGTACATGTAGTTGTCATATTTGCTAATTTTCATATGTGAGCAAAACAAAGAGCTCCATTTCTTTGATTATTGAGTCTATGACACCTTAATGATGTTATATTATTACTTGATAATGTCCCCTTTTTCTCTTATTGGAGACTAGCTTTTTAACTAATGCATGAGCTTCATTTCTCACTTCACAGACTGAGTTAAGCTTCACACACATTGATCATGTTCAACTCAATGGAAGTCATGTAACGTGAACCTTAAAATAGTGAAGTTGTGAAATCCCTACTCAATGAACCGAGAGAACTAAATGTTTTTAATTGTTTACGATCTTATGAAATTAGAAACTGTTAGCAAAAATATACCTAAAAGTTGTAACAGAAAGGGAAATGATTTTGTCATAATTTTTTTTTATACATTATTTTTATTAAATAAATGAAATTATAAACCCAAATTATAAGCATATTGGAGGATGCCTTTAAGGGAAGTGAAGAGAGAGAAAGAGAGGGCAGAAACATGCAAAAAAAATTTGAAAAAAAAAATTTGAAAAAAAAAAATTTGAAAAAAATATTTTTGAAAAAAAAAAATTTGGGCGTATCGCCCGTATCGTACGATACGAGCGATACGGGCCGTATCGTACGATACAGTATCGTATCGTCTTCCCACGATACGATACGTCGGATAACACTGATTGGACCAAAGAGGAGGAGCCCATGATAAAAACTAGAGGACACTCAAAACTGGAGCAAAAATTGGAGTTGGAGATGACGATGAAGGTGTTGGATGGGTGGATCCAATTGTGGAGGAGGAAGAGGAAGGAGATGATGATCATTACTATGTCAATTACATTGCTTTTGTTGATTATGATCCATGCTGTGAATGATTGTTTTAACATTTTAAATATAAATGTAACTTTGTAACGTTCTGGTATGGATAATTGTAAGTTGTAACTTTATTGTTTATTAATTGAAGGTATTCAATATTCATGTTATGGTATTACTTTTTTTAATTTTATTAATATTTTTTGATTTTTTATCAAGAAATAAATATATATATATATTGTATTGTATGATACGATACAATAATACGTGTGTAGCACTGCCTAGTGTAATATGGGCACCGATATGCTTTTTACAACATTGCCCAATACTATCCCACTCTACCACCCTGAAACACTGGGTTGGGTTGGGTTGGGTTGGGTTGGGGCAATGTTGAGGTTGGGGGGATGGGGTTTTGGGGTTTGGATTATGGAGTTGGAGTGGGGAAGATAGGGGTTTCGGGGGTTGGGGTGGGGTGGCATGAATATTGGGTGGGAGTGGTGCTCGCAAGAGTGTTCTTGCATGTTTTTAGATTAATCGCAAAGCCGAAATGTTTGTATATATGGCTATTGAATGATTCAGCCAGATCTTGTACACATGTTTGAATTGTTTCCTTCCACCAACTTTGTATAATTCCACCATTGAGATTGATATGTTCAAATCTAATCATCCAAAAAAATTCCCCTAGATATAGCCTAAATCAGGCAACCATATATGGATAGCAAAGAGAAGGGATGGGGAGACAACATAACACATCGTCAGCCCCACATTAACCCAAAAAAACTATTATGGATGCAGAGGCAGGAGTAGCACTCCACCCCTAAGTCCAATAAATCTAACTATACAACTTTATGTCCAGAACAAACAGCATAATTAAGCAAACAAGGTAATAAATAATAATTTAACAATCTATCTTGTAAAGTATTGTATGTATCACTCGATACACGATAGGAGAATTGACAAGATATGGCCTTGTATCACAAATGGCCCCATACCAGTGTATTGTAGGATATGGGGGTATATGACAGGTGTATCTAAAAATATAAGAGGTGTACATAGGTGTTTTCTACCGATATTTGTAATTGTTTTCATTTGAAAATGTAACAATATGTATCCATGTGTGTCGTTTAGATAGAAACATTGACACAAACTTGCAACATTGTTAATAATAGAAGCAACCAAACAGCTTGTCACAAAACCATCAATGTGAAATAAACGAATAGCTCCAGAAAGCAAATCTTTTTCTAATTTTCATGTTTCCAAACCCCCCTTCCCCTCCCCCTCAATTATAATCAAGCCAACCAACACCTAAGCCCATAACCAAGAAGGAAAGAACATGGTGATTAAATGATTTTTGCTTTATACAAAGAAGGCAGAAGCAAAAAGCATAGCAATTCTATGAGCAGAAGATGTGGAAGGGTTTAGCTACATAGTAACAGGATGCGTTTTCCAATATAACACATCAGGACAGATCACATTGTAACAATACCTGCATGCACAAGGAGACCCCAATAAGATGGCTCGATATGGCTGGAAGGAAAACATATGGGACTCCTCTAGGCCAACCAACACCTAAGCCCATCCACTACCACTAGACTCTAGCAAATTCTTGATCCTTAGTGTCAGGCTAAGATGAATAACATAAAACCTTTGTCACCTTTCGTCAGCAGCAAGCTTGCTTCAGAGATGCTAGCAATATAATTACTTCACTGCGATCAGGTATCATTTGTTCATTTTTTCCCTAATCTTCTTAGAAACAGAACACGTCATGAGGAAATGAAAAGCCAGCACATTGACTAGCTCACTACAATAACCCAAGGAAGAAGAAACAGAATTTCAGAAGTTTCAAGTTTGGTTCTCAATTAAACGTATCTAGCACATCCTGTCACCAAGTAAACGTTCAACTTATGTATTTGTACCAAAAGGAATATTCGACAATGCAGAGAAAGTATTTAATAAGCCAACAATAACCAAATGGAAAAAGGAAACCAAACAAGCATGACTATGAGACCCATAACAGAAGAATGCAAACACGGGAAACAGATCTTCGCACAAAATGTCAAACCAGCTTTTAGATAGGAAACACCACATCATTGGAAATTACACCACAGAAACAATAGAGATAAATCAACCGAAAAAAGGAAATATACACATCCAAAAGTGCGAGATAGAATAATCTACAGCATCACTCACTCTCCACGCTTCCGAATCTTATGCAGAAGAGCTCGTACTTCAACTCGCCATCTGCAAAGTCGGAGGCGTGCCATACGGAAGACTTGTCATTACCGGCATGCTCCTGGATGGAAATCGTCGGCAGAACTGCGAAGCACCCAACGTAACATCAGTAACTTACGTCTCAACAAAACCTAGCCGTAATTTGCACTAGATCTGATAAACGGAGACGAAGAACAGAGGTAAAACAAAAATTAAACGAAGAACGGAGAAAGATTACTGAGATGATTCGCGCAAATCTTGAGAGTCTTCGCCTGACGCATAACGAGACGGATCCTCCCGCTCTCCTTGTGCTTCAAGATCTTCACGTTCCCGACACCCCTCTCCTTCCACTGGTTCCCTTCTTTGTCAAATCGGTAAAGCTTCGCCTTTCTGAAAAAGCAAGCGGGCCGAAACGAACCGTTGGAAACCCTAACGCGAAGAAAAAACCAGGCAAACGTAAGATCGTATAAGAAAGATCATCCACACTTACAGATCGAGGAGGGCGCTCTCTTCCTCCTCGCCGGTGGTGACGGAGACCTCTTCGAGCTTGACGATCGGCTGAACGACGGCCCCGGTATCTTCGTCGTCTCCGGCGGTTTCCTCCTCGTGATCGTTCCGCTCCGGATCCGTCGAAGCCATGATAACCCGACGAGACGACTAACGAGCGAGCGAGCGAAGCAAGAGAGAGAAGAGAAGGTTCCGCCCTCGGGAGGAACAAAGGAGAACCGGGAAGAGCGAATCCGGCGGCGGGGGCTCCTATTTAACGGTGAATTAGGTATCCTACACGGCGAGGGAACGAGGACACGAACACGAACAACGGACTTTTCGGGCCGTGTGCGTGTCGAAAAGTCGAATCAGGTGCTGCACTTCCAGTAAAATTTGGTAAGAAAGAAGGCACGAAAGAAGAGGCGTGGGCATCAGATTTTCACGAGGTACATTGCCATCAAATTTTCTGAGTCGCGCTTGTTTCGTGTCATTACTGGTCGTGTCATAGGTCAACTCGAACGTAACCTAAATTGTTTTGAGCCATTTCGAGTGCAGTTACACATGGGCATCACCTTTCAGGTCCAAACAACCTAGAACTTTAACCGAACAGACTTCGCACTAGTTTTGGAACCTCTACTTTTGGGATACTTTCGATTTCAGTTTGAAATCGACAAAATAATATTTTTAAAAAATTAACGTTTAAAGGATATTGTAATAAATATTAGAAGCAATGGTTTAATCTGTGCGTTTCCGTTTCAAGCATGTTTCGGTTCCATGAAAATTGAAACCGAAACCGAACTGGGTCATCTTCAGTTCCAATTCCGATTTCACCAATTTCAGTTTCAGCTGGTTCCTGAACTGGTTAGATTCCAGTTGGGAACCTTCAGGCCGGTTTAAACAGACCATTCTACTATCAAGTCTTCTTTGGGTTGAGTTTTCTTGTTTGTCAACACTATAGCAAGGGATACCTTTAATCTCAATTGAGAGAGGATGTCTAAATGGAATACAAAGTTATATCAGTATAGACAGTTCAGATCTGGATCAAGTTCATACAGGTTTGGATACGGGCGTAAAATAATGAGCAATCTGCTGTGGGATCGATTCGTCCCAACTGAGTGAGGGTTGCAGTTGGCACAGGGCTGCCTCGGGTTGTCCATCCAACTAGCCATCCTGCAGTTTGGTCCGATTTCACTCATACGGTGAACCAAAATGAAAGGGAGTAAAACTGGAACTAATTGTTCCAAGTCATCCTTTTCATGGTTTTGGTTTTGAAATCACACCGTTGCAACATTGGAATTTTAAAACGCTACAAGAACCAAAAGCGAACCCTGAGGGATGCTGGTCCAGTCTAGGTACGGTGGAATAGGAACCATCCGACCCAGAACTAGCTAGGTCTAACAATAGATATCGAAATAAGAAAGAATGGATTTCTTCCGACAATTTGCCGATTTTCTAGTTTAGAATCCGTCAGACTAACTAAAGGAAACCAGATCGTTTTAGTTTGAAGACATTGTTTGAGATGAGACTAAGCCTATGGAATTCTGAATTAAGTTAGCAAATAAATCTACAGATCTTATTCTTCACATTGATGTAATATTACTAAGAATTAATGAATGGGAAGATATATTGTGGTTGTGGACCTTACGAAGGTATTTATTCTTCACTGTCTCGGATCGACCCATCAAATGCCGAGTCTAATAACCATTCCGATATGGTTTATATTATTTATTAAATATGCCAGAAAGTTTTCTTCAAGTTTAAGCAATACTGATTTTTAAGATGATGCGTATTAATGACTCAAAATTCTTCAAGATATCTAGCTTTTTCATTTTGGTGTTTCATTTATGTATGTCATTGGGTATACCACAGTAAATAAGGTGGAAGCTCACCATGCTAGGGACCTACTTGCATGTTTGAGGTTATGAGTTTGATACCTAGAGCATGCATCTTGCATCATCCTCCTAACTCTGTAATATATATATATATAGAGAGAGAGAGAGAGAGAGAATAAACAATCTATACTCAATGCTCAATCGTACTCATTGGCTCATTTTGTATAGTTATATTATTTCAACCATTCATTATCACTTTTCATCACCTTTCATTATTTTTCACAGTTTGAAACCTTCTTTCATCCGTCAAAATCACTGATATCACCATTAAAATCATCTAAAAATCCAGAATAAAACTATATATATATAAGTATTTTTAGTAAAAAAAGACAGTTTTAACTGATAAAAAGTGGTTTCATACAGTAAAAAAATAGTGAAAAGTGATGAAAAGCAGTGATATAACAGAGTATCAAGTATGAACTACTCTCTCTCTCTCTCTCTCTCTCTCTCTCTCTCTCTCTCTCTCTCTCTCTATATATATATATATATATATATATATATATATATATATATATATATATATATATATATATATATATATTAGGATTGTAGAGCAGGGTGGAAAACATACCATTGTGTGCAACAAATGAAGGCATCAGTAGGCGCATTTCTCCACCGCAGCCGCTTGCCGGACTTCGCTCAAGGAAACCATAACCACGCACGCTCTTCGTGCTTCAATTTGCTTTGCAAACAGCCATGAAAATGGCTGTTCAACGGTGGTGGTGGGCAGTTACGCCGCCCCCACCATTTCCGATAGGATAATACTCCCTACAAGCGTTAGCCGTTCGTGTTCGTGGGTGGCCTGGTGACTATGGGTCCGGGTTTGGATCCAGTCAAGTATGGGTCCAGTCCGAGCCACATTGTTACACAAGTGGAAAACTTTGGCAGTTCAGTTTAGTCCACTCATACAATTCAAAAAGATGAATACTCTCGACGTGAAAATACAATACAAAATTATCCAAGTTGACATTTTCAACGCATCAGATGGCGAAACATAAAACATCGAGTGAAGAAACAAGAAAATAAATCTAATATTTCTATATACAGGGTCAAAATGAATACCTCCAGCATTTTACACTCATCTAATGGTGGTATGTATTGGTTTCATTCGCGCAGACTAAGCTCAAGCTCGAGATCGTCGTCCTCTTCAAACAATCTCAAAAGACGGGCATGCTGCTCTTCTCTCTTCTTCTTCTGCCATTTCTTGTAGAGAAACACGCACAGAGCCACGAATGCCACTGCCCCGAAGCATATCAGCAAGGCCTTAAGACCACGGCCACCACCAGGAGCATCATTTCTGTCTGGTTTTGCCTCCACCTTGGAACTTGATGACTCACCAGATAAGCCTGTACATAAAGAAATCTGAAAGTCTAAAACAAATGTCAATGCTAAACACCGTTTCGATAAGAATCTTAACAGAACGTACACAAGCAAAAATACTGTTAAACAGTGAAGATGACAAACTTTACTACATCCTTTTTCCCAACACATGAAGAATGAGAAGAAAAGAAAACTAGAGTTGCTTACTCATGCAATGTGGACTTAATGGGTTTTGAGTCTCTTCTGAACTTACCTCGAATTCAACTAAGTCAAAGTCAACAAAGTAATTTACACAATAATCGAGGCAAATCACACCGTAAAAGTAAAATATTGATTTGAGGGTTATAACATTGAAAAGAACTCATCGAACTTTCTGATAGTATATACATATCGATCGAGTTCAAGTCAAGTTTAACTCGGTTCAAACTTGACTCGGTTGTGGTTAAAGCTTTGGCTTGACGTCACTTACACTGAACAGAAATATGGTTTTCCCCTATGTGAATGCCATCTTAAATGTCCTTCAATTACAAAGAAACAATATGCATGAACCCAGTGATAAGGTTTACCAAACAAGTAACGAGTGATCTTCAGATCTCACAAGCGAAATGGACTTGGTGAGGATTAATTTCAGTCAAATCCCCCCAACTCCAACCGCAAATTGTTAGATGACTCTTTCTGTAAAAATCGCCGCATTATTCGTTTTTGCACCCAAGGTGCAGGAACCTGTCGGCATCTGAGAACAATGGAATCCAAATGCTACCTATACTATAATTATTGTGGAGATTTGATACCCCAAATCCTCCGTGCACTGGTAGATAAACCCACAATCACAAACATGAAAAAATAGGGGACTGACATCAAGATGCTTAGACGAGTTAAGCAAGCATCAAAAAAATAAAAAGTGAAGCAACTAAACAGACAAAACAGATAGAGAACTATCTAATAAGAAGCATATGTCTATCCTTAGATCCCATTATGAGGGAGATTTTTACCTTGAAAAGTATTCTGAAAATTCTCAATTTTCAGTAACTTGAATATGACTAATGGAGAAAGAGAAAAAGAAAAGTGGGCATATATAAGCCAAGATTATACTTCTTGTAAAATGGTCTGCCTATTCATGAAGACAAAGGACCATTAGGAGGACAATAATGATCAAAACCAGAAGATGAATCTAATATGACTATAGATTTACAAATCAACACCATGATCAGAAAGTTATAGATCTACCATCTGCAGATTCACAAATGACCAGATGAACTTCAAAGCCTCGAGCACTGATAACAGTCAATATGAAGTTAAGATCAGTGATTTGGAAGGAGAGAAGTCATCTGTTTGATTTTTCCAGTTGGATTTAATAGGATAATATTAAATGACCAGAGAGTTCTATAGACGGGGTCAGAAGACTACTCTTAACTTATTTTTTGTTTTCCCTCCATCCCAATTTTGCATTTGCAACGGCCACTTCTAATCAGTAACATTAATTACAACACGTGCATGTTCACAAACACGAATTCACAAGAACATTCTGTGTCACAGTCAATTACATCTCCTGGATAACATGAACTAAGTAGGTTAACCATTTTGCAACATTTTACTAGATCAATTAGGTAGAGAAGAAAACTAACAGGTGAGGCTATGTACAACAACAACAACAACTAAGCCTTTTCCCATACTAGACGGGGTCAGCTACATGGATTCTTTGTTTCCACAGAACTCTATCATGTGTCATGTCAGCAGTTAACTCACAATAAGCTAGATCATTCTTTATTATTTCTTTCCAATACTTTTGTGGTAGTCCTCTACCTCTTTTAATACTTTCTAAATTTAGTTTTTCATATCTTCTTATAGGTTCTTCTTCTAATCTTCTTTCTATATGTCCAAACCATCTTAAATGATATTCTCTCATTTTATCATCTATTGGTGTCACTCCTAATTTGTTTCTAATAACCTCATTATGTATACGGTCTTTTCTTGTATGACCATTAATCCATCTCAACATCTTCATTTATGTCACAGACATCTTTTATACATGTTGATGTTTAACTGCCCAACACTCAAAACCATAAAACATGGCAGGTCTAATTGTTGCTCTATAATATTTACCTTTTAACTTTAGTGGTATCTTCTTTTCACAAAGAATACCTGATGCTCCTCTCCATTTTAACCAACGAGCATTAATTCTATGCATAACATCTTCATCAATTCTTCCATCACTCTGAAAAATTGACCCTAGGTATTTAAAACTTTCCTTTTGGGGGATACAATGCGTGCTAATTTTAATTTCTATATCCTCTAAAGTAACCAAATACTGAAACTTACATTCCATATATTCTGTCTTTGTTTTACGAAGTCAGAGGCCTTTGCTTTCTAATGCTTCTCTCAATAGTTCCAATTTTCTATTAACTTTTTCCTTAGACTCTTCTACTAACACAATGTCATCTGCAAATAACATCACCAAGGCACTTCATCTTGAATATGTTTTGTTAACTCATCAATCACCATTATAAATAAATAAGGACTTAAAGTTAATCCTTCATGTAACCCAATATTAACTTCAAAGAAGTATGTCATTCCTTCCTGAGTCCACACACATGTTTTTACACCATCATACATGTCTAAGGAACCTCCCTCGGTATGTCAATGGGATACCCATTATTCTGTCTAAGGCCTTTATTAACCCATTATATGTTTTATGAGGTTAATGTATATCAATGGGATACCTCTTTTTTCTAAAGTTCTCCAAAGAACCTCCCTCGGTACCCTATCATAAGCTTTTTCTAGATCAATAAATATCAAGTGAAGGTCTTTCTTTTTTACTCTAAAGTGTTCCATAAGACGTCTCAAAAGGTGAATCGCTTCAACAATAGATCTGCCTCGCATGAATCCAAATTGGTTATGTGATTTACTTGATACTTGTCTTAACCTACGTTCGATAATTCTTTCCCACAATTTCATAGTGTGGCTCATTAACTTGATACCTCGATAAGTCGCACAATTTTAAATGTCCCTCTTGTTCTTATATATGGGTATGAGTGTACTCGCTTTCCATTCCTCAGACATCTTTTGGTTTCTTTATATTTCATTAAATAATCTTATGAGCAAAGTTATTCCTATTTCTCCTAGTATTTTTCAAACTTCGATAGGAATATTATCTAGTCCTACTGATTTACTACCCTTCATATGTTTAAGAACCTCTTTAACTTTATTCTTTTGAATACGTCGTTAGAAATTGTGGTTTATATACTTTTCTGATTTGGCTAACTCTCCTAATCTAATACTAACATCTTTATTTTCATTAAAAAGCTTATAAAAATAGTTTTTCCTATTTCTCCTAGTATGATCATTACAACAACAACAACTAAGCCTTTTCCCATACTAGACGGGGTCGGCTACATGGATTCTTTGTTTCCATAGATTCCTATCGTGTGTCATGTTAGCAGTTAACTCCCAATAAGTTAGATCATTCTTTATTGTTTCTTTCCAACACTTTTGTGGTCGTCCTCTACCTCTTTTAATACTTTCCAAATTTAGTTTTTCTAACCTTCTTACAGGTTCTTCTTTTGATCTTCTTTCTATATGTCCAAACCATCTTAAACGATGTTCTCTCATTTTATCCTCTATTGGTGTCACTCCTAATTTGTTTCTAATAACCTCATTATGTATACGGTCTTTTCTTGTATGACCACTCATCCATCTCAACATCTTCATTTCTGTCATTGACATCTTTTGTACATGTTGATGATTAACTGCCCAACACTCAGAACCATAAAACATGGCAGGCCTAATTGTTACTCTATAATATTTAACTTTTAATTTTAATGGTATCTTCTTATCACAAAGAATACCTTATGCTCCTCTCCATTTTAACCAACCAGCATTAATTCTATGTGTAACATCTCCATCAATTCTTCCATCACTCTGAAAAATTGACCCTAGGTATTTAAAACTTTCCTTTTGGGGATGCAATGTGTGCCAATTTTAATTTCTATGTCCTCTGAAGTAGCCAAATGATCAAACTTACATTCCATATATTCTATCTTTGTTCTACAAAGTCGGAGGCCTTTGCTTTCTAATGTTTCTCTCCATAGTTCCAATTTTCTATTAACTTTTTCCTTAGACTCCTCCGCTAGTACAATGTCATCTGCAAATAACATACACCAAGGTACTTCATCTTGAATATGTTTTGTTAACTCATCCATCACCATTATAAATAAGTATGGACTTAAAGTTGATCCTTGATGTAACCCAATATTAACTTCAAAGAAGTTTGTCGTTCCTTCATAAGTCCTCACACGTGTTTTTGTACCATCATACATGTCTCTTATAAGGTTAATATATGTCAATGGGATACCTCTTTTTTCCAAAGTTCTCCAAAGAACCTCTCTCAGTACTCTAAGTTTTTTCTAGATCAATAAATATCATGTGAAGGTCTTTCTTTTTTGCTCTAAAATGTTCCATAAGACGTCTCAAAAGGTGAATCGCTTCAATAGTAGATCTGCCCGGCATGGTTCTCTATTATACTTGATACTTGTCTTAGCCTACGTTCGATAATTCTTTCCCATAATTTCATAGTATGACTCATTAACTTGATACCTCGATAATTCGCACAATTTTGAATGTCTCCTTTATTCTTATATATGGGTATAAGTGTACACTCTCTCCATTCCTCGGGCATCTTTTGGTTTTTCCATATTTCACTAAATAGTCTTGTGAGCCAAGTGATTCCTATTTCTCCTAGTATTTTCCAAACTTTTATAGGAATATTATCTGATCCTACCGATTTACCACCTTTTATATGTTTAAGAGCCTCTTTGACTTCATTCTTTTGAATACGTCGATAGAAATTGTGGTTTATATACTTTTCTGACTTGGCTAAATCTCCTAAACTAATACTAACATCTTTATTTTCATCAAAAAGATTATAAAAATAGTTTTTCCATCTATTTCTTATATCATCATTTGCCACTAGAATTTTTTCATCCTCGTCTTTTATACATCTAACATAATTAAGATCTTTAGTTTTCTTATCTCTAGCCCTAGCTATCCTAAAAATATCTCTTTCACCCTTCTTTGAGTTGAGTTTTTTATATAAGTCCTCCCAAATCTTAGCTTTTGCTTCACTAACGGCCTTCTTCGCTTCCTTCTTTGCTTTCTTATAAGCTTCTAACCTTTCACTAGTTTTCTTAGCATAATGTAATTTGTAACATGCCCTCTTTGCCTTGATTTTATTTTGTACTACTTCACTCCACCACCAAGCTTCTTTTTGTGTTGGTGGACCTCCCTTAGATACCCCTAACACATCTTTCGCCACTTTCCTAATATGTATAGCCATATTGTTCCTCATATCACAGGGTGTGCCAACATAATTCCAAACATCTCCTTGAAGGACTTTCTGTTTAAATATATCTTCTTTCTCGCTTTTGAGGTTCCACCATTTAGTCCGAATAGCTCGATGCACTCTTTTCTTCTTTGTCCATTTTTTTATTTGTAAATCCATAACTAAAAGTCTATGTTGGGTGGTTAAGCTTTCTCTTGAAATTACCTTACAATCTTTACAACACGCTCTATCTTTTTTTCTACAGTTAAAGTAATCAATTTGTGTTTGTGATAAGCCACTCTTATAAGTAATTAAATGTTCATCTCGTTTTTTAAAGATTGTATTGACTATAAAGAGATCAAATGCTATAGCAAAATTTAAAATCTCCCTACCTTCCTCGTTTATATCCCCAAAACCAAAGTTTCTATGAAGCCCTTGATATCCTAATGCCTCTTTACCGACATGTCCATTTAAATCTCCTCCTAAACAAATCATCTTCCTTTGTGGAATCTTTTGAAACACCTTATCTAACTCTTCCTAAAAAAACTGTCTTTAAACTATCTTCTAGTCCTACTTGGGGTGCGTAAGCACAAACTATATTCAAAACCTTTGCTCCTAACACTAATTTCAACGTCATGATTCGGTCACCATATCGTTGTATGTCTACTACACTCTTCTTTAAATCTTTATTTATAAGAATACCAACTCCGTTTCGAGCCTTTTCTTTACCTGAGTACCATGATTTAAAACCTGTATCCTCTATCTCCTTTGCTTTTTCTCCAACCCATTTTGTCTCTTGTAAACATAGAATATGAATCTTTCTCCAAATCATAGAATCTACCACCTCCATTAGCTTACCCGATAATGTTCCGATATTCCAAGAACCAATACGAATCTTATTATCTAGGACTAGCTTCCTTACACCCCGCATCCGTCCATAATCAAAATGCGGAGACCCTCTCTGAAAAATTTTCACTACATTCGGGCGGCAATGTAGTGGGTCTAACTTCTTTACCCACACCCGTCCATGATATGAGAACCCTCTCTGCAATTGATTTATAACATTCGAGCGAAAATGTAGTGGCCCTTGCTTACTTCTTACTCTATTCAGGCTCTGCAACACGTCGCTAGGCGGGGACGCCCCAATTTTTATCCTAGAATGATCATTATTTTCATTAAAAAGCTTATAGCTCGGTGCACTCTTTTCTTCTTTGTCCATTTTTTTATTTGTAAATCCATAACTAAAAGTTGATGTTGGGTGGTTAAGCTTTCTCCAGGAATTACCTTGCAATTTTGACAACACGCTCTATCTTTTTTTTCTACAAATAAAGTAATCGATTTGTGTTTGTGATAAGCCACTCTTATAAACAACAACAACAACAATAACTAAGACTTTTCTCATACTAGACGGGGTCGGCTACATGAATTCTTTGTTTCCACAGATCCCTATCGTGTGCCATGTTAGCAGTTAACTCCCAATAAGCTAGATCATTCTTTATTGTTTCTTTCCAACACTTTTGTGGTCGTCCTCTACCTCTTTTAATACTTTCCAAATTTAGTTTTTCTAACCTTCTTACAGGTTCTTCTTTTGATCTTCTTTCTATATGTCCAAACCATCTTAAACGATGTTCTCTCATTTTATCCTCTATTGGTGTCACTCCTAATTTGTTGCTAATAACCTCATTATGTATACGGTCTTTTCTTGTATGACCACTCATCCATCTCAACATCTTCATTTCTGTCATTGACATCTTTTGTACATGTTGATGATTAACTGCCCAACACTCAGAACCATAAAACATGGCAGGCCTAATTGTTGCTCTATAATATTTAACTTTTAATTTTAATGGTATCTTCTTATCACAAAGAATACCTTATGCTCCTCTCCATTTTAACCAACCAGCATTAATTCTATGTGTAACATCTCCATCAATTCTTCCATCACTCTGAAAAATTGACCCTAGGTATTTAAAACTTTCCTTTTGGGGATGCAATGTGTGCCAATTTTAATTTCTATGTCCTCTGAAGTAGCCAAATGATCAAACTTACATTCCATATATTCTATCTTTGTTCTACAAAGTCGGAGGCCTTTGCTTTCTAATGTTTCTCTCCATAGTTCCAATTTTCTATTAACTTTTTCCTTAGACTCCTCCGCTAGTACAATGTCATCTGCAAATAACATACACCAAGGTACTTCATCTTGAATATGTTTTGTTAACTCATCCATCACCATTATAAATAAGTATGGACTTAAAGTTGGTCCTTGATATAACCCAATATTAACTTCAAAGAAGTCTGTCGTTCCTTCATGAGTCCTCACACATGTTTTTGCACCATCATACATGTCTCTTATAAGGTTAATATATGTCAATGGGATACCTCTTTTTTCCAAAGTTCTCCAAAGAACCTCCCTCGGTACCCTATCATAAGCTTTTTCTAGATCAATAAATATCATTTGAAGGTCTTTCTTTTTTGCTCTAAAATGTTCCATAAGACGTCTTAAAAGGTGAATCGCTTCAATAGTAGATCTGCCTGGCATAAATCCAAATTGGTTCTCTATTGTACTTGATACTTGTCTTAACCTACGTTCGATAATTCTTTTCCATAATTTCATAGTATGACTCATTAACTTGATACCTCGATAATTCGCATAATTTTGAATGTCTCCCTTGTTCTTATATATGGGTATAAGTGTACTTGCTCTCCATTCCTCGGGTATCTTTTGGTTTTTCCATATTTCATTAAATAGTCTTGTGAGCCAAGTGATTCCTATTTCTCCTAGTATTTTCCAAACTTCTATTCGAATATTATCTGGTCCTACCGATTTACCACTCTTCATATGTTTAAGAAACTCTTTGACTTCATTCTTTTGAATACGTCAGTAGAAATTATGGTTTATATACTTTTCTGACTTGGCTAAAAAATCTTCTAGACTAATACTAACATCTTTATTTTCATTAAAAAGATTATAAAAATAATTTTTCCATCTATTTCTTATATCATCATTAGCCACTAGAATTTTTTCATCCTCGTCTTTTATGCATCTAACATAATTAAGATCTTTAGTTTTCTTATCTCTAGCCCTAATTATCCTAAAAATATCTCTTTCACCCTCTTTTGAGTTGAGTTTTTTATACAAGTCATCCCAAATCTTAGCTTTTGCTTCACTAACGGCCTTTTTCGCTTCCTTCTTTGCTTTCTTATAAGCTTCTAAAGTTTCACTAGTTTTCTTACCATAACGTAATTTGTAACATGCCCTCTTTGCCTTGATTTTATTTTGTACTACTTCACTCCACCACCAAGCTTCTTTTTGTGCCGGTACACCTCCCATAGATACCCCTAACAAATCTTTCGCCACTTTCCTAATATGTATAGCCATATTGTTCCACATATCACATGGTGTGCCAACATAATTCCAAACATCTCCTTGAAGGACTTTCTGTTTAAATATATCTTATTTCCCGCTTTTGAGGTTTCACCATTTAGTCCGAATAGCTCGATGCACTCTTTTTTTATTTGTCCATTTTTTTATTTGTAAATCCATAACTAAAAGTTGATGTTGGATGGTTAAGCTTTCTCTTGGAATTACCTTACAATCTTTACAACACGCTCTATCTTTTTTTCTACAGTTAAAGTAATCAATTTGTGTTTGTGATAAGTCACTCTTATAAGTAATTAAATGTTTATCTCGTTTTTTAAAGATTGTATTGACTATAAAGAGATCAAATGACATAGCAAATTTAAAATCTCCCTCCCTTCCTCGTTTATATCCCCAAAACCAAAGTTTCCATGAATCCCTTGATATCCTAATGCCTCTTTACCGACATGTCCATTTAAATCTCCTCCTAAACAAATCATCTCCCTTTGTGGAATCTTTTGAAACACCTTATCTAACTCTTCCCAAAAAACTGTCTTTATACTATCTTCTAGTCCTACTTGGGGTGCGTAAGCACAAACTATATTCAAAACCTTTGCTCCTAACACTAATTTCAACATCATGATTCGGTCACCATATCGTTGTATGTCTACTACACTCTCCTTTAAATCTTTATTTATGATAATACCAACTCCGTTTCGAGCCTTTTCTTTACGTGAGTACCATAATTTAAAACCTATATCCTCTATCTTCTTTGCTTTTTCTCCAACCCATTTTGTCTCTTGTAAACATAGAATATGAATCTTTCTCTGAATCATAGTATCTACCACCTCCATTAGCTTACCCGATAATGTTTCGATATTCCAAGAACAATACAAATCTTATTATCTAGGACTAGCTTCCTTACACCCCGCATCCGTCCATAATAAAAATGCGGAGACCCTCTTTGAAAAATTTTCACTACATTCGGGCGGCAATGTAGCAGGGCTAACTTCTTTACCCACAACCGTCCATGATGTGGGAACCCTCTTTGCAATTAATTCACTACATTCGGGCGAAAATATAGTGGCCCTTGCTTACTTCTTACTGCATTCGGGCTCTTTAGCACGTCGCTAGGCGAGGACGCCCCAAAGCAATGCTCATAATTTTTGTAATCCATGTTGTAAAAATCCGACGAAGTTTTACGCTGGCTGTCGAAAGCCTACCACAACCCTCTTCCTTTATCCGGGCTTGGGACCGGCAATGCAAGGGTGATCCCTTACATGGGCGGAGTTGATAAGCCACTCTTATAAGTAATTAAATGTTCATCTCGTTTTTTGAAGATTATATTGACTATAAAGAGATCAAATGCCATAGCAAAATTTAAAATCTCCCTACCTTCCTCATTTATATCCCCAAAACCAAAGTTTCCATTAATACCTTGATTATTGCAATCATTCAGCCAATTTCATTGATAAGAATCGAAGGAACCAATCTCATTCATCATGGTTTTGAATTTTTTATTGAATCGGCCCCTCTACGGGGCGATCGTCCTCTTGACTTCTTGATATGTTTACATCCCTAATTAAACCCAAACTTTATACTAAACATAATTTAACTTAAAAGACACAATTACCCTTAAATATAGGACACGGTTCCCAATGGATCTAGATCCATTGGGTCCAACTATGACATTTACTACATTAAATAGAACATTTATTTAGACTTTGACATGACACTAACAAGACAAAACACATTAACATAAACACGACACATTAACAAACATAATTAACACTCTCCCTTAAGTTGGGTGAAAGATGGAGGTTACACCCAACTTGCCACATAATCTCTGAAGTACATCTCTAGTAATTGCTTTAACATTGATGTCCTGATTGCACGTGTTCTAATTGAAATTCCTTTGCAAGTACACTATCTCGAATAAAATGACAATCTGTCTCAATATGTTTTGTTCTTTCATCATACACAGGATTTGAAGCTATTTGTATTGCTGTTTTGCTGTCACAAAATAAAATTCAGAACTAAGTTCGGGTTAACTCGATCCATGAATCCGAATGAACGTATTCTTTGAGTTTATGGCCGTGGCAGAGTACCACCGGACCGGAAGCTTCTGATAGTAATGCGAACGTCATGAATGACGGTCTGTAGATTCTGACGTCCGCTGACGCGTTGATCCTTCTGCCAAGATGATCGCCCTAGAGATTACAAAATGTTGTTGTCAAGTCACGTAATTCTCAAATGCCATATGAGCATTGTGGAATGGAAAGGCATGAACGCCATGTTTGACCCCTATATTTCTGGAAACATAAGCGTCCAATTAGTGTGAGTGTGTGACAGAGAGAGACAGACAATGGCTGCAGCACCACAACCGCTCTCGACTCCTCACAAGATGGGCCGATTCTGATTCTCTCACAGGTCAGAGCTGTAAATTTGAACCGTTATTTACCTTTTCTTTTCCTTCCTGGATGATTTTTTTTCTTTTCTTCTTTTTTGGGGGTTGGGGTGAGGGAAGGAATAACGGCCATCTGTGCCTCTTGGCTTTCTGTAAATCCATCTATCTGTAGAGGGTGGTGTTCTTGTTTTGATGTTCCTGAATATGGGCTACTCTCGGCCTCATTACTCACAACGACCATGAAATGCCGTAAGAGGCCCTCTTCCCTGATTTTACGATATCGTATATTTTTGAATTTTCGAAAAGTATTACGCCTCTCTTGAATAAAAGAAAAAATGATCTTAAAAACGAAAGTTCATAGCGGTAAACTCAAAAGACGGAAAAATCCTCCGCCAGTAGACAAAAAAAATTAGAAGGAAAGAAGACAGTCGCCTTCCGTTTCATCACAACCGAACACAAGAAGGCTTCGGCAATCTTCAGCTGCCCCAACGTTGGTATTGAATAAGGTGATACTACTTACACTGTTACGCGATTTCTCTACTCTCTTATCGCTATGCTCGGCAAGTCCCAGCACAACTACCCTTATCATCCTGATCATACTATTATATTGTAGGGTAAAGGTAGGGTCTTGTGGTGTGGTGGTGAAATATGAAGTGTTCTTCGGGAACCATGTGATTGCAGGAATTACAGATGACATAGATTCTTTCTGGGTGGCATAATTGCAGTTTATCTGTTATGCAGATGTAGCATGTGAAACTTGAATGAAGTATGTTTGCTTTGTGATAGTTGGGTATCTTGAAGGATTTCAGCTGAATCGATCCCTCTTTCTCGTGATATTTGAAACTAAAGGATCGAACGAAGTGATTCTTAGTTTCATTTGGGAAGTTAATGCTCATTTTGAATGAATCTTGAACTTTGAAAATCAGAAAACTAGATAGAGGTCAAGCTTAACCTGTTAAGGGCCTAAGCAGCGTTTTATGAAGGAAGTGACCGATTTTAAGGACATGAGCTCCACAGCATTACCACTTGCAATTTTTTTTATGAGTTCTATACTATGCTATGCGTTGAACCAAGACAAAAACCAAGCCCTTTCCCCCATAGTTGGCTTAGGATAGACTGTGTTTAGTTGCAGTAGTGATTTATATTAGGTAAATTACCCCTTGGGCTTCCTCAGCCTCTTTTGTAGCTATCAGCATCCCCAGCTTCTCACGTCTTCACGTTGGAGCTCCTTCTAGCTGTCCTCTTGACCTTGCATTGATTATCGAAAAGAGAAATCTCAGTTGCTCAGAGCCACATTAGTCACAAAACGCGGGACTTTGTTCAAGAGGATCACCACTTCCATGCTTACACTTTGGAAAGCTCTCCAAACAACAGAATGAGAATGAATTAATGGGCCTTGATATTTGAATTTTGTTTGGGACAGAGGATGTCAGACTTTGTAGGATTGGATCAAGTGATAATTTACCCAAGGCTTGAATTCAGCACTTCATGGATAATGTATTTTATGTTTTACATGTCCGACCAAGCACATCAAAATGAAGAATGTTGCAATGTGGACTACATGAGCAAGCCGATCACATATATGATGATAAATTTCAGGGTGTATTAGCACCGCTGATGAGGCAAAGATCTTATGGGAATGTGCCCGGCCGCATGCAATCTTATATTACTTCCAGAGAACCACCAAGGGTGGCCTTCTTATAAGTGAGGCCACAGGGGTCTCAGATACTGCTCAAGGGTAGAAACTTCAAGACTTTGCTGCTCTCTTTTTGCTCCATTTTTTATGATTTCTTTGGTTTCTGATACACCATTGATGCTTGGGAAAAGGTACCCTGATACGCCCGGAACTTGGACTAAGGAGCAAGTAGAGGCATGGAGGCCGATTGTTAATGCTGTTCATGAGAAGGGTGGGATTTTCTTTTGCCATATATGTCATGTGGGAAGAGTTTCTAATTACGGTCTCTCCTCTCTCTCTCTCTCTCCAAACAAAAGATATTTTGTTCTTCATCTACTCGGAACTAATTTTATGCATTCAGTGGTTATTGTGGACAGAAAATTAGTTTGAATAATGGCTTATCGGATGAGTATCCCTTTTAGCCAATGCTGGTTGTCAGTATGGTCTTGCAACCACATGGGATGACTTGATAGTTTGATTGATCAAAGTTGAACAGAAATTTAATGCATTGACCAACTTGTTTTTAGGCTGATAGTGTGCGTAATTTTGTTCTAGTTTTTCCTTTTCTTAACTGCGTACAATGTCCTTTCACAGTGGACTTCTAAAACTGCCTCTGTTGCACAGGCTTCCAAACGAATGGGCAAGCTCCAATCTCATCTACAGACAAGCCATTGAAACCCAAACTACGAAGTAACCAAGTTGACATTGCAGAGTTTTCTACATCTTGCTGATTAAAGACAGAAGAAATCCCTGAAATTGCTCATCATTTCAGACTAGATGCCAGGAACGCTATTGAGGCTGGTAAGCCAACTAAGACATCTTTTCTGCTTTTATTGTTCACTCTTCTGGTAGTGCTAATGGAAATTTATAATCAGTTCTTGAGTTCTGAAATTTGGTTCTTATACATATAATATAGAATACTATATGTATAATTCTATCAGTTCAAAAATTTTAAGTATGAGGAAATTTGCATTTAACTTTTCTAAATGACTGAATGCCCTTTAAAGGGGTGGAATATTTAGAACCTTTTGAGGTTAAACTCCAAAGAACATGTTCACTTAGGAAAGCAAAATTAAAGAAATTTTCTTTCCTCCAAAATAAAGGCCTTTTTTAACTTCAAATACCAGCATGTGTTTTCAAAACTTGTAAGATATTTGCACTGGTTTACCACTAGATGTCTGTGTGTGTGTCTGTCCATTTATCTATCTATGTGTATATGTATATATGTATGTATATATATATATATATATATATATATATATATATATATATATATATATATATATATATATATATATATATATGTATGCACATATATATGTTTGTACGTATATATGTATGTGTGTACATCTGCACGTATGAAACTTATACTGATGATTAACAGAATAAAAGAAATGCAGGGTTTGATGGGGTTGAGATCCATGGTGCCCATGGTTATCTACTTGAACAGTTCATGAAAGACAGTGAATGACCGAACAGATGAGTATGGAGGCAGTTTGGAGAACCATTGTCGCTTTGTATTGGAAGTAGTTGAAGAAGTTTGCCAAGAAATTGGAGCAGATAAGGTTAGAATAACGCTTTCACCTTTCGCAGGCTATGCAGAATCTGGTGACGCAAATCCGGAAACTCTTGGGCTTTACATGATTGAAGCATTAAACAAGTGTCAAATCCGGAATAAGAGTGGAAACCTTCATTAAACAAGTATCAAATCTGGAATAAGAGTGGATAAGGTTGGAATAAGGCTTTCACCTTTTGTAAGGTTGGAATAAGGCTTTCACCTTTTGCAGACTATGCAGAATCCGGTGACTCAAATCTGGAAGCTCTTGGGCTTTACATGATTGAAGCATTAAACAAGTATCAAATCCTCTATGCACATGTACAAGAATGTTTACTGTTCGTGAAAGTAATGGTTTTTGGGTGACCTTCTCCAAAGACCTGAGGCGACTTTCTTCCTCAGTCCTGGTACGTAGCAACAAAAGAACATGCTTTCTTCTCTGAGCAGCGGAATCACACAAACAGGTAAGGGTGTTTGAGATTTTTCGGTTTCCACACGGCCGGTTTTTGAGAGAGGGTTTTTTCTGTTTTTGACAATATGTATTCCCTGTGCGTTGCTTTGTATTTATAGAGCAGCACCAACTCCTTCCTTCTTGAGTTTCCTGGTTGGGCTTTTCATTTGGTGTCACATATGGTGCTAATCTCTAACTGACTGACTGCTACGGTAACTTCCACCACAGGTAACGGCTGGATGGCCAATCCAATTATTCTTGTGATTAGGTTACTGAGAATGGCCACCTTTACATTACATCTTCCACTTGGCCATTCGAGTCAAGTGAACTATAAGGGTAGTGGGCTAGTGTATCAAAGGGCGGAGGCTGTAGAACTGCCCCACCGAGAGCCATGAAGGTCCTGTCACTCCTTATATAGGAGCCGCTCTAGCTGAATATTTTATGTACCGTCAGACACGCTGCTCTTAGGAAGCAGTGCTAGAGCATCTCGGTTCGAGTCCGAGTGGCAACAGGGGGCCATCTTTGATATTGGGGGGTGCACCCAGGTTAGATGGATTCTCGGCCACAACCATAGATATAGGTATTTTAAGGATATGCCTATGTGGTGGTAGTCAGGCTTACACCCACGGAGCTACTTATAGTAGCACTCCCACGGTAGGCCTCCTATCCACAAAGAGACCATACAATTGGTGAGAATGTATAATTTAGATCATATTCAATATATTTCTTGCTGGAAATATCCCTCATCCCACATCATGGTTGAGTTGGAAAGGAAATAGCAGGAGGAGCTTGACATGGTACTTCGACAAGAAGAACAACTATCAAAAGGCTTCAAATGTACACAGTGGATTAATGATGGTGATAGGAATACTCGAGATTATCACCGCCACGTGGGAACGATCACAAGACGGTGTGTGATATGTACCTATTCTATATTTGGATCTATATATCTATATCTTTATCTGTTCCGTATATCGTTCAGTCTAAAGACCTTTGCTACGTGCAACATATTTAAATACCCCTTCACTTCGTTCATGTATTTAATATCTTCGCTACATTTAGCTTCACTTTACTTTGTCCTAATAATGTCATTTCATGATTGCTATTGCAATCATCACCCGTTATATGGTTTTTTACTTAAACAACAATCAAACATATCTCAAACCCATGTTTGTAACATATTTTGAGAAAATATCCTCTATTATGCCTTTGGTCAAAGGGTCTGCCAACATATCATGAGTTGGCATATATGAGATGAATATTTCCTTTCTCATAACCATATCATGAACATAGTGGCATTTAATCATTATATGCTTGGCTTTTAGAGTTGTCAGCTCCACTCTTGATTAGAGTGATTGCTGCATTATTGTCACAGTAAATGACAACCAGCTTGTCGACTATTTTCAGCTTCAAATCTCTTATGAAGCGGCTTATCCAGACAATACTTGTTACAACCATACAACAAGCCACATACTCAGCTTTCTATGTATGCAATGTTACACAACCCTGTTTCTTACATGCCCAAAAAATAATTTTACTTACAAATAAGAATATTTGTTCCAAGGTTGATTTGCCATCATCTTTGCTCCCAGCAAAGTCAGAATCTGAGTGTCCTATCACTTTTAATTCATTTGCTTGAAAACACAATTTTAAGTCTTTTGTTCCTTTGAGATATCTTAAAATTCTTTTTATAACTATTCAATGCTAGCATCGAGGATTACTTTCATATCTACTCACAAGACCAACAACAAAGCTAATATTAGGTCTTGTACACAGCATAACATATATCAAGCTATCCAAAGCTTGTGCATAAGTAACGTTAGGCTTGTCTCCTTCACTGAGATGATCAACCTTACTTAGTTTGACCTCTTTTGCAATGGGTATAATAGCAGACTTACACTCACCCATTTTAAACTTCTTTAGGATATAGTTAATATATTTATCCTGACTTATGCATAAGAGTTTAGATTCTTTATTTTGAGAAATCTTTATACACAATATATAGGATTCTTCCCCATATCCTTTATTTCGAACCTTGAGTTTAACCATGACTTAGTTTTGACAATCATCTCATTGTCATTCTCAGTCAACAATATGTCATTTACATATAATGATAAGATGATAAAGTGGCTCTTACTGTTCCAGATATATACACAGTGATCAAGCTCATTTGCCATAAACTCAAGTTCAATAATAGCATTTTGAAAAGTCAAATTCCATTGGCGAGATGACTGTTTCAGGCCATATAGGGATTTTTTCAACCTATATATTTTATCTTTTTGGGCTTCAACTATATATCCTTCGGGTTGCTGCATATATATGATTTCGTCTAAATCTCCATTTAGAAAAGGTGTCTTTATTATCTAACCAATGTAAGTCCAAATCATAATATACAAATACTGTCAGAATGATTCTGATGGAAGCAAATCTCATAACATGAGAATATGTCTCAACATAATTTATCCCCTCCTTTTGCGAAAAACTCTTTGCAACTAACCTCATTTTAAACTTATCGATCGAACCATCGATCTTATATTTTTTTCCAGAACCTATTTACAGCCTATGACTTTCCTTCTTTTTTACAAATCAACCAGTACTCAGACTTGATTTTTCTCAATGGATTCTCAATGGATCCAATTTCTTCATCCATGGCTTTCTCCCAATCTGTTGCTTTCGATGAGTTTATAGCCTGTTGATAAGTAAAGTTATTAGTCAACTTATCTAAATCTACCAAATTACACACTTCTTCAGTTCTTCTATAAAGATAAGTATGATAATCCTTTAAGTAGGATGGTGTGAACCTAAGCCTTTTATGTCTACTTAAAGTTTTGATTATTTCAGGAAGATTTCTTATGGGTTCAAATGATGATTGATCTAGGTCTACTAGATCATCAACATGATCATTATTTTTTAAGATGTCATTCTTAGTATTTTCTAAGAATTCAACACCTATGCTCTATATCAATCCTCGTCCTTATGATAAAATCGATATTCCTTTGAGCCTTTAGGATATCCGATGAATATATATCTCAAGGACCTCATGTCTAGCTTATCTCTAGATTGATCAAGGATCTTTCCAGGGTACTCTATTGAGTATGTACACTATTGTACTTAGTGCTTCTCTCCAAAATATCCTTGGTAAAGAGGCATCTATTAACATTGACCTTGTCATGTTTAGTAAGGTCCTGTTATATCTTTCAACTACACCATTTTGTTGAGGTGTCTTGGGGATTGTATTTTACTTTGAAATACCAAAGTTTTTATAAAATTCTAAAAATTCTACAGAGACATATTTTCTATCTCTATTTGATCTTATGACTTTAATTGAATGCCTTAGTTGATTTTCAAACTTTTGCTTATATGTTTTAAATACTTTAAGTACCTCATATTTATGTGTTGGGATATATATATATATATATATATATATATATATATATATATATATATATATATATAACTCCGCTCATGGAAGAGATCACCCTTGCGTTGTCGGTCCCAAGCCCGGATAAAGGAGGAGGGTTGTGTTAATTTTCTGACAGCCAACGTAAAACTTCGTCGGATTTTTACGACATGAATTACAAAAATTATGAGCATTGCTTTGGGGCGTCCCTGCCTAGCGACGTGCTGCAGAGCCCGAATGCAATAAGAAGTAAGAAAGGGCCACTACATTTTCGCCCGAATGTAGTGAATCAATTGCATAGAGGGTTCCCACATCATGGACGGGTGTGGGTAAAGAAGTTAGTCCCGCTACGGTGCTACCTTATCGCCCGAATGTAGTGAAAAATTTTAAGAGAGGGTCTCCGCATTTTGATTATGGATGGATGCGGGGGGTAAGGAAGCTAGTCCTAGATAATAAGATTCGTATTGGTTCTCGAAATATCGAAACATTATCTGGTAAGCTAATGGAGGTGGTAGATACTATGATTCGGAGAAAGATTCATATTCTATGTTTACAAGAGACAAAATGGGTTGGAGGAAAAGCAAAGAAGATAGAGGATACAAGTTTTAAATTATGATACTCAGGTAAAGAAAAGGCTCGAAACGGAGTTGGTATTATCATAAATAAAGATTTAAAGGATAGTGTAGTAGACATACAACGATATGGTGACCGAATCATGACGTTGAAATTAGTGTTAGGAGCAGAGGTTTTGAATATAGTTTGTGCTTACGCACCCCAAGTAGCACTAGAAGATAGTATAAAGACAACTTTTTGTGAAGAGTTAGATAAGGTGATTCAAAATATTCCACAAAAGGAGATGATTTGTTTAGGAGGAGACTTAAATGGACATGTCGGTAAAGAGGCATTAGGATATCAAAGGATTCATGGAAACTTTGATTTTGCGGTTATAAATGAGGAAGGTAGGGAGATTTTAAATTTTTCTATGGCATTTGATCTCTTTATAGTCAATACAATCTTTAAAAAATGAGATGAATATTTAATTACTTATAAGAGTGGCTTATCACAAGCACAAATTGATTACTTTATTTGTAGAAAAAAAGATAGAGCGTGTTGTAAAGATTGTAAGGTAATTCCAGGAGAAAGCTTAACCACCCAACATCGACTTTTAATTATGGATTTACAAATAAAAAATGGACAAAGAAGAAAAGAGTGCATCGAGCTATTTAGACTAAATAGTGGAACCTCAAAAGCGAGAAAAAAGATATATTTAAACAGAAAGTCCTTCAAGGAGATGTTTGGAATTATGTTGGTACTCCTTGTGATATATGGCTATACATATTAGGAAAGTGGCGAAAGATGTGTTAGGTATATCTAAGGGAGGTGTAATGGCACAAAAAGAAGCTTGGTGGTGGAGTGAAGTAGTGCAAAATAAAATCAAAGCAAAGAGGGTATATTACAAATTACATTATGCTAAGAAAACTAGTGAAACTTTAGAGACTTATAAGAAAGCAAAAAAGGAAGCGAAAAAGGCCGTGAGTAAAGCAAAAGCTAAAATTTGGGAGGATTTATATAAAAAACTCAACTCAAAAGAGGGCGAAAGAGATATTTTTAGGATAGCTAGGGCTAGAGATAATAAAACTAAAGATCTTAATTATGTTAGATGCATCAAAGACGATGATGAAAAATTTTTAGTGGCAAATGAGGATATAAGAAATAGATGGAAAAACTATTTTTATAAGCTTTTTAATGAAAATAAAGATGTTAGTATTAGCGTAGGAGAGTTAACCAAATCATAAAAGTATATAAACCACAATTTCTACCGACGTATTCGAAAGAATGAAGTTAAAGAGGCTCTTAAACATATGAAGGGTGGTAAATCGGTAGGACCAGATAATATTCCTATAGAAGTTTAAAAAATACTAGGAGAAATAGGAATCACTTGGCTCACAAGACTATTTAATGAAATATGAAAAACCAAAAGATGCCCGAGGATTGGAGAGCAAGTACACTTATACCCATATATAAGAACAAGGGAGAAATTTAAAATTGTGCAAACTATCAAGGTATCAAGTTAATGAGCCATACTATGAAATTATGAGAAAGAATTATCAAACGTAGGTTAAGACAAATATCAAGTATAATAGAGAACCAATTTGGATTCATGCGAGGTAGATCTATTGTTGAAGCGATTCACCTTTTGAGACACTTTATGAAACATTTTAGAGCAAAAAAGAAAGACCTTCACATGATATTTATTGATCTAGAAAAAACTTATGATAGGGTACCGAGGGAGGTTCTTTGGAGAACTTTGGAAAAAAGAGGTATCCCATTGACATACATTAACCTTATAAGAGACATGTATGATGGTACAAAAACATGTGTGAGGACTCCTGAAGGAATGACAGACTTCTTTGAAGTTAATATTGGGTTACATCAAGGATCTACTTTAAGTCCATACTTATTTATAATGGTGATTGATGATTCAAGATGAAGTACCTTGGTGTATGTTATTTGAAGATGATATTGTATTAGTGGAGGAGTCTAAAGAAAAAGTTAATAGAAAATTAGAACTATGGAGAGAAACATTAGAAAGCAAAGGCCTCCGACTTAGTAGAACAAAGACAGAATATATGGAATGTAAGTTTGATCATTTGGTTACCTCATAGGACATAGAAATTAAAATTGGCACACATTGCATCCCCCAAAAGGAAAGTTTTAAATACCTAGGGTCAATTTTTCAGAGTGATGGAAGAATTGATGGAGATGTTATGCATAGAATTAATGCTGGTTGGTTAAAATGGAGAGGAGCATTAGGTATTCTTTGTGATAAGAAGATACCATTAAAGTTAAAAGGTAAATATTATAGAACAACAATTAGGCCTGCCATGTTTTTGTGGTTCTGAGTGTTGGGCAGTTAATCATTAACATGTACAAAAGATGTCTGTGACAGAAATAAAGATGTTGAGATGGATGAGTGGTCATACAAGAAAAGACCGTATACATAATGAGGTTATTAGAAACAAATTAGGTGTGGCACCAATAGAGGATAAAATGAGAGAATATCGTTTAAGATGGTTTGGACATATAGAAAGAAGATCAAAAGAAGAACCTCTAAGAAGGTATAAAAACTAAATTTGGAAGGTATTAAGAGAGCTAGAGGACGACCAGAAAAGTGTTGGAAAGAAACAATAAAAAATGATCTAGCTTATTGTGAGTTAACTGCTAACATGGCACACGATAGGATCCGTGGAAACAAAGAATCCATGTAGCCGACCCCGTCTAGTATGGGAAAAGGCTTAGTTGTTGTTGTTGTTGTGTTGATATATATATATATATATATATGTATATCTCGAGTAATCATTGATAAAGGTTATGAAATAAACCTTTTCTCGATGTGACTTTACTCTAAAGGGTCCTAATAAATCAGTGTGAATGACTTCCAACAAGGTTGTATCCATTGTTGTCTCTTTGGATAAATTTTTTTTATAATTTTTCTTTATATAAGCTTCACACTTGCTGAAAGTGTTTTTCTCAAATCTTGACAGTAAGTCAAAGTTTGATAATTTCCTCAGCTTTTCCAAACTTATATGCCCTAGGCGTTTATACCATAAATTCATATCAATATTAAAGTCACAATCAATATAAGTGGAAGAACTTTCATTTTCATTAACTTTGAGTTTGAACAATTCATGTTCTACATTAAATTTCCTAAAGAAAAATACTCTCTTATATTTTCCCACAGTCACTTTACTAGGAACAAACCTGGCTTCAAAACCTTTCTTCACTAAGACATGGACCGAAATGAGATTGCGCCTTATAGATGGCATAATCAATATATCAGTTAATACAACTGGTGTACCTTGTACAAAAATTCTAAAAGACCCAGTTCCTAGAACATTTGAGAAAATATTATTTCCCATATACACCCAATGTTCTTCTAGTTTGTAATCCTTTAGATCCCTATTGCCCCTTCCTTGCCCTTTGAGATATGTTGGTTTTAGATGTGTCTCATTGCTCTTGAGTCAATCCACCACCCAATCACCGGGTGATCCATGTAGAGACATTTTGATATCATACAGATTATGTCTTGCTTTTTCGATTGTCCGTGTTGTGGGTTGTTTCATCTACTCTTTTTATTGCGGTAATCCTTCTTATAGTGTCTCATATTTCCAGAGTTGAAACACTTGATCCGATAAGCGGTTTCCTGCATTTTCTTAAAAGATTGACCGTCATTTTTGTTATTTTTGCCAAACTTTTTGTTTGGTTTATTTTTCTTTTGGTTGGGTTTGGAGCAAGACCCTATCTCATCTTGCACTACTAACAATTTCTCTCTTTTGTTCTTATTCATATGTTCTTGCTCAATTGCTAGTTTTAGGGGTAATTTTGAAAGGTTGATTTCAGGCCCTAGTCTAAGGGCAGTATTGACCATATTTCATGACGGGAGAAGACGGTTCCGCATGGTGGATATCCGCATCGGTTCCGAGATGATTGATTTTGCTACAGCTAAATCTCTTGTCATTTGTGATTCAAATGTTATCTTCTTCTTTTATTTTATAGGAGTTATATTTTTGTAGCAATAATTGAATATGTAGTTTGACAGTTGTATCATATTTAACTATTATAAATTCAAACAACTCTTTTGAAGTCTCAAATTTTTCGAAGACCCTAATATGGTCATCCTCATGTATTTCAACATGATTGTTCTCGCTATTGTGTCATCTTTAAGAAATATTTTATACATTTCTCTTTATTGTTCTGTAGTGTCAGGTGGCGGTGGATGCACTATTTCCTTCAAAATATATTCTAAACTTTGAAGTGTTAGAGCCAATAATATTCTTTTTTTTTTTATGTTTGGAAGTTTATATCGTTTTATTTTCTGTTTTTGCCAGTTCCGATACACATATTCTGGAGTTCATTTTTATGTGTTTAGCAAATTTAACAAATAGACGGTCTAGAAGAAAAACATTTACCAAGCAACAAATCATAGATAACATAATTTTGATTAACATAATACACAATATCCAAATATTGAACTGTAAATAATTCACGGTTATATTGTAGAATCAAACTGGTATAATTATGTAATTTTCCAAAAATTTCTACCTAAGTTAATTTCCTAAAATACCAGGGGTAAAATCATAATTTTATCTAGTTTTGTAATTTTCCAAAAAGGTAAAGGATAGAACAGTAAACTTGATGTTTGATTTTTCTGAGAAATTTGTCACCAATTTGGGGTAAATTTATAATTTTGCCACTCAGTCTGAATTTATAATTTTCATGAAAGACAGGGGTAGTTTTGTCTTTTGATATAGTGGCAGTATTGATAAAATTTTTATCGGATAAGGAAAGGAAAGTAATTCAGTCTTCTGGTTTTTCATAATTTTCATAAATTGTCAATGGGCAAAAATAGATTTTTTGCCCGTTTGAGGGTAAAATTGTCTTTTTATTTAAAATTATCTGGATATTTTGATAATTTTACCCTATGATAGTTCGTAATATTAAAAAACCGGTTGGGGTAGAGTGAACTTTTTAGTCTGATACTCGAGGCAGTTTTCTGTAAATCGCCAACGGTTTTCAAAAACTGGGGGCAGTATCGAAAAATCGTTGGTTTCCGTCCGCAATTTTCTCCAAGCTTTAAAACGAAGAGAGAGCATTGAGAGGAAGAGAGAGGTTGTGTTTTTCCTGATGAAATGTGGTCGGGGCTCTCCTCTGTGTGTTTTTTTGACAGCCTTCTGGTTGAAGGTCTCTTCTGTGTTCTTCCCAACAACCTTTTGGTCAGGGCTCTCTTTTGCGTTTTCCCTATGGCCTTCTGGCCAGGGCTCTCTTCTATGTTTTCCTTCGCCTGGACTGGCTTTTGCCTTTACCCTGCCCTATTTTGACCTGGGCCAGCTTCGTGTCTTGACCTAGGCTGGTTGTTCTTCTTTGCTCTGTCTCGACATAGGTTGGCTGTTCACCTTTGCCCTGTCTCGACTTGCATCGGCTTTCTGTGTTACCGTAATAGTGAGTTCTCTTCCCTCTCTCTTATGTTTTCTTTATTAAGTGTATCTCTACATTTTGCAGATTGTGGAATGAACCAGGCCCTGATACCATTGATAGTTTTTGGGCGACCTTCTGTAACGACCTGAGGCAACTTTCTTCCTCAATCCTAGTATGGAGTAGCAACAAAACCTGCTTCCTTCTCTGAGGAGCAGAATCACACAAGCAGGTAAGAATGTTTTAAGGTTTTCCAGTTTTCATTTAGCCAGTTTTCCAGAGAGGTTTTTTTTCTTTTGATTTTCATAATATGTATTCCTTGTGCGTTGCTAATTATTTATAGAGCAGCGTCGGCTCCTTTCCTCTCAGGTTTCTTGGCTGGGCTTTATGTTTGGAGCCTCATCCGGTCGGTTATGATGCTAATCCGTAACCGACTGACTGTTATGGATCAATACTGTAACTTCCACTACAGGTAACGGCTGGATGGAAAATCTAGCCATTCCTGTCATAAGGTTACCGAGAATGGCCACATTTATGTAACATAAAGAGTGAAACCCCCCACAGTTTGCTTCCACTGAGGAAAGCCTTTAGAGCAACTGTCATTGCTGCTGGAGGATACAACAAGAGAGACGGAAACAAAGCCATCGCTGAAGAATATACAGATTTAGCTGCTTTTGGTAGACATTTCTTGGCCAACCCAGACTTGCCTAAGAGATTTGAGCTGGATGCACCTCTCAACAAGTACAACAGATCAACCTTCTATATATTGGACCCAGTTGTTGGGTATACCGATTATCCATTCCTAGAATCAGTTCAAGCCTAGACTTCATATTGCATAATGGTCGAATAAAGTTCTTTGTGAGGTAAGGGTAGTCAAGTGAAGGGGTCTAACCCTCCTTTATATGTTAATGGTAGGATGGCCCTTTTGGCACAAAGCTCGGTGCAATTCTGATGTGTTTCTTGCACTTCCAACGAAAACAAATGCATCAAAGTTCTCGATGTGCCAGGCCCTGCAGATGTATTCAGCCTAACAAGATTTATATATGCTAGGCAGTATTTTTATGTGTCACTAAATGCCAATAAAGTATTGTGAGATCCAAGACTTGTTGATGAATGGTAAGTTTTAACCAGGCAATGAATTTCTCTTCTTAGAAGATTAGGGAAATGTGATGCTTGTATTCAGAATGTGGTTCTGATGCAAGTATTCAATGTTGAATCTTACCCAATTCTTGATCAAATCCTTGTTTTGGCTGTCAGATTCGATTACATAGCTTTTGCATTTGGGAAATGAAAACCTAACTGTCTATTCGTATGCGTATTATCCTCTTTTAACATTGTGGATCTTAGTTTTAAATGCTGCTATCAAACTGGAATTGTCGCATTGGGTTCATTATGAGGAAAACCATGTTCAGATCTTATAAAATCATACGTGGACTACATGCGAACTGAAGAGTCGAATAGACAACAAGGCACGAGGATTCTGAAAGCTCCTTCCTAAAGGAGCATAAGATAGCAACCTAGCTAGAAACCGAAAAAGTTTAAAGAAGAAAATTCAGGGCAAAAACTCTGCAGGAGATTTAAGTCAAAGTCTTCAAAAGCATTTTATCTCGGATGGAAATGGGAAAATTGGAGTGAAGCGCATGCTACGGGGAAACCCTTCGCTCACAACCTGAGTAACTGCTTAAGATCTATCCTGATTATATTAATTCTTCAGGAATCCCTTTCCTTTTGTTTTCAATATTAATGAACAAAATGGACGACATCGATGTGGAATAGTATAAAATGGTCTGAAAATTCTTGCTGCCAATAAGGGCATGCAGCAAGGAATTTATCCTCCCTAGAGATAAATACAGCAAGATTGCATCACCCTGCTGCAGTACATTCCAACCAGAAGAGGATGTAGTATAGAGACCTAGAGTTTTATTAATTTGAACATAAAACGATTGAGGACACAACTCATAATGTCACGGGTGCTTTCACATCAAATCCTCAAATTTTAGATAAACAAGTTGCCTCGCGATCTCCAGAAAATGGTCAATCTATTTATCATTGAGTTTGAGTATTGATGATCATCGGCAACATATGATAGAATTGTAATGAAGACGATGCTTCAATGTGGCAGCGGAAGGTTGATGAATATCACCTTTAAGTATCACTTGTAAAAAAATTAGAAAATAAGGCTATAATAAAGCATATGCAACAAAGGCACAATATTAAAAAAAGAATATTATTTAGCCACAAAAGGCTTGAGAAAATCCATTACATGAAAGCCTTATTTATAGAGGACATGAGGCATAGGAGAGGAGAAGAAGATAAGAGAGAATAGAAGAGGGTAGAGAGGAGAGCAATGAGAAGGGGGCCAACAAGGCCTGCAGGGTCGGGCTACTTTGGCCCATTTTCTAACACCCCCTTTAAATTGACAGCTCTATCACCTAAAGTTTGTCAATTAAAGACTGAAATCGAGGAGCAGGTAATGATTTGGTGAAGATATTTGCAAGTTGATACTCTGATTTTACAAACTGTAATGTTAAATTTCCTTGTAGATGCCCTTCACGAACGTAGTGACAATCCATCTCTATATGCTTGGCACGCTCATGAAAGGTATGATTATTAGCTATATACATAACACTTTAGTTGTCATAGAACATGATTGGAGGAGCTTCCAATTGTATGCCCAAATCCTGAAGTAGTCGTCGCAACCAAATTAGTTTGGTTATTATGTTTGCCATTTCAGCTTCGGTAGAAGAAAGAGACCTTTTGTTGTTTCTTGCATCTTCATGAGATGAGAGAGTGATAAAGGAATATGTAGTAGTCGGTAGCAGAGTGCCTGTCATTCACATCACCACCTCAATCAGCATCAGTATATGCGAGCAACTTAGATAAAGAGGAAGATGATATAAATACTCCCTTGGTTTAGGTTTGTTGAATATAATGAACAATCCTCATAACAACACTCATATGCATTGAGGTAGGCGCATGTTGAAACTGACTTACAGTATGAACGGCATGACCAATATTTGGCCATGTGATGGTAAGATAGGTGAGTGCTCCAACCATCTGTCTATAAGGTGTGGGATCATTCAAAAGTTTGCCATCAATTAGGCGCATCTTGCAGTTGATTACCTCAGGTGTCTCAACAACTTTGTCATCTGGAATACATGATCTAAGAACAATATCATTAATAAACTTAGTTTATGATAAAAAGAAATCTCTATCGTTACGAGTTACCTTAATGCTAAGAAAATAAGAAAGTTGACCAAGATCCTTCATTTCAAACATATTACCAAGTTCTTGCATGATTTGCTGGATACCAGAATTATCACTACTTGTAATAATCATATCATCGACATAGAGTATAAGAATTCTTATAAAGAAAGTTGTGTCAGTATAATAGATAGTAAAACCATGCAATGTCATGAATTCAGTCATTCTATCAAACCAAGCTTTTGGAGCTTGTTTGAGACCATACAAAGCTCTTTTGAGCTTTAAGACTTGGTTTGTAGGAAGATTGAGACTAGAGAAGGCTCCATATATACTTTTTCCTTCAACCAACCATTCAAAAAAGCATTTTTAATGTCTAACTGATAGATATTCCAATGATAAATTGCACACACAGCTATAAGTGTTCTAACAATTGTCATTCTAGCCACAGGAGCAAAAGTTTCTTCATAATAAATTCCATATTCTTCTGAGTAACCTTTGACAACTAATATAGCTTTATAGCAATCTAATGAACTATCACCATTAGTCTTAATTTTATAGACCCACCGACAACCTATAGTCTTTTTGTTTGATGACCTAGAGGCAACATCCCATGTTTGAGCTCTATATAAAGCATCCAAATCTTTGTTCATTATATGAATCCAACTTGATGATAATTGGGCTTCTTTAAAGGTTATAGGTTCCTTTATAGCTGAAATATTTGTTACCAAATCTCTATGCCTTGGTAAAAAGCTATCATACGAGACAAATCTTTCAAGAGGTCTAGAATCACGGTTTGACCTTCTACGAATAGGCACAGATCTCCTAGTATAATGTTGATCAAAAGGTGTAACAAGGTGCTTAAGTCATATATTCATCAAGATCATTTTCAATATGAATTACCTCTTCACCTAAAATATCATTCAAGAAGGAATAGGAGTCATAAAGAGAACTGACATCATCCATCCCTTTAAAAACATATTCATTTTAAAAAAACTTTACATTTCGCGATATATAAAGCTTATCATTTTTGCAATTATAACATCTATACCCCTTTTTAGTTATTCCATGTCCTAGAAAAATATATTCTATGGTACAAGATGATAGTTTATCGTCTTTGTCCGTATAAACAAAACATTTACATAAAAAAATACGCAGTCTTGAATAGTTGGGAGAAACTTTAAAGAGTTTTCTATAAGAGGTAAATTTTGTAAAACTGAAGAGGGCATCCAATTAATTAAACAGACTGCAATCATAATAGCTTTTGCCCAGAAATTCTTAGGAATACCACTTGAGAAAAGCAAAGTTCTTGTGGTTTTCAAAATATGTCTATGTTTACGTTCGAAAATACCATTTTATTCGGGAGTTTTAAAGAAGTTTGATGTATAATTCTAAACGTATTGATGATTTTTAAAATCCTTTAACATAAACTCTCCTCCTGAATCACATCTAAAAATCTTGATTTCGGAATTAAATTGATTTTTTACAAGATTATGAAAGATAACAAAATTTTGAAAGACATCGGATTTTGCTTTTAAAAGATATACCCATGTATACCTAGTAAAATAATCTATGAAAATGACATAGTAAGAAATACCTCCTTTAGACAAAATGGATGTCGGTCCCTATACATCCGAATGAACTATCTCGAAGGGTCTTGTGGTAACATGTGTTTTGTTTGGAAATGGAAAGTGTTGTATTTTACCAAGAATACAATCTTTGTAAGAAAAATATTCCTTAGACTTTATTCAAAGAGGACATTGATATAATTTTTGAGCATTGAGATATCCTAGTCTCTTGTACCATAAAAGAGCATCATTTGTCAAAACATTAACATATCTTATACTATGCAAATAGTCTATGACTATGACCAATCACTTTTTTCGAGAGACGATCCTGTACAATACATCTCATGGATGAAAAGGTTACAACACAATTTTTATCCGAAATTTGAGATAAAGAGAGTAAGTTTAAATTTAGTTTTGGAACAACACTAATTTTGGAGATTTTAAATTTTTTATTTTACAAATCACCAATTTTATCTATATCTAATTTTGATCCATTCGCGGTGTAAACACACAATAAAGATTTTTTAACACATGAGTTTAAAATTCTTTCATTAGAAGTCATATGAAACGAAGCACCCGAATCAAGAATCCAAGTGGTTATACCTTGAATTTCATTTATTTAAGAAGAGCAAACCGCACCAAACATTGCTTTCTCCTTCATTTGAGCTTCAAGTTGCTTCACTTTTTCTTAAAGTGTAAGGATGGAAGATGAAGCATGTTCTTCCACTAAGGCTACATTCTTTTTCAATTTAGGGCAATTTGACCTTATGTGCCCGGCTTCTCTACAATGATTACAAGTGACCTCTTTTCTTGCTTCGCTTGATCCTTCGTTTTTGAAATGAGGAGGACGATAAGCCTTCACATTTGCTTTGGGTTTAGATGCATCAAGTGTGATATCTCTTTGAAGTCTAGCTTCATTCGTTCTTGTTTTCGCCATTTGAAGATCGGTAAGTACCTCTTCTTTGGTAGGCAACGACTTTCGATGAATAAGAGATGACTTAACTCCTTCAAATTCTTCTCAGAGACTTCGTAAAAATTGATATACAAAACCTTCATTGTCTTCACATTGTCTCTCATTAAGACATTGTGTATATTTCTTTCAATAGCCATATAGTTGGTTCTAAATACTGAAATATTTATCAAAGAAATTGTTTACCCCTTTATCTCCTTATTTAAGGGAGACCAATTTGTCTCTTAATGTCATTCTATAAGTAACATCACTTTGAACATGAGATTTTTTTTAAATATTCCCATGCTTCTCTTGCATTAGTGAAGTCGATCAAAGTGTCCCTAGTGTCCTCATTTACATTATTCATGAGCACTCATAGGACCGTTCAATGACCTCCTTCATATTCTTTCTTTTGTTCAAGCGTACATTAATGGAGGGTTCTACCTTCAAACCACTTATATAGCACTATAATTTTTTAAAATATAAATAATTTTCATAATTTGGGCCTGTGTTTTGTAGTTTGAAGGTGTTAAACAGAAACTAAATCTTCTCTTTTCATCCATATTTATTATAAAGAGGTTAACTTGCAACAAAATCAAGAGCACTATCAACACGCTTCTAAAGGCAACAATCGGTGTTTTCACGATCGAAAATGGCTCTAATACTATATAATGAAGACGATGCTTCAACGTGAACGTGGCAGTGGAAGGTTAAAGAAAATAAGGCTATAATAAAGCATATGCAACAAAGAATATATGGTGCTAGTGGCCTTGCAAGCCTTGGCCCTAACAGCTTGCGCCCATAGGGCTTGCCGGGCTAGGCCACTTGGGCCCATTTTCCAACAAGAATCAATTAATTAAATACAAAACTAATAGTTCCTTCTCCTTATTGGTTCCATCATCACCAACGGAGGTTCGTGGTGTAAGGCCATCAGGAAACTACCTTAGGTGCCGAATTTTAAAGTCATATATGGTAACTAAATTTGGCTTCATACCTCAACTTGCATTCAGGTAATCAAACCATCATAAATAGAATGCTTTAGAGATGAACTTAAGCCAATTGTTGATAAAGTTAGATGCCACATGGCTGAAACACCTCCAAAGTAATATTATTCTAGATATTCAATATGCTGCACTACATAGTTTAGTTAAATATTCACACCAATGCTTTTGTGATGGAATGTTTTAAATACCTAGGGTCAATTTTTTAGAGTGATGGAAGAATTGATGGAGATGTTATGCATAGAATTAATGCTGGTTCGCTAAAATGGAGAGGAGCATCAGATATTCTTTGTATTAAGAAGATACCATTAAAGTTAAAAGGTAAATATTATAGAGCAGCAATTAGACCTGTCATGTTTTGTGGTTCTAAGTGTTGGGAAATTAATCATCAACATGCACAAAAGATGTCTGTGATAGAAATGAAGATGTTGAGATAGATGAGTGATCATAAAAGAAAAGACTCTACAAAATTAGGTTATTAGAAACAAATTAGGAGTGATACCAATAGAGGATAAAATGAGAGAATATCGTTTAAGATGGTTTGGACATATAGAAAGAAGATCAGAAGAAGAACTTATAAGAAGGTATGAAAAACTAAATTTGGAAAGTATTAAAAGAGGTAGAGGACGATCACAAAAGTGTTGGAAAGAAACAATAAAGAATTATCTAGCTTATTGTGAGTTAACTGCTAACATGGCACACGATAGGGATCTGTGGAAACAAAGAATCCATGTAACCGACCCCATCTAGTATGGGAAAAGGCTTAGTTGTTGTTGTTTGTAGCAGTGCTTTTTTAGACTTCCCACTAACTGTACATCGATTGTGAAGCATTACCCATCATGTAAATCCTGAAAGATTTCATGCCGAGGGTGGGTAAGCATTATCTTCCAAGGTGGCTACAGACATAGAACCAGTTTGGCCTGCATGATACTTTCCATTGTTAGCCTAAGAGCCCAAAGTCATTGATCATATTCAAAGGTTGGTAATATTGTAAAACATATCATATGAAAGGGATCATGGACTTCAGGAGACCAAGACATCTACAAGAAGTTGGCGTTCTATTCCATGGGAAAGTTGCTCAGTTATCTGAAAGAGAACTTCATCTGGTATCCAACACATGCTTTCTTTCTAGGCAGTTAATAGACTGCTTCTCTGTCACCAATGACAAGCGAGTAGAACTAGCATCTATGATGGAGATTCTGAACTAACAATGGATTAAGTTCAAGAACATGCCTCTCAGGTCGTAGCTTCATTGGCACTACCAGTGTTGTCTGACGTGTATCGTATCGCGTATTGTTGGGCTCCACGATACGGGCGTATCGTATCGTACTTTAATATTAAAAAACTATAAAAATTATTTAAAAAATCAATAAAATTAGTATCCGAAAAAAATCAAGAAAATTCTGAAAAATTTTGGAAAAATCTGGTAATTGCTTTAAATTCATATAATGCAAAGTTTAGCACAAATTTAACATTTAATATTGAACAATTGCATCCAAAATTATATATTTTGAATCAAAAAATGAAATACATTTATATTTTACATATTGTAAATTTGTATCAGGATCATTAACTAAATAATCTTCATCTTCTCCTTGATGATGTTGTTGCACTTCAAATTAATTCATGCAATGTCTTCTTCAGTTAGGACTTAGGAGTGCATTTTCTTCGTTATCTTCCATAATCCACTCATGTAATATATCAAAATTAACAAACTACTATCTTTGTACATGTAGTTGTCATATTTGCTAATTTTCATATGTGAGCAAAACAAAGAGCTCCATTTCTTTGATTATTGAGTCTATGACACCTCAATGATGTGATATTATTACTTGATGATGTCTCCTTTTTCTCTTATTGGAGACTAGCTTTTTAACTAATGCATGAGCTTCATTTCTCACTTCACAGATTGAGTTAAGCCTCACACACATTGATCATGTTCAACTCAATGGAAGTCATGTAACGTGAACCCTAAAATAGTGAAGTTGTGAAATCCCTACTCAATGAACCGAGAGAACTAAATGTTTTTAATTGTTTACGATCTTATGAAATTAGAAACTGTTAGCAAAAATATACCTAAAAGTTGTAACAGAAAGGGAAATGATTTTGTCATAAAAAATTTTTTTATACATTATTCTTATTAAATAAATAAAATTATAAACCCAAATTATAAGCATATTGGAGGATGCCTTAAAGGGAAGTGAAGAGAGGGGAAGAGAGGGCAGAAACATGCAAAAAAATTTTGAAAAAAAAAATTGGAAAAAAAAAAATTGAAAAAAAAAATTGAAAAAAAAAATTTGGGACAGGCCATATCGTACGATACAGTATCATATCGTGGCTTCCCACGATACAAAAAAAAAATTTGAAATTTTTTTTTTTTGGGCGTATCGCCCGTATCATACGATACGGTGCGATACGGATAACACTGAGCACTACACCCAAATGTCTTATCCTCATAACTAATGCAACCAATATTATTGAAGAATACGCTTATCTAGTGTTCTTTGTGTTAATCTTATAATTTTTGATGTTTTTAGGTATTATTGTACTTGCCCGAAATACTAGGGGCATTTTGGTAATTTTCTATACTAGGGGGTATTTTGATCAATTTTCGTTTTACAGTTCCTTATATAAGGACTGGTAGGTTGTATTAGGGTTTGATGTTGTGTGTAATAAAGAGAGAGAAAGAGGGGGGGCAACCTCAATTGGAGGTCCGCCCCTTTCCTTCAATCTCTCGTGTTTCCTTCTTAATATTAATTATATTTCTTGTTTTAATCTTCTGTGATGCTACTCCTAATTTAAACATGGTATAAGAGCCTTGCTGATGAAATATTGTTCAGAGTGGAGAAGAAAAATCAGAATTGAAGGAAGATGAGCAACTTAACTGCGTGTAATCATGGAGATCTGTTTTCTAATGATGTCCAGTATATGATATTGTGCTGTGTGATACTTGGAAAGATGGAGGTTCAAGATTGGTCTGTTTTCGACCACCAAAGTTTATGAGCAAACCAGTGAGTATATTTCAACTTCTTCCTTCTAAGGTTCAAGATAGGACCAGATATATGATATACTATGCCATCCGAAGCATTAGAAATCACAAGAAAATTTATGAGCAAACCAGTGAGGATATAGTATTTTATGATGCTGAATTGGAAGTTTTTGCTTTGCTATTTTGATTGGGTTCATGTTTCTGGTTTGCTACTTGAGGCTTGTTTCTTCTCACCAGAATCATAGTAGAATTATTATTGAGTGATGCTATAGGAATGCACGTGCTTTAGGAAGAATAAATCTGAAACACACTTTGAGAACTTTGAACAGCTTGTTTTGGTTCCATTGGACGTGCGTGTAAGGTTCGGTTTGGATGAACTGCTGAGATTGACTGCCTTTGTTCTTGGCAAGACTGGAATTGGGATACTTTACAAAGTTGTGCGTGAGGATGGGCTCACCGTAGCAGTGAGAAGATTGGGTGACTGTAGGTCTCAAAGATTTAAGGAGATTAAATCGAGGTCATGGCGATTAGGAAATTCAGCCATCCTAACATTGTTGCTCTGCGAGAATATTATTGGTCTTTCGATGAAAAACTTCTGGAGTATATGGATTTGATGAGGAACTAGCTGAGAAAATGAGTCAGGACGAGGAGCATATATAATATTTCTAAGGAGTGTTCTATTTGGAAAATCTATGTAATACCTTTTCTCTTGGGAGATTTTTAGAAGTTGAAAGGATTTGGTTGCTGATATACTATTTCTAAGGAACATATACCAACATATACCAATTACGTTACTGGAGTTCTGAAGTACTTTAAGAGATGAAAAAAAATATATATATATTGGTCAAGCTGCAAGCACCTGTACTTACTAAGTGAACTGAATTTATTGAAAATGAGGGGAAAACTTTTGACCATTAGCATAGGCTATACTTCAGCCAGCCTCATAAGTCTATTGTGGAGGAGCAACTTGGTGCTGAGTGAATCTCTTATAGATGGCTCTGTTGCTGGAGATGATGGGTTTCAGCTAGGACAAAACACTCATATGCTGGAGATGATGGGTTTCATATACTGTTGCTTCTAGGTTCAAATGTCACGGTCATGTTATTGACTCGCAAAACAATGAAACATCTTATCAACTATGTCATTCACAAGGTTCTATGTGGTGATATTGAAGCTGACTTTGGGTTTCTTTTCTTCTGATAAATGACTGTTGAAGACGGCTGATAAATGCATGATAGCAAGTGATAGGCTAAGTTCATCAGAGAGAAGGCCATTTAAATGATACTTTACTGGAGTTGGAATTCGTCATTAAGTGCAGGCAGTTAAAGCAGCCCATGCATTGATTTGCTGCATTTATTGGAGTGTTACTTTGTGAAAAGAGTAGCACTGCATCAAGATTCATTCCCGAAAGGTGTTTAAAGGCATTTATTGGCATGATTTGCTGCACTTATTGGAAAGGAACATGCATTTAAAGAATGGGTGCCGATGAGTCACGAGGACTGAGATGATGATGAACTCCAACCTGCCCCATGTAGGCAGAGGCAAGGTTGTCACGGCTGATTAGGCCTAGACTAAGGAAAAGTTCTTCCAGAGGAGATGATAACGTCATTTGTTCATGAAAGTGGGAACTATAAAAACTGAAATACCTCAATATATATATGTGTATTGCTGATATGGCTTATTCAAATTTAGGTATGAAGACCTCAATATACATACTTATGCGTGTGGATCTGGTTCTTGGTAAGACATTTATGTGCAGGTGTGGTTCTTAGATATTATTCAGCAGTGATGAGGTGGTGATAAAGATTACATAGTACAGATTGATGATATCGAAGAAGTGAAGAGGAGGAAGATGAAAAGTATGAGAAGTTTAATTGGCAGAAATTACCTGCATTCATTGCACATGACTGCACTTATTGGAATGAGGATTGAATTTACTTCATTTTGGGCAGTAATAGGCTGGCGTCTGCACGTATTGGAAAGGGGCGGATTACGTGCATTCATAATCTTTGTATTAAAGTAATGATGATTGAATTAAGTGCAGTAATAGGCAGGTGGCTGCAGTAATATATTGGAAAGGTGGCTGCATTTCCAAGAAAAGAAGGGAATCTGAGATGGTTGCATTTATTACATATGACGGCTAGAATTAAGTGCATATGGTGGCTGCATTTATTAGAATGTGGGCTGGCGGATACACTTATTGGAATGGTGGCTGCATTTATTTGAGCAGTAATGGGAATGAACTTTAATGACTGAGGATGGTGGATTCACCCCAGATCGTGTGATTGGTGATAAGAAAAGAATTTTCAAGTGATTCTATATATGGTGAAAAGCATGTTAAGATGAAAATGAGTAGCTTGTGTTGAAAAGCGTGTGTGTGAAGTCAAGTGTTTGATGAAATGTTCAAGAAAAAAGTTTACTTGCACATGAAGTGTTCGATGAAATGATAAGGAAGAGATGATTATCATAAACATCAAGTGTTTGAGCAAATGTTTAAGAGAATTGAAAAAATTCTTGTGAAGATTAATGAGGACTGCTAAAATGTGTGTTGCAGCCAAAGTAGCTGCTTATGTTGTGTTACAGCTAGGATGGCTGTTTTGATGTTGTTACAGCCAAGATTGCTGCTTTGATGTTGTTACAGCCAGGATGACTACTTTAATGTTGTTACAGCAAAGATGACCTTCTTTGATGTTGTTATAGCCAGGATGACTGCTTTGATGTTGTTATGGCTAGGATGGCTGAGTTGTGTTACAGCCAGGATGACTGATTTGATAATGTTACAGTCAGGATGGCTGAGAGGATGTTGCAGCCAGAGATGTTGCTTGTGATGATAAGCTAGGAAGGCTAAGTTGAAGATATTTTCAGTCAAAGAAGCTATTGAAGATCAGTTCAGTGATAAAAATAGATGAAGAATGTTGCAAACAAATATGAAGATTTTTTGGCAAGTTTGGAGTTCGAAGTATCTCACTCTGATTTGATAATGTTACAGTCAGGATGGCTGAGAGGATGTTGCAGCCAGAGATGTTGCTTGTGATGATAAGCTAGGAAGGCTAAGTTGAAGATATTTTCAGTCAAAGAAGCTATTGAAGATCAGTTCAGTGATAAAAATAGATGAAGAATGTTGCAAACAAATATGAAGATTTTTTGGCAAGTTTGGAGTTCGAAGTATCTCACTCCCAAATTGATGGGGCTGTTGAAGAATATGCTTATCTAGTGTTATTTGTGTTAGTCTTATAATTTCTGATGTTTTTAGGTATTATTGTACTTGCCCGAAATACTAGGGGCATTTTGCTATCTAGGGGTATTTTGGTCAATTTTCGTTTTACAGTTCCTTATATAAGGACTGGTAGGTTGTATTAGGGTTTGAGGTTGTGTGTAATAAAGAGAGAGAAAGAGGGGGGCGGCCTCCATTGGAGGTCCGCCCCTTTCCTTCAATCTCTCGTGTTTTGTCCTTAATATTAATCATATTTCTTGTTTTAATCTTCTGTGATGCTACTCCTAATTTCAACAAATATTATCTTGTATTCATCATTCATACATTACTCATTCACATCACGGGCTCTCTCTCTCTCTCTCTCTCTCTCTCTCTCTCTCTCTCTCTCTCTCTCTCTCTCTCTCTCTCTCTCACAGAGGGTCACACAAGGAAGTTGCATCCGCATTATACCCGTCATGACAGTTTACATCAGTGAGCAGTTGCTGGCTTCTGTGACCAATGAAAGACAACCGACTGCAGAACCTTGGTCTGGTTCTTATGCTTCCTTGTTCCTAAGCGTCTGCCTTGCGAAAAGAATGAAGATGCATTTTCTTCATATTAATTTACGGTAAACGATGGATACTAGGCGCTGCGCATGGAAGGTTAACAGCTGAAAATTTTGACAACTGAAATAGAGATAATCGAAGCCAGTAAAATTCTCATTGTACTCTGTTTCTGTTATGCTAGCCATCTTCCTCTAGAAGATTTTTGGGTACTTCACTCGGTTATGTCAGACTCTTGGGTGGTTTGTAGTATTAAGATCTCCATTCTCAAGTTATCAATCAAGTTACCGAGGAAGGAAGTATCAAATTCAAGAAGCCTGATAAAGCTTATTCTAGTCAATCAATCCTGATGGGCAATATTGCCCTTTCATATCCACCTAAGTGTCCCCATTGAAGAAAGACCCGGTTTTGGATCGTTTTCTCTATTGCACAAACAGGGCTAAAGCCCTAATTGCTTTTTATGTTGAACAGTAGCTGCCAATTGGGAGAGAAAGAGAGAAAGCAAAGGGGGAAGAAGAAGAGAGTGCATGCTTGGATTCTTTTCAAGAGATTACAGAGGCGTGCAAGCATCATTTCTTCAAGACCGGATTTCAATTGTGGATTCTTTGTGCAAGCATCATTTCTTCAAGACCAGATTTCAATTGTGGATTCTTTCTTCGGTGATTTCATCTTTAGCCAATTTCATAATCCAAATTAAATCTTGTATTTTCTCTCTTTTGTTAAGGGTTTTCTAAGTTAAACTTGGTATCCCAATTTTTTTATTTTTATATTTGTTTGCATCTAGTTTGGCAAAGGTTATTGTCGAGTTGTAGAATCTGGTTGTTGATGCTTGTTTTGCCTTTGAATTTGGAGATTCGATCTAATAGTGGTATCAAAGTGTGATTTTCTTTATTTGTAGTACCAAAGATCAAGATGAAAGGGCATTGAGTTGTATGATTATCCTGAATGATTGTAATTGAATTACTAATATCTCATTCTTTTGTTATATGTGGATGGCATGTTGATATTGTTGATACTGTGAGTAAGAATTTCTTGAGAATTACTAATCTTAGGAAGCAGTTGAGTAAGTCTTTTACTATGGAATTTGAGTCAATTAAGAAGATTTTAAGCATTACATTCATGAGGTACTGATTTAACATCGGCAATACTAAGGTGGATAATACTTCTTTTATAAAGCATTTTAAATCAAGCTTACATTAATACCCTTCCATAAATAAGAGAAGGAGATGACTATGGTTCCCTTTAATAGTGGACAATCTCATTTATGCTATAGTTTGTATTAGACAGACATCATGAAATTGATGTGGTTGGTAGATTTTTGTTTAACCATGAGGAGCATTTAAATTCAATAAAGTGAATATTAAGATATTTAAAGGGTATGGCCAATTTAAGATTATGCCTACATAAGAAGCCAAAACTTTTGTACATTTGTGAAGTGATCTTGATAATTGCAAGTATACCTTAGGCTACTTATTTACCTTTGTAGGGAAAATTATTTCTTGACAATATAGATTTCAGAACTATATTGCTTTATTGACTACCGAAACAAATATATCATTAGGTTATGCTATTTGTCTAGCCTATGTTATATGTCCCTAATTTTCACTTCAAGACGAAGCCCATCAATAGAATATATCATTTGATTATATCATTTATGGAAGAGAAATTGCTAAAAGTTGAGAAGGTGCATACTGATGATAATCCTTCACATATGTTCATAAAGGTTGTTACGGTTGAAAAGCAAGAGTGTTGTAAAAAGTTGATGAGAATGAAGTTTGCCTATTCTTTGTTCAAGTGAAGATTGTGGTCACCTTTAGTCGGGGGAGAAGTTTGATAAGCAATATATTATTGCCCTTTTGCATCTCTCCTATGAACTGCTTGCTTATTCCTATTCTCTTTTGTATAGTAGGTTTTTAGGTGTCTATAGTCTCGTGTTTTTTCTCTTCTTTAAGAGTTTTTCATGTGTCTCAATTTTTTTCGTTATTATTTTGATATTTTATTGCATCTATTTTTGACGGAGGTAGTTGTAGAATCTGGGAGTTGACACTTGTTTTGGCGTTGAATTTGTAGGTTCAACTTAACAAATCCAACTTATCAGGGCCTCTTGTAGCATGTATGAGAGAGAGAGAGAGAGAGAGAGAGAGAGAGAGAGAGAGAGAGAGAGAGAGAAGATTACATAAAGTATGTATCACGATTCAGAAGAAGTGCAGATACAAAGCCAAATTATTAATAGGATCAGTCTCACAATGCTATTACGGCACACATGCAAAACAAGATAGTCAGGTACACTTATCTTGGTTAGTATTCATTACACTTGGAAATTTTCGTCACCTATGGTTAGTGGATATGGAAGTCCTTCTAGCATCTGGGGCATATCATAGAAGACTGCTTCCTCCTCCAACTGCAAAACACATCCAGGTCAGCTGTTGCTCTTTTCCCGTCCAGTTCAAGTAATTTCAATACAAACTAATCTAACTGCTCACAATTTGACTCATTTAGCACCACTATCATGATGAGCATTTATCTTAGGCAATTCTGCCCACTTTGGTTTAATCCATAGAGGACGTTACTGTACCTTCCATTGGAGAAAGTCATTTGCTGCTTTCAGCCAGACATGCTTTCTCCGTTGGTAATGCCAGAAAGAAGATTTCCTATGATGAAGAATAATGGCAGACAATCTCCATGACTTCCAAAAATTCTCTGTAACCCTAGTGATGCCTTTACATATCTCTTTCATATACTGTCTCCGAAGATATTGAATGAGATAATTACAAAGGAAAGGGACCGATCAACTCTTTGTTGGTTCATTTCCTTACATAGGAAGGAGGGTCTTGATGATGTTCAACCTCCTTTTGTGAACTCTCAGCTTCTGCTTTGCATCATTAAAGGCATTTACGGGGTGTACTGCAGGTTGGAATTCCATTTTCTTTATCATAAGTTAGCTTGAGGAGTATGATAGTGTAGTACACCTGTTCTGGCATGTGAAGGTCATCTCTTTATTTTATATGAAGCCAGATCACATGGCTTTAGTGGCAGCTTTAGTCCGTTCCTACTTTTGGATCCCTTTTATTAGAAAATTGCTGAAGATGAAGGCAGGACCAAAATCTATAGGTGCTGTTGACAGATAAGGTTCTCTTTTGCTATCTGTGCGGTCTCTCTTTTTCTAGATCACGTAGAGATAGAACCTCAACCAAAATCAATGACTAGCAGTTCATTATCATGACAATCTTACACTCCCTTCGTTTCCTTTGCGTTGTTTACTTGACAATTTATTTTGGAAACACTGCATATGTTACAGTTTCTGTCACGGTGGAGCAGATAAGGGACCGACTCTTGGGTGGTTCAAGTGGTTCAATACTTGTTCCCCTTAATCAAGGAAGGTGCAGGTGTGCGGTACAAGTTTCGTAAGTCATGGGTGTATGAGATATGTTTAATTCATATATAGATATTATTCATGTATGATAAATATCAATATATTGACGACCATCAATAAATGAAGGAGATGGCAGTATGTTAATCAACCCATTTACCATTTTCGTATGTTATAATAATTGGACAATGTCAATAAGAAATATTTAAGGTATAAAGTATGGGTGTCGAGTGTCTGACAGTTCGACACAGGTACTGCACCCTGGTAGAAGTTTGTATTTGACTTAAGTTTGAGGTGAGCTACTGACAATTATTCCACGCGAAACTAGTTGATACTCTAATTACAGAGATCCCAAAGACAGAAATATGGGAAGAGTAAAAGTAAGTACCTGGTTTTTAAGCAATTGCATCTCTTGGAACATGATGCCATTCTGAAACAGGAGAAAGAAAGAGAGAGCACCATGATGAACATGGAGTTTGAATAATCATTCTGTATTACATAGGAGGAGAAGAATAATTAGGACCTTGGCTGAGCGTATGTGACAAATCCATAGCTCAAGACGCCTTTCCAGCAAATGCAACTCCTCGAATGTCATGTTTCCTGTTCCCCCTCCGAACACATTACTGTAAACAAACACATTTTTTAATTTTAAGTTGGTTTCCAGACAACCATAAAAGTGTTTGAAATTGCATGGTTTTGCCCTTCTGTTGCCATTAAGTTATTAGAACTCTCTCTGTCTCTCTATGATTTTGAACAAAATGAAAACTATTTAAATGAAATTTACCTCAAACCCTTCTGCAGTAGTTTTATTTCTTGCTTCATGATGGATATGTGCTGGTTCGACTCCTACAGCAACAAATCATATTCCGAATGGGCGTCATCTTTCTCCAACCAGACAATATTTCATAACCTATTTATAAGACAAGTGTGTGGCACATGACCGGCACTTAGCCAAACCGGCCAACCTATGCGGTTGTGGAAGCAAGAACGTTAGTTCGCAGAGTTCACAAGAGTTTGTGAGAAGTAAGAATAACATTTGAACAGAAGTAAAAATGATTTTATTGATAATAGAAAGAGCACTGCGTGTCCCTTGTACATGCTACAATTCAATTGGATAACTTAAGATAAAGATCTAAGTAAGGGGCTCTCTCTACTAACGAAAGTCGCAGACTTTGCTCTGAAGTTGTCAGGTTATCCCGCCCAGAAAAATCTGGCTACATAACCATAGTCAGTTCACGATGGATGAAAGGTTACATTACTAGGCCAATCGCTTCACCAAGTCATGTTGGCTGCAGTACGTGAACTTATTAGATTGAAATGCTGTCCTAATTTCAAATCTTAAAAATTGATTACTTGTTGTACGAGTGTTAAGTTCAAGACAAGCGTAGTATAAAACGGGATTAATCACCACAGCCGACAAATGGCATAGTTAATTTGCTGCTCTCCTTCCACAAAAGAAATTGGTAATCGAAAATCATTGTATGACCACAGTTCTTCCCCTGGTATAGAGGGCCTGGAGATTGGCATTAAACCACTTTTTATAGACGATATGCCTGGGGTTGTTTTAGTTCACCTCTGTAGATTGTAGTTCCTTTTGTTAATTCGGGCTCAGGCCCGTTCCTCACCGAACAGAACAGGAGAAGTGCCCCAGAAATTGTACAAGATTAGCATTAAACTGACAAATTCGATGTTGAAAATGGTAAGATTGGTATGGGTTGATGATGTGTGTGCGCTTTAGGTGCCAAACGCATCACTAAGGCAGGGAAGCCGTCTCCCAAACCTCGACGGCAATATTGATCTCACCCGTGCAACTTTCCCAACCCGACCTGACCAGGTTTAGGTTGGTCATGAGAAAAAGGTGACTGACCTGATGACACACACACATACATATAAGCACATATATATGCCCCACTCTTACATATACCCACCATGTTACATATGCTGGGGAAAAGAGAACCCAAACCCGTAATAGGTGACCCACCCTATTGTCATCCTTACATTTAACAATATACTCTTTAAAAACGAGTTCAAGTCGTGTGAATGGATTAAACCAGCATCGGGGAAAGCCTTACCCCACAACGGGCTGACCTAGTTTGAACAATATTTGTCGAGGCCCTCGGGCTTTTCGATACCCGTGGTTTAAAAAAAAAAAGGAAATACACTTTAAAGAGTCTCCAAGTAAATTATACAAGCTATTGTGACCGCCGTACAACCAGCACATACCTGGGAAGCACTTTCTTCACCTTCCTCATCATGTACTACTCCATGAATTGACTTCATGTACCTCTCAATCAACCCTTTCATGGTCCTATCATGATCCAAAAATTTGTTAACATAACTTGAATAATAACAGAAGGCGTAGTTTTTATGAACTTGGCACTCCTAATTATATCCTTCTAAATGTTAAAGGAAATAGCAAGTTAAAAGATCATATACATATATGTGTGTGTGCTATGGATATGGAGGGGCTTGGTTGTTGATCAAATTAGCTGCAAATTCTCAACGAAATAAGGGATGATTCTATGAACAAGGTTGGATGTTAGCAATCAATTCGTGGCACTAACTCTTTGCATCTGTGAGAAACCAATCTACACACCACTATAATTGCCACATAGAATAACAAAGAGGCATGATTTTGTGAAGTTGGTGAGATTTAAGTATATAATATACAGTAATTGTTCTGCAGAATATGGTTAAGGACCGAGGAAAGTACGTCAAAACTAACCCCTTGGTAGCGAGCTCATAAAGCTTCCCGTGTGTAGAGAAGATGATGAGACCAATATCAGCATCACAAAGCACAGAGAGCTCCTTGGCTTTCTTGAGAAGCCCAGCCCTGCGCTTGCAAAAGGTCACTTGGCGGTGAACTGAGTTCTCGATTCTTCTTAGTTGCACCTTGCCGCGAGCCATAGTTGGGGTGTCTTCACAGACAACCTTCCACTAGTTTAGACTAGCTTGAGACTGCTGCTTGCTGCGTTTCTCTCTTACTGTGTAATTCAGGAGAAAGGTTTGAAAGGAGGGGTTGATATAGCAATCAATATTATTCGCAAACACCCTTTTCTCTTTTTTTTTTCTTTGTGAGAATCGCCACTAGGATTAGTTTACAAATATTCTTGCCAATCACGGCTATGCAGAACATGAATCTCTATACAATGAACCGATGCTTTTTAGGAGCCGCATCATGGTCCTCTCTCTCTCTCATCACAGCCATGTACGACGATGATGGTGGTGCTCCTACACATGCAAAGTATAGGGTCTCTTTAAGCTAAACCCGCACTTCATTACACGTGACCATGTTGATTGTTTAGAACTTCCAATCTTGTATGTACATACACACGCATTCATAGCTACGATCGGCAACCAGTGGAGCTTGTTGTCCATCTCTTTTGTTTAAAACAAGTACAAAATCCCCTCATCGAGGTTCGATCTCTAATTATGTTAAGTATGTTAGTGTTTAGCTAAAACCTCTCTCACACACACTTTCATATTATACATATGAAATACTCGTATATGCTAACACTTTTAGGTATTAATAAATCTAAACGAATTTCAATATTGATATATGGTTGAGATTTGAATAAAAGTACCTGTGTATTTTTTTAAATGTATATTTATTCACATAACACTCTTATTTTTTAAATTTTAAATCTCAATCATCCATCACTAAAAATGTGTGATTGAGATTTGTTTACATATAGTAGCACCCAAGAGTGCTAGTTTTCTTTTATGTATATAAAGAAAGAGAGATACACGTGACAAATCATTTCCATGTCCACTGTTTACTTTTTCAGGACATCAAAAAGTGATTTTTATATTTTTGCAAACAAATTTTATAATAGTGCAGCATCTTATTATATATATATATATATATTACACTGAACGTTGCCCTCAAGGCTACTAAATCATCAAGTCTGCTCTTTAGTAACAATTACAGAAAAAAACTTTTATTATTCATTAAAATACCCTGCAACATTTTCCTTCCTTCAATAGAAGATATCTCTCTCGGTCTCTCTTCGTGCAGATTTTAGTTTCACTTTTCGGTTTGAGAAAGCAAAAGGTGGTCACCTTTGAGGAGTTTAGTCGTGAGAGTTCTTACTCATATGTAATTTTTTCACTAAGAAAACCATCACATAACTCTATTCTCGTTGAGTCTCTAAAACCCATGAACGCTCTGCCAGACAAACCAAAGGCAAGGATCAACATTATGCTTTTTACTTGTAACTTTCCGTCTCAATTGACAAGGAATCTACTATTCAAGGTTAACAACAACAGTTTCTTGTTTGAATTTAACAAAATTCTATTTGATTCACAAAGTTTACAAGGAAGATCCTTTCTTTTAGGTGATCAACTCTTTTCCGTTTTCTGTGTTTTCTTTTTGGATTCTAGTGAAGATTAAAAATTAACTGTACGCTTATTTTGAAGTAATATCCTCAGTGTTAAAACTTGAATAGAGAGAGAGAGAGAGAGACGTGGTCTGTTGGAGTGAGGGTAGAGTGACAGTGGGTGGCTGCATATGGAGGGAGAAGGTGAGTCATGTTAATGAGATGATGGAGATTAATGGAGGGTATTTCTGTAAAGAAATACATGTACTAGGTTTAAGGGAACTAAAGTTCTATTGGTAAAGTTAATGGATAGATTGACACCAACTTAACTTCAGGGGTATTCATGTTCTTATCTTAAAACTTGAGTGACAAAATTGCACCTATTTCCTTTTTCAAATGGGTCTGGCTTTTAATTCCATAGTTTCATAACTTTGGACATGAAGCAGCATACATTTGCACTCATGAAAAATGACTATTTGTTCTCTTCTTTTTTCCATGGAAACTTCTTTGAGCACCACCTTTTCCAACCATTTTCTACTCCATGCGATCTATTGACGCCGAAATGTTTAGTTCTACCAGTGGATTCCTGAAAGTGTCATGTTTCTTATGACAATACTTTCTTAAAAAGACATTTAAAGAACCAAAACCTTCTCCTTCTTTATTGAAGATTATCCAAAAACTTCATAATTCTTGGAGTAAATTTTATCAGCCCAGTTTGAAAACGTTGACATAAATGGTGTTCCATCCTCGTGAGCGACTTTGCTGTCACACTAGAAATTGGGGTTTGTTTTTAAGAGCATCATGCATTACTTGCCAAAGACGAAGCCAGTATAGGCTTTGGACGATGATCCTAGCTTCGAAGGTTTGTGCCAACAGGTTATCCAAGTGCAAGTCTCTTGAGAGTAGCGTCGCAAAAGTAATGATGTAGAAAGAAAAGACGCCTCATATAAATTAATTGCCCACAATAAACGAACAAGGAATGCTTGTCTGGATCACCGTGGCTAGTTATCCAGGGGCTCCAAAGAAAGGGTTGCTTCCATAGCCCGCTTTAGCTGTAGGGCTTAAAGAACTGCCCACAATAAACAAGACCCCAAAAGGAGTCCACCCACTCACTCCTTTTTGAAGGGGTAAGCATCTAGTCCAATAACATGCTGCTTATAGGGGGTGGTCACCCCACCTGAAAAATATAGGTGAAGCGCAGTCTTTAGGCACCTTTAGTATTATCTTGATTGATCTAAAAGTCAACTCTCTTTATATATATATATATATATATATATATATATATATATATATATATATATATATATATATATATATATATATATATAGAGAGAGAGAGAGAGAGAGAGAGAGAGAGAGAGAACATTATTCATTTATATCCGATCATCACTTTTTGAGAACATAAATATATAATAATATTTTTATTCTTTATTATTTTAAAAAATCCTTTAAATTGCGCTCATATAATTGAAGAATAATGGGTGGGTACAAGGGAGCATTCATAGGTGGAACCAGTTTTTTTTCACATATATATATTAGGTCACAATTGAGTTCGGTTGACAGGCGCTGATTCTACAAAATGACTTGAAAAGAAAGACATGATTTTGATATGTTCTTTTACTAGAAATGGTAGTAGATTGAGTAATAAGTAGTTGAAATGGGTTAGAGGGTGAAGAATGGACGGAGAAATGGATGGACAACTGCTCATGCAGGAGGAGAGAGAAGAAGGATTTTTTCTATAAACAGTAATTTGGTAAATACTTAAAATGACCAAAAATATTTTAAAAACTTAAAAAAAAAGTGTGGATAGTAGAAAGGGTGTATGTATATCAATCATGTAAAATTAGGTCTAGTCTGACTAAACTTAAACCCAACTCGAGATTCGATTTTGTTCACTATTATGTTGTTCACTAGTGTCCGACTAATACTTTTTGAGAACATGAATATATAATAACATTGTCGACCATTTTTTCTAAAACAAATCTTTAACCTTTTCAATTACGCTCAGAAGAACAATAGGTGGACAAGTGAGCATTCAGAGTAGAACAACAGGTCACAGTCGAGTTCGGTTGACAGGTATTCGTTCTACAAAATTACCTGCAAAGAAAGACAGATTGAATCTGGATCAGTCTGCTTTTGACCCGAATTCAGAATGACCTAACCTGTCGCAATCTTGAGCCCCAGGCAAAGTGTCGACTAAGTAAACCCCTAAGTAGCCCAGCTTCATGTACCTTTGCATTTACCAATCTTCCGACGGACATTAGAATCCTTTTTCCCTAACTTGACATGCGTAGGACGCGCCCATTTTCTTGTTCAAAGTGAAAGATTTTAGGGTGACAAGGAAATATATATATATATATATATAAATAGTTTTAGTGGGGGGCATGCATATTAGAATAAAAGGATTCTTCTTCATTGATCCAGAATTAAGTAGTGACCACATGGTGGGTGGTGTTGTGGAAGTGGAGCACCATGAACCCGTCAACAAGAGAAGAAAGTGAAACTTATCAAGACACAAACACACTACACAGGTACAAATACACACACACACACACACACACATATATATATATATATATATATATATATATATATGTGTGTGTGTGTGTGTGTGTGTGTGTGTGTGTGTGTGTATAAAGAAAGAAAATAAAAGACAAGAGCTTGTGAAGGGAAAATTATCTGCACCATTGATATAGTTTTTTAGCGAAGCAGTTATATTATCTACTCAAAGTTATATGTGAAGAGTTGAATTTTTCCAACTTTCTCCTGCAGCTTATGTTCAGGTCACTTAACTAGGTAGGTTAGGGTTTTATAGTTGGCCAGGCTCTGATAAGCTACTAACTCATGAAGAAGAGTTTGAGTTTATCAGAGTACACCCCTGTTCGGTTCAACTGGCTTATTTACCAACCCTAGATCTCTGCTTCATCCTTGTACAAGCTGCACTGTGTAGTATTTTTCACATATTCTTCAACTCGCCTGTTACCCAACATAAGTTTCCTTCCCCCAACGTTTTACTGTTTTCCCTAGAGCACAGTGTGACACATTTACATGTGGTAGAATGTAATCTTGATGCTTATTTACCAAACTGAGCAATAGCTAGTTATTATTCTTGTTGTTGTTGTGATGAAGAAGATGATTATGAATAACCCTCTTCGAGCTTCGAGGTAAACGTACTCAAGTGAAGTTATGACCACCATGTCTTGAGTAGCTTAGCCGCTGATGTGGGTTCACCTTCGAGCATCGGCTGTCAATGCCTTGTGCAAGGGGCACAATGGTTGCAGCACAGCTATTCTTTAAACACAGTCGAGTTCAACTTTGGGTACTAATGTTGAAAGACTTGGTCACTGGATTCCGAATGCAAACATCTGAGCCCATGCATTAACGCAAAAGCGGGAAGAAGAAACACATTATTGTATTGGGAATGATGGATAACTTTTATCTCCTCTTTGAGATATGGTGCCGTGGATTGACAATTAGAGGAACCAAACCCTTTAATCGTACTTAAAATTTTGTTAATAATCACATATATATGTGTGTGCGTGTCCACTAGCTCACACACACAGAGAGATGGAACGTAGATGTTGTTTATTCTTTTAGAAGGGAAAACTTATCAGCCGAATGCAAATTAATGATAAGCTAAAATCTCTCTCTCTCAAGCTCGTGCAAGTTGTTGCAGGTTGATGGGGTAAACTTCGTCGAGAGATTGAGAGGTGTAAGATTTGGTAGCGAGGATCAAATTGGCAGCCTCCGTCGGATGGAATGCATCCCAGAATACGTAAACGTTTCGATCATCGCAAGGCTGCTGTAAGGGAAGGCACGTGATCTGGCCGTTGTTTCTTCCAACTCCACAGCAACCTTTGTCTATCGCCGAAAATCCTGCACATTTCATAGAACGTTATGAATTAGTATATAAAAGCATGACCTTCTTGCTTGGTATTTAATATAACTTCTTGCATTACTTATGACATCTACAGAACATCTAAGAATCCATGAAGCGGAACCCACTCAGCCCAGTTGGATTGATTTTGGTTTCAATTTGATTTGTACACAAACCTAAGTTTATTATCCTTAGTTCTCAAATTTCATGCTCTTTTTCAGAATTTTTAAGATCCGTATGCGTGTATAAGTGTTATATATATATATATATATATATATATATATATATATATATATATATATATATATATATATATATATATGTGTGTGTGTGTGTGTGTGTGTGTAGAGAGAGAGAGGATGGTGCTTCCTCAACTGAGCATGATGCTCAATCCATCATTTTTTATGATTCAACCACTTCAAGTATTGACCACCACTCTACCACTTTTCACTATTCATCCACTAGTTATAAGTGTTTCTACCGGTTAAGACATCAATACCATCGCAAAAATAACCTTAACAATCTATTTATATATATATATATAGATAGATGGTTCTCGTTGTAGCAGTAGTTGCCTTGACTAGTGAAAGAAAGTTTGGATAATAAAAGAGTAGTGGAAGGTAGTCGAGGACAGAGGTTGACGGTTGAAATTGTGGAACCATGTGAAATGACAAACTGAGCACACACACACACACACACACATATATATATATATATATATATATATATATATATATATATAATCCTAAATACAGTAACCAAAAAAGAAACTGCTGAATAATGGTTCCTTAAATCTATTGATTGGTTTTGGTATCAGAAATCATGACTCCTGTTAATTGGATGTAGTTTTTAAGATTATAGATTAGGTTTAATCCATCATGCCGACATTTTGGACTCTTCATATGGTTTAATCAGCTTGGCTGGTACAAGCTTGTTTCGCAAAGTGATATATACATGTGTGTGTATATACAGTTTTTTACGTATTGCTATAAGACCATGTTATCCCAACTAATGGCATGATGGTTTGATACATGACTTAGAAGATGAACTTTTTTATAATGAAATTCACGCGTTAAACTTATGCTTTTAATATTACTAGGAGCTCTTTCCAACTCATTTAATTGTGTCATATTTGGTTCTTGTTCATCTTGGCTTAAATCGAGTCAAACACCTACAAGATTTTGATCTGTTGAACGAACATATATATATATATGTATATATATATATATATATATATATATATATATATATATATATATATATATGTATATATATAATATATATGTATATATATATGTATATATATATATGTATATAGTGAGAGAGAGAGAGAGAGTGGTACCATAATAGGCAGCGTTGTCAAGGATGTCTTGGAAGGCAATATAGGCGTTGAAGAAGACGAAGTATGCGTCAGGCATGCCGCGGTTGAAGCGGTCAACCAGCGACCTCAGCCCGTTGTTGAATATCATCACCGCCCTGTTGATCCTTCCTACGCACTCACTCCCATTCCTACTCAGCCTTGACAGCTCGTATGGTATGCACCCGATTTGCCCGATCCCCGTCACCACAAACTTCTTTGCTCCCATATTGTACAGCGACTGTGTCAACCCCAGGCGAGCGTGTACACATGAATGTCATCAATTTAGTTATCATAATTAGTCAAATGTTCTTCATCTAACCAATGAATAGAATCTTACGGAACAGTTTAGATTCGTAAATAGGAGGGTGCCCCACCGACACACACACACATCTTCATCTAACCATGTGTGTGTGCGTGTCAAGAGTGTGCGTCTGTGCTAGGGTCTTTCGGCATCCTTCCAAATCTTGATCTCTCGATTAGGAGAGGTTAAAGGTTCAAATTAAAAAATTTAAAAGGACAACTTTTAAGTAAGTGCCTGTGTTTTCCTACTTTGTATAACTTTTTATTATTTTAATCTATACCGAAGACGTGATGGCTATTTATACATACATATATATGTGCACAGGAATTCCCCATTTTAACCTATCTTGCCATGAATTTACTTTTAACTGCCTCGAGTACTTTATTTTCTTTTTAGCTGCCTGACCAATGTTGAAGATACTAAACCACCTCCTAACTTCATTTGGATTGCTTATTTTTGTCCAATTATTTCTTCACCTTTTCATAAGAATATTTAGTCACATCACAAGAAGCCAAAATTTGAAAATCGGAGAAAACATATAGGCAAGGGTTGAAAACATGGGCTATAATACAATGCCATGGTTAACATTGGGCTACTCTCCCACGTTAAAATTCAGATCAAATTTTTTACTTCCGAAACTTTCGACGTTATGAGTATGAGTGGGGATCTCACAAGCGTGTTGGATTCGATATATATGTATATATATAAGAGAGAGAGAGAGAGAAGAAGAAGAAGGGAGAACATACGGTGAGTTGGATGGAGTAGTCGTGAACGAGGGAGGCAGCGTAGGTTGTTGGGGTGAAGTGGGTGCTGGTGTCGTAGATGTCTGTCATGAAGTAATTGTTGAGATAATCGTTGCTTCCCATCCCCACATGGAATATGCACCTGCTCAGCAGCTCGGCCACAGCGCTGTCGTTGCCTCTAAACATACTCTTCAGCTGCCTCACCGTCCTTGCAAAGTTAGCCACTTGCTGGTTCATCGCTAAACGATCTCCCTGTACATATACAACTTATGTCCATCATCTTTTAGAAAAACATGACCAAGCGAACCTGAACTTGTTCTAAAATAGCCATTAGAGCGAGTGAGAGAGCTGACTTATCATTGTCGGATAATTGAAAAGCTTTATCACCGGTAAAAGAATAATAATCACAATGATTTACAGAATTTTGACCTTTCACACACACAGACATATATATATAATAGATCGAGAGAGAGAGAGAGACCAAGTTCATGCCAGTTTCATCCCTTATTCCAGCTGCACCTGATGCATAGTTCACCCCGCCGGGCAAGTCTACGTTCCGGGCCTCTGCATATGCCGGTATGTACCGTCCAAAGCCAAGAAATTGGGCTGCAAAATAGTTCCTCATGCTTACTTCTTTTTCTCATGAGATTCAAATAATGCACGAGAAGAGTCAGTGAGTGAGTGTATGTGTGGGGCGGGCACAACATGCTTGCATAAAACATACTTGGCACCATTACTCTACATGCCCAAGTTTGTAAACCAGTTTGCATGTGTTTGACATGATCTTGCGATTAATAGAGACCAAGTTCATTAACTCCATGAAAGCTCATGAACTTGGTTCCGCCATTAACTGACTAGTTGCAATTCAAGCATGGTGCAGACCTAAGAAGTCAACAGTGGTCCGGCCATTGGTGAACCTTCCTGTGCTGCCCTCGGCTAAGTCGATCCCATATGGAATGTAGTTGGCTCTAGCCAGAGTCAGAAGCCCATTGTTGTTGCCATTGTCGACGAGGGAGTCGCCAAATATGAACAAACAAGGTACTTGGGGGCCTGCAGACCTTGCCTCAGCCAGAACAACCAGACCGAGACCCATAAGCACCACAATCGAAAGATCCATTTTTCAAGTCACCAAATGTAAAACAATGAAACACCAATAGCTATTGGGAGCGCTGAAGTGCATAGAAAGAGAATTTATAGAGCCAATAAATTTGAATGCATAAAATAATGAATTATTTAATTCAACCAAAAAGGAATAGAACAAAGAGCGAAAGCAGATCTAGTTTCTCGATGGGGTGTCTAAATGTAGAAGCTGTGACTTAAAGCTCGTGAGATATAGAGGTGGTTCATGTTTTTCATTGATTGGGCTCATAAATAAGATGGATATGGATTGGGCTCATAAATAAAATAGAGAGAGAGAGAGAGAGATGATGCAGGACGGTGAAAGGAGGCTTATTATGTGAGGTAACTTTTATTTCTAGAAAAAAAAGGAGGTATGGTGACATCTAAAAGGTGCAGCCTGGGCTCAGCCAGCCGATCCTAGTTGGTACCAGCCTTTTGAGTGAGCTCTGCAGGGTGGGTGATTAGAAAGCTGGCATTTTGCCAAAGTAATCGATTCCTCCGTTACAGGTCTCCCGTCAACCTTTTAAGTGATTCAATAGTCTGACGGACAGGTATTAGTGGTGTATCTAGGAATCTTTTTGGGGTGAGTGCACATATATTTTTTATATATATGATGGCGGATCTAAGAATTTTTTAGGTTTCACCTGCACTTCACCCTAAATTGGATTCGCCAGTCTCAAGTAGCCAACCCATCCCACCAAGGTGGACAATGCCACCCCATGTGGGGGGCAGGCTGGATTTTATTTGTGACACGAGACAGGTAAGGGACGGGTTTAGGATATACCCGCTTGGGGGTACTTATATATGCAATAATCAAACAATTAAAAAATAAATATAGAACGCGAACCCTAAACTCATTTGGTTCTTTAAGTCAAACTAAAAAAACCTTTGTGTTTGTGTGGTTTCTTTGAACAGATTATATATGTATTTGTATTGATTGTGATCAACTGCTTGCTTTATTTTTAAAAAGAAAAGGAAAAACATTAGGCAAGTGCAGGTTGGGTAGGGCGGGATTGAGTCCTGCAAGTCATGAGCGGGTAGGGTGTCCCAAACGGTACCAAGTCCATTTCATGCCTATATTAACTGATTACCTCTGCTCACGCACACACACATATGGCGCATTCTACTTGATGGTTCAAAATCGGATGCGATGTTTTTAACGTTGACAAACTTCCCGGTTTCACCACACCAGGAAGGAATAACGCACATTGGAAAATTAGTTTTGGTACAACCTGTTGGTTCTTGTGGACATGGAGAAATGAGAGCATCTGGGATCCCTAATTTGCGTTCCCAAGGTGCCCTGAGAAAGGAATTGAAGCATATGTGGTGTCAACTAATAAGAAGGTCATCAGAGAGAAAGAGAGGAAGAAGAAGACAATCGCCCAGTACGGGTTGTCCAAAAGTGAATTTTGATGGTTCATGTTGGTGACCCCAAATCTAGTTCAGCCATTCAAGCCGAGGCATGAGGAGCTCCATTCATTAGAGAATACAATCTTCAAGGGCGTGTTTGACTCCTGATGTCAGGACTCTAGTACTGTATTATTCTAGGCTAGACCCACATGGACTTATAATCATGATTTTGACGAACCACGATTTTATGTTAGAACTTATGTTTGAGTAGAGAGAGCACCTGGAATTTCGTGCAAAACAAATGAGTCCAGCTCTTCTTCTCGATTGCATGAAACAACACAACGGCAACAACGAATTCTGAATTTGACAGTCGAGATCCTCTAGACTGCATGAAACCCTTCCACAACAACAATGAGTTCGGAGTTTGATGCACAACAAAAACTTTAAATTACAAGCACCAAAAATCAAGTTTTCGAGAACATAACCCCTTTGTTTAACCAAAACATTAATTGAGGAATGGATTCATGCTATATATTTTCAGCATTCTTGGTTCTTCAAATCCATCGCCTCAGTTAATGTATTCACGTATCTTAAATCCACTGACTACACCGTTCACCCTGGTCTTAGGCGGACTCACTACTCTCCCTGGATGAACATTGCAGAGGAACCCTCGACATGTTAGGGCTAGTAAACGAAGCCCAACGGACTGAAAAGGAGCTATTTCATGGTCGTTTCCTTCGTTTTACGTATTCATGTTTGGCTCATCGCCTCTGAGTCGAGACGAACATGACCCAGAACGAGCTGAGTTATAGAGCTGAAAACAATGCTCTCCTTCAACATAAAATGCGACTGAAAATTTTCTAGATTGAAATTAAGCCTACTTTTTATACTTTCTGGTAAATTGAAGGCTTCAATCATTAAATTGCATAACTAAACAAGACACAGACAAGCTTTGCCAAACATAAAACGCATTGCCATGTACTTTACTAAAGGAGCTTACGAGATGTGACACAACCAAACACACATTGTTCATGTTCAGCTCTGCATTCAACTCATGTCCACTTTGGTTGAATTGCAAAGCGAACTTCAATGAGCTCATCACAACCTGAACTGAGCCAACCACGGGCAACTCGGTTTATTTACAAGCCCTACTGGGGCTCCATATTTGCACCACCTCATTCTGGAAGTCCCCATCCAAACAATGTCACTTTGCAGAATTTACAAAAATCAAATGCAAGTTGTCCAAGCATATACACAAGTACATTCAGTTTCCTAAAAAGCACAAGCGAATTAAGAAGTAATAATATCTTGAGCTTCATGCGGTCCATCAATCAGGGACATAGACCACAGGAGATCAAAATAAATACAATTAGTAATTAACTGCAACAACTGCTTTGCTGCTGTTGAATAGGCCGCCCTTTGATTTGAACCGAACTTGGAGGCTTGCCTGAACCAGTCTGGTTTGCCATCCTGTGAAATTCATACAAAAGACAAAAAAGGCGTAGCACTTGGATGAACTGCAGATCAATATATTGACTATGTTCTCAGCTTCATAAAGGAAAAGAAAAAGTTGGGAATTCATACATAAGACAAAAAGGCTTAGTACTAGGATTAACTGCAAATGAGCATGTTGACTATGGTCTCAGTTTTGTCCAAGATCTCTCTCTCTCCCCGTGTGTGTGTGAGAGAGAGAGGGAGAGAGAGGGGCATACATACACTTCTGGAAAACATTGTCAGCATAGCCTTAACCAATAAAACACATGCATACATGTATTCAAAGACATGCATACACACACAGACATATATATATATATATATATATGAAAAATCAAATATGCTTAACATGTTATATACTAGCCATGTCCTTGAAAATATCAATCATGATAGTTGAGTACAAATATTAAAGAAAGCAAAAAGTACACATGCACTTAATTCCCATGTGAACTTTTTGCTTTTAAATTAAACCATCCATCTCTTCAGGTGGATTATTGAAATTTCCAAGGATGGGTGAACATATTAGACTCTCTCTCTCTCTCTCTCTCTCTCTCTCTCTCTCTCTCTCTCTATATATATATATATATATATATATATATATATATATATATATATATATATTATTGCTGCAGATAGTGCCAGGCAAGAAACCATGACTGGAATGCCTCGACATATCAATCAAAGTATCAAAGTCTGATAGACAAGCAAACAAGGGCAATTTACCTCCTCTTAATTTCTCCAGCCATTGTCAGGAAAGCCTGCTCAACATTAATGGAGTCTTTGGCGCTTGTTTCAAGAAATGGGATTCCAAGCTCATCTGCGAAAGCCTGAAGTTAAATAAAATTATGTCAAAATTTAAGCCTCAAAGGGATTGGCATTAACTTCAAGGAAAACAAAAGAAATCTGTTTCTCTAGCAAGCAAGTATAGTTTGATTTGGTTCTTGAACTGCACAAGTATGCACGTACGCTAAGCATGCTGACAAACACGTATTATATGTGTGCCTCTGAGGAAAAGTAACCAAAGTTACATGAAATAATTTGAACACAAGAAAAATTACCTTCGCAGTTTGTGCATCTACAACTTTGTTCTCCACCAAATCGCATTTGTTTCCAACAAGAAGCTTACATACACTATCACTTGCATATCTGTCTATCTCATTGAGCCACTGCTTGACATTGTTAAAGCTCTCTTGCTCCGTAACATCATAAACAATCTGCATAAAATCTAAAACAATTAATGACCAAAGGCAGAAAGGATGTAAGAAAAGCACATAAGAGACAGAGACAGACAGAGAGAAGACAGACAGAGTACAGGATGACATAGGACGGATCAGTTAAATTGAAAGAGAGGAAGTATACAGGAGCAGACAGTTGAAAATTCCTAAGTTGGAACAAGAATGGTGACAAATGTCTTAACTGAGATACTTAAATGGGTGTCAAGCAATTCTTCATGTAACAGAAAGATGGAGATTGATAATTTCCCAAAAATATGGAAGCTGTTGTATGCTAACAATAGAGCAAGGATGCCAAGATACTAGAGTTAGCAAGAGATAGATTTCAGGCCAGAGCAAATGAGCAATGAATCTGATTATCATCTGCTCAATGAGCATTTCTGGCTTTGGGATCTGATGTGAATGCATATCTAAACTTGTGCATAACAAAAGAGACATACTATATCAAAGAAAAAATATCAACTCACATTCACTACAAGCATTGACTCTAAGAACGGGCATGTGTGCATAGCACACACAATATTAGAAACGACTTGCCAGCTACAATAAAGCCAGAACAATAACTATAAAACAGACAATTAAAAACCTAAGTCAAGCAACATATAATATACAATTTTAACTTGCATAGAAACTGCTAAAGATTGACTGAGACCTTTCAGAACCAAGTAACTTATACTCAAAATAACCAGGCATTATATAAATAGTTGGGAAAGATGGTGGCAAACAAGGAGAGCGAAGGAAGTTACATGAAATGAAAAGGAGATAAACCAACTAAGATAAATAACCCTTGTTATGAACACATTTTTGCCCCATAAGAACTGAGCACACATCCATGATCAGGTAAATTGGAAGCCAGATCAAAGAAGACTTACAATGATCCCATGGGCTCCTCTGTAGTAGCTGCTAGTTATAGTTCTAAATCGTTCCTGGCCTGCAGTGTCCCACTAATGAAGGGTAAAATATGAGTTCAAACTGAATTGAACATCACAGGTAAGTCTATTGAGTCTTGACCAAAAAAAAAATCGCTTCAGAAGACATCATGTGCAATAAGAATGAACAGAAAAGAGAGAGAGAGAGATCACTGATATTTTTCCCATTTAACTAGAACCAGTTCACTAAATGTGATGATGTGCAAGACTGTAGTAGTAAATGTCATGACAAAGTCAAATACGCAAAAAGTGAATGGTTTATACTACCGAGTACCGACAAAATCATTTGATGATATTACTCTTTGTTGGCTGAGAATTAAGAGTTCTTTTTCTCTTTAGGGAATTGAAATATTCAAACGAATTCGGGCAAAAGAGCTTTAATCAATTGTTCTAAACTTAGAATATGAACTTCAAGGAACGGTTTCCTGATTTCTCATATTTACGCTTTCAGATACCAAAGGAAACCAGATAAATGATAAAAAAACAATTCCAACAAGCCTAGGTTATGTCTTGTTAGGGTTACAACCTCCCTAAAAGCACAAAAGCTTTAGGTTCCAGTTTCTTGATTTCCCTTTCTAGAAGAAAGGATATCTATTCAGTAGTAATAATGCACAGTAGCTTTAAAGATCACATACACATGTACATGGTTCAGTTGGCCACTCAATTTGGTGAGAAAGGTAAAAAGATCAGCAGCAGAGGAGGGGGGGGTATCTTATGATATGGCTTGTTGCAATGCAAAATGATGATGATCTGGATATCAATATAAATTCAGATACCAATTTTGTGATGATATACGAATACCTTATGTTATAGAGGAACATGGTTTTGTTAATGCCAAATTTAGACTTTTCAGCCATCTACTAGCCCATATATCCTCCCCCTCCCCCTTGTTTCTTTCATTTATCGACATTCTTAGAAATTCCTACAAACTCATCCCTCTAAATCACTACCTAGCAGCAATTGTTGGTTATTTCTAGCTCAAGTAGTCAGAGTGGATAGACTCGACAAATCATGCATTGTCCTCCAATACCTTCGCATACTCTCTTCCTGTACTGAATGTTACTTGCAAGCAATAGCAATTTCCTTCAATGAGAAATGTGCAAACGAAAGATTTGTAATTCTCTATACTCGTGGAAGAATGAGCTATGGCTTTTCCTTCCCAAACGATATACACAATAGAAAGATTTAACGAGCAAGATGTCTTTTGCGTACACTGTGCTCACAAAAACCCCAAAGAAGATGAAATCTTAACCATCTTCATGTTCAATTTTTGAAACTTCACGAGCTGGTAAAGGATTTCTAAGAAGTTTATACAAAAAGAACCTTATTGAAGTACATTTCTTGCCACCCAAGTTTCTTCCATTCCCATCCAGGATCAGGCCTGTGAGGATTCAAATTCTTGCTCCCTTTGGATTGAGTTCATATTCCTATTGCCAAGCTAAGAGTTTTCTTCTTCTTCTCAAAGGTTGACAGGGTGATCACTCGTCTCTCAACATACACCATGCTTCCTTTTTAATAACTTTTAATTTCCACACACAAAATTTGTACCATCTATTGAACCAGTCAATCCTACCCTTAACCATGCCTTTTCCCACGTTAAGCAAGGCCAGTTAGAATCTGCAACACAAGGACTTCCTAGAAGGTCACCGTTCTCATACTAATTTTGCAAAACACACTTTTAGAGTTCTCACATCATGTGGTGTATCAATATTAGGAAACCCTACCTCTTAGCAAAAGATCCAATAAAGATTTATTTTATTGGTCTTCTACCTAGCACAATCCTTCTCCTTTATTCAGGCTTGGTGTGAGGGTGAAGTTTCACACTACGACTACGAGGAGTTTATCAATTAGTCATTCGGACTAGTGTTATCCGTATCGCACTGTATCGTACGATATGGTGCGATCCATATCGTATGATACAGGTTATCGTACCATATCGTACGATACGCCCAATTTTTTTTCCAATTTTTTTCAAGTTTCAGGTTTCTCTTCGCCTCTCGAAGGCATCCTCCGATATGCTTGTTTGGGATTGCAAGTTGTGTATGTAATATGTAAATTCGGGTTTATAATTTCATTTATTGAATAAGAATAATTTATGAACAAATAAAAATTATGACAAAATCATTTCCCTTTCTGTTGCCAACTTTTAAGTATATTTCTGCTACCAATTTCTAATTTCATGAAATCGCAAACAATGAAGAACAATTTGGTTGTCTCGGTTCATTGAGTGGGCATTTCACAACTTCACTATTTTAGGGTTCACCTTACATGACTTCCATTGAGTTGAACATGATCAATGTGTGTGAGGCTTAACTTAGTTTGTGAAGTGAGAAATGGAGCTCAAGTATTAGTTAAAAAGCTAGTCTCCAATAAGAGAAAAAGGAGATATCATCAAGTAACAATATCACATCACTGAGGTATCATAGACTCAATAATCAAAGAAATGGAGCTCATCATTTTGCTCACATATGAAAATTAGCAAATATGAAAACTACACTTACAAAGATAGCAATTTGTTAATTTTGATATATTAGATGAGTGGATTATGAAAGATAATGAAAAAAATGCACTCCTAACTGAAGAAGATATTGCATGGATTAATTTGAAAGGAATGCAACAACATCATGAAGGAGATGAAGATTTTGATTTTGAAGAAGAAGGTGATGAGAAACTTTGAATCTTCATCAAGGAGAAGATGAAGATTATTTAGTTAATGATCATGATACAAATTTAATATATGTAAAATGTAAATGTATTTCATTTTTTGCTTCAAAATATGTAAATTTGGATGCAATTGTTCAATGTTGAATGCTCAATATGTACTAAACTTTGCATTATATGGATTCAAAGAAATTACCAGATTTTTCCTAATTTTTTTCTGATTTTTTAAATATTTTTCTATTTTTTTTAATATTAAAGTATGATACGATACGATACGCCCGTATCGTGGAGCCCAACGATATGCGATATGATACGCGTCAAACAACACTGATTCAGACAATAAACCAAATGAAATCAGAAACAATCTATAACAAAAGATCCATTTTCTATTGATTCAACTCGTCAAATTATACAAACAGCTAGACAGCATGGTTGCAGCAAGATAGAAAATCCAGCATGAACCACAAGCCTTGTACATCTAAGGAAAACATGCGAACCAACCAACACCTACACATTGAATTGACACATTATTCTAAAAACAGTGTACCATAACATCAACGGGAACAATCTTATTATATCCAATATGACATGTTGGAATGCAACCAAACCAAAGACAAAAAGAAAAACCGTGAGCCAGTAATTGGAGTCGGCTTCACCTAGCAAAACAAGGCAAATAAACCCGCACCAGGCATGTTCATGTCTTGTTTTTCAACTGAAGATCTTGTTGTTGGGTTTGTCAGCTCATTTGAGCCCAAGAAGAAAAGAAACCGAACAGATCTGATTCTAGGGTTATTAATCCAGAAGTATCCAAGTATTATCCATGATTCAGATATGATTCCAGCGATATCAATAACCGAATCGTTGCAGTTGAAAACTTTAAAACCAAATCTCTAGCTAAATTGCTCTTTTAGATCATCCACAGACAACCAGAAAATCATTAGGAAATGTAATCACAATCACTTTACTAAACCAAAGAAGAAAATGAGATTATGATTTTCTTCTTAATTACTTACAATCTGAAGCATGATCGTTTTCCCATCCAATTCTATTGTTCTGATTTTCTGAAATTCCCAAAGAAAAGCGAGATCAGAAACAAAAAACATAAGTGACGACAATTATTGCAACAAGATGGCAGTATCAATAAGTACTAAGAAATTACAAATACTAGCAAAAACAATAACGTAATATTTATTCGAAAAGAAAAACCCAAAAGGATTAGCAGAATTTCAACTCACGAAATCCACCCCAATAGTGCTGATGTAGCTGTCTACATAAGAATCATCCTGGAATAAGGAAAGGTAATAATTACATGTAACAAAAAATTAGACCAATCCGAAGAACCCATTTCTCCAAAACAGAAAGAACCAGAAATGAAGCAAAAAGACCCTTAAAATCGATCTTACGGCGAATCTGAGAAGCAGGCAAGATTTCCCGACGGAAGAATCTCCAATCAATAGCAGCTTGAAGAGGTAATCGCTACAAAACGGGTCGCAAATCCCGCGTTAATTCAATCGATGCGAAATGTAACGAAGCAAAAAGAAGATCAAGAGAATCGAATTTTTGAAAGATAATAATAGAAAACTTACTATTCGTTGCTCATTTCCTAGATTTCGGTTGGACTCGAAAGAGGTAAATGAATGACTCAAGAAGAAGAAGGGAGATATGCTTCTTTTGGAGAATTTCAGGGTGGTCGTCCCGAAGCAAAACGTTCCCCCCAATATCGCTAACCTCTGCACAGATACGATTACTACAAGCGGTTGAGGTTCTCTCGTTTTCCAATGTTACCGATATCCTTTTCAGTCAATGACATGTGAACCCCCCTCGAAACTGCATTGGTGGATGCGGGTCTTGAACCAGACCCATTTCGTGGAATGAGAACCCTCCATCTTCTATATAATGGGCCTGACCCAACCCTGGGAAAATGGGGTGCTGAGTCTGGATTTTCCTGCCCATTTTTTCAGCCAAGCCTGGCCCTGGATCCGAGTTGGGCCGGACAAGGCTGTTAAAAGAAGGATATATATAATATATAGGTGTATAAGAATTATATATATATATATATATATATATATATATATATATATATATATATATATATATATTGTATAAGAATATTATATATAATTAATAATATAAATAAACAAATATGTATATATGTGTGTGTGAAGAGTCTAGATTTAGGAAGCCTACAAGAAAAGAAAACAGAAAAAACATCATAATAGTTTAATCCTTGAGATGAATTTAGTGCGTAGAAATTTGATTCAAATATTTCATTAATCATGTCAATCGAACATAAAGATGATGGGTTTTGTAGTTCTCTATTTTATGAGTTCTTTAAATCTAGTCTCTCTCTCTCTCTTTTTCTGAGACATATGTAGCATAAACATTAAGATATAATCATAGATATTGACCTAACAAATTCTAGCATATGAAAATTGTTGGCCGAATCGACATCTCTAAACGTTATTGGACATCATAGTATAAGGGCGCAAGTGACATCATAGTATAAGGGCGCAAGCTACTTGAACTCTTTTCAAACTTCTGGCAAACTTGACTTGGGCATCTTGCAAGCCTAACCAGCCTTGTAATATTTGTTTATATTTCAGAAGGTTTATATATTTGGATGAATCCTAATTTATTCTCAATGAGATCGATATTGAGCTGGCCTTAATCAAGTCAATCTTGGTCGAACCAAGTTCACATAAGGTGTCGAGTTGTGCTTGCTCAAGCACAAGCACAAGCACAAGCCTAAGGACCGGAGCTCGTTCAAGCTTGTGATGATTATTTTCTTAACAGTACTAGTCAAACTTGCTCGTACTCGAGCTGGACAAAGCTCAATTACACCAAGTGAGATCAGATGTGAATAGTATACTATTTATTTTAGCAAATAACTTCAACAAAGCAAGTGTAATAAATAATGAAAAAAGAACCGTAATCATATTATGTCGCTTTGCTTTCAAACCATCCGAGGCCTCTTCAAACAATTGGCCATCGAAATTTTAACAAGTAGCGCACGAAAGCTTCAGCCTTTTAGTAGATACTGCGAAACGAGAGTGCAACTAAGGGTAGCAAATCAGGTTCAACCGGCCGGGTTCAAACGCAGGTCGAAATGATCCTTTTTTATATATATATATATATTGTGTGTGTGTGTGTGTGTTGGGGGGGGGGGGGAGAGAGAGAAAATTAGTTCGCATGTCAATCCAATTCTATTCTTTTAAAAAATCTCTACCTTTTTATATTGAGGATCCAAGGTTAAGATTTTTAGTTAAAAAGCAAATAGTATATTTATTATATGTACAAAAAGTATCAAGATACTTTTTTACTTTTGAAATTTAAATCTCAACTACTGATCGAACGGTTGAGATTCTTGAGAATGTTTAAGCATAGATTTATAATATATATATATATATATAGTGATTGGATCGTATACTGTTTTTTCAAAGGCTCTTACAAATTTTGAAATTTTACTCATCCCACTCAAAAGTAATGGGCGGCTAGGTGCCAATGTGAGTAGGATCCAATTTTTTTCTATTTTATATATAATGATTGGATACTGTCTACACTAACATATGCTCACTCATTACTTTTGAGTAAGATGAGTGTAATAAAATATCATTCATATTTTTCAAAGTTTTATAAAAAAATTTGAAATTATATTCATACCACCCAAAAACAATGAGTGAGAATGTTAGTGTGAGGAAATCCAATTTTCCTATATATGTATATATACAATAAATGCACACACCCATAACATTTCAATCTTTAAGATCAATTATTAAGTTTTGAATTAAAAATAAAAAATTACTGGTACCTTTTGAAGGGTGCACTAGTGTTATTTTGCTTTTTTTTTAAGATCTCAACAGTTAATCTCAATAATTGAATGGTTAAAATCTTTAAGTAAATTTGAGCATATAAGAGTGTACACATGGATTATGGTTAATTTCTCTCTCTCTCTCTCTCTCTCTCTCTCTCTCTCTCTCTCTCTATATATATATATATATATATATATATATATATATATATATATATATATATATAGTGGTCGCTACTCAATCATTTGTTTTGCATGGTTTCACCAGTTCTATCACTGATTACATTTACCATCTTTCACTATTTTTCAATTATCCAAAACAAGTTGTTGTCACCGTTAACATCACTTTAAAGACTTAAATAATTGTATTTGTATGTGTTTTTTATTTTCCAGGTGGTTTTGATGATGGTAGTGGTAATTTTGGCCAGTGATGAATGATTTTGGATGGTAGAGGAATAATAAAAGGTGATGAACATTGTGTCCAATAGATGAACTAATAGAAGTATGCAAAACAAGTGATTGAACATCTTGCTCAATAGGAGTAAAATATACATAGGAAAAATGTGAATGCATAATGTCTTTTAGTGCATAATCTTATAAACATCTTCATCATTTGATTTTTGAGATCAATAGTAAAAATATTTTAATAAGATCATGCAATTTAAACATTATGCATTACCCTCTCTTTCTTTCTCTTATATATGCATGTGTGTATGTGTGTTTGCGTGTGTATTCCGATGGGCTTTAGGTTGCTTTGGGACATACCAAGATTTTGGATCTATGAAGGATACCTTTGCAAAATGTCAAGAGTTACATCTTGTTTGGTGGTGTTCTTTAAAGTGGAAAGAAGGGTTGCCAAAGTTCCATGATTGAAATAATTTTTAGTAGTTTTATTAGGCGATCCAACACCATTGAGTTTGTCCAAACAAAATGAGCTCTTCAAACTACTTGAATTAGTACAAGCTTAAACTCCATGCAATGCAAGCGAGGGCCCATAGGCTCTTTTTCATAGTCTTTCATCATATTCGGGCAGGCCATTGCAACATGCCCCAAGGGGGCAAATGCAACAACCCATGGCTTGAGGAAAAACTCATGCATAAATAAATGTGTGGCAATAAACTAGAAGCGAAGTAAACATAGTCATGCTTTATGGGGTGGATGAGAGGAAAACCATTTGGCTAAACCTCCTCTAAACACAATGATGTGGAAACCAAGAATCATATAGAAAGAAAGCCATTTATTGGTGTCATTCTCGATTTCTTTCTAATAACCTTATTATCGTTTTTCTACGTACATCTTTTGTATATATTGATGATAACCGCCTAATATTCGAATCATATAACCTAATGACTCTAGTTATTGCTTGCTAATATATACCTTTCAAATTTAGTGGTATCTTCTTATCACATATAGTACCTTATGCACTTCCTTATTTTAACTAACTTGTATTAATTATATGTATAATGTCTCCAACAATTTTTCCAGCGTTTTGAAAAACTAATCTTAGGTATTTAAAAATTTTCTTGTGAAAGGTATAATGCATGTCAATATTAATTTTTATAGCATCTAAAGTAACCAAATGATTAAAGTTACATTCCGTATATTTTGTATTTATTCTATTATGTCAAAAGCCTTTACTTTATAACATGTCTCTCCATAATTTCATTTTTTTGTTAACTTTTTTCTTTATACTCATCCACTAACACAATGTCATCCACAAATAACATACATCAAGGTACTTTATTTTAAATATATTTTGTTAACTTAACCAATATAAACTAAATATTGACTTAAAGTTGATTGTTGATGTAATCTAATATTAATTTTAAAGAAATTTGCATTCTTTTATAAGTCTTGCATATGTTTGTTCATCATCATACATGTTTCTTATAAGATTGATGTACGTCAATGAGATACCTCTCCATTTCAAGGTTCTCCAAAGAATATCTATTAATACTTTATTATAAGTTTTTGTAATTCGATAAATAGTATATGAATATTTTTTTACTTTAAAATATTTTATAAAATGTCTCAATAGTTGAATAGCCGTAATAGTAGATCTTCTTGGTATGAATCTAAATTAGTTTGCTCTTTTACTCTATATTTATTTGAAGTTATATTCAATAATTTTTCCTCATAATTTTATAGTTCATCAACTCTTCATACTCTTCTTTCATTTCTTAAACATCTTTTGGTTTCTTCTTATTAAATATTCTTTTATGCCAAGTGATAATAGTGTCTCTTAAGAGTTTTTATACTTCTATAAGAATATTTTTTGGTCTTACATATTCAACTTTTATAAACTTAAGAGCCCCTATGACTTCATTCTCTTGAATACGTGAGTAGAAATTATGATGTATATATTCTTTTGAGTTGGTTAGCTCTCTTAAGCTAATATTAATACCTATAAATAAATTTTAATATATTTTTGATATTCTCACTTGTCATTAGAATATTCTCATCCTCATCTTTAATGCATTTATAAAAATAAAATATTTAGTTTTCTTATCTCTAGCCTTAACTATCTTAAAAATATTTATTTCATATTCTTTTGAGTTTAATTTTTTATATAAATTCTCCTAAGTTTTGGTTTTTGTTTTACTAATGACATTTTTTGCCTTTTTATAAGCCATTCAAGTTTCAATAGCTTATTGGCATAATGTAATTTGTAACATTTCTTCTTTGTCTTAATTTTATCTTGTACCAATTCACTCTACCTGAAGCTTTTTTTATTTGAGTGCGCCTCCTTTATATTCATCTAACACATCTTATGTCACTTTTTTAATATATTTAATCATATTATTTCATATATCGTAAGTTATATCTACATAATTTCAAGCATCTCCTTAAAGAACTTTCTATTTAAATATATATTTATCTCTGCATATTTTCTTATTTACAAATCCATAACTAAAAGTTGATGATCGGTAGTTAAGTTTTTTCTTAAAATTATCTTTAATCCATACAAAATGATCTATGTAATTTGCTCGGTACATTCATACGACAATAAAATGAGACTAACTTCTTTAGCTATAATATACAAAATGATCTATGTAATTTGCTTGGTACATTCATATGACCAAAAAACGGGACTAACTTCTTTAGCTATAATACCATAGATGTGGAAACCCTCTTTGCAATTGGTTAACTCTAGATGAATGAAAATATAGAGGCTTCTATAATGCATTACTAAAAGAGGACGTTCCACGAATATGCTATAATATCTAAAATTAATAATAATAAATCCGACAAAGTTTTGCGTCCTTTCACATCCAAGCTTAGAACCAGTCATATGAGAGTTAAAAAGAAAGAAAACTTAAATATTTGACCAAATATGTTGCAACAAGTTGACGAAAACTCAGCGAGCGAACGAGGGTTCATGATGGAGGTAGGAGACTCCACGAGAGTGAGACACACATTTGCTTGAAATCAAACAACAAGAAAAATCCTAAATGAAACAAAAACGAGAGGTAAAACCCGAAAGAAGAGAAAAACAAAAAGCTTGTAAGACAGAAATAAGAGAAGGAATAGATTTCTATTCGTGAAAAATCATCAGTTTTGTGAGAAAGAATACGTGGAGAATGAAAGGGTGAGGATAGGAACGAGAGAAAAAAAAATTCTATCTTATGCAAGAGAGATCAAATGGTATAGTTCATTCATCTGCCCGTAGCTTGGAGGATTACAATCATGACTTTTGCTTTCCACTCGCTGCTTTTGCATCAATTGCTACCCATTGTATTTGATTTCTCCCAAGGGTCGGTTGAGTAATAAAATTGTTTCATTTTCCAGTAGGTATTATTAATTCGCTCAGTAGATAACCTTTTCGGTATTTTAATCCCCTCGGATTTCATCAGAATTTCTTCGGGGGCAAAATACTGATAGATGAATCACGTAACGAAGACAAGAAAAAAGTACCTTCTGGTTTTGTCACAATGAGCAAGAAGGTTGCCTGAAACTGTCGAGGGATACGTGACAGTCGCTCAGGACGCTGGCCACAAACGGAGACGAGCGACGAAGAATGGGAAGAGGGACGAGAGGCAAAGAATGAGAACTGGAGGCACAAGAGCGAATGCATGGTGTCGGGGAACACGAGAGGTTGCTTTCGCTTCAAGAACGGACGGCCATCATTTCATCATCTTAGAAACGATGGGTAGTGGTCATCCTTTGAGCAGGGTTCTCTCGTGTGCAAGGACTATGAAGTTGCAAGTGGGACTGCAGACTTAGATTTTCGTTCTGATGCCTTAATTGTTGAGGAGTTAAACGTGTGAAATAAGGACGATATTGATCGTTTACGAAAAATTTCAGCAGACAGGATACGTTAAAGGCCTTCAATTCCCTGTAACTGAGGGAAATCAAAGCGTGCTTTTTCTTTTTTCCCTAGGTGGTTCTTTCCAGACTGCATTTTCATTCAACGAAGGCCCTCATCGATTGCAGCTTTGTACACCCTCTTTTCCATTGAAATCAAATTTTGCGAACGCAACCTCTTAACGGGAAAGCTCTCTCCTTTGCACGGTCCCTCCTACCTATTTTATCAGTCTTTCTCGATAATATTCACTTTTATCCTCGAAGAAAAAAAAAGTAACAAGACGCACTGTCACACATCGAGGCAGCAGAATAGTTTCTAGATGCAAAAGATGTGTCAGAGTCCCTGGTTCAGACCCCGATGTGTGTCCAATAATCAATTAACCCCTAAAGGGTACATTTACAGTGAGGACCACATGAATCCACTTTTGACGAAAAAAGTGAACTCCCTAACGAAATGGTGCGTAAGCAAAACGCCCTGATGAATAAAGTAAAACTTAGGTAAAAGACTTGTCCCTCGCCTAAAAATATTCCATCTCCTCATACATAAATCATAAATTCTTACGAACGGACATCCGTAAATTAAAAAAACATGGCCTCTTTCTACTGTTACGACAGAACATATCCTAAAAGTCAAAACTAATTGTAACTATTCAACAAACTGGGCAAAATTCAACATAGATAGATTCATCTAGAAAAAGGCCACAGCCTAGATCTCTCCATCGTCCGAATCTGGATCACTGAGAGCTTTATCTTCCACTGAGAATCAGGACTGCATTCACTTCTTTTTCTTAGGAGCCCTGAAAGTTAAAGGGAGGGAGTGAGGTTATAGAATTATAGAGAATAAGTACAATAACGTAACCAAACTAACAAAGCAGGAGAGAATTCATACTCTGTAACCGATTGTGATGAAGGTGCCGCTCCAGGACCCTGCACATAAGTTCGATTTTCCTCAAGAAAATGTGGAAGTTGGAAAACAACACAACCATTTCAGATGAATTATTAACTTTAGATTTAGCAATGCAAGAACACTAAATTTTCTCCTACTTGCAAAAACCAAGAGGGTAAGGCCAGCCTTGACCTATATCAGCCATTCACAATCAACCGCTTCGATAACATGTCACATGGGTATGGGTATCGATAGCAGCCCGAATGCAGGATATGCAATTTTTAAAAATCATAGGTGCACGAGCACAGTTACATACAAGTTTATATATTACTAGTACAACTAAGTCTTTTCCCATACTAGATGGGGACAGCTCCGTCGTTTTTTTTTGTTTGTACAAAGCACTATCATAATTTGTAGAATTCATGATAAATAAATTCGATAAAGTTTTAAGCTGGCTATCGGAAGCCTTAACGCAACCCTCCTCCTTTATCCGGGCTTGGGACCGACCATGCAAGGGTGATCCCTTACATGAGTAGAGTTACATACAAGTTTATATATTATTAAATAAAAGTGATAGTAACTCACAAAATTAAAAGGAAGAAAATACTGCTTCCACAAGTTAATTCCTTAATAAAGCAATAATCGGTCATTATTCATGAAGTGTCTCATTGATGTGGCATTGGAAAACAATTTAGACATATTTAAGCATCAGAGTGTCCGATATGAGTGTGGCAACATGGAAGTCAACCACAGGTTGCCTAGTGCCTCTAGCCCTATCAAGAGGATGTTTTGCAGGACTATAAAGCAGGTATCTCTGGCTAAGACAAGTTATGGTCTCCTCACAATTAGAGGATCAAAAACTTTTGGGACGATGAGTAGAGAGTAAATGATTAAGAGATTAACACAGAAAAGCAACAAAACGATACTAAAAACACACCTGAGCAAGACGCTCTTCCCTTCGTGCTATCTTCCTCTCCCTGCTTGCTTTGCTCTTTGCCCTTTTGGCCTCAAACTGGTCCGACAGGGTCTTTTCTCTTGCTTTCTCTGCCTTTGATTTGTGAATGCTCTCCATAAGCACGCGCTTGTTCTTGAATACATTACCCTTGACCTTCATATACATGTCATGGTACATATGTTTGTCAATCTTTTTTGCTTCCCTGTACTTGCGCAACAAGCGTCTTAACACCCTCATCCTTCTCATCCAAAGAACCTTAGTAGGAAGCCTCGCCTCCCTGGTACCCCTACGTTTTCCATAGCCTGAATGCCTGCCCTTCCTCTTTGCCTCCAAAGCTCGCCGAGCCCGAGATCGCGAATGGATCTTTGTTGGCTTTCTTATCACAAAACCATCCTTAACCAGTTTTCTAATGTTTTGCCCTGCAACATAATAAAAGTTCCTCATCAGTAGTATTAAACCAGCACCCTTATAATAGATTAATTCACATTCACACAAAAAACAAGTTCCATAAAATTTATTCATTGGAAACCTTCTTGTCATGAATGAAACTCTGCGACCAAAATGTTAGCCATCTATGTATGTGAACGTTCAGCTTGCAGTACAGAAACAGCAAGAGTCTTCATATTGATAATTAGTATGTTAAAGATCATGATAATTATCCAAACTACCGGGCCAACAAGTACAAACGTGCAATTAATACATTGGTAAATCTATGTTCATTCTTTCCATATCATGTTTGTTTGTAGAAACTCGGGTAACATTCGTGAGAAAAAACTTATAAAGGTCCTGAAAAAACCAAAATAATATCAATCAGCTCAAGAAGGAGCTAGTTAAAGGTTGAGTGTCACACTTCACTAATTTGTTTAGACAAATAGCTTCAATGGTAACTTCTGTTGCATTCAAAGTTGTTTTAGTTACATCTTGAATTAATTCTCCCTTAAGACCAAATAAACTCAAGAAACTTGGGAACAAGAAACATTCAAAAACAAAAAATCCTTCATCAAAATTAAAATGTAAAAGTAAAACCATATATTATTGGGTTGAAATAGTTAGATTGGCAGTTAACTGTTTAGTCAAGATCGGCCACAATAAGCAGCTGCAATTAGAGAGCAGAATTCCAAGCACCCACAGGAATGGTATCATAAAAAGTGACAAATAAGTCTTTCATTTTTTAGATGAATTTATTTTGAATATATGATATTCACCATGGAGTGGAAAACTCACTGGAATTGGCCATGGAAATTTCACTGGTTTCATTTGGGTCTAACCATACTTTTCCCTTGCCGCACTTGAGGACACTAGCAGCTAAGCGCTTCTGTAGTTTAAGTGACACCATGGCTAAACTACAACAGAAGATGAGAGTAGAGTCAGAACACCAAAGAATTCAATCAGCTTGAATCTAGAGTTAGATGTCTCTCTAAGACATTCAACAATAAGAAACTAAAGCATAAGTCAGGCAGATACGAGTCCCCACATGTTCAATATGAAATACTGGTTCCAGAGCTAACAAGAATAAAAGAATAACTTAATCACATAATATGAGAAAAGAATTCCAAGGTGAGTCTCGTGAGCCAAAGTGGCAATTAATCCCAACAAAGGAGCAGAGGACAAGCACTTTAAAGACAACAATACAGTACGTGATTTCAGAACACATCATAAAGTTGTGAAAAACATGGTAGAAAATCTACTGCAATGCATGAATAATCGTAAATGGAAAAGCAAACGCATGAGCGCTAGAATTATAACTATTTTAACAACTTGCAAAGAGGTATAAGTAAAGAATGCACAACAAGAAAAGGACAGGAAAGGGAAAAAATTAGAAACATACCACCCAACAAATGTAAAGCAACAAACCAAAACACAAATCTAAACGGTACATGAAGACCTATATTCTCATCGATTCTTCACCCAGGTAACAAAAGCAAACAAGAAATAAAAATGGGGAGGTCTAGTTCAAACTCATAAGTACATCAAGAGTATGTGACGACGCATCAAGCAAATCCTATTAGGTAAATCCATAGATAAGGTACTACATGTAGCTTATCATACAAGGACGAAAAAACCAGATCCAAATGTGTAAGAAGATTATTATGTATTAAAATAAGATACTATTAAAATAAGATACTATATTCCACTATTTTGTGCCTGACAAGTATGTCATCCAAGTTAGTCATGGAAGAAAGTGGAAAGTTGCAGGTATACTGGTCCTCCAGATCACTAAATCCCAAACTCCAATGTCAACTTTCACCGCAATGAAACGAGACGAAAAGGGACACAACTTAACAACTAGAAGAAATAAACGTTACAGGAAGGCGAACCTAAATAAAGAAAAGAGGAAGGCTACCGGAGATTCATCAACAACGTTGAAATCTATATTGAAGATTCATGAAGAAGAAAACAAAGCACAGGAGAAAAGAGAAAAACGAAGCAACACGGATCCCGGACCCATATTGAAGGCCTACAATTCCTGAATTCAAGAAAGCATAACAATCAAAGGAAAGTTCGAAACTCAAAATCATAGATCCAGCAATTCCCCCAGCTAATTGTCAGCAAAATCACTCCCTAAAACCATAAAAAGCGGTACATAATGGACGAAGGTTAATCACACCGTAAACCATTCTACCTGATACAGATTCAGAGAAAAGCGAAGCGCGAAGAATGATACCTCTTTCGCCCTCCTCTCGCTCTCTCTCGTTCTCTTCCTCTTCGGCGGGGAGACGGTGTAGGGTTTGGTTTGAGAAGCAATAAAAGGCAACGATCCAAATGACGAACGTACCCATCGAATTTCCCTGGATTTACATACGAACTGAAAAACTTATCCGGTTCCAACCCGGCCCGCGGATTCGCCAGAACCGGGCGGCTCCGAAACCGACCGTAACCGTACCGAAATTGAGGAACTCTATGATTCGGTTCCAGTTTCACTTAGTGGAGAATGAAATTAGAATCAGAACCAAAAGTTCAGAATCGGCGGCTCGAAGGCTTCTTTTATTAATTTTTAACTTTCAATATATAATCTACTTTTTTAAACTAAAGCCAAAACCAAAGTTAGAATATATCTTGAACCACAACGGGAATTGGAGGGGGCTAGTTTGTTTTCAATTCCAAAGTTTTGGTGAAACCAAAATCGCAGATTCTAAAGAAGTACCCACATTCGGTGGCGCATATAGAAAATAGTGTTAGAGGGGGTGATGCATATATTTCATCGTGTTGGGGGAGAAACATGAATCTCAACCATATATTCACTGTAAAATAAATTTGAACTGAATGGTCCATGTCAATAGATTCAATTAGATACCATATATTCACAGTTTACCCAGAATCAACAAGTCCAACTTCAATGGTCCATATCAATGGATTCAATTTAAACCCGATTCAGAATTGAGAAAATTAAGCTTTGGTATGAAATTGTATCCAATTTGTCAAAAAAAGTGGTCAAATTGGATGACTAGGGTTCACATTTAATCCGGTTTGAACCCCGTCTAGGTATGTCCACACAAATTTGAATTTTGAAACTCATTAATCAATTTGGTAAGAAAAGATTTAAAAAAGTATACATTTTTGTGTAAGTTGAAGGACATATTAGTCAACTAATAAGAAAAAAGAATATGTCACTATATTGTATAAGTTGAAGGAAAGATATTAAGTCTAGAGACGAAAGGATTTATATCATATAAACCCTGTTTAATCCAAACAAAGTAAAATAATTTTTATTATTATTTTTTGTACGTCAAGCAATAGTCATTGTGTCAATATAATAAAAAGATAGTATATTAAGCAAAAATGGTTAAGTCTGTATAAGAAAAAGATAGTACTAACATGATCTAGTCAGATTATAAACTATAGCATTCACAAGACTAATAGGTATGTGGTGTTCCTCTTATATTTATGTAAGAAAACTTCATAGAAGTACCATTAGTCAAATAAGAAACTAATGCCTAATGTTGTTAGTTTGATCCGATGTAGCACACAGAACCATATGTCTATGAACTACTTAATACTTGATGAGTATTAATTTAAAGAAAAAATTTAGAAAACCACCGTGAGGTGTTCCACTTTGAAGCATTTGGACATTAATTCCTATGCAATAAATCAGAGACTCGAGGTTTTCTTCATTAATAAAAAAGAGATTTCTCGAATAATGCCATCAATTTGATCCTATGTGGAGCCTAATCAGTTGTCACAATAACAAAAATAGATTGGATCCTAATATTAAGCCGGATCTAATAACTAAACCCATTTGAAGAAAATAGAGAAATCCCTAGAGCCTCATTTTCTCCTTTTGCCAGAGACCTCTCTCTCATAGCAGATGGTCTCTCTACACAAATGATCTTTCTGTCTCTCACTCCCTCTATTTGATCGGACAATGTCTCTCTCTTAACATATGCTTTCTCTCTAGTTAGTTTCCTCTCTCTCTCTCTCTCTCTCGACGAATTGTAATGTTTGTTTTGCTTATGACCATGTCACATAGATGAGAGTAATCAGAAAAGATTAGTGACGGACGGATTGATCATACTTATGTTGTTTGATCTTACACACTTTAATTCTATGATAATTCCTTACTTTACCTTCCACACATTCATATGGCTTCTCAACAATGGTAGTAGTTTATTAACCATAAATGAGAAACACTTAATTATATAAAAACAAATTAAGTTGAGGACTCTACATTAATATTATATGCATTGGTTGGAGTCTTCTCGATTTTATATTGGTTGAATCTTTGCGGTGATCACATTTCTTTTTTTGCAGAAAAAAACTAAGCCCAACATTTTGAATTGTGTAGCCGGTGTTGTGGATCTTTATCTTTACCCTCTTGTAAAAGAGATGAAGAAGAGCCAAAGAGCTACCAGGATGTCTCTTATTCGATCTCCATTATCATCCTCTTGACATGTTCACAAAGTTAGAAAGAGTTTGTAAAATAGGTCATTAACTAGGTTTATCCAATACAACTTAACTTACTTTTTTTCTTATAATTTTGTTTGTTTGAGTAATATTTATACACATATATGTTAAGAAAGAACATGATATTCAATTGGTTAGATGGGTGAACATATCCTCAATATGTTAATAGTGCAACTTTTTACTCTTGAAATTTCTTTAGAACATATGGTCATGACATACATAAGAGAGTGATCAGAAAAGGGTGGTGATAGTTGAGCCATAGATTCCCAAGGCATTGTGTAGGCACACTTGTATTCCTATTCATAATCTTTTGTTGTATTGTTCTTAAATAATCATTGCTCACAACCATCGGGGATTCATTCAAAAGAACTTTCAATTGATGGAGTTCAATACTTCACGCCATGCATATTAATAGGGTATGATATATTCCCTGCTTGCCAATAAAAAGAACAATTCTCATTCTTTGATTGCATTTGGGTTCAAGCTGTGTAGACCAGGAATTTGGTAGGCACTGATTGGAAGGATCGGTCCAGGCGGTTTCAACTGGAATCACACCGGGCCAAGGATCAAGACCGGTTGAATCAGATCCAAAATTGGGGGCTTCTCGATTTGATTCCAGTTTCACCATCCATGGCGGGAGCTGGTGGTTTTATATTTTCTTCTATTTTTAAATATTTTTTTGGTTCCAAGAGATTTAGGAATCAAACCAGAACCAAAACCAGCTCGGTTTGGTTCCCGTTCCATAAGTTGAGGGCTACATTGTTTTGGTTCAGTTTTGAGTTGTTATAGAGATCTGACCTTTTGGTCAAATCAAACCCAAAACTGAGGACCATCTGGTTTGGTTTCGATACACCAGGACTACGGAGAGGCCATTACTTGAGGTTGCCCATGAAGCAAAGGAACTCACCGGTTTACAGCAAACATGGTTGTTGCACTGTTGAAAGCACCACCAACTGTGCAACCCAACCCGCCAGGTTGAAATGGACCAAAACTAAAAAAGATTGATCCAAGTAGAGAACATGAGGATTTATAATAATATGCATGCAATCGATTTATGACCTTCAATTCCAAGGTGTTTGAATTCATGCCAAATCTAGAAATCGCCGAGTTCCCCAAACACACCAATTACGTGCACATTCAATTTGGAGCTTAGAAAAAAGCCCATGACAGACAAGCCGAAGCCAGGTATTGCACACCTCGGTATCGAACTCACAACCTGCAACTTGTGATCGAGCCCCTAGCTAGGTGAGCTATCACTGTCAGTGCAAAGAACAAAACTATTTTCTTGAAACCCGGCAATCGAAGCGTTACTCAAACATCAAACACTGTATATTATGCACATCAGAAAATTCTAGTTTACACAGAACCAACAATTTAATTTTAGAAATATATAAATTGATTTCTTATTTTATGTTGTATAACATATGACCTTCTGGGTTTTTGCCAACAATTATGTGAACAAGTATGAGAAACTTGGCCCCGGGCACGAGGTGCGATCATGAGGGAAGATGCAACCAGGCCTTGGTTTTGATGCACATAACCTGTTGCAGTTGGGGCTCCACATCTTTATGTGCATGTACATGAATATAATATTATGCATATAAACATGTGGGCTCCCACTGCAGTGCACCACCATTCATAGGCTATGCTTTCATGGTTCATATTGTTATTGGAAATTGAAATCAAACGAGCTTTAATCATTTTGTTTTAGACTAGTTTTATGTTCACGTTGAGCTCATCTTAAGTATCTTTCAAGAGATGTACTACCCCAACCAAACTTACCATCCGTCCCTTTAGAATCAAATGAGAGTGACCCCTCACCTTTGACTCAGAGAATAAGTAAAATAACTTTACAAGTAGTGACACATAAACATTGCACTATATATATATATATATAGAGAGAGAGAGAGAGAGAGAGAGAGGATATTGAACATGGAGCCGAACAAAGACCTGAGTCGTGTCCGTGTCAACCTAATACTTACCCAGGCCCGAAGTAACCCGAATTCCCAACCCTCTGCGTACAAATCCAATCAAGAAAAGTAGATATTGACGTTTGATGACTTCCATTTAATTTTGTGGTGTCCTTACCGTTGGATTGTTACACTTCATTCATGAAGATGACGACAGCTTAACATTTCACATCATGATTTGGATTCCGTCATGGTATGCTCGCTTGGGTGAGTCACTTTTTGGTTACAACGGCCAACGGGGACGCCGAAACCCCGTACGCATGCCCCAGGGATAGAACTCAGGACCTGTATTCTGTGAGTCATTCACCCTATCAGGTGAGCTAATGCCCTGATAGATACAACACTTTAGGCAAAGGGTTGGCCTTAGGAAAGTGAGGCAAACAAGTTAAGACAAGAGGTAAACAGATCGGACTAAATCTTTATCCGAGTGGCTCGATTGAACCGAGATAAGTCTGCCTGTTTTACACTCTCGAAAACAAAACACGACACGAACACGACACGAACACAACTGGAAACAAAAAATCACAGGTAATATAACACATGACACGAATACGCAATACAGAAAATCCACTTCTCTGTCCTCCCATCCCACAACAACAGTTGCGTAAATACCAAGTCCAACGGCAACCCAGATGCAACATTAGAGAGTGTTTGTGTCAAGGTTAAAAAATTATGGGGACCTTGGGGTGTTTGCAACCGCAACTTGTGTCCTGTGGAATAACGTCCTGTGTGTTGAGCGGGTCGCGTCCCTCGGGAGGAAACTAAGGGCACATGGACCCACAGAGCATGAGGACCTTGCAAGGCATTTTTGCATTAGAACCTGGAGGCCCAGGTTTGATGTGTCACGCACGCAAACACACCCTTACGTGGGCAAGGCAGGGACTTCAGTCCTATTCCTGAGAGTGGGTGCCTGGATGGGCCTCGTAATCTTTTTTTACTGCGTAGCACAATGAGGTCTGGGTTTGATTACGATAAGAACCGAAACTGTAGTTTCACTTCGAGGTTTTCTAAATCAAATAAATGCCTCCTTAAAAGCCGGAAACGAACAACTCAAATATTTCGCCTTACCCAAGTCGGGCCTCTTTACGATACAGTAAAAAGAAACCGCTCATCGGTAAAATGAATGGCTGAGATTTGAATGCACGTTGTTAAGAAAAGGCGACTCGACACCCCAGGATTTTTTTCTCGACTAAAAGAACCCGTTGGGGAGAGAGCGGCTGACCCACCCAGGTCACGAGTCTCGACCCGAAGGAAGGAAACGAGTCGGATGGAAAAAGATAAGAAAGAGAGAGAGAGAGAGAGCATATACCAAATCTCCTTTTGGCGGGGCCCACGTATCCTTATCAGTAGTAAGATATCCACGCTCCGTTCTCATCGTCCGCGAGACCAGCAGGGAGGGACGAGGACCTTTTTCGAGTTCCCCAAAATGTCCCTCTGAACTGAACCACGAAGAGAGAGAGAGAGAGAGAGAGTTGGGGTGCCGAATGGAGCTATGGTCGCTCCACCCGAAAGGAGCGGTCGGGGTGATCGTGCCGGGCACGGCGACGGCCGCCGGCATCGTTGGAAGGACGGGAAGATTTTACGCCGCCCTCGATCGAGAGGTTAGGGTTTCTCTTCGGGTGAAGAGATCCTCGGGTTTGTCTTCCCTCTCCGTCGTAGATCTGCGCAGGAAGGCTGGTCGCCCCCGTTCATCTTCCCCAGGCAAGTAAAATAGTTCTTTTCCCCATCTCTCTCTCTCTCTCGGATGTGAACATCGTGTTGGAAGGAATCATACAGACGAAATGGATCGTTTCTTTTTGCGGGATTATGCTCTCGCAGAAAGTATTTGGTGATCTTAGAAGATTTTCCAATTGGGTGTTCATTCGGTGCCTAATTCGTTCGTGAATTTATTTTGTTTTGTACCATTCTAACAAATCGTCGCTTCATTTTACATTTCTTATTTTAGTTAGAGAAAACATGGGAAGGAGAACATTTTCGGCGTTCTAAGTTTCGGTTGCTAGTCATCGGTATTTGGTGACGGGTAACAGTTGTGGTTGTTAATTTCATTATGTTGGCTTGTTAATTTTCCGTCTTCTAAGTTTGGGTTGCTAGTTATCGGAATTTGGTGGCGGGCAATAGTTGTGGTTTCTCCTCTAAATTATCTTAATGGTAACTTCCCTGTTCTGCAGGCTAATGGTTGTAGTTGCTTCACGTTTTAGTGCAGATAGTGCTGCATATGCTGACACAAAGTCAACCACCGAAAACCAAACTAATAAAAAAACCAAAACCAGGCCTTCTTCCACACTTAGTGTGGCTGATTACATGGGTTTTTAGTAGCCATTTTGCTAAATCTTGTGATATATTAGTATTCCACTTTAAAAGTGCAAGATCATGGTTTATTTTCTCCTTCCAACACTTTTGAGGTCTTGTTATTTTGACATGATGATCATGCAAAAATTAGAGTGGTGGGGCGACCAATATGTTTCTAAACTGGGCCTATCTTTATGCATATATTCAGTATGTCATTGTAGATTTCGCTGAGGATGCTGATTGGTTTATGTATGGTTTTCTTGGTGTATGAAGCCGTAATTGATATTATTCAATAGTTTTCTTTGGAGACAAGCTGATAGGCGTCTCATTCACTGCTGTGTGAGACTGAGGGCTAAGTCACACAGACACTTCTAAGAGGTGGAATGTCGACCTCGACACGGATGCGACACCGACACCGACACCAACACCGCATCGGTGCGGCATGGCAAAAAAGAAATGCATTTTTTTTTTGTAACTCACGGTTCTGCCGTCTATGGTGTATTTATCCAGGAGAACCTTATCAAAGAGGGAGTAATCAGTGAAGACGATGAAACCGAAGCCTCTTAGTCGACTCGTGACCTTATCTCCCATGATGACCACCTGATTTACCTCACCATAGTTTCCAAAATACTCCTTCAACTTGTCTTCCATCATCTCCCATGAAACTCCGCCGATGAACATAGAAAAATATCTCAACGCGGACCTTCTTCACTTCCTTTTGTGTGGATATTCCATGCTTCAAAATCTGGTATCGATTTTGAAGTTTGGGTCTTTTTGGATAAATGGGTCCGGATAGTGAAGATTGATTTGTGTATTATGATGAAATTAGTAGTTGTTTACCATTTATGTGTTTTGCTTTAATATAAAGTTGTGTACTTGCTATTGTCATATACTTATGTTAATTGATGTCTCACTTGTTGTAGCTTGAATATTATATATAATATATAATATTATATACTCTAGCCATGTCGCCGCACCAAAAATTTTTGAAATTTGCCATGTCCTGCACCTGTGTGACATAGACTGAGGGAACATACAACATGAATGTTTGTATTGGCAAGTAACGACTGGAGCTGCAAGCAATTTGAAATTTTTTATCTGGTCATGCAATCGTTTCCATGCATTAATCAATCCATTCACAGCTTGTTTGTAAAACAGTAGTGATAACTTATGCAAAGTGAAGAATGGAATACTAGATACTTTTATGATCTACGAAAAGGTTGTCAATCAATGAAAATTTGGTGTAATTGAAGTTCGTGAAATTGATTAGGTGACACCAGCATAGTATACTGAGTGAGGTGCATTCACAAAGAGCAACTCTTGTGGTTGTGCCTAAAAACTTAATCAGATATGTGCACATGGTCTCTTTGCTGACCTATGCACTTACATATGATTGATGAGCTGCTATTCTCTGAAAATTTCCTGGTTATTCATCACAACAATCTGTAACATGCCTGGTATTCGAAAACTGATCTATAATTTACATTGGAACTAAAAAAAGGAACCGAGGTCTGAGATTACTGCAAAAAAGAAAAACTGACATTTATCAATGCAGATGCTTTGAGAACACATAGTATAATTTATAAGTGACCACATGCTTAAATTTAATATCATTGGGAGCAGTAGATACCAAAATTGAGTTGTTGATATTGTTCTTGGCGGTGGACACCTTTCTGGTGCATCACCTAGTTCACCAGCAGTGGCTGACTGAGTGGACTTGCACAGTTCAGTATTGCACACAAAGTCTGCACATATGTGTACCTTTTCATCCGATACAATACAATGGTGTCATATGTCGATATTTGTACTGTTTTCACCTGTTTACTGGTGCTTATGGCACCTACCACACCTCATTGTTGTGTATTCTACCATATTGTATGGTCATGTTGTGCAACATTTTGGTTTATATTTTTTGTCTTTTATTTTCAAATTAGTTTTTCTTCATCAAATATTCTACCATATCATGTGATACTGTTCGGCATACATATCAAGACCCTGTAGGATGCAGGGTCCAATACAATATTTCAACATTGGTTTGTACAACTCACAAGAAGTAGCAAGATGTGATCTTTCCGTAGCCAAGTTTCTAACGAGTTCCTTGGCTTCATATTTAACTTCATAACTGGGGATGGTTTGGTTAGTGAACTTTCTTCTGGTAGTTGGTTCAAATTTCTTTCTTGTCATACTTTTTTTTCTTATTGGTGGTCGTTTCTGTTTGTTTTTCTAATGGGCAACTTAGGGAAACCGTCTTTCACGGGTTTGGTTAGTGAACTTTCTTCTGGTAGTTGGTTCAAATTTCTTTCTTGTCATACTTTTCTTTCTTATTGGTGGTCGTTTCTGGTTGTTTTTCTAATAGGCAACTTAGGGAAACCATCTTTCACTGGGTTGGGCATAATCCAATGTTAAACCCTGAGGCTAGGATACCAAAGCAAACATGTATCAATGCAGAATAAGGCAACGATTTACCATGTTTAAGATGATGTGGGTTAGTGCTGCAAACATTTGTTCTTTAAGTATGTAAATGAATTATTTCTTCAACCTGTTAATCCAGAACTTTCTGTTCAAAAGTATTAGAAAATGGAAATAGGCTGGAAAGTTTGTGTGGTCATGCATTTTTGGTCGTAAGAGAGCTTGCTTATTACTTATCCAATTCTTTTAGTGACCTGCTTTGATCTATTCAATTATTATGTTGTTAATCAACAGTAGTTGCTTTTCACTAATTATTGTCAGTTTCCTTCTATCTCTGGATCATACAAGTTATGTAGAATCTCCTCTGTCTGGACAGCTTCAGAGAATTGATCATTAGAATTACTTCTATTACAGGAAGCAGTGGGATGTCTGTTCCTGAAGAAGAGAATGGTCCAGAAGGGAGTAACAGTGACTCCGATAACGTTCAGTCAAGGGAGAGATCAAATAACACCAACAAAGGATCCAGCCTGTTTCATCATATAACCACTGACTGGAGAACTTTCAGAGCGAACCTTGTGGCTCGGGAACAGGTGTGCATTTCAAGCCTACGGCTGATGTTATTTCATTATAAAAGCAATAAGAGTATTTCTGCTATTAGTTTCTTCAAATAACAATGCGCTGCTCTAAAATAATAGAACCATGTTTCCTGTGTACAAGACGCCTTACAAGCAAGACTATGGCATTTATCAAATTACGTAGTTTTTATTTATAAAGGATTTTTCTGATATACGTCAAAGTTAAGGTTCATTTCTGAGTCAATGCAGGGGTTGAAGCATTGGCCTAATTTATGTAACAGGGCTTCTGTTTGTAGGCAAAGACATTTGCTGTAGTGAAGCGCACATGTGATCAACCTCCTTTCCTTTTCATTATTTTGGGCAAATATGGCAACAAAGTAAAAAATTGTAGTACATTTAGTGGACGTGTATAGCCATAAAATTCAGATACCTGAGCAGATTCCACATGCGATTCATAAAAAATCAACTACAACAACTACTAAGCCTTTTCCCATACTAGATGGGGTCGGCTACATGGATTCTTTGTTTCCACATATCCCTATCGTGTGCCATGTTAGCAGTTAACTCACAATAAGCTAGATCATTCTTTATTGTTTCTTTCCAACACTTTTGTGGTCGTCCTCTACCTCTTTTAATATTTTTCAAATTTAGTTTTTCATACATTCTTATAGGTTCTTCTTTTGATCTTCTTTTTATATGTCCAAACCATCGTAAATGATATTCTCTCATTTTATCCTCTATTGGTGCCACTCCTAATTTGTTTCTAATAACCTCATTATGTATATGGTCTTTTCTTGTATGACCACTCATCCATCTCAACATCTTGATTTCTGTCACAGACATCTTTTGTACATGTTGATGATTAACTGCCCAACACTTAGAACCATAAAACATGGCAGGCCTAATTGCTGCTCTACAATATTTACCTTTTAATTTTAATGGTATCTTCTTATCACAAAGAATACCTGATGCTCCTCTCCATTTTAACCAACCAGCATTAATTCTATGCGTAACATCTCCATCAATTCTTCCATCACTTTGAAAAATTGACCCTAGGTATTTAAAACTTTCCTTCTGAGGAATGCAATATGTGCCTATTTTAATTTTTATGTCCTCTGAAGTAACCAAATGATCAAACTTACATTCCATATATTTTGTCTTTGTTCTACTAAGTCGGAGGTCTTTGCTTTCTAATGTTTCTCTCCATAGTTCCAATTTTCTATTAACTTTTTCCTTAGACTCCTCCACTAATACAATGTCATCTGCAAATAACATACACCAAGGTACTTCATCTTGAATATGTTTTGTTAACTCATCCATCACCATTATAAATAAGTATGGGCTTAAAGTTGATCCTTGATGTAACCCAATATTAACTTCAAAGAAGTTTGTCGTTCCTTCATGAGTCCTCACACATGTTTTTGCACCATCATACATGTCTCTTATAAGGTTAATATATGTCAATGAGATACCTCTTTTTTCCAAAGTTCTCCAAAGAACCTCCCTCGGTACCCTATCATAAGCTTTTTCTAGATCAATAAATATCATGTGAAGGTCTTTCTTTTTTGCTCTAAAATGTTCCATAAGACGTCTCAAAAGGTGAATCGCTTCAACAGTAGATCAACCTGGCATGAATCCAAATTGGTTCTCTGTTGTACTTGATACTTGTCTTAACCTACGTTCGATAATTCTTTCCCACAATTTCATTAGTATGACTCATTAACTTGATACCTCGATAATTCGCACAATTCTAAATGTCTCCCTTGTTCTTATATATGGGTATAAGTGTACTCACTTTCCATTCCTCAGGCATCTTTTGGTTTCTTTATATTTCATTAAATAGTCTTGTGACCAAAGTGATTCCTATTTCTCCTAGTATTTTCCAAACTTTGATAGGAATATTATCTAGTCCTACCGATTTACCACCCTTCATATGTTTAAGAACCTCTTTGACTTCATTCTTTTGAATACGTCGGTAGAAATTGTGGTTTATATACTTTTCTCATTTGGTTAAGTCTCCTAAGCTAATACTAACATCTTTATTTTCATTGAAAAGCTTATAAAAATAGTTTTTTCATCCATTTCTTATATCATCATTTGCCACTAGATTTTTTTCATCATCGTCCTTGATGCATCTAACATAATTAAGATCTTTAGTTTTCTTATCTCTAATCCTAGCTATCTTAAAAATATCTCTTTCACCCTCTTTTGAGTTGAGTTTTTTATATAAATCCTCCCAAATTTTAGCTTTTGCTTCACTCACGGCCTTTTTCGCTTCTTTCTTTGCTTTCTTATAAGCCTCTAAAGTTTCAAAAGTTTTCTTAGCATAATGTAATTTGTAACATGCCCTCTTTGCCTTGATTTTATTTTGCACTACTTTTTTTTTTGTGCTGGTACACCTCCCTTAGATACACGTAACACATCTTTCGCCACTTTCTTAATATGTATAGTCATATTGTTCCACATATCACAGGGTGTACCAACATAATTCCAAACCAGTGTTGTCCGTATCACACCGTATCGTACGTATCGTGGAGACAACAAAAGGTGGTTAGTGGTGGAATTTCAAGGTTGAAACACCACCTAGCAGGAACCAGAAAAGAAGTTGCTCCATGCACAGGCAGAGTTAGAAGTGTGCCAGAAGGTATTAAATGGCAATGCTTGCAGATGATTGAGAGCATACAGGAAAGGAGACAACAAAAGGATGATTTTCAGATGTGTGAAGAAGCTGATGATGCTACTGCCACTGGAGTTGGATTCACTGATAGTTTGCCTTCAGATGTTAGAACAGATATTGGTAGTAGCAGTTCACGAGCACCTAGCAGAAGAAAGAGGGTTGCAGTTGAAGACTTTGGAGATGGCAGAAGAGGAAGTTCAGGAAGGAGTAGAGGAAGAGCTTCTTCTAGCATACATTCGTTCTTTCCTCCTTCCACTACACCTGGTGCTCAGCCAAGAATTCGTGCTGCTATGGGTTCAGAACAACTGCACGATCAAGCAGACCTTGCAGTGGGCAGATGGTTTTATGATGCATGCATTCCATTTAATGCAGCAAACAGTTTTCATTTTCAAGCAATGACAGATGCAATTGCTAACATTGGTCTAGGATACAGGATGCCCTCTTATCAGAAGTTAAGAGGGAAGATATTAGATCAGACCGTGATTGAAGTGCAGCAATACTGTTCGACTTTGAGACAATCGTGGAAGGAAACAGGATGCACTATCATGGCAGATGGATGAACCGATAGGCGAGGAAGAACATTGCTAAACTTTCTCTTGTATATTGTCCTAAAGGACTCATGTTTTTGAGATCTCTAGATATGTCAAAGGAGAGGCACACTGCAGAGATCCTACGAGAGGAATTTGATAAGGTTATAGAGGAGGTTGGGCTAGAAAATGTAGTCCAATTGATTACAGATAATGCAGCTAACTACAAAGCAGCTGGAAAGGAGTTAGCTGATATTTATGGGACTTTCTACTGGACACCATGTGCAACCCATTGTTTAGATCTCATCCTCGAGGACATTGGTGAGATAGATGAAATAAAGGCAGTAACTGAGTGTTGCCAAGGTATTACAAAATTCATTTACAACCATGCATTTGTTTTGTGTATGATGAGGAGATACACAGAAGGTGCAGAGCTTCTTCGCATAGCTGCAACTCGGTTCGCAACAAACTTCTTATCTGTACAGACTATTGTGAGACAGAAGCAAGCTTTAAAGAGAATGTTCTCCTCAGATGAGTGGTAACAATTTACAGAGTTCCACAAAACAGAAGGAACAGAAAGTTAAATGAGATTGCAGAAACGGTTTTTAGAAGTTCATTTTGGAATGCATGTATCAGATTATTGAAAATTACTTGTCCTTTAGTGAAAGTTTTGAGATTGGCTGACAGCGAGGAGAAACCATCTATGGGCTACCTTTATGAAGCCATGGACAGGGCAAAAGAAGCGATCAGAAATAACTTTAATGGAAAAAAAGAGATTATGTGCCCGTGTGGAAAATAATTGATAGTAGATGGAATAAACAATTGCATCAGCCTATTCATGCAACAACCTACTATCTAAGCCCATCATTGAGGTACTCAACAACCTTCAAAAGGGACGGTGAGGTTAATCGAGGAATCATTGAATGCATCGACAGATTAGTCCCTGATGAGAGCATAGTAGATGCGATACATCGAGAGATGGAGATATATGATAATGCTCTTCACTTGATGGGTTTGCCTGTTGCAATTCGCAACCGCTCTACGATGCGTCCAGGTACATTGTTTATTTTCATATTTAAGTTGCATCTTACATTACTGTGGATTATTATGTCTCTAATGTTTATATTTTTTTTACAGATGTTTGGTGGAACAGGTTTGGAAGTGATTGTCCAAACCTTAGAGATTTTACAGTTAGAGTCTTAAGCCAAACATGTAGTGCAACAGGTTGTGAAAGAAATTGGAGTGTTTTTGAACACATTTATACAAAAAAGCGCAACAGGTTGGAACACAAAAGGCTTAATGATTTGGTTTATATTCGTTGTAACATGCGCCTTCGTGAAAGGTAATGTTGTATTACTTTCAAATTTTCAATTCGATATTATTTAACTTCAGTTTTCAATTGTTAATATTACTTACTAATTGTTTATCTTTGTTTGTGTCGTAGGCAATTAAAAAAAGTAAATAGAGAAGAAAGTCAATTCGATCCAATAAGTTTGGATAATTTTGAGATATTAGAAGATTGAGTTATGGAAGACACTGAAAAAAATGCCCTCCTAACAGAAGAAGACGTTGCCTGGATTAATTTGGAAGGAGCGCAACAACATTATGGAGATGAAGAATTTGATTTTGAAGAAGAAGGTGTGGGCATGGCTGATGATAATTAGGATCTGCAACAAGGAGAAGATGAAGATTATTTAGTTGATGATCCTGATTAAAATTTGTAAAATGTAACATTATATGTAACTGTAGTGTACTGTAAAGTGTAAATTATGTCTGTATTTTATTTTTTGGATTCAAAATATGTAAATTTGGATGCAATTGTTCAATGTTGAATGCTCAATCTGTACTAAACTTACATTATATGAATTTAAAGCAATTATCAGATTTTTCTTGATTTTTTCTTGATTTTTTTTGATTTTTTACTATTTTTTATTAATTTTTACATTATTTTAATATTAAAGTATGATACGATACGATACACCCGTATCGTGGAGCCCAGCGATACACGATACGATACACGATACGATACGCGTCAGACAACACTGTTCCAAACATCTCCTTGCAGGACTTTCTGTTTAAATATATCTTCTTTCTCGCTTTTGAGGTTCTACCATTTAGTCCGAATAGCTCGATGCACTCTTTTCTTCTTTATCCATTTCTTCTTTATGCATTGCCGGTCCCAAGCCCGGATAAAGGAGGAGGGTTGTGTTAGGTTTTCGACAACTAGCGTAAAACTTTGTCGGATTTTTATAACATGGATTACAAAAATTATGAGCATTGCTTTGGGGCGTCCCCGCCTAGCGATGTGTTGCAGAGCCCGAATGCAGTAAGAAGTAAGCAAGGGCCACTACATTTTCGCTCGAATGTAGTGAATCAATTGCAGAGAGGGTTCCTACACCATGGACGGGTGTGGGTAAAGAAGTTAGTCCCGCTACATTGCCGCCCGAATGCGGGGGGTAAGGAAGCTAGTCCTAGATAATAAGATTCGTATTAGTTCTTGGAATATCGGAACATTATCCGGTAAGCTAATGGAGGTGGTAGATACTATGATTTGGAGAAAGATTCATATTCTATGTTTACAAGAGACAAAATGGGTTAGAGAAAAAGCAAAGGAGATAGAGGATACAAGTTTTAAATTATGATACTCAGGTAAAGAAAAGGCTCGAAACGGAGTTGGTATTATCATAAATAAAGATTTAAAGGAGAGTGTAGTAGACATACAACGATATGGTGACCGAATCATAACGTTGAAATTAGTGTTAGGAGCAGAGGTTTTGAATATAGTTTGTGCTTACGCACCCCAAGTAGGACTAGAAGATAGTATAAAGACAGTTTTTTGGGAAGAGTTAGATAAGGTGTTTCAAAAGATTCTACAAAGGGAGATGATTTGTTTAGGTGGAGATTTAAATGGACATGTCGGTAAAGAGGCATTAGGATATCAAGGGATTCATGGAAACTTTGGTTTTGGGGATATAAATGAGGAAGGTAGGGAGATTTTAAATTTTGCTATGGCATTTGATCTCTTTATAGTAAATACAATCTTCAAAAAAACAGATGAACATTTAATTACTTATAAGAGTGGCTTATCACAAACACAAATTGATTACTTTATTTGTAGAAAAAAAGATAGAGCGTGTTGTAAAGATTGTAAGGTGATTCCAAGAGAAAGTTTAACTACCCAACATCGACTTTTAGTTATGGATTTACAAATAAAAAAGTGGACAAAGAAGAAAAGAGTGCATCGAGCTATTCGGACTAAATGGTGGAACCTCAAAAACGAGAAAGAAGATATATTTAAACAGAAAGTCCTGCAAGGAGATGTTTGGAATTATGTTGGTACACCCTGTGATATGTGGAACAATATGGCTATACATATTAAGAAAATGGCGAAAGATGTGTTACGTGTATCTAAGGGAGGTGTACCAGCACAAAAAAAAGTAGTGCAAAATAAAATCAAGGCAAAGAGGGCATGTTACAAATTACATTATGCTAAGAAAACTTTTGAAACTTTAGAGGCTTATAAGAAAGCAAAGAAAGAAGCGAAAAAGGCCGTGAGTGAAGCAAAAGCTAAAATTTGGGAGGATTTATATAAAAAACTCAACTCAAAAGAAGGTGAAAGAGATATTTTTAAGATAGTTAGGATTAGAGATAAGAAAACTAAAGATCTTAATTATGTTAGATGCATGAAGGACGATGATGAAAAAAATCTAGTGGCAAATGATGATATAAGAAATGGATGAAAAAACTATTTTTATAAGCTTTTTAATGAAAATAAAGATGTTAGTATTAACTTAGGAGACTTAACCAAATGAGAAAAGTATATAAACCACAATTTCTATCGATGTATTCAAAAGAATGAAGTCAAAGAGGTTCTTAAACATATGAAGGGTGGTAAATCGGTAGGACTAGATAATATTCCAATCAAAGTTTGGAAAATACTAAGAGAAATAGGAATCACTTTGCTCACAAGACTATTTAATGAAATATGAAGAAACCAAAAGATGCCTGAGGAATGGAAAGTGAGTACACTTATACCCATATACAAGAACAAGGGAGACATTTAGAATTGTGCGAATTATCGAGGTATCAAGTTAATGAGTCATACTAATGAAATTGTGGGAAAGAATTATCGAACGTAGGTTAAGACAAGTATCAAGTACAACAGAGAACCAATTTGGATTCATGCCAGGTAGATCTACTGTTGAAGCGATTCACCTTTTGAGACGTCTTATGGAACATTTTAGAGCAAAAAAGAAAGACCTTCACATGATATTTATTGATCTAGAAAAAGCTTATGATAGGGTACCGAGGGAGGTTCTTTGAAGAACTTTGGAAAAAAGAGGTATCTCATTGACATATATTAACCTTATAAGAGACATGTATGATGGTGCAAAAACATGTGTGAGGACTCATGAAGGAACGATAAACTTCTTTGAAGTTAATATTGGGTTACATCAAGGATCAACTTTAAGCCCATACTTATTTATAATGGTGATGGATGAGTTAACAAAACATATTCAAGATGAAGTACCTTGGTGTATGTTATTTGCAGATGACATTGTATTAGTGGAGGAGTCTAAGGAAAAAGTTAATAGAAAATTGGAACTATGGAGAGAAACATTAGAAAGCAAAGGCCTCCGACTTAGTAGAACAAAGACAAAATATATGGAATGTAAGTTTGATCATTTGATTACTTCAGAGGACATAGAAATTAAAATAGGCACATATTGCATTCCTCATAAGGAAAGTTTTAAATACCTAGGGTCAATTTTTCAGAGTGATGGAAGAATTGATGGAGATGTTACGCATAGAATTAATGCTGGTTGGTTAAAATGGAGAGGAGCATCAGGTATTCTTTGTGATAAGAAGATACCATTAAAATTAAAAGGTAAATATTATAGAGCAACAATTAGGCCTGCCATGTTTTATGGTTCTGAGTGTTGGGCAGTTAATCATCAACATGTACAAAAGATGTCTGTGACAAAAATGAAGATGTTGAGATGGATGAGTGATCATACAAGAAAAGGCCATATACATAATGAGGTTATTAGAAACAAAGTAGGAGTGACACCAATAGAGGATAAAATGAGAGAACATCGTTTATTATGGTTTGGACATATAGAAAGAAGATCAAAAGAAGAACCTATAAGGATGTATGAAAAACTAAATTTGAAAAATATTAAAAGAGGTAGAGGACGACCACAAAAGTGTTGGAAAGAAACAATAAAGAACGATCTAGCTTATTGGGAGTTAACTGCTAACATGGCACAAGATAGGGATGTGGAAACAAAGAATCCATGTAGCCGACCCCGTCTAGTATGGGAAAAGGCTTAGTTGTTGTTGTTTAAATCAATAACTAAAAGTCAATGTTGGGTGGTTAAGCTTTATCCTGGAATTACCTTGCAATCTTTACAACACGCTCTATTTTTTTTCTACAAATAAAGTAATCAATTTGTGTTTGTGATAAGCCACTCTTATAAGTAATTAAATGTTAATCTCATTTTTTTAAGATTGTATTGACTATAAAGAGATCAAATGCCATAGCAAAATTTAAAATCTCCCTACCTTCCTCATTTATATCCCCAAAACCAAAGTTTCCATGAATACCTTGATATCCTAATGCCTCTTTACCGACATGTCCATTTAAGTCTCCTCTTAAACAAATCATCTCCTTTTGTGGAATCTTTTGAATCACCTTATCTAACTCTTCCCAAAAAGCCGTCTTTATACTATCTTCTAGTCCTACTTGGGGTGCATAAACACAAACTATATTCAAAACCTCTGCTCCTAACACTAATTTCAACGTCATGATTCGGTCATCATATCGTTGTATGTCTACTACATTATCCTTTAAATCTTTATTTATAATAATACCAACTCCGTTTTGAGCCTTTTCTTTACCTGAGTACCATAATTTAAAACCTGTATCCTCTATCTCCTTTACTTTTTCTCCAACCTATTTTGTCTCCTGTAAACATAGAATATGAATCTTTATCCGAATCATAGTATCTATCACTTCTGTTAGCTTACTGGATAATGTTCCGATATTTGAAGAATCAATACGAATCTTATTATCTAAGACTAGCTTCCTTTCCCCCGCATCCGTCCATATTCAAAATGCGGAGACCCTCTCTGAAAATTATTCACTACATTCGGGCGGCAATGTAGTGGGACTAATTTCTTTACCTACACCCGTCCATGATGTGGAAACTCTCTTTCACTACATTCGGGCAAGAATATAGTGGCCCTTGCTTACTTATCATTGTATTCAGGCTCTGCAGTGCATTGCTAGGCAGGGGCCCCCCAAAGCAATGCTCATAATTTTTGTAATCCATGTTATAAAAATCCGATGAAGTTTTACGCTGGATGTCGGAAGCTTAACACAACCCTCTTCCTTTATCCGAGCTTGAGACCTACAATGCAAGGGTTATCCCTTACATGGGTGGAGTTGTGATTCATCAAAAATATCCATGTTTAACCTGTTCAGTGATAAAGACTAAAATATATTCAACGGGGCTTCTGTTTATGGGGAAACATATTTGCTATATTAAACCCCACATGTGAACCACCCCCTTTTTTGTCATTTTTTTGGGCAAACCTCCCAACGAACAAAAAAGATTGTACATGCCCCATTTAGTGGATGTGTATGACCATCAAATTCAGATATGCGAGCAGGGTCCACATGCGATTCATCAAAGGATATCCATGTTTAACCTGTTCAATTTACAGATGACATTGGCATCACCCAGAAACTCTTGGATCATTGAAATCCAACATGAAAGTGTGTTTCTGTGACTTAATCAATATGCAGCATCTATTTTTCAGTCCTTTAAAATCTAAGTCGTGTGGGTGATCCAACTATTGATTTTTATGTATTTGAGCATGTAGTCCATATACTGGTATAGTTAGAATTTGATAAGAACACAATAAAGTATAAAACTGAATGATGAGGATGGTTAGGAATATATGCGTGTGTGTGCACACAGGAATGAGACACCAAGTCATTTCTTGATAGATTTCTGTAATAAACTGAGAACTGAGAACCAAAATTCTGAAGTGGATAGCCAACTCTTTTTCACTGAATGCTATATAAACTTGTTCAAGTTCAACAGCTGGATGGAAACGTGAATCTGCAGGAACCCCGTTCTTCCCAGTTGCTTGGTCATAAGTGGGCTCACCCCATACCAGCGCCTGAAGCTGGTTGCCTTCTCGTTGCAACAGAGAAGCTCGATGATACACGCAGTTTTGAGAGAACGGTCGTTCTCCTCCTAAGAGTAGGAAACAAGGATCCCAAAGAAGGCCCATTTGGAGTTGTGATTAACCGTCCTCTCCGGAAAACAATCAGGAACATGAAACCATCTAATCCCAAACTTGCAGCCACGTTCACAGACTGTTCATTGCATTTTGGTGGCCCCCTTCACACCAGCATGTTTCTGCTGACTTCTGGTGATAAGTCACTCCCAGGCTTTGAACCAGTTATCCCAGGCTTATGTTTTGGTGCGCGAAATAACCTCGACGAGGCTTCAGAGTTGGTAAAGAAAGGGGTGCTCAAACCCCAGGACTTCAGGTTCTTTATAGGATACTCTGGGTGGCAGCTGGATCAGTTGATGGAGGAAATTGAATTGAATTATTGGTACGTCGCGGCATGCAGTGCAAATTTGATCACAGGACCACCAGGTTCTTTGATGGGCCTGTGGGAAGAGATATTGCAGCTGATGGGCGGGCAGTACTCTGAGCTGAGCAGAAAACCTAGACAAGATGGCACATAGTGCTGTTTTTATGAGTTCATCTAATAGTTCAGGTTTCTATTGTACATATATCTTCCACGCTCAATGTTTATTTGATTTTATTCTCAAATAAGTTGGAAATCCAGTATTACCTCAAGAATTCGAAGGTTGTCAACTTTAAATTTCTAGATGAGGGATATAAACAACTTGTACTGTCTATGCCATTCCTATATTTCAGAGGTTTAATATGATATTTGACCTGTAAATGGTCAAGGATGGTAGTGAATCAGCAACATGTTCTCGAGGGTTCTGAGTTGGTTCGAGCATTACGGGAACTCGAATTCTCCTAAGCTGCTTATTATCTCCATGTAAACATTAAGCAACAGTCTGTGTAGTTGGTGCCAAAGTAGAGCTTGAGCCAGCAATTACCAAATAAATTGATCACATTCTCATAGCCCTTGTGTTACAAATTCAACCTTTCCTTACTATGTATTTCCCTTCTAAACATCATTCTAAGAGTATAGTTCTTACTTGTGATTTACCATCTAGTGCAATCATTCTGGGAGTTGAAAAACAGCATCTCGTCATTAGAGAGTTGAATTCTGCGGAATCGATTGGAAATGAATTAATATTTCTTTTCAAACAAGATATTGCCTGGTTTTTAGCAAGAGGTCGAGTCTCTGAATACGGCTGCTAAACGAACTGAGAGCCAAACAATGATGACTTGTACGTCTAACTCAACTCAAGTTCTTGTTCAGATTTTTAGCCCATTCTAAACGAGCTAACCATGAGCCGAACATCAGTCAAGTTATATGCATTGAACACAAGCTGTTAGACTAAATCATGCAACTCAACTTTATGACAGATTCCATCACGTAATTACGCTATATCCACTCAATCAGATGGATTAACATGAACATATAGCGTGTATGTTATACAAGCCAGGTGAACCCAAACTCGTTCTTCATGTCCATCTCATCTGGCTTCTTAACAGGACAGCTAGGGTTTCGGTCAAGTTATACCATGAACCAAATATGAAATTAACTCGTTGCCTGTCAAACAAAGATGAACTACGAGCAGTATGGTTCATTTACGAGCCTTGTGCACAGAGAATGGCTGTGATAGTTCTAGGATTTCAGGATTGTGCATCTTAAACAAAGAACCAGTGCTACTGAAAATCCATTGATTCATGTGACGGAGTTGCTCTGTTATAACCATATAGCAAGATAATAGCAAGTTTCGGGAATCTTGATAGACTATAACTGAAAACAGCATGAAAGAACATGGGCCCGACATAACTCCATCACAAAGCTATTGCGCTTCAACATTGCTTAACCTCCACAATATTCATTCTACAAGATGCGCCTTATTTACAGTGAACAACCATCTCTTTTGACTGGAAAGATGCAACCAAGAACCGGACAGATTTTTACAGATTAAAAGGAAGGAAATCGATCTCCACTACAAGTCAGCTCAAACCTACGCTGCTGCAGTTTATCATCAGAAGTTGAAATCTATTTCAGTGAAACTATCAGAAAGTACGGAAATCTTTTCACATGAATATCAGAAAGAACTAGATAGAGTTGATTTACTCCATGACGGCAATGACCATAACATTTGTATCTTGTCCTGGCGATGGTGGTGTGCAGATTTCACAGCTTGATTAGCTAAAAACTGCAAAGAGAAATAGATGGGATAGCCATTGAGTATTAATCTCCATCTTCTGACCATGCCTTGGGGTGAATCCTGCTTGTGGTTCGCTCTTGTTTGCACCCAGAACGGTTTTCTTGAAACACATTTAGTTGTTTGACGAACATCTAAACTCCCACTTACCCAAGGAGTTCCTCGCATTGGGTTATCTCCATCTCCTGTTTTTTCTTAGTCCTGGCCCTATCCAAATGAGCTTTCCGCACAGCTTGTTGGAATTGCCTTTCATGTTCTATAAGCATTTCATCAAGGTTTCCAGTAGGGGGGAGGAGGGGTCCAGAATACTGAATCCTGTTTTTCTTACGTCCATAGCCCTGTAGATCAAGCATCCAATTTATTAGCATCTCTATCTGCACTTTAAGATTAGAGAGAAAAGGCCAATCATATGAAGATCCCCAAGTTTGAGAATCTAGTTTGCTTATATCAGTAATAAAGCTTAGACACAAACACACAAATGTATATCTGCGTACTAGGAAACAGGGATATGCACTGTGTGCACCAACTACCCTTTCCACCACTAGGACCCTCCTCAAACACCTTCAGACTTCCTCTACTTTTCAAACATCACTGGTGGTCAAAATGATGGTGGCTACCACCACCCACTCTCAATATGTATACATATAGGGAGAGAGAGAAGGGGGACAGGAGGAAGGCCTCATCGTGCCACAAAAGGGGAGAAAGAGGGTGGAAGATGGCTGAGGGCTGTGAAGGGCGATTTGAGCAGTGAAATGTGAGGTGTGCATGAGTGTGTCACAATTCCTATCTCTCCATAAACACACACACACACACATATATATGTCTGAGTGTATAGCCAAATTATCCAGTTATATCCATGGTCGAGCTTAGTAAAGTTTTCCAGTGCACAAACATGGGAGATCTTGTTGCAAAAACAATTCTTTATGAGGGTGTCATCAACAACTTACTGCTATTGAGTCCTTGATCCTCTCATCCTTCTTATGAGCAGCCGTAGGTCTATCTAGCAAATGGTGGGTCCATTGTTGATTCTCGGATAACTCAGAAGCCTCTGCAGGGCTGTGTTTCTCCAAGTTTTGCTCTGGCCAGTATTGCTGAATTGCTTTTTCTCTACTATGGTCGTGTTTGCCATTGCTTCTTACTGTCAAATCTAATGGGTATGGTAATTCAGAATCCCCGTGAGGCAGGTAAGATCTATGTGACCTCGATTCTGCACCATTTAGAGCCTTCATTTCACTGCCATTGCCACCGTAAACACCATCATGATGATCATCATCGTCCTTTTGCCTCCTGTTTGTACGACCAAAAGCACCCTCCTCAGCTTTGCAGTCATACTCATCTATACTGTTTTGAGGATTTGCACAACGATCTTGCCTCAGCTGATAAGTGAAAAAACAAATTTTGGAAATCAGCAGGCAGAAAAAGATAACAAAAGAGATGTTCCTTTAAAACCTAACAACCACAGGCTTTAAGAGATTCCTCTTCTATTTCTACACAATTCTGATTCTTTTCGATTACTTGATAGTCACAACGAGATGCAGTTGAGAGCTATATTTTCAACTAATTATAAAAGAAAGCTTTGGAATGGTATCAATGACATCCTTCCACTATAATTATGCCAGATTACTAAAGAAAAACTACAGAAGACCACTTAGTCCCACCCTGTCCTTTTAACTGAAAATAATTTATGCTTCTCTAGCATGGACAAGGTGTAGAGTAGAACGTCTCCTATCCATCTTGCTACAACATAGATCCCGAAAGTTAGACACAACTGGTAACTATATCTTAGAACTGAGGATGACAGCAAAGAAAAGGATCACCAGAGATTTTTAACTTAATACGGTTCACAATCCATTCCAGATTCATTTCACTATACAGGAACAAAGGGTGATGGTTGCTTAATAATTACTGAAACAGGCACTTGGAAGGGATCGGAAATAAGCTAGATTGGGCATTTCACTATACAGGAACCATGGGTGATGGTTGCTTAATAATTACTGAAACCGGCACTTGGAAGGGATTGGAAATAAGCTAGATTGGGCATTGCAGTTTGGGAATGCTATATAAACGGGGAAATGAAGACACGAATGGAAGACTTGGTGCAAATGAAGTTTATGATAGTATGTACACGCTATGTGTCACTGATTGGATGGATGCGGCAAACAGGAAAGAGATAAAATAGAACTACCTGAAGTGATAACTTTAATTCAGAATTTGCATCTGGTGCTGGCTGTGCTCTAGATTCTCTTGGCACTCTACTTCTTGAATCAGGTTCATGCGAATTTCCTCCTATGTCTCTCTCCCTGGAAGTGACAAGGGCGAGATACTCAAAAAATAAAGTAAAGTAAATGATCAAACACTCCATTCCCCAGAATCATTTCCAATTCAATTATTCTGTTATTTATTCTGTGCAGAATTTAACTTTTTAAAAGGAAAAGCATTTGCTTAGAGAGAATAGAGTACTTTTATATGCTCTTTTTGCATATATAGTAAATTCTCAAGGGGATACACAATAATTTTTGAAAAGTGAAGAACAAGTTTCAAATGTAGTAACAATGTGCAAGAATGTGTCTCAAAGAATAAAGACTACATCTCCTCGTGACACAATAAAAAGAGTCAATTTCTACAATTATGACCGTGTAAGGATCGACTCTGTTATCTAGAACTACAGGTGTGACAACCCATCACACTTGCAACCAAAACTAATGTTGTAGAACTCGTACTGTATCATATGATATAGTATGAGCTTATCGTGTATCGTAGACAAGTACGATATGGCACAAGTAACCGTATCATGCTCTATGATTTATCAAGCCATAACGTACGAGTCAACGTCAGTTCACAAAATATAAAACCCTCAGAACTCGAGTTTTTCCTGGTGGCCCAAAAAAGATTACCCTGAGCTGAGGGAAATTAAAACATTCTGAAAAAATACCATGAGAAAGGGAGTCAGATGGTCGACCATGTGGCTCCACTTACCATGAGAAACATATAACATTTCATTACTGAATAGCTTATAAATTTGTCTTTATAGTCAATATCTGATATAGGTCCCATGAAACAGAGTTAATACGAAGGCAAGCTTTCCAGAGATATAAAGTAAACAATAATTTTGTATATGTCAGAAGGGTCAGTAGAAGCCTTCGAAAAGAATAGGAACTTGCAGATTACTCTTCCAATATGAAGAGGTACATGAAAGGTTTTGATGTCACCTTCTACTAGAAACTGAGAACTACATAGGATTATATATGCCAACCACATATCACAGAAAATGCTCAATGAAGCAGGCAGCATCATGACGATGGTGATCCTTCTGGAGAACACCCAATCATACAGAAGTATGAAAAGTGTGAAAGTAAATAGAAATCAGCCGACTCACATGATATCCAAACATAACCTTTATTGTCCATGACAACACAAATACTCTTCAGTTCTATGAAATTTTCAATGACGCACCTAAATCATTTAAAACAAAAAAAAGTGCACCCAAAGAATTGCTGAAATTTCATACATGCAGCTAAATAAAGGCAAATCACTGACAAGACAACTGACTTTCTATGTATAAAAATTATGCACATAACAAATTTGCACTTTTGTACTCTTAAGAAAAACTAACTTCTGTCATGAGAGTTAAGATAACCTTGGGTTGGTTAATCAAGTTTACGAACTTGCCTTTAAACACACCTTTCAGGTTAGTGATAGTTAATTAGTTTATGCACTTGCACTTGCACTTGAAGCATAAATTTTTTCATGTTAGGGCAGGTGTACTGTTACCAAACACTGTGAGGGTTAAATACGTAAATTTAGATGCTACAATAGAAGATTGTAGTAGTAGGTTAGAAACTTAGACAATGACTGTTCTTAACTAACCATGAAAAAACCTACTGTTATTTTACAATTTTGCAAAAGTTAGGTGTGTTAATAAAACTGTGCCTTTGCTTTAGAAGCAATTTCACACCACGCATACAGCCAATTCCTTAGGCACGTTCTTTAATATATTTTTTTGTTTTTATACGGAAAAAGTCTATGTCTACTAAAAAATGAAGCGACTACCTCCTAGATTCCTCACGAAGCTTAACATCAAGCTCTTTGCTAGGAGGATATTTTGGCAAGCTTGAGGGATCACTAGGGAGTGGCTTTGTTGTGAAGAACTGCAAGGAATTACACATTGTAAGACATTTAAAACTTATGTTGCAAACCAAAAGTAACTCATCTAGTGTGTATAACAAGTAAAGTTATTAAGCACAAGACAAAATGCGGAGAAACAACTACAAATATTTAAGAAATACCAAGCATTTTAAAGTTGGCATCTACAAGCAAGAAGAACATGTAACCATGAAATAATACAAAAAATGAAAGGACATAAATGAATATACATAAACCAAACACCAGAAATATATGAAAGAGAACAAAAAAATAGCTTAAAACTTATCATTTCCGAATCCCCAGTAAATTGAAAAGATAGGTACAACATCCTTATGATATGCACACAACAAGAATGAAACAAATGCTGAGTCCAAATTGCAAAACATCTGATTCACAGGGCAGAGGCGCTCAAACTTTGAACACCTTACGGCGTTCATGTGCTAAAAGGTACAACACCCTTAAGATTTTTACATACAAAAGGAAAAACAAAGAAAGTTAAGACAATGTTTACCTGAATCCTCATTCACAGGATTGAGGTGCACAAGCCTGAGCCGCTTAAAAGGCATGCATATATTAATTGCAGAATTTTACCACACCTTAAGAAAACATCATCTAACACAAAACAAGAGGACAAAATTGCTTCTATATGTGCATCATAGACAACCTATGCAAAATATGCTTCAAAATCTGTCACATGGATGCAAAGCCATGCTCGTGCAGAGAGAAAGACTCAAATTTCCAAAAATATACGTTCATGTAAAACATACATATAGATAAGAACACATTAAACTAGAGCTCGTTTCAAAAGGGTTGAACTCAACTTGGATAAAGACAAACATTTTAATCCAGTTTTGAGCCAACATACTGATTATGACTTTCTAAGTTAAACCAAATTGCGTCAGTATCACTTCTCACACATATTGCACACATTCTGATACACAGCAGAGACACTTCTAATAGGGCGTGACGTCCATGTCAGACAATCCGACACCCAATGCAGCTAGTTCCTGTGTCTGACTGGGCACTAACTATTTCAAACCGATTTTAACTAAAACTCAAACTTAAAGGTAGTGTAATGTGACACTGTGTTTTCAGCCATTATTTTTTAAATTGTGGTATCCCGTACAACACCTGCACCTGCACTCTTATGACATAGCTCGGATATGTTAAGTGCAACACAAATGTTGCAAACCTATGATATGTGTTTGTTGTCCCTCTTAAAGTGTCCATATTACACAGTACAGACATTTGGGCAGCATAAGAAGTGATGACATTCAAAAAGATGCTAGAAGCAAGTATATTTACATTTAGGTAGTAGATGTGGGACCCCCACATGTGTGCCTTCAAATGAAAGAATTAGTAGAAAAATTGCATATGAAAGATTAAAAGGAGTTCATTTTGAAAATGAATATCAAAAGGAGAGAGGGCTGTGGAGAGCCAAAAATCACCCGTGGCAAACATATTTCTAGACAAAATAACATGATAATGAAACATACATCACTCTTAAGTGCAGCAGCGGCTGTACCACGGTTAGCAGGTTCTATAGCAAGAAGAGATTCCAAAAGATTCAAAACTGAAGCAGGGAAAACCTTGAACTTCTCCGCAACACAGCGTCTGTATGGGTGGTGAGGTTTCATGAGGGTTGCATGTGGCAGCTTTGACGTACTCCAGTAATCTTCTGATGGTGAACCACATAGCTTAAAGATCATGTGTAACTGCTCGACCTATACAAAAGAGAACCTCTACTAATCAACATACAGCTCCAAATCAATGATCAAAAGTAAAAGATCAAACATATTAAGAAGAGAAAAGCATAGAAGGGGTTGTCAAACATATTCACAAGATAAATTAAAGCTGCAGGACAGTACCTCCGTCCTTCCTGGCATGATGGGCTTCCCTGCAAACAATTCAGCAAGGATGCAACCAGTGCTCCATAAATCAACAGCAACACCATACTCTGTTGCCCCAAGTAAAAGCTCTGGCGGCCGATACCATAGTGTCACTACACGGCTTGTAAGTGGATGCTTTTGATCCGGATGGAGATCAGCAGCCAAGCCAAAATCTGCTATCCGGAGAATGCCATTGTTGTTGATCAGAAGATTTGCTCCTTTAATATCTCGATGCAGAACACCCCGACTGTGGCAATGCTCTAGTCCACGTAGGAGTTGTTGCATATAACACTTAATCTGCAGAAGTGAAATAAAAGGTGTTTAAACAATCAACTAAATGTTCGAAGTGTGCACAAAATAGTCACAATGTGAGGAGTCTGAAACCACTGTTCTCCCTAAATGATCCAAATCACAAAGAACAACCCATGTAAGAGTCGAGTGCAAAAAATAAAATGGTTAGAGCTACCTAGCTAAGCAACTACCTCAGGCTCCGTAAACTTGACATCTGGGCTGCCAGCAAGACCAGCAAGGTCATGCTCCATATACTCAAAAACAAGGTATAAATTGGAAGAGTGTTTTGATGTCACAAGCCCTTCTAGTTTCACAATATTTGGGTGATCAAGTGTGCGAAGTATATGAATTTCTCGTGCCATGAAACGAACACCTTCAGGATCCTGATTAAAACGAACTTTCTTCAATGCTACAATCTTGCCTGTTTCCAGATCCCTGGCTTTAAAGACATCGCTGTATGTCCCTTGGCCAATCTGCAAATTGAAGGCAATACACAATTAATCCATAACCAAAAGCAGTAATCTACAAGAACATAAACAACACAAAGCACCATAATTTTCCCTGACAAATGGAAACAACAAGAAATACCATTTCATATATTTAAAAAATGCTTTTTCCATTAAATCATTCTTTGTTGAACATGGTCGAATCTTGACAAATTTTAGAACATGCAAATATAGGTGAACGAGATTTTGTCCCATTGTCCAGTTTATTGAAAATCATCAGAGATAACATAATTTCCGGAGACTTTTACAGAAGATTATTCCAAGGGCAGGAAAAGCACAATCTGGATGACTTACGACCATCGACTAGTTTACTCACATGCAAACTGTCAAACATCCAAATCATTCAAAGGAAACAAAAATGATGAATCTAACCTAAAGTGCCTCATTTTGATCAATCTCAATCCAGTTTAATGAGTCATTTATCTCCCTGCTATCTGCAGAAAGGAAAAAAATAGGCGATTTTTAATATTCATTATTATGCCCTAAGCGGAGTTAGTAGAATCTCCACTAACATACTTTGACTGTTTTCAAACTTTTAACCTCGGAAGTGACAGGGTACCAGTGAATAACTGAAAACCCTCTCCCTACATAGCATTTCAGCCGTTAATAAGCAACAAGCGGGTTGAAGTTTGAAAGCAGTTTGAAAAGTAATCAACATAAGGCGAAGGATCCCAAACATGATGTCGAAAAAAGTGAGATTCTATGACAAAAAGAATTTACAGAAAACAAAAATTCTGTCACAACTAACAGTGTATTCTGCAGAACCCAAACCAAATTGTGAAAGGTCTCTACACACAAATGAAGAAACTTGTAACCTTGTCTAATCTCTGGAATGACTCAATCCGACGGGGAAACCACCCTCTAATAGCTTCTCCAGCCACTGCTGTGAGCCAACTTGGCCATCCAGCGGCAACCTGCTCGCTCTCTATACCCTTCGGCACCCTCCCAGCCCACAATCCAGCATCCTCACTCGCCGCGAGATGGACGGTACGGTGCCTCTGGTGTCTCCCCCGGGCCCTTTCCGCTGGCTTCACGACCGTTCTGTCGATTTCCTGCTCGATATTCCTCTCCACTGGATAGGTTATCGGCGTTGCCATACCATTCTCCGACGGATTCGCAATCAATCTCACCCTTGAATCGCTCTCGGCGGCAGCTTCCGACTCGAACACGACCTCTTCCCTCCATGAACCGACGCCCATACGGCGAGCCGACGCCGATACATTGATGGATTCCTTTCCACGGCGAAAAGTTCCGACGTGTTCATCGGTTCGGACGGATTTCGAGTAAATGCAGCCCATAATCTAACACGGCGCACTATTTGCTTACAGGTGATCGAATGATTATGGGAGATTAGCAACCATCCACGATGCATTAAGCTAAAGTTTCAATCAGCATTCATGCGAATTCCCACAAATTCTAGGCACCTAAAACCGAAACTCAATCAGAAATCACTACCAACAAATACCGATTCTCCAGAACCTAGACAAAGCAATACCAACAAATCCCCGTCTTTAGGAAAACCCAAAGCGACTACCATCATAACCACATGACTCGTATAGACAAGGAATACTCCAAAACCCAACGAAGCAATCAAAATTCGATTCTCTCGACGACTCATTTCACAATTTCTACCCCCAAAACAACCAATGAACGAAACAACGAGGATGTTTAACAAATTCCGATCGATACCCAAGATCTGCAGTCGGTCCAACAGAGCACTATGTTGAGAAATTTACTTAGATGCTGAAAACAACAGACGACCTTTGATCACTTAAGGGTTGGAAAACCATATAGAGAAGCAAAGTTGACAACGGGGCTGTTTGTTCCGTGGAAATTATGAATGTGGGAATACGGAATACGATAATGATGATGCGATGTTCTCTTTGCTTGCATTAGAGAGAGAGAGAGAGAGAGAGAGAGAGAGAGATTGTCGGGGGGGTTGAAGATTCGATTTGAGAAACCCTTTCCACCCGCCAACAGTTGCTGACCCTTCATCCCTATTCTCTCTCTCACGGTTCGCTTAATATTCTCTCGCTAACTTGTTCACCTTTTGGAAATGTGCTGACCTTCTGTTCTTTTCTAAACGCTCTCTTCTCTCTCTCGTCTTTTCTACTTCTCCTATTAAGAACTCGACTCCTCGGCGCGGTTTTTTGTTGGAGAGAGTGAGTAGACGGGTATATTTTGGATAAGAATCAGTTTGGTATCAATGTCAACAGTAGGGATTCGACGTATGAGTTGCTGAATTTAGTAGGATTCTGCGGGATTCGATAAAGATTTAGTAAACAAGGTTTGATATCAAATCCTATCTGTAAAACGAATCGGGTTGGATTTTGTGGTAATCAAATTTGTGTTCAGTGCGTTAGTTCATTTGGCAGAGCTCAATCCGACTCCCACGAGTTCGGCAAATAGATTACCGGACTTCTTTTGCTGATACAGTGGGGGAGACTGGAGCAAGATGCATGTCTCCTGTATGTTATGGAACTCATGACCATGGTGAATCCACTATCCTGTTAGGTGTTGCCAATAAACCCTCTCGAGTAGTAATCCTTTCAGGTTAGCTTGTTTTATGATGATATCACTGGGATGCAATTGGATCGGCACCTTCAATAACCTTCGGATTGAATGGTGAATGATATCATGCAAGCTCAATCTAGATGCGGCCAGATGTTGAGGTTCTACCGGTAAAGCAGCATAAGGATTTTCAAGCATTCTTAATAATAGGTTAGGTTGGCTTCACAAAGTGATTCTCGCCTTGTAAATAGGAACAAATCAATCTCTAAGAAGCTACTCGAGACCTCGGTGTCTCAAGTAGTATGGAGAAAGTTAATACAGATCATACGGCAAAAGAAACTAAATATTCTGAAATAAAAAGTATTTTTGATTAACATGTTTCCAAAAAAGGAGACCTCTTCGCTTCCGTCTACCCTTTTTATACTGCATTCACTGGTTACATTGGTGGAGTAACTTGCTCCCTTCTTCTTCTTCTTCTTTTTTTCATGCATGTTGTTCCAAAACGGCTCACCCTTCGCTCGTTGTGGTGATCATCTCCTTCCTCCCAGCTTGGTAGTTCCTGGTGAACCTTTCTAGTTTTAGTTAATCGCATTCATGGTTAACCCCTTCTGCCTGGTGGCTGTATTGTGGGTCATGATGCTTCAGTGTGCAAGTAGATTGCTTCCAGTTGTTGCTATGTTATGTTGCTTTACCCTTAACCCTTATTCTCTCTCCTGCGGCATTTTGCTCTTAATTGCATGTCTTGATACGTACTCTTGTTGTTTTGCTCTTCCGCATCTTTTCGCCGATTTTTCACTACTGCGGTAACACATATGCCCTTTTGCTTTTTGCCAATTCGTGCGGGAAAATTTCGAGTCACAAGTTGATCATGAGTTCGATGCCCGGGGCATGCATTTGGCTTCTGCTTGCCCATTGTGATAAGAAAGGGCAGTCCTCCACACTTGGACTAACTGACCATCAATGAGGTTCGGGTCCGAAGTAGTCCGGTTAAGGTTAGTGCTAATCTCAACTAGAGACCGATGACGTAAGATGATATAAACCTATTCGGCACAACTAATCTTATTCAATCCAATCAGTGAAAGTCATTGAAACATATATATGTACATGTAACTGTATATTATTCATGCTCAATCAATTATACAGGCTTAATCAAGCCAACCAGGTCAGAGGTTGACCTGTTCCTTGTCTCACTAAACCATATCCCAACCATGAGCCTGGATGAGCCGAAGAACCAGAACCACGCCTCTTTCTGCTGCCCTATATACACACAAACCTCAGTGAACTATGCGCAAGGAAACTCCACTCATGAAAAATCTAATATTATGAGAAAATATTAGCATAAATAGAATATACACATAAATTTACTTTTGATAGTATTCAAGGGAATATTTAACTACTAATATTCAGCCTGGCATCTTAATATCAATACATATAAAATGTGATACTGACATAATAGGTAATATTCCAAAAAATTCGTGTTCATTTCGGATCTCTCTCTCTCTCTCTCTCTCTCTCTCTCTCTCTCTCTCTCTCTCTCTCTCTCTCTTTTATATATATATATATCAGCTTCAGGTTGGCCCTGGCCCCTTATTCACTAATGTCAACATTGATATTAAGCAAAAAGTACCAAATTCGACATCTGGCTGACTTTATCTTAATAAGATCAAGGCATGCATTAATCTTTTTCATGGACTTTGAGCCAGTCGAGTTTGTTTCAACCATGACGCATCAGGGGCCACCCTTTTTGTATATTTTACTACTTACGGAAAGAAATCAACATTTTCATATATACCTTAGCAATTGAAAATATCACTAATTATCAGCGTATGATTCTAATATATATATATATATATATATATATATATATATATATATATATATATGTGTGTGTGTGTGTGTGTGTGTGTGTGTGCGGTTTTGGCGAATGGCAACTCAAAAGGGAATTATGGCTTTAACTCAAATTTGGCATTATGTACCAAATGTGATCCTCATTTATCAATGTGCGTCATCTAGTTTATTTATCTTTAATTATGAAACAATTTGAAAATAAATTGTAGCTTATATTTCATTCTAAAATAAAACAAGTTTGCCTCACTCCAAAAAAGTTCTTGGGTCCACCACTACATTGGTCCTTAATTCAAGCACAACAGCTACCCGGTGACAGCTTATGTTCCTTGTATATCACATTGAAAAGAGGACGTTAATATGAATTACAAGTTTGCAAAAGCTAGATTTATGAACAAAAAAGTTGTATCTGTGCTCTTAATGTTTCATATAAACGGCAATGATAGAAAGATAGAATTTAGAGAAGTAAGACTTATTCTATGGATAGGAATATTTTACTATATAAACTATTTACTTTGGGATCTTCTAACATGAAAATCTTTCAAACATGTGGTTGATAACAGAAAATGCATGAGGATACATGATAAGAGATGGAGAGTTTCCAAAAAGAAAGGGACATACTACTCATGAAGGTTTAGTGTGAGAGAGGACTATTGTCTCGAGCTGATTGTATAGATGATGAGATCAAATAACATACCTCAATAGGCGTGGCGGCAAAAAGAGTAGCATGAACAAGAAATTGGGGAGTTATTGAAAATCATTCTCGACAAGCTTTACACAATATTTGTTGTTTATATGAAAGTCTATAAATATACATGTGTAATCAAAGATGGGCATCAAAAACATCAAGAAATCAATAATATAGTTATGGTTTTCTTTCTTCTTTTACTTCCCTTAAAAGTAGATGTAACATAATCCTTTCATTTTATTGAGCATGTCAAGTGCCTATGCAACCTCTATCAGTATATGCATAGTCGAATTCTTGGGTTCTTCTCCAACTTACCGTGCTCAACCATTTGTGTAGGGCTATCACTTCGGATGGCAACACATATTTGACACACCTGGTGGGGCATATACACTTACTTGCAGGGTTGCCCAGTTTATGCATACTCATTCCAATTGAGGTTATTCCATGGCATCGTCTAGCACAAATGTTGATGATTCATCCCCTGTGCATAGCAATTGACCTCTAGTCTCAAATAATGCAATAGGATATCATCACACCAGCAAAAAAAGACTGTCAGCAATGACTCATGTATAATTGAATGAAGTTGTTATCGAACTCCTTCAACCATCAGTTAATGATTGGTTATAGGTGCAGTTCAAAGATCTTCAAACAGTGTTGTTATGCTAAATGGCTAAAACCATGCCAACTAATCAACTAACTATTATCCTAGATCAGGATTTGCTTGTTGATAAATGAAGACAAGCTACAAAAACTATCACTCAAATGGGGTAGATATTCTAGCACCGACACAACCACCAGACTTTGAGATTTTGATTCTCCCACCTTATTAAGTATACCAACATGAGGGAGTATCATTGCAGTCTTATCAAGCACCATTTCTACTAGCAAACTGTCGGTTTATATTCGACAATCAAATGTCGAAAGTAGAAGATGCGCCAATGAATCATGATAGGGTTGTTGACTTGGTTCAAAATACTTTGTAATAGAACTATAGACTTCCAATACTAAAATCGATTGTAAGCTATATCCCGATTAAGTTGATAGGCTTGTGTCAATCCCGAGGAGTTTCAAAGTTATGTTTATCACTTTTTTAAGACAAGACGGTAAATATCTAGGAGAACATTTGACTTATTTCACTTTTGAGTGCAAGAATCTAGGTGATAATGAAATGCACAAACTTAAGCTTTTCATTTATTCTCTCACTGCCTAAGCTTATGCATAGTATACTTTCCTAAAACATGCATCCATCCAAACTTGGGATGAGATACAAAAGCCATTTCTTAAGTGCTACAACAAGATTCATCCTCAACTAACACCTACAGATTCAATGAATATTCACCAAAAAAAATTGAGAAATTCTATGAGTCACTGAGGCCCAATACGTGGTCTTAGCAAGGAATTACTTGAGTATATAGATTAAGAAGGGCTTAGCAAGACATTTCTACCTAACTCTAGTTCAACAATAGCAGAGGTCAAATACATTCTCAACACCCCAGATGCATCAAGCAATAAACGAGAAATCATGAGACATAATCAACAACAAACTTCGATTTTTTGCTTGAAAGATTTGATGCAAGATATCGATGTTGAGTTCGACTCAACCAAAGTCATGGCTGTCGAGTTAATATAAGAACTTCCTTTTGTTTGTAATGCTCTTTGACCCCAAAAAGATACGTCTTATTGGACATGCCTTTTACAAGGAAACCTGGTCCTAGGAGATTTGGAAAGTTTTCAATAACTACCAGCTATGGTTTCCTTTCTACAAAACTTACTAAATATATCCTTGATAGTGAAAATAACAAAGAAAATGCCTGACCAACAACATGGGCCTTATTATAGGTAAGAAATAAAAAAATGTGGGCTTGACCTGACCTATTGAGACTACTTGGGTTTAAACCAAGTAATGCAATTTACTAAGATTTGACTCATGACAATTTTGGAATGTCTGAGAGTGTCTTCAATTGCATCAAGTTCGTCACTAGAATAGCAATGAATGGTTTCAACTTCAATTGGATAAAGGCATGTCAGATTACGGAAGGTGGGGTTCCATCTTGGTATTAGACAGGTTTTGGATCAGGTCACGGGCCCTTCAACTCGTCTCATTATATTATTAGAACAGGAGCTAATGCTTTGGTGCGGACTAATGTCATTTGAGCCCGGTTTGGTGATCGGGTTCAAAGTCAATGAGTTAGAGTCGATGACCTCATCAAATCAAGAGGTCACCCAACTTAATCCAAATTTGCATAGTGAAATCCAAACCCATGTGGTCCAAGTTTGGCCTTGGAAATCACTCTATCGGCTCCATTGCTGAAATCAACATAGCCCTGCCGTTAGTTTTACACCACGTTCAACAATGTTTTCCTCTTATCTTCATGTGTTTCTCTCATATCACTTTCAATCGTGATATAAAATCTATTTTCATCTCTTTTGATATATTTTCAGTAATTTTGATCTATTTTCAACCTTATTCAATTTCTACAACCGTAATACAAATATTGTTGAAAGCCTTCCATTAATCTAGCAATCAATAACCTAAAAATAGAACAAAATATCAAATTTTCATCAAGTTTTCAGCAAGGTAAGTGTCTGCAATCGGGAAAGAAGCGTGACTCAAGTGCATGAGCCTTTACAAAGTAACCCACCTCTTTACAGGTTATGGCTTCCTAGGTGTGTTTGGCATCTCGAAAGGATGCCCCTAAGGTGCAACTCTCTAGTAATGCACATGCTTTTTGTGTGCGACTCTTTTCTAAGAGATTCATGACCTAGGCATGTCACTGTAAGATTTCTAGATGCATTCAAGGTATATTCCTATGTATTATTGTTATGTTAACTGTATAATTTTAATGTGTAGAATGTCAAAGAAATCAAGTGATAACGTTCATCGTCGTATAGTAGATTCTGGATATACTTACATGATGATACTAAGATTGATCAAAGTTAACTGAATGACTTATTTGTTCGTTGATTGGATGATGATACATGCAACATTATATTTTTTTACTGTGAGGATGATTAACTTGATTATGTATTTATGTGTATCATAAATATAGTATTTTGCAGTTAGGATGATATGGTACACTAGGTAAAAGATTTTAGAAGGAAGCACAATAATATTATCATCATTCTTCGATTGAAAAGCAAATATATGAGAAGCAAAGTATGACTTGGGTGTGAAAGAATCAACAAATAGAAGAACAAAAAAAAGGTTGATGTTAAAAGTTGTCATTTGATCGGTACAAAGAAGGTGAAATTTCATTATTGCTTACAAAGTAGAGTGAAATTGATAGTTTGAGAGGATTGAATGTATTTAATAGTAAGCATAATCATCCTCTAGTCTTATATTTAGAAAAACATGCATTTGCAAGTAGATTGAATAATGATGAGTATAATATGACAAAAGAAGTGAGCAAAAGTCATTGTAAGTCAAGTTATTCTATAGGAACCATTGCATTCAATGCAAGGATAAAAATTATGAGAGGATATGAGTAGTTGAACAGTTGTACATAAACTATTGCATTTATTAGATAGTCATGAATATCACACTTGACACAACAGGATATCAAATACAAATATTATTAATGATGTTATACTTGTACATCTTCAGTCAATTTAGTTGTTACTTACATCCTCAAAGGTATTGGAGTTTGATTGTATATACAAAACAAACAAGTTTTTTGGTATATTCATTGTACTGTAACTATTGCATTCATTAGATAGTCATGAATATCACACTTGACACAAGAGGATACCATATACGAACATTGTTAATGATGTATGATTGCACATGCTCAGTCAATTTAGTTGCTACTTACATCCTCAAAGGTGTCGTAGTTTGATTATACATATAAAACAAACAAGTATAATCTATTTTTTGTTATATTCATTCATATTTACATATATACTAACAAGAACTTTTTTATTTCTTTTATAGATTAAGGTACCTTTTTTGAAAGTTATAGGATTTACATCAACAAATAAGAGAATAATTATGTATTATTATTGAGGTGTATTAAGGAGTTGTATACAACAAATAGATTTTCTTATATAGTTTGTAGTAATCATGATCTTGAACTTATAAATGCAATTGAGATTATATTCTTATAGGTAATATATTTTCTATATAGATGTCATATTGCCAAGAACATCAAGTGATATATTGTTTGGTTGATGATCAATAAAGAAATAGCCACCACATTTAATATCAGTTAGAAGAAAGTTGTTGACTCGGTGGATGAGAGCAAGTTTATAGAGGCATTGACTATGATGGAGGCAAAGTGAAAAATTTACTTATCATACTTTCTTATATTAAGGAATAATGATAGGTGAGTATGCTTATTTCCATATATGTATACCACTATTTTTAAATATTATATTACTTATAATAGTATATTGGTTGATAGAGTTGAGGGTGCATATGCATAGTTAAAAGTGTTCCTCGATAGCTCCACTAGGTAGTTTGATGCGATATGGACCCAACTTCATTAGTTGATATAATTATAGGTCATGAAACTAAAGAAGTCTTTTGAGGAATCATGAATTGTTAGTATGCATTATACAATATGGACCCAACTCCATTCGTTGATACAATATAAATTTGCATTGACTTATTGTATTGAGTTTGATTATTTTGTTTGTATTTCTTGCATATACATATGGTTGATGGATCCTTGATGCCACTTATATTTATATCTTGACAACGTTATAGACATGATAGCATTGTTGATTGGGATTTAATGTTTCGTGTGCATATTACATATTATCTTCAACTAAGAGGGCCAAATGATGATAATGTATATAATATGAATGATAATTAGCCACTTGTGTATTAATTTCATGTTCTTTCTATGTTTTGATTATACATATTGATTATCTACTTGCTTAATTAAATATTAATTCTATAAATTTACTTATTTACTCAATTGTACGATGATTCTACTTAAATTTCTTGACATGTGATGAAAGTACTATGGTCGTTCCTTGTTTATATATGTATGTATATATGTTGACCTAGAGAGATTGAGAATCAAGAGAGAGGAGAAAAAGTAAATGTAATTACTCATTTGCAATATACATTACGTATATATTCACTTAATTAAACATATGACATGAAATAGACACATTTATTCTTCATCATTATTGAACATGTAGATGTAGTCAATCATCATTTTATATATTCTCTCGCAACAATCATCAAGTATGTCAACATCAATTTATTGCACAACTCAAACAAACATAATAGAGAAACTTGTACTTACAATAAAGTATTATAGTCACTATATATTTTTCCATATTCTAGCGAAACATTTCTTTTTAGGTCTTGTAAAAGAATACTTCACTTGTATAGGTAGATTATAAAAGTGTCCCATATAAGCATTTTAGTTTATATTTATATATGTTATAGGTCTATTAAGAGCAAGGCTCAACCTGTTCTTTTGCTTTATGAGGTCAAGTAACTTTTTCTTGAGATATTTATTTACTTTGTACTTGCGACTATAGTTAACTCATTGAACTTAAGACTTGATGTTAATCAAAGTATGAGTCAAGGTTCCACCATTGGCGATCTTATAAATTGAGCTTAGACCCCCAAATGCCTTTCACATCAAATCCCTTGTCAAACCTTTCATCAAAAGATTTGCAAGATTTAATTATGATCTTATATAAATAATGAAAATTACTTCACTTTTTATAAAATCTTTATCATAGTTATATCTTAGATTAATATGTCTAGATTATCCATTATATGTTTGGAAATAAGCCTTTGATAATATACTTTTAGCTCACACTTTACTTATATGAATGCCATAGGCTTTGATAATATCAGAATATCATAAAGCATATTTCTTATTCATTATGCTTCTTTACCTATTGAAGCTAAGGCTATGAACTCGGTAACCATGATGGAATTGATTTTGTATGTTTGTTTCTTAAAACCTTAAAAAGCAGCACCCTCATCAATAGAAAAGATCCAATCACTTATATGATATTTTGAGTAGCTAACCCAACTAGCATTTGAATATCCTTCTAAGATTTACAAAGAAAATAGTTTTCAAAATATTTAGAAAATGATGAGATTATGAGTATATTATCAAAATAAATGTATTTGGTTATAACACAATTGTAGGTGGGCTGTGTCCATGTAAAAGACTGAGTAGTAGCCTATTCTTATAGTTTAGTTATTGAGTGAGTTAAATAATGGTTAGTTATCCAAGTAAATAATTGAGTTATGGTCTCTTATTATAATTAGTTATGATATCTCATTCCCATAAAGGCTGAGTAGAGAACTACAAGCTTTCTCCCACTAAGTGTCCTTTCTTATAAAATATTGAAAATATTTTACTAAGTCTTATTTATTGTTAGTAAGACTCGTAAACCTCATCATCTTGCTATGTGGATGTTATCTACGACTCCATTTGATTAATGCAAGACGAATCAAGGGTGTTCGTTATATCCTGAAGTATACCTAAGTTATGTTAGTGCAACAAGCAAAAGGTCTTTGTTGTATCCTGAAGATGATCATTGGGGTCTATTGCGTGTGGTAATTTGACACCAGTGGTGGTGAAAGAATGCTTTTCTAACCTCCTTTTTGGGATACTGACTTTTCATGAAGCCAAGATTTGCTAACACTCTAAAGAAAATGTTGATCGCCAATACCATCCAAAAAGTTTGCCAATTGCAATTTATAGTTTGTTGATCATAGAAAAGGTTGATTGTTGTTTGTCATTTTCCATTTGCCGATTGCAATTTGTTGTTTAACAATTACAAAAAAGGTAGGTTATTGTTTGCCATTTTCTGATTCCAAAAAGATCGATTGTTGATATCTCTCAAGGAGCCAAGCCATCTATCATAGAAGTTCATCAACTACGAGATCTCCAACACCAACATTTATTATTGAAAATCGTATAGGATTTGGAGTACGTAAAATATCACAAAGTATGCGCGCCCTTTAGAGAACCATATAACAAGGACATGTCACAGATCAAGGAAGGCACGGTGCAGTAGTGAAAGCCACAAAAACAATGTCCCAAATACTTATGAAAGACACATGCTGGAAAAATGTCAGAACACCAAATCATTGTCTATACTTCTTCGCTCCTCTGCATGCTACCTCATTGCATCCCTTTGTTTATACTTTTTTAATATAATTGTTATTCGTACACCCTTTTTACAAAAATTCTCAAACTATCCCTCCTATACATTCTCTCTCTGCTCACCAGCCACAACTCCTTCTCATGATTCATCTACATGATGTCGGCTTCTCCCTTCCTAATCACCCCCTGTTCGAAGATCTCATTTAATCTCATTTTCTCTCTTAATCATTAGATCTCTCTCTAAATTTCACCCTATTCTATCTTCTTTTTTTGAAACTTTCTCAAATTGCTTTTGATCTCTTTTATCAATCTCTTTCCGACCTCTTTCTCCATTACTCTCAACCTCTATTTCAATGTCAAGACAAATCTCATCAAAAGTGATCTTGTTGTTGCTTTTGAGATTGAAAAGAGGTTGATTAGGAATGTACCTTATCACACATCATAAGGGTCATTCACCACAAACATTTCAGGAGAAAACAGTGACTAACGATGACACGGATAAGGTGCATTTTGTTTAAAGGATAAACGAGCCCTCAATGCATCCTTGTTTGAAGAGCAGTGCGCAGTGGGCCTGTCTTTATCCAATAGATGGTACGATTGAACTACATCACCCTTGATGACCAACGGTAAGACGCGCTTAAGGTGCGTTATGTTTAAAAGATAGATGTGTTGTGGACGTGTCATTGTTTGAAGTGCCATGCGGATAGACACGTCTTTTTTTGTCGAAAAAATGGTGTGTAGGAAGAGAATGAAAGAGAGAAATGCGAATGAGAGTAATTTTGGAGAAAAAGATAAAAGGGGTGTATGTTTTGTAAAAAAGAAGTATATGAATAGTAACGTCCTTCCTTAAATCTAATTAAAATATCATTTTCTAAATCCAGACCTCCTGCCCCACAAAATACCCTAATCAGTTCTACTCTCCCACTCCACCCCTACCCTAATCAACACTACTGTCGTGGCCATGCTCGGTGTTCTCTTCTCTCTATCAACCAGTTGCAACCATCCGTCTCTCTCTCTCCCCCTTTTGGGCGTCAATCATCCTCACTGTCTAAGTAGGTGTTTGGCATGGTTGCCATTTGTGTGGCAACGAATTCCTAAGCCAAAGGATATGGGCTATCCTGGTTCACGAAATCAAACCTTACCAATAAAAAAAATGTTTGACTGAGAGGGTTGTTGTTATTTCCCATGCCTTGGTAGGTCGCTTTAATTTCGACCTGATAAAGAGCAATAACTGGAAATTTCGTAATGAAATTATATTTGCATGTAGATGTAGTGGCCAACAATTTGCAAAAGCCGTTTTCTTGTTTTGATTGCAGTATGGTATGAGAAGGTCACCTCTATTTGATTTATAAGTGGCGTCCTTGTGTGCAAGTGGCAAGATGAAATTGATTAAACAGACTAACCGATTTGCATATTATAAGGGGCGTCTCTTCAGTTTGGTTACTTGAAGACTTCATATCAATGAAGTATCAAAATCGATTAACCGAATTGAAACGTTTCGGTAGCATGTCATACAATCGGTTTCGTTTCGCTTTTCCTATGATGTTGTTGCCCAGAGCCACCATCCAATTGTTCGGTTCGGTTATTGAACCAAGCAGACCAATGCTTAGGCCTATCAAGAAGCACACAAAATTTGCAGCTAAAATAGTGGAATAGAGATGTAAAGAATGTAGTTCAATTGCTTCTAGCTAAGAAGTTCAGCATTCGATTTCTCCAGAGAAAAGAGAATCGAAGTCCAAAATGCATAAACCAATTTGGTTTTCAAAGCACTTTCTCGAAGTTCTATTGTATGTATTAACAACCAATTGCTTATACAAGAGAGACTAGGGAGGGGCGTATTTAATTTTCAAGGTAAAAAACAATATGAAGATTCATATCATCTATTTATTGGCTACTTAGCTACAAGACCGATTTGGTCTTGCATCGCAACATTATTCAAGCAAAACTATATCAAAAAAATTTGGGAGTTGGGAAACTGACAACGTATTAAAATGAGCTACCCTTCAGCACTAAATGTTAATGCAATGCTTATCGATAACAAGAAAATAAGGTTTCAATATGTCAAGTAGCTAGAATGCTCTGGTGAAAATGTGGATAAAATTTTGCCTAATGGATATTTTTGCAAGGTAAAAATCATTAGTTGTTTTGATCGTCATTAACACGAGCGATGGTAACTTTTAGTTGCTTCTTTAAAGATGAGAAATGGATCATTTACCTTTATTCAAAAGATTAAGCGTACTATCATGTGATCAATGAGACTTCTTGAAATGATTTAGTTAGGTGTATCAAAGCCACCCTTGATGGTTGAAGGCATCTTAAAAGGATTATTTTGAAAAAGCCACATGGAAATCCAATTTTGTGGTCATACACCTAACAAAACTAGCTCAAGTTGGGAGTGGTGAAGTCCTCAAAGGATCATCCCATTAATCGATACCCTTCGTCTATATAATTATAATTTTTTAAAGTGAAATCCATTTTTTCCCCTAGTCTCAGTTTCATGTGCAAGTGCTTATAGACGTAGATTCACTTGTTTTAATATTTCGTGAATTCTCAAGTTGGAGCTTGGGACAAAGCCAGCATGAAACTGAGACTAGAGAACCCCACTTAGGTACCCTGTACTTTTTCGCTCGGAGGAACCAAGTATCAGAGTGGGCATCATCTTGCACAAGCGACGATGAATCTACATGCTATGGCAATCAGCAGTATTTGTAAAATAAGCAAGCAAAAGAGCCGGTCAAGATTTATGGTAAAACTTATTTTAATTTAGAAAAAATTCGGATTAGTATCATCGAGTCATTACAAGACAAGTTTTGTACTGATACTTGCAAGTTGCAACACTGCATAGGACCACAACTAGGGGTGGCCGTTTTACACAAGAACACACAAAAGGATCTAAATTCGTGTACACTCCAAATGACCATCCGTTCAGACTGATCTCGTTTTTTGGTACAATGAGAGGCTGAAGCCAGATGCATGCCCTGGATGTCGAACTCATGACCTTTATCTTGTGACTCGACGCCCTGGGCACGTGAGATATTGCTCGCGCGTTGCATATTGGCCCCTCTTTTGGGGAAGAGGGAATGCGATGACACCATCATGACCAGAAAACACGACTACCGACAATTTCAGACACAACATAGAAAGCAGACGAACAGCACCAAAAGTCAGTGTCCTTCCAAAGTGACACAAGAAGGAATGGGATTTTGTTCGAGTTCATCAGGTTCCACACAAACACGAAATGACACTATACAGGATGCACCCCCGACCACACGTGGAACAGAAAAGATATTCGGAATGATTAGGGAAAACTATTAGAGATGACTTGCAAAATCATCAACGATCCTCGAACTTAACTTTCAACTGTGCACAGAAGACCCACCTTTTAAATACCTTAACTAAGTGGAGTTCCATGTTCTTAATCTACAAAGAGAAAGAAGAAAGAAGCCAATGGAAAGATGAGCAGTTCAAAATTTATAAGATCGCAAAGCATTTCTTCTCCGAAAAGAAAAGCATTGAAGGCTCAACAAAACAGAAATATGCAAATGGAATTCTCTTCGAGCTACCGCTAAATGACAAAAGAGCTCAATTCCCAAATTTTCTTAATTTACCAGCCCTTCTCTATTTTCAAGACAACCTCTGCGCAGCTTCTTTAGCCAGAAGCTTTTCCTTCGCCTTACTCTTTGCCTGGGACTTTGAACCCATAATGCCACCACCCCACTTCTTTCTGTGCTCATCATATTTGTCGTTGAAATTTGCCTGTCGCACAAAGTAGGTTAGGTCACACGAGTTAATGGAAAGGCCTCTTAAAATCCATGAAAACTTGGAATATATCATCATCACGATATATTTGTATTGTAAGTTTACCTTCACGGCCTCAATGATCTTGCTGAAGTCCAGCTTGTCCTCATTTTTCACTGAAGTAAGACAGAGAGCTGTTGCAGTTTTCTTGTGAACAATCTGAAGAAAGATAAGATTAGTGGTCAAGATGTAAACAGACATCTATAGAGAACATCAAATACATCAAGGAAACCAGCAAATGAGCGTGTTACCGCTCCCAAACGAGCTTTTCCTTTCACAATGCAATACGGAATCTCCATCTTCCGGCACAAGGCAGGCAACCACACAACAAGCTCAATTGGATCCACATCATGAGCAATAACCACCACCAACTGGGCCTTGTTCTGCAGAGAGCAAAGTTAATTAGTTTAGGCAACACGAGAAATGCATCAGGCCACAATACCTATTTAGGATGACCGAAGGTGAGAGGGCAGCTTGGGCTTACCTGCTCTATAAGATAAGTCACATGGTTGATGCCGTATTTCACAACAATTGGCTTCTTCACTTCCACAGGCTTTCCTTCAGCTTCTGCCTGGGCCCTCTTCAGAAGCCTTTCCTTCTTAGCAGCCTTGTCTTCTGGACGATATTTGAGCAGCATCTTGAACAGGTTTGTTGCTGGAAAAAGAGAAACGGAAACAAGTTAGGTATGAAGCCATACTGAAGAGAAAGTAACACGTGAAATTTCGCAACAAGTTATTATAACTTGAAGGAACCATATGGAAAGAGTACTGCTGAGATCTGGACGTAAATCCACTAGGCTGAAAGAAACACTAGTGTATGAAATGATGATTTCTAAAGACTACATGTTAAGAAAAAAAACAACAATGCAAAGGATGTAAAATACTGGGGGGGGGGGGGGGGGGGGGGGGGGGAGAGAGACATGAAAGGTAAATTTAATACCAAAACCTTGTGGCCTAAACAATCAAAGTCAACCCATAAATGAACACCAACAGAAAGTTCTAAGAGTAGACTGAATGCATATATGAGTTTCAAGCAGGAAATCAAAACTCAAGGAGGTTACATCTTCACTGCATATTATGCATATGCACCAAGTGACTTACCAACGTTCTTGTCAAGTGTCTTTGTGAACTGGTTTAGAGCAGGAGGAACCTTCAAACGTTGCTTTAGAATCCTGCGTTGCCTTTGAATGCGAACAACTTTTGGCCATTTGACAAACCTGTGCAAATCTCTTTTAGGTGGCAAAGCCCCACCTATTCCAAATTGCTTTGGCCGCTTTTCAAACAAAGGATTCACAACCTTTTCCTATTCGAAAAAAGAGAAGGAAAAGGGATCAATAGAGGATATCACATGATCGCTAACTCAGAAATATTTGGAGAATTCTAAGCCCATTATTAACCAAGTACATAGGACACCAGCAATGTCACTGAGAGCCTAATCAAATTACACAAAATATCCAACAAATAAGTAACTTACCGCTTTCTTCTTGGCAGGTACTGGTGCCTTTCCACCTCTTTTGGGGGCCTGAAAAGGGATTCCGAGTAAGTAAAGCAACAAATATAATTTAGCTACAGAGAATTGAAAGCTAAAACTCTTGAAGCTCAATGTTCCGTTACTCTATGCAAGCCAGACACTTCACAAGTCATTTTTGCATTTGACTCCAACAGAACATTTCCTGAATGACGAGACCCTTATAAATTACCCACCCAATTGGGACACTCCATCTGGGTGGAATTATAATAAGAAAAAACGGTTCAAAATTGGATGTCTACATTTTCGGTTTCAATAAACACTGCTCCTTTTTGCATTAATAATCAAGAACATTGAGAACGATGAACTTCATAGTAATTAGTAGAGTTAGAAGCAGAAATGCTACACAAGTTTCAACTTCTGAAGGACAAAGCACAGAAACAGAGGCCTTCTGGAAATTCACCTCCGAAGCAGGTTACCGGAATAGAAGCATTTATTTTACGGTCAGCGGAGGGAGGCCATTTTAACAGAAAGCTTTGCATTTGAATGAACATGGTCTTTTGAGTAACGTGAAACCTGTCTGCACTTTTCACTACCACAGGATGATCGGCTCGTACTCAGAAATAAAGAGAAGGGGAAGATAAGAAAACCTCTTCCCTCTCTTTCCCTCCTCAGTGACTGAGAATCTGAGATATGAGACCAACTTAACCTTCATTTTCTGGATAAGTTGCCAGATCAAGAATAAGATGGAAATTACATTTCCGTGAATATCACAATGCAGAATGCATCTTCCGGCAGAGAAAGGATGCATCCGAACTGATTCGGTGCACCTGCTCGTCAGAAAAATAAGGAAAAACGAAGAAATAACAACGCGTATCGTAGCTTATTTTAGATGATTGATTCACTGGGAAGTTCCGCAAACCTTTATAATTCACCATTATAACGAACATTTGTCATATATTGAGCTTATTCTCAAAGAAAATAAGTAAGAACATGAAGAAACAGAGGAAACAAAATCACGCCGCAACACCAAACCCTACCAAAAAACTCAGATATCCGCGCACTGTTTCACCACAGTTTAAATTATCAAGCTTACAAAGAATCCAGGACGAAACAAAGTAACGGAAACCATTTTAAACAGCATCCGCCAATTTAAACGAGAAACTAATGAAACAACCACTCTTAAACCCCAATCTGCGACGATTTAAAACAGCAGAAATGCCATTAAAGAATCAATCAACATAATCCAGCAAGATCGATGATACAAGGTGACAAAGAAAACGACAAGCGCGAATACGTATAATCAATCGAAGCACAGAATCGGAGATCTACGGCTATGCCGTTCTGAGAAGAAACTCTAATGATCAAAAACCCTAGAATCCGTATGGTTAGATAATATCTGCATGGAGACGAACGGATGGAAGAGTACCATTTTGGAGTTCCGGCGAGGCAAATGTAATGTAGCAAGTTGTTTGCTGTGTTCTTGTATCGGCAGATTGAACCCTAGACTCGAAACGCAGCGTAGAATTTCAGTTTAGGCCAATATTTTGAGACCAATGACGTGGAACCGCCCAAAATTTAGATATTTTGTGACGCACTTCACCTTTAGATATGAGAATGGATACGCACGCACCCTCTTACATCTCCACTGTTGTTTTGGGGGCATTACTATCTCCGCACCTCTTTTGCTATACATACATCCCAATTTTCATAAATATCCATAATATCTCTACAACATTTTCTTTCTTTCCTCCACACAAAGTTCGATGATTTTTTCTCTTTCGACGATTGATTTTCATCCAATTTTTGTTCATGATATACCCTTATTTAAAAGCATCTACCATTGATTAGTTACTTACTAACCTATTTAGAATCAAACAAACTAAAAAAACAAGAAAAATTAAAAAAGAACATCGAAGAGACGATCAATCTGCCCATTTTTAGATTTTGTTAGTTTTGACTAAGATTACAGTATCTTTGTTGTTTTCCTTGAAATCTTTCGATTTTTCAAATGTTTGAAGATCACTTCTGATTTTGAGTAAAGTCGGAACTGCAAAAGGAAATGTGGTATAAACACGATCGTGTCTCCATACTTAAAGGAGACATGGCCTAGGCGCATCTCGTCTGTCTTAAGTCTCCTTCAACTGAATGGTGTTTTTCTTGAAATTTGATATCCATGTTTTCTTTGAATAATGACAAACAACTCGAATGGAAGTACTTATGATGAAAGTAATTTTTTAGAGAAGATGATAACTAGTAATATAATTATCATATGATGATTGAGGAGTGTGACACTGATTTTCAATGCACCGAATGATATATTTGTTGACGGCTTGTCACAAGGTGTAGAAGATGAATTTGTTGATTATGAGGGTGATGAGCTAAATTATTCACTTATATTTATGACAGATAATATGTTTAGGAGTCATAATTAACTTATTGATTATCTAAGATTAGTTGAGAGAAAGCATAACATTATTATGATTATGAGTTGTTCGAAGAGTAAATGACAAATGATATATTTAGGGCTACCTCACGTAAAGGAAGGCATAGGCGGACGGCTGGGAACCAAAATTGGTCATTGTCACTAGAAAACAACGTTTTATTAGCCGTTGTCTATGGGATCCCTAGTTTAATTGTGTCATGTCATGTGGGACACAATGACATACCATGTCGTGTCATGATATGTCTTCTTTGAATCAGCACACAATGATGTCACATGTGGGAAAAGTGTCACGTATGAAATCCTATGTTGAATCCTGTTTTGTAGAGGGAACAAGTTGGATTCCAAAACAGGTTCGTGCAAACAAAATTGAGAGGAAATGTGTAGGTTATGTTGACACAAATACCTACTACAGTTTATAAGTTTATAGACTAGATCAGGAATGGATCTAAGTATCAATTTGGATTCAAGACAATCTACTTGGATCAAGGATAGATTTCTAGGTTATTTCATGGTCGTCTAGTATTTGATTTAAATATGATTTGTTGTATTGGGTGTGTAATTGAATAAAAATTTAATATTATTTTTGAAAATTTTTAAAAATTAAAATAGAAGGATTTGGAGGTGATAAGAGTAGTCATAGTATACCTTTAGGTATCCATCTTTTCATAGTCATATTAAAGTGATTTTTTATTTGATTGATTTAAATGTGCATAATTGATAATTGCTTTACTATTGAGTATTGAATGACATTGAAACTATAGATTTTTTATTGGTATTTGAAATATCTTGGTTTACAACCTGGTATTAATTATCATGATTTGTTATACATGTGTTTTGTTGAAGAATGTTATTTGATATTATGTGTCTTATAGAATTTGTATATAAATTAGGTTTTAGAACATAATTACAAGTCCTGTCACCATCAAGCTGCCTGGTGCCCTACCATCTTCCCACCAAGCTGTGACCACACGGAATCGTCGCCACCACCGCTGTCCTAACCATTAGCCCCAAAACCCCAATGCATTTTACTGTTAAAACTAAACTTGGATTGCATGCACGTCAGCCAGACCCAACCCAGTCCAATGCCCAACTCCCTTCTCTAAAACAGAACGTTGTTGACTGACCCAAGCTCGGTCAACCAAGCCTCTCTCTCTCTCTCTCTCTCTCTCTCTCTATATATATATATATATATATATATATATATATATATATATATATATATATATATATGTATGTATGTATGAATGCATGTTTTTAAAGAGAAGGAAATTCTTAATTTGTCTATTGCATTATAAAAAATACTTTTTTTAAGAAGTGAGAGAAGCATTTGATTACTTATAAAAATGGTTCGTCTAAAACCCAAATTGACTATCATGTTTAGAAAGAAAAAATTAGATCATGTTGTAAGGATTGAAAGGTTATTCAATGAGAGAGCCTAACTACTCAACTTTAGGAAAGACAATATTGAACTCAGCTATGAAATCTTGACCCAACTTGACCGAATGGGGTGGAAATACCCAACCTCATCAAGTTCGAGATAGGATACCCCGACCTCATACCCAACCTATATCCATCTATCAATCGATATACACATATATATATACAAATGCACACACGTATATGCGCACATACATATGTGTGTGCATGTGTACTTCACATACATACATATAAAGTATATATGTTTGTACTTTATACAACATATACATATATACACACACACATATGCCCTGTTCCCAACTCGTACCTAACTCCATTAAGGTTCAGGTTTAGGGCCAATGGTGCCATCCCTATTCAACATAAACTTGAAAAAAATTGATAAAGAGTCAAAGAGAGTTATTTAATGAGTTGTGGAATCATGTTGGCTCCATTATTGATATGTGAAATACTATGAGAATGAATATCCAGGAAGTAGCAAAAGAAGTGCTAAGTGAATTGTAAGGGGGTGTACTATAATATAAGGAGGCTTGGTGATAAAGTGAAGTAGTTTAGGATAAAATTAAGACAAAAAGGGCACGTTACAAGTTGTATTATAAAAAGTTAATTATTAAAACTTGAGACAATTATAAGAAGAAAAACAAAGAAACAAAAAAATAATTGGTAAAACAAAGCCTACGACTTAACCAAAGAGAAAGTGTTAGAGATATTTTTAAGATAGATAAGAAAAAAAAAATTAGGGACCTTACTCATGTTAGATATATCGAAGATGAGGATAAGAGGGTTTTCATGGTGAGCTAAGGTATTAACAAGAGATGAAAGAGTTATTTTCATAAGCTTTTAAATAAGATCATATATAATAGTAGCACAACTCAAGAGCACGTGAAAGAAGATTTCTATCACATATTTAGATGAGTGAAGTGACATGGATCTTAAACTTAGTGAAATCTGGTAAGTCTGTGGGACTGACTGATTTTCCAACTAAGGTATGAAATTTTTTGAGGAAGAAAAGTATCAATTGACTTAAAATTGTTTGAATGTACACAAGGATTCCCCAAGAAAGGAAGAAAAGTACATTGATACCCATTTATAATAACAAAAGGGATTCAAAATTACTCCAATTATTTGGGTATAAAGTTGACAAATGTATGAGGAAAGAATTACCAAAAGATTAAGACAAGTATCTAATACAACATAAAATCAATTAGAATTCATACTAGAGAGATCTACTACTGAGGCTATTCACTTGTTAAGGAGTTTAAGAAAACACTTTAGAGTCAAGAAGAAAAACTTGTGTATGGTATTCATTGATTTATAGAAGGTCTCTAACAAGGTATAAAGAGATGTTATTTGGAGAGTTCGGGAGAAAAAAAGTATCCCACTAAAGTAAATGGAAAGAAGATCAAGAACATGTATGATGATAGGGTATCAAGAGATTATTGATTTCTTTAAAGTTATTATTAGATTATATCAAGGGGCACTACTAAGTTTATACCTATTCATTTTGGTTATGATATGAAGCACATCTGTAATAAAGTATCTTGGTGTATGTTATTTACAAATGATATTGTATTGGTGGATGAGGTAAAGAAAGGAGTTAACAAGGAACCTAAATTGTGGAGAAACACATTAAAAAGGAAGGGTTTTCAATTTAATAGAATGAAGAGAATATATGGAGCACAAGTTTACTAATTTCATTGAAACATATGGTAAAGAACGTAAAATTGGTATGCATAGCATTCCTCAAAAAGATAATTTTAAGTACTTTGGATGACAAAGAAATGAAAAAAGTTGATGGATATGTTTTATACATAATAAAAGAGCTAATACCTGGAACGTGTAAAAGATGTTCATAGCAGAAATATAAATGCTGAGGTAGATATGTGATAACAAAAGGACATATCATAAGTATAATAAGGTTATTAGGAGGGATGACACCTGTAAAAGATTAGATACGGTGGTTTGGGCATATAGAGATGCAGCTAAACAAAGATCTAATAAGGTATAAGAAACTAAAGAGTCAATATTTAAAAAGGAGAGAAACACCGTAAAAATGTTAGAAGGAAACCGTTAAACATGATGCCAAACTACTCATATAGCATAAGTCCGAGTACTGTGGAGTCAAAGAATTCGTGTAACCGATTTCATCTGGTATGAGAAAAGGCTTGGTTGTTCATACATATATGTGTGTGTTCACAAAGATGCTCATCTCCTATTCATAGATCTGCAATGGCCTTTCTATAATTAGATAGGTCAAACTCCATCTTAATGAAAGTAATGGATATACTGTGCCCTACTGCTGTGGGAATAAAAGGGGCAGTTACTGTTGAGAAAACAGTAAACTTTCCTACCATTCATCTTTTTCATGTTGGGACAAGGTTTTTCAGGGCACCAAAAGCCCAAACTATGAAAACCTCGTGGGAGAAAAAAGAGAGTCAAAAAGAAATTAGATTGATTGATTCATTTACATCTTAAGCAACGCCTGATGTAGGGATAGGAATGGGGCAAACTAGGCAGGTTTGCAGTGAACTGAACCCCCTTCTATACTAAAAAAAGATTCAACTCCGCCTTGACACAACGCAGACAAATTCAGAAGTACTTTTTCTTAATCACAAAGAATATGTATCAACAATTAAACTTAAAAAGCGGATAATTTATTCGATTTTAATCGGTCTTGAGAAGATGCCACATCTCATCACCTTTTACCTTTTTATTTTTTTCACAAAGAAAAATCCAATCGTAAAGCACATATACTCAATGTAGATCTGTCACTTGACTCAACTACTGAATCGTCTCTACTGTTACGGTTGGTGGAGAAAGGTGCATTGCCTTTGTTTTTCGGGGGAAAAAATCGTGTCAGCTGTTCTAAAACTGGAATCAGTCTCGAAACAGTTCCGTTTTGGTTTCAAGTTCCAAACTAACTGCAATAAAAAACCGTCAATTCCAAAACCAAACATGTCTAAACACAGCAAAACCCGACCGGCACACCCCATGCTGGTGTGTTTGGACTGTGGAGTTCAGATGGATCCTTAAAATCTTGGTGCCGCTTACAGAGCAATAGGCCGAGGCGAAGACATATTAGAGTCTAAGGCAGATTCTAGAATCCGCAAGCAGGAACTTCACATCCGTTTTACTTTAGTAAAATTACACCTTTCTCTACCGTTTCTTGTTTTCACCAATCAAATGCCAAAATGTTAACCTAGCAATTAAATCATATTTGACATAATCTGGGTCTTTCTTTTCCCATCGTTCATCGTCTCATCTTTTTCAATAAAAAAATCTCAGAGAATTTTAAACTCCATAAAACTGTGACATACTAATTTCTATATATATATATATGCGTTTTAATGGGCTCACAAAGTAAAGACCACTTAATAGTAAGATACAAAATCGGGAGTAATGAGGCCAAGCGAATGTTTTCAGTGGTTGGTGATAACGTGAGAAACCATGGAAAGCCACTCTGTTTTGCGGGGTAAAGAGAGAAACGAAAGGAAAAGGAGAGACCCCTCTCCACTTTTGTTGGCTTTCCACATCTTGTAGCAGATACCTGTTCAAACGCTCCATTTTTAGTCAAGCACGTAGGCACAACAACCCCTCCTGCATTTCCATCAATACATCAAGTAACATAGCAGGCAGATACCAGAGAAAGGGAGAGAGAGAGAGAGAGAGAGAGAGAGAGAGAGAGAGAGAGAGAGAGAGAGAGAGAGAGAGAGAGAGAGAGAGAGAGAGAGAGAGAGAGAGAGAGAGAGAGAGAGAGAGAGAGAGAGAGAGAGAGAGAGAGAGAGAGAGAGAGAGAGAGAGAGAGAGAGAGAGAGAGAGAGAGAGAGAGAGAGAGAGAGAGAGAGAGAGAGAGAGAGAGAGAGAGAGAGAGAGAGAGAGATAATGTTGCAGAGGGCAGCGAGCAGTGCGCGATCATGGTGGTGGGCAAGCCACATCAGGACCAAGCAATCAAATTGGCTGGACCAAAACCTTCAAGGTGTCTCGCGATCATCATTCTTTCAATTTTCATTGTCTTGGTCGTTTCTCGTTTAAATGAAAAAAGTACTCGTGGGTATTTCATTAGGCAGTTTCAACAATAATTACCAAAACAAACTAATCAATCAAGTCCACGTTGAAGCTATATCCCCTTAAAGTTTATGCCAAATTCATCCTTTGTTTATTAATCTGACAGTGGTTGTTTTGATTGTTAGATCGTATTCTTTGTAATTGGCTTCGAATTACTTATTATGAATTCTTCTTCATGCCTATCCATAGATACTAGAGCAGATACATGATATCTTTAAGCTCATAAAAAAAGCAGGTTGGACTTTATTGGGAACTTCTTATGAGCTGCAATATGTTTGTTTCGACAGATTAGAAACAACAATTGTCATAAAGGATGACAATCCTACTTTGGTTCTGAGTTTCTTTTCTGCACAAAATAACTCATCTATTGAATCCGTAAGTGAACAATTGTATTTGGAGATTCAAACTGAACGAGACAAATTTTGTGGAATCTTGAGGAATAAAAAACGAGCATGTAAGACTTAGATTCTGACAACTACAATGAAAAAGCTTTGTTTGATATACAGAGATGGAAACGAGGGTTCAGGCCATGATAAAACTCATTGATGAGGATGGAGATTCTTTTGCGAAGCGTGCCGAGATGTATTACAAAAGGAGGCCGGAGTTGATACACTTTGTGGAAGAGTTCTTCAGAGCATACAAAGCATTAGCAGATAGATATGATCATATCTCAGGTGAACTGCACAATGCCCGCAGCACCATCGCAACGGCTTTCCCAGATAAAGTCTCTGTGGAACATACTGAAGATCATTCCAAAGGCAAGGTTGATCCAGGAGATGATCTCGCTGGATTCAGCAATGCTTTATCAAATAAACCGCCACCACCACCACCGCCGTCACTAGAAAAGAAACCACTCTCAAATACTCCGAAGGTCGAGATGACCGATTTGAGTAATTATGAACATGCAATGGATGTAAAGACAGCCCAGAAAGAGATCGACAAGCTTCAGAAAGAGATACTGGCATTAATAATGGAGAAAGAGTTCATCAAGAGCTCATATGAAGCTGGGTTAGCAAAATACTGGGAGATAGAAAAACAGATTTTAGAGTTGCAAGCCACAGTTTGCTTCCTGCAGGAAGAACACGGCCTCAGCAGCAGCATTGAGGCCGACGAGGAGCAGACTATAATGGCAGTGACAGCTCTAAATTCGTGCGAGCAAATACTTGGCAACTTGCAGGAAGAGCAGCTGAAGGCAAAGGCCGAAGCTAAGATCGAGTCCCAAAGAATTATGATCATGGAAGAGAAGTTAAAAGTCCTCAAGGACGAGTTCCTAAAACGCCATCCTGAGGAACATAAACTAGATGAAAAGGCAACAGATGCACATCCAACCATCAAAACATTAGAGGAAGAAGTATGCAATCTGAGAAAAGAGAAGACCGAATATCAGGAGATATGCCATAAAATAGTGAAACATTTAGAAATAGATGCCAATGATTCTCTCACTCTTCCTGAATACGGTCACCTCATTGATGACCTTGTAACCAAGGTTGTCGATCTCGAAACCGAGGTCTCAACACAGAACGTTCAGATGATGAGAATGAAATCTGAAGCGGACCATCTACAAGAGAACTTGCAGAGCTTGCAGGAAGACAAGATGCTTCTCCTCGACGATTCGAAGACCATGAGTGAAAGGATTAAAGATCTTGAGGAAGAGCTCTACGGGATTCAACATCTTAATCTTCACATAGAGGAACAGAAAGCCCAGCTTGAAACACAGCTAACAGAAGCATGTACCAAGCTTGAAGGTCTTACAGAGAGATTGAAATCTCGTCAGGATCATTGTGAAGGCAAAATTTCAGCTTCACTTAAATCAGGAAGTGAATCCACTGTCAAACTCTCACAAGAGAAAAATGCCAATGAAACTTCATCTGGTCATCAGAATCAGACGGATGACGATTTAGCTTCAGTTCAATCAGAAGTTGAATCTGCTTTTGAACTCCCACAGGAGAAAACTTCCAATGAAACTTCAGCCGGTCATCAGAATCAGAAGGATGACGAAGATTCAGCTTCAGTTCAATCAGGAGTTGAATCTGCTTTTGAACTCCCAAAGGAGAAAACTTCCAATGAAACTTCAGCCGGTCATCAGAATCAGAAGGATGACGAAGATTCAGCTTCAGTTAAATCAGGAGTTGAATCTGCTTTTGAACTCCCACAGGAGAAAACTTCCAATGAAACTTCAGTCGGTCATCAGAATCAGAAGGATGACGAAGATTCAGCTTCAGTTCAATCAGTAGTTGAATCTGCTTTTGATCTTCCACAGGAGAAAACTTCCAATGAAACTTCAGCCGGTCATCAGAATTATAAGGAACGTGAAAGTTCAGCTTTAGTTAAATCAGCAAGTGAATCTTCTGATGAATTTCTGCAAGAGAAAGATGTGGAGGGAACTTCAGCGGGCAATCAGATTCATGATGAGTGTGAAAATTTATCTGTAGATAAAAAGGGTGCCGATGAAACTTCAGCCAGCCTTGACAGTCATGATGAATGTGAAAGGTCTGCTTTAGTTCAATCTGAAAGAGAGTCCACTCTTCATTTCCCAGGAGAGAAACATGCCGATGAATCTTCAAGCAGCCATAATAAACATATTGAAGGTGAACGTCCAGCCTTAGCTCAACCAGGAACTGAATTCGCTGTTCAAGTTCCAGGAAGGAAATACGTCAATGAAACCTTGCCTATCGAAGCTAGAGAGGAGAAAGATGTCACGGTTGGATCACAAGATGAGCGAGATCTTAAGGATGGAGCTCAAACAGAAGAAAGCAATCTGAAAACTGGATTGCATGTGGAAACTGGAAAACCCAAGTTTGGATATTATGAAGGTGAACTTCAAGAAGAAACCAACTCCAAATTTCATTATGAAGCTAAATATTTGATGCAACAAGAAACAGATAACCAAAGCAAAAGCATTGCTAATCGTGACCATGAAGTTAAACAAGGTGTCGAATCAGGAACTGATCATCAAAGTACCAGCATTGATAATGCATTAGAAAACCTGAGCCTAGAATTAGTCGATGCACAAAGTTGGCAAACATTTTTAGAGGGCATGGAGGACAGGGAGAAGACACTGCTGTCAGAGTATACATCCATTCTTAGGACCTACAGAGAAACAAAGAGAAAACTTTCTGAGCTGGAGAAGCAAAACCAGGATTTAGTCGCAGAAAAAACAGAAAAAATCAGGTTACTGCAGATGGAAAGTGCTCAGAAAGATGGAGAAATCCAGTCCTTGAAACAGCAGCTGGGTTTTCTTCAAGCGGATTACGACGACCAAGACAGCAAGTCTATCCAAGGCAAAGATTTCGAGTCAAAACCCAGTAGGTCGGACGATTCAAATGCTCTTCTCGTCCTTGATGGATCAGATCATGAAAATGTACGAGATCCAGAAGATCACAGTGCCAGGAACGGAATAGACCCACTCCCGACAGAAAAAGAGATTCAAGTCTTATTCAGTCAAAATACCGGTCCACCATCTGCCATGGAAGATAAATTCAGGCGAGAGATCGACTCGCTGCTTGAAGAGAATCTTGAATTCTGGTTGAGATTCAGTGCTTCCTTCCATCAGATACAGAAATTTCAGACGACTGTCCAAGAAGCCCAAGTTGAGCTTTTGAAATTAAAGAAGGAAAAGACCAACGATGAAGGGGCTAACAGTTCCACAACCACCACATCTAGCAACAAAGATAACCAAAACATGAAAACAAATGTGGAATTAATTCAAAAACAGTTGACGGAGTTGCAGGGCGAGCTGATCATATGGTTAGAGCAGAATGCTCTGCTAAAGGAGGAGCTCAATTACCGGTCTTCTTCACTCTCCGACATACAAGAAGAACTAACCCAAGTATCAAAAGTGAAATCCAAGAATGGTGAAGCTGAGCTAACAGTATACGAGGCTGCAAAATTTCAGGGCGAGGTCTCGAATATGCAACAAGAAAATAACAAGGTTGCAGATGAGTTGCAGGCTGGTTTGGACCATGTTAGAGGACTTCAACTCGAACTTGAGAAAGCACTGTTGAAGTTGAAGGAGAACTTCGGATTACAAGAGAGCAAGCGCCACCACCATCACTATTATCAACTTAGCTATGTGAGGAACACCCTAAGCCGAAGAGTTCCACTAAGATCAATTTTGACATTTGCAGGTAAACCACCGAAGAGATCATCTCTGTTTTCTTGTGTGAACCCCGCACTGCAGAAACAGTATAGTGACTTGAGAGCTGCCGGCCTCCAAAAGTAGTTCTGCTTTTGCAGCTTCTGTTTATCTTTTGCAATTTGGAGCAAAAAGATCTCTCTCTCTCTCTCTCTCTCTCTCTCTCTCTCTCTCTCTCTCTCTCTTATATATATATATATATATATATATATATATATATATATATATATATATATATATATATATATATATATATATACCATTAAGGCGTCGCACACCACATCTTGGCAATCAACGTTTTCAGCTCAATATTTGGAACAGAAAAAGATGCGATGTTATACCATTCAGATCTCTAACACCTGGAAAATTAGATGATGCTAATATAAATGAAGGCTCCTGCCTCTAAGTTTGCTGTGAAAAACATTATCAGTTAGGGTTCTAGATTAACCTTCTGTCAAGATGCATACAGAGGATACAGCACAACAAAGTTGAGTTCATTATAGTGGAGGTTCACATTTCCTTGAGGCAACTAAAACATCCATCACCATAAAAACTTGATCTCTTTTGACATAAATTAAGTCGCCCCTCTCACAAACTTCAAGATTTTACCACGCAATCAAATAACCTAAACACGGTTATTCTGCAAATGCGACTGCAGTAAGCAAAGCATCATATTTACGTCAAACAAGCCCAATGATATTCCTACAGTGCAGTTTCAGTGTTGGCCAGCTTAACCTTTATGTATCAATCTTCTCCCAAGTCCCAATCCAAAGAGAAAAGCCAGAAAAAGGTAGAAGCAAACCTTACAGTCCTCGACGTGCTCCTGAAGGCACAAATTTCTTTCAATTGGCAAATCGGGGCCCACATACCCTTAAGAAATGCACATCACAGGCATCGAACTTCCGACCTACTGGTACGCTGAAACTGACAAGGTTTTCTTTTCTTTAGTACAATGGACAGGGAAGCTGCCTGCGGTACGAAACTCACGACTTTTAACTTGTGAGTTGACCCCTAGACAACGCCCGTGCACGTAACAAGGTTTTCTCGAGTGCATCTTTTGTGCATCAACTAGAGGAATCATAGGTTTATCATAGTTTTGCTTATCAAACCATGACAATTTGTTATTGCTCGAAATTTCAGCGCATGGGTGAAATAGAAACTGTGTGCCGATCAATCACAAGGAGGATTGGAAAAATATGTATCAATACGAAATTTTGCTATGAGATTGGCAAAATAAAAATACCGATTATTAGTCGAGAAAACGAAAAAATCCATTTAACGGTTATGTCGCACAGACAATTGCCGATGTTGGCCGCACTGCTTAAAAGAACAAGAAACCCAAAATGACTCAAGACACTTCTCAGTCGGACACGAATTGGTTCATGTAAGGACAAATATGGAGGCTCGACCACCCCGCACTAGTGCCACCTTCAACCGATTGCCGCTCTCCCATGAGACCAACACCGTTTCGTATAATCATGAGAACCTCACATAGTTGCCATAACAAACCTACACAAAGCCACAACTGCCTCAAGCTGACATCAACAATTCATATTAATGCCGTCGCCGCCACTCTACATGAGCATATCATGATTTCTATGAGAGAGCAAGAGGAAGTGAAGAGAGTGGGAGCATTTATGAATGAGAGAGAACGTATGAAAAGGAGAAGAGTAGGAAAGAAAAAGGGACCTCCGCACACACTCAAAAGTGTATAACTAAGCTTCTTCTTCAATCCTTTCTTTGTGTTTTTTTCTTTTCAACTATAGATGTAAAAGTTTTCTCACTGTGGATGCATTTACATATTGTTTGTGTATCATAAGTAGCTTTCTCGAATCGGTTTCATACTGTTTGTGCATCATAAACAACTTTCTGGAAATCACATCTAACCCCTTTCTCACTTAAGATTCGTTTCCACACTTATTCAACGCAATCAGCTCTTTGAAATGGTATTTCCACGCTATTTGTCTGCTGCAATCAGCTTTTTGGAATTGCGTCTTACTTTCCTCTTAAACCCAAGTAATCACCAAGAAGGTTTGGGGAACCTTCAGTCGTCTCACTTGCAAAATCTCTTTACTTCGCTGTTATAACTTATAAGACTGATATATACGTGATAATCACCGATCAAGCCGAAGGTTGCTGGAAGCGCCAACCTAATTGCGTTTCCTAGAACGCCCACACCAATATTCAGCACTCAAAAGCCTCGTTGGGGAGTTTTTTCTTGCAACACAATTATAGAAAACTTGTTTCAACTGTCAATTAAAAAAGGTGCAATTTATTAAAATCACATTATCTGTTGCAATGGAGCTTCTCTAGATCCTTTGATAAACATGGAGAAGTAAACCAGTATTCCTGGCCACTGGCAGAGTTGCTATTGTATGAAACACAACCTGGTTCATAAAGCTATACTATCTGACCATGAATAATGCATGCTTATTTTGATGCAGCTTTTGTAAGCTCGTTTAGTTAATTATAGATAATTTTATGTACATATAAGCTTCTAAACCATGTGAATACAACGGATTGGGTGGGTGTAATGTAACTAAATAATAAAAACTTTCACTTTAAAACGGTTGCATAAAAATGCAACTTTTACTGAATCTCTAGTGAACAGTTCGACTTTTACTGAAATATGTGAAATTTTGACGTGCAGAAGTAGTTGATCAATGGTATGAGGAGAGTCTTCAATTTGTTTGACGCCAAATTGAGTCAAACCATGCTTATGCGCCTGACATAATGTGGCGAAGCATCGTTTAAGTGCAAGCTGCTTAGATAATCTGCATAAGCACCACATATGCAGAGTTAGTAATACTCAACATATTAAGAATAAAACTTCCGATTGATAATTAATTTTTAGAAAAGGTAAATTTAAAAATTTTGATAGAACTCGTTGTTTTCAAATATATCTCAAATAAAATAGTTTTAAATAATCAAAAGAAATATTTGAAACCATGAATCTGAAATCAAACGCAAGATTCAAGTTCGATTTAGGGACAAAGCTGTACATCAAATTAAAAGAGGATACAGATAAAGCCCGCTAAAGATCCTGAAAGAAGGTATGATCTCAGGGTTAAAACGGAATTGAAACATCCCAATCCGATCTCAAAGCGGCAATAAAAAGGCAAAGATCGAGCTCATTCACCAAATGTGGACCAAGACGAAAGACCTAGTCTCGAACGAGTTAGGGAAGTTGAAGCCAAGATGGGCTAGGCCAAATCAAAAGTCTAAGACAAAGACTAAAGGAGGATCAAGCCAAACCAAGACCCCATCAAATATGGCACAAGGCTGCCCCAAATTGAACTTAGTTGGGCCACATCCATTTACATCTAGTCGATTGCACCAAATCAAGTCTAGCCGACCATATTCAAAGGCACTTGACTACCTCATACTAGATCAAGTCACTTGGCTGTATCAAGGCTGAATCGACCTAGCCACATGGGGCTGGGCTAGCATTGACTAAGGGAGGACCATCAAGAGACCACGTGAAGGCCATGTAGCCAACCAATGATCAGATCAAGGCTTGGGCTCCAAAGACTCATCCAATCCAAATCGTGGAATGCTCTAGGCCTTTCCCCCTTGAGGCCTATAGAAAGGGATCTTGGGGCTAGGTTTCCAGCATTTATGAGCATTGAGGGAAGAGGGCAAAGAGCCTAAGAGAGAGAGGAGATCTACAACAAGAGAGAGGAAGAGAGGGAAAGAAAGAGAGAGAGAGAGGAAGAAGAGGAAAAAAGGAAGGAAGGAACCGATCCCTTCCTACTCGATCCAAGGCCGGCACCCATTAGGGTCCGATTGTAAGGTTAATTCTCATCTTTTACTTTCCTAAATCTCTCTTTATTTCCATTCAATTCAAAGGGGTTGTATTAATGGAGCATTTGTCTCCCCCCATGATGTAATAGAGTAGTAATTCTGTCCATTTCATTCCTTTACATTTACATATTCTACATGTTTGATTTCAAGTTTCTCCTACCTCTCTATGTGATATATCCTCTTATATCTTCTAATTCACTCTATGCTTAAGCTATAAACACGTTTCAATTCATTTTCCTTCAGTCATTTACTTTAAATTTGTTGTGATTAGTCTTTTAATTTTGGACGAATGCATTCACGTATGCTTTAAACACAGAAATTATGTTTTCAGCATTCTGCATATGTCTGATGCTGTATTTTTCATTTACATATCTCTACTCCAAATAATCTAAAATTTGGTACACCGAATCTTCACACATAAGCCCATGTCTAATAAAATTTTTAAGAATTTTAGGGCCGTGCAACCACGTAAATAAAATAGGGAAAAATCGGACAAATTCAGATCCAAGTTTGTGTTTCCTATAATAGAGGTTAGGTAATCATCACATAACTTTGTCTGTAGTAAATCAAATCTATTGAAACTAGTCTCATTAGAAAGCTGATATCCATATCTTTTCAACAAGACTAAATTCATAAAAATCGGAGGTGCACAGAAATACAAACGTTTCTTTAAACATCTATATTTCTGCAATAGATCAATTTTGAACGCTTGAGCAGGGTACTTCTTAGATTTAATTTTGTATAATAGCCAGTTACTCAAGGATAAACTTACAAACCCGCTTCATTTTCGTTGCCATCCCTAAAACCAAGACTTCTCTCTATAGTGGTGTGTCGTGTGTCACACTAGATTTTAACTGCACAAGAAAAATTACAATTTATAATCAATAAACTGCTTAAAGAAAAAGAACCTTGGTACAATGTGAGGACATCCCCGTGGATCATCAATCGAAGTGTTTGTCGCATCCCAACTAGAGTTGGCTTCGAACTTCTAAGGAATCCTATGGTGCTCATCACATCAATAAATGATCCGGATTGAAATATCTAAGTGTTTGTTTTTGTTGTGCAAAATGTACTACATGTTAAATTTCATAGTGATTAGCCATTTGAATTTCGATTTAGTATTGATTTTTTACGTCACAAGAATCTGGTTCGGATTACGAAGATTCATACACATCATATCTGTCAATGTTTGGATCCAATCTCAACCAAACTGGCTGGATTAGAATTTGCTTGAATCGAAACCGTTCAAACTGGACATGGAACTGGGGGCCACCCTGTGGTTCGGTTTCCGTTCCACTAGAATTGCCGAATTCATATTTTTTTTGTTCTTTTCTAATTTCAATTTCTTTTATGCTTTATTTTTGTCCAAAGTGGTTTATAATTCATACCGGAATCAGCTAGGTCCGTCCGTGTTCGATTCCAACCCCAACCAGAACTAGAACCGCCGGTTCAAGCCCCGTCTAGCTATGGCTATCGACAGATTTTCGAAATGCCACCAACTTTCGAATTTAAAGGCCCGTCATCTCATCCTTGGTTAATGGGCCGTGGGTCCCACCTTTCAATGAACCAACACCCACTGGGGGAAATAGGCTATGGTGTTAAAGTTCAAGGTCAAAGACTATTCGTCAAGAGATTCTCAAAACGAAGGATCATTAATAGGTCACTTGTCAACTCACAAGTCGAAGGTCGTGACTGTGCATGTGGCCTTGGCCTCCCCATTGTACGTACCCCAAAAGGAAAATTCGTCTTTTAGAAAAATCAATATTTATTTATATTATACAATTTATACCATACCTTATTGTATCATACCCTGCAAGGTCGAGGCATAAAATGGTGTCGGGAATCAAACCCACCACCTACAACGCGAGAGTCAGAGAGCCCTCTCAGATGAGCTAACACTTCGTGTGTACGTACCTCGTCGACCCTAACTTAACCCATACTTGTCGATAAAAATGTCAAAAGTGATTATTACATGAAATGTTGCATGCCATGGTGTTGTATACAAATACACGAGCGAAATGATACTGACATTAGGAATCTAATTTTTCTTTTAAGATAGGATAGACGCAAACAAGGTATATTCATAAGAAAAATTTACGTCCATGTTATACAAATGTCATGAATCAGTCCAAGGGTTGATCCTCTTAAGAGATCATGACTTCTTCGATCAAACTTAATTAATTTCGTCAAGTATGCATTGACAACAAAGTTAGGTTTAGTTTTAATTTTTACAAAATGCCTGAAAAAACATGCCTATCAATCACATAACTGTCCATCAAAAAAGAACTCACATAACTAGTATACGTTGTTATACTAATATATTTATGATGTTGACGGAAGCCATGCACCGAGCTCTTTCTCTTGAAATATGACAACAAATAAAGATAAGAAAGGAAAGGTTGTCCATTTTCCCTTTAATAAAGCATGAGAATGAGTAACCCTCCATGGCTGCAAGATATTGATGAAGATATTGGAGAATTGATTGTCTCAAGCTAATAGTGTTGAATGCAGGATCCTGACTCAGGAGTCAAAGATGGGGCCGTAAATATGATTGATTTGGAACCCTCTCCCCACCCATTCATCTTTATCACTAGAAACATTTATTAGCCCTGCAAAGCAACCATCTCTTGGGATGGAGAGTAGTGATAACCTCTCTCACACACACACAAAATAAAGCATAGAGTACTGTTTTCAAAACTAAGTACCTAAACATTATATATACATATATATATACATATATACATATATATATACATATATATATACATATATACATATATATATACATATATACATATATATATACATATATACATATATATATATATACATATATACATATATATATACATATATACATATATATATACATATATACATATATATATACATATATATATATATACATATATATATATACATATACATATATATATATACATATATATATATATATATATCATTTTAAAAGATGTCCAATGAACTTATTCATACTCATGCAGTCAACTGAAGTGTTTAAAAGATGTCCAATGAACTTATTCATACTCATGCAGTCAACTGAAGTGGAAGCCGCTCTAACGCCTTTGCTGGTGGTAGGGAATTCGACTCCTGAGGAGTACATGTGTGTGCGTGTGTTAGGCTTCGGCCTCCCTTAGTAAAACAAACAAAAAATTCACTCTTTCAAGAGAGCCAGGAAACAAAAGAAAAGGGCTCCCTACTCTTTTGTCAGACCAGCATTAAAGAGCATCCCTTCTCCTACCATTTAGTTAGGTGAGTAGTTAACGAACTCCTATTCCTTCCTCAGTTAGCCTTCAAGGATTCTCGTCTTTTCCTTTTCTCTGCCTTTCATGTCTTTGCCTTTTCCAGCGCCCTGCTGCTTCTTCCCTTCCCAGTGGGACCTATTTTTCTCGCTAACGAGTGCAGAAAACCATTAATAAGAACCCTCATTTAATAGCCATCACATTTACACTCTTTCTAAAACGAGATAACACCAATTCAATTTCACTGACAAAATCCCAAAAACTGTCCCTTGAGAAAAAATGAATTTTTGGTACAAGATATCAATACATATTTAATTTGGGGTTACACTAAATCTACATTTCAGACATGCCTCCATGGTGTGTGTGTGTGTACACACACTGCACAGGAAGATAAATACGGGTGCTGGTTACTGATCAGCACGCTGCCCGTAAAAGACTGATTTTGAGTTAATTGTACCGGAATGCATGTCCTTTGGTTGGTGTCTAGCTTCATCTTGAAAGTAAGCATAGCTCCACCAAGAGTGCCCATTCGGCCCACTCATGGTCTGCCCTTTCCCTTGGTGGGACCTTTAGCATCTTCGTGGTTTGATTGAGTTTGAGCACATTCAAACGAAGTGAAGCATTGAATATGAAGTCACGAAAACGCTTTGAGTATTGTCTAGGATCAACAGCTGATATCGAGGTTGGGTCATATTGAATGGACTTGTAAGCATGCTCAAGTTTCTTGCTGATGTCATAAGTTACCTATTAGGATCAAGAATCAGTTGCTCAATGTCTTTGAGATCTGCTCTTGATAGTCGAGCAACAGCTTCCCTCATATGGACTGGCTCTCCGTTCCCTGCCATCAACATAACAATTCTAATGCTCTTCCGCTGAACTGTCACTATATTCACGTTTAAAGGTACAAGACAAATGGAAAATCACCTGTTGGAGTTCGGGACCCTGAGTCCCGAGGATGCAGGGCTTCTCTGAAATGAATGCCTACTAAGAGGCTGTAATCCATGATTCTCTCGGTCTCCAGAAATTCACAGTCTCTATCAACTTGCCTGATACACATTAAGCAACATCAAGAATAAGTCTCCTCTTTCAAACGAGAGAATTGATATATCAAAAATAAGTATGATTCCATCTTCTTAAAGGAGTCAAAAGTCAGGCATAAAAGATCCACCTCCGAAGTTCTTGGAACCATGCTTTTTGTAGACGGAATATGTAGTTGAGATCAAGATCCTTCAATGTTGTGTTTTCGTCAATCTCTGATTCAGGCTTGTCAGTGGTACGACCATGTGAAGATCCTTTCAGGTCATACCGTTTGTGGATGCGGTAGTCGGTGCAGAATAGGTTTCCCATCACAATGAACCGCACCTGACTCACCAAAGGAACGCATTTGTGATCAACAACAGGATCCAGCATACAGTGTTTAAAAATGTATTTGGGAAAAAACGCATACCTTTTGCAACCCTACCATTTTAACTGAATGGAGGCCGTAGAATTTAGTAACCATAGTATTTTCATAGGCTCGTACATGGTTATAATAGCTAGGAAGCATTCTCAAAAGTACCTACAATAAAGAGGATAGAAACTATTAAGAAAATTGAAACCAAACTTTTACCAGCACATGTAGAGCAAAATAGTCATATACCTTTACTTCTGATTTTTTCATTGTTTTGATCATGTAGCGATCATCATGTGTCAAATAGAAGAAGCTGCCACTTTTTCCAGGAGAAGAGAGCTCCCTAAGAGCATCATTTCCACATATAGACAGCATATAATCAGCAGCATCAACTTTGAACAACCGCCGTAGATACCTGAACACATCCAAACAAGAAACAGTTTTTCAAGTGTATGAGAACATATAAATCACAGCAATTCATGTACCATTCAGCCGAAATGTCACAATGTATCCTCATATCGGTAGCTCAAAGCAATGTCAATGTTGAAAGATCTCAAGGCAAACCTGAAGACCAAAGGGCAGTAGTCCTTCCATCTGAATTCAACAGATTGGTGAGGAGGTGTTTGTTTTGATCCTTCAGGAGGGAACTTTGTCCAAACTTTCTCCTTAGGATCAAAGTCAGATGCACGGAGATCACGGGAATTAGCTGGGCCAGGCTTTCCAACAGAATGCCTGCAGAACCACAAGCAACTCACAACCGGTGAAAATAAAAACTCACGATAATAGTGTACTGTGGCAGAACAAACAAATATTATAGGCAACCTAAAATACCATACATATTCCGGCATCCTTTAAAGCAAGATAATAATAGCACCATCCAGATTACCAGTGCTTTCCTCCCTTCAAGAGGGGAAAAAGACCAAGCAAGAGCACCGATATACATAACCATATATATGAGTACAGTAAAGATGGATTCCTGGCAAATGGATAAATAATATCTAAGATTGCAATGCCTGCCAGACTGCTCTCTTTAGGAAGAGGTCATGCTCAAAAGGAAAGGAAATCAAACGAAACAGCTCTCAGAATAATCTTCTACTAGCATTTGCGAGGTTCACCAATTCTGGAAGACAATTAGGGTACATTTACATCGGATGAGTGGAGATATGAAGGGTTCTGTAACTAAGCAGTATTCTTGGAAAAAGGCCAGAATCACGACTGGTTCTTATTTCTGGAGTTGGTATATAGTTTAGCATATCCATCAGATATCACAATGATTTCAAGATCCACTTGCACTTAAGATATGAACCACTAGGGAACAGGGCATGCATAAACCATGGTCGTTCTACATCTCTACCCATATTTGCATGCCTGCTATTCCAATCGAATAATTGAGTGCAATCAATTTAGGATTTTGGGAGCACACCATATACAAGTCATGGCTGGAGCTTAAACCAAATTCCACCATTTAAAATACACGAGAGTAGAAACTAACAATTTTAGATATTTAGAACGTCCATCTACAAGAGAAGCTGAGAAGATATTGTATTTAACCCCATTAATGCTTATAAAAACCCCTCATGCATCATAGTCCAGAGCCGTGGACATTAGTTGTGGGAACCATACCCATCTCAATCAACTATGATGAAGTATATGGACCGAATAGAACAGATGAATCGGTTGTTTGTCCTCCCTATCTGTGATGTGTTTTTAACTCTAAATAATGCAGGACTACTTGCAACAGTAAAATAAGACTAAACCGTCACTTGTTAGCTCTGTTACATGGTTCAGATACTTTTTAGAAACTTGGGTGAAATCCCTTTGCAAATTTGACAACAATTTTGAAGGAAATTGTGATCAAATATTTTGGATCGACATTCATTGTTCAAGTATTACAGAACATTTGAAAGATTTAGCAAGCAGTGAAATTCAGAGCCCTTCTGTTATATGGCTTATATCATGGCACATATACAGACTAAGTGTACCAAAAATCCTCTGAGCGGACTACGGCAAACATCTCAAAAAACTTCACTGCAAGAACAAAGACCGAAAAGAAGAAGATACCTGATTCCCAACTGCAAATTAAGCATTAGCTCATAGTTCTTGTGTCCCTTGGAAATGGTTTCGCCCTGCCTTTTAACCTCCTTACTCTGCCATCTTTGTTGATTCCTCATCCCAGACCCAGACTTACAATCGAACTCCTGCAGGACAACACCCTCTGCAACACTAGACAACGGTGAGACTGGGTTCCCATCGACAATGTCACAGGTGATGTCGCCATCCGTCTCCCATATACACAACTTCTCGAACGCCCTGTCGGTCGAAGCTATATGAGCCGCATTCTTTTTCAAAACATCCATCGATCCCATCCTCTTTCTTGCCGGCCTGCTATTATCAGTTGCAGCTTTAGCAGATTTCCAAAGGTTCTGCTTTTGCCCGAAATCAGCCTCGACCCCAGCCCAATTCAGAGTCTTCTGAGATGGTAGAATCGACACCTTCTCTCCAGGACAGATCTTACACTCCTTTAGATCCACGGAGAACACTTCCTCCTGATCCCAGCTACCAGGACTCGTGGCCGGAGCTGTTCGGGACGGATAATAAGTACCATTCTGGTCTTTGGGATCCTTACTCCATGTGCCAATGTAGCAACTCCCATCTGCCCAAGTGAAGATTCCATGGCCTTTAGGGACACCATCTTCCCATTGCCCATCATATCTATTGCCATTAGCCCAAACAAGCGCGCCGCGTCCATTGATCACGCCGTTCTTCCATTCGCCCACGTACTCATTGCCATTCTTCCAGACGTACCTCCCTTGCCCATCCTGTGCTCCACTCCTCCAATAGCCTTCATAGTAATCTCCATTGGCATAACTCTTTTGCCCATAGCCATGTTTCAAGTTCATCACCCAAAGACCTCTGTAAGTATCCCCATTGGCGCCGGTATAGGTGCCGAATCCGTCCATGAATCCATTCTTGAATTCGCCTTCAAATGTGGCGCCAGACGGCCACGAGAATTTTCCTTTTCCGGTGGTCTGCCCGTGGAACCATTCACCTTCATACATGCACCCATCTGTCCATAGATACTTCCCAATTCCATGAGGAAAATTGCCGGAACAGAGCCCGGTGTAATAGTCCCCACTTGGGAGGAGACGCTCGGCGTGGACGCCGGCAGCTGCATTCTGATCGTCGTCGTCTACGTGAGCCACCGGCTGGCCGGACATCCGGAACACGCCACCCCCAACGCGCCTGGCCGCTTGCGATTTCCTCACCGTCGACTCCCACGCAGATACCTCTTCCTCTTGGTACATTTTCAAAATCTCGCTTTTTCCCTCCTTCTTCCCTCTTAATGCACCTATCTATCTTGCAATTTGTCTATCGGATCGACCGGAAAACGGCAGGTGCTTGCGATTTCCTTACCGTCGACTCCCACGCAGATACCTCTTCCTCTTGGTACATTTTCAAAATCTCGCTTTTTCCCTCCTTCTTCCCTCTTAATGCACCTATCTATCTTGCAATTTGTCTATCGGATCGACCGGAAAACGGCAGGCATTCCGGCCATTCGGAGCGACATTGGGGTGAATGGAAAGTCACTAGCAAATATAACACCGGAGATGCGGAATGCGATATAGAATAGACAGCAGATATCGATTTCCAGAGGATGAAGAGATCGTTTTCGTCGTCCTCAACTTCTCCACCGGCGTTGAAACGCGAAATTAGAGACTCCCTGATCGAAAACGCCTCCTCCATTGTCGAATCTCCAAATTATGCAACCAACCCCGATCAACATTCATTGTTTCGCCTCACAATTCTTCATATAAAGTGCACTACAACCCAAACGAGAGAGAGAAGAAGCAAGAACAAATTGTAATGATACCACTCGGAATTCGACGCCTCCAGAACCAAAAGATGCTTCGTTTTTCTGTTGAATCCAATCCAAAAGTAGAAAATTCCCGATAACGGTGGTACAATATAAAATCAGATCGATGGTATGAGCGTCCCAGCTAAGAAAGAGAGAGAGAGAGAGAGAGAGAGAGAGAGAGAGAGAGAGAGAGAGAGAGAGAGAGAGAGAGAGAGAGAGAGAGAGGAACTCAGGAAGGAAACACGAGTAAAAAGGAAAAGGAAAAAGAAAAAAACGAAAGGGGGAAGACACGAGCTCAAAATAGTAAAGACAGTGTCGTCCTGAATAATCGTTAATCGTTAATCGAGAGAGAGAGACGTCCTTTGCGGGGGTGAAGGTGGACAGTGTGCAGGAAAGGAAGGAAGATGAGGGCAGAAACGTCAAAAGAAGCCGTTAGGGGTCCTCCACTAACTCCCCTCAACTGTAAAATCCCAAAAAATAAAAATAAAAACCCATTTGCAGGTTTGCCCTTGTGGGTTTTCGAGCGACCATCCCCCTCTCTCTCTCACTTCCTTTATTTTCTTCGGCTGTTGTTAATTATTGACCGTGCCTTTGGGCCTCCGTCCACTCGTTTTAGAAACTCATTAAGACTGACTCGTGTCTTCCTCCGAGAGAGAGAGAGCACTCTTATTATAGAAAGCCTCTAAAACAGAATAATCTCTTCCTCAAATCTCAGGAGAGAGAAAAAGGGAATTATATACTGCAGGAGAGAAGCTACGTTAACGGGCCATCACTCAATTGGTAGTGAGGAAGATAGAGAGAAAGGTCTCCCCTATCTTACCTCACTCACTCTCCTGTTGGTTGCACTCAGTTGCAGGAAACCAACCAACTCCTCACGCTTCGGCCCGTGTTTGGCTGGTTTGCACTTTATTGTCCGGTGACAGTTTCACAAACAAGATAGGCTACGTTTGCATTGATCCGGTTTCGCCAGTTTCTTTACTGAAAGAGTAAGCTAGGGTGACGAAAATGAACTGAGCTGCTCATGATTCTGCTCAGTTTAGCTTGTGATGAAATCTTCGGTTCTTGACTTAAAACAAACCGAACTCATGCTGGCTGGTAAAGCTTTTGGAAGCTGGGAGTGATCGGTTCGGTTGAGTTCCTTCCTGTAAGCCCATATAAGTCAAGTACAAAGAAGTTTGTGCTTAGATCGGATCAGCTCATATAAACTTGCTTAGATAGATAGAGAGAGGGAGAGAGAGAGAGAGAGAGAGATGCTATCTTAAATATTAGGCTGGGTTGATGTAATTGATGATCATCAAGTTTAAGAGGGGTTTGCACGTTTTCTGAACTTGTCCTCAGTTTACTCTCTCTACCTGGCTGGGCTCTGATTCGTGCTCCGAGATACATTTAGAAAACGTGTGGCCATTTGAATCTACATAAGAAGATTATGTGAAACAATTGACTTCATTTCTAACTGAAAGTTTGAAGTTTTCAATGAAAACTATATGAAAAGTTACATATTTAACTTGACCAAGGGTTCATTTTCAGCTCCTTTAAGTCAGCTCATGATCGGCTTGACTTGAACGATCTAACGATTGTTCATTTAAGGTGCAATTCATAGGCTAGGCGAACCCAATAACCCCTATGAAGCTGTTCTTTTCTGCACTAAAGATCTCACTGTTCACTAAGGAACTTGAGAGCCACATCTCCTTCCAATTTTTATTGAAGAGTTCTAAATTTACAAGTAGCATAAGGAGCCATGGCTTTCTTGATTCGGGGGTCGACTCAAAAGAATCTTCAACTTAAGGTTATAATTTTGATAGTAGTGACTGCATATCCAGTAGGGAGGGCATGAGTTCGAACCCAAGGGTGTGCATGTGGTAAGGTCTGCCTAACTTTAGCTTATCCGTTAAGAAAAACGCAAAATATCTTATACAAGATGATGAAACAGCAGCTGAAGAGTCTTTTAAGAGTTCAAGATTATGTCTTTAAGATTTTAGACATTTTTTTAGTCTTTTGGACAAAAAACATTACTCCTCTAACGTGACTGTGTCCACCTCGTCATGAATAGGTATATGATCCTTCTTTGTATGACTATACATCCATCTTATCATCTTCATCGACTACCTTTTATACATGTTGATGATTAACTATAATACTTAGAATTATATAATATAATTTGCCTAAATGCTACTATAATATTTACCTTTCAACTTTAATTATATCTTCTTCTTACAATACATGATTCTCCTTTCTATTTTAACCAACTTGCATTAATTTCATGTGTAACATCTTTATCAACTATTTCATTATTATGAAAATGATTATGAGTTTAAAATTTTCTTTATAAATAATACAGTGCATGTTAATCTTAATTTTCATCTAAATCAATAGTTATTTAAAGTAAATATAGGCAAACTTTTCTTTTAGCTTTTTTACCTTTAGGCAAATAGGGCAATTTTATTTAGGATATGTAAGGAAATCTCTCTCTCTCTCTCTCAGAGCTTGGCTCACAAAAGGATGGTGGGACTGAGCCGTTTGTTTGACCATGTTCAAGTAGGTGTTGTTCGGCTAATGGTTGTTAGCTCGACTTTAGCACGGAAAATGAGTCAAGCAACAAACAAGGGTTGTTTTACCAGCACTAGCTCGTTGGTTCCTTTTACATACGATTGCATCCAAAGCGAACAACATATTTTACTTATAACGCAGAACAAAATGCTCCTACATTTCTTCACGCCTTTGAGGAATATGACTTGATAGCAGATAAAAACTTGTACATATTTACCACTTAAATGAATAACCAAAATGTGCACTTAATAGTAAATATTTACCCCTTTAAATGAAATTAATTAGTAGAGAAATAGTAGTTGCATCTTGGATACCATAAATTCATGTTTCTTTTGAAGGTCATCAAAAACTTGCTTATAAATTCATATGATATATAATCTTAGTTTTAATATTCTTAGCTGCCCCATAACTTGGTGGAAAACAATTTTGTATCCCAAATGCAATTGGAATATCCAGTGATGTAAGAAGCTCTTGGACACAACTGTATCGTTGCTGCTGGCCCCGACACCCAAACCAAGAATCGAATTTAAATGCATCAGTTCAACCCGAGAAGAGATCAATCAATTATCTAGTCTGGAATTTAGAAAGATCGAGCGGATATAGTTTACACAAGATTCTACGAACCAAACAGATCTGAACCCAATGCAGGTTTCTGTGGGCATGTTTGATTTACGGGTTCAAGACTTCGAAAAGTTTTAATTCCACCGACAAACAAATACCAGTTTCAGCATGCAATAAAAAGCAAGGTTGTACAAGTTGTATGACGCCCCTTTTCCGAGGTATGCTTTTTACCCCGTTATAATGTGGAAAAGATGAGTTCCAGTTGAGGATTTTCCTGAGAGGGTTTTGATTTGTATGTAGTGTGTATTTGATCTCTGTGTTACTCTCTATTTATAGAGCAACTCCTTAGCCCTTCGGATTTTCTAATGGGTTTTCTTTCCTAGAGCCCTTATCTGGTCGGTTGCGGATAAGCATCATAACTGACTTGGCAGTTTTGGCCTGTGATAGTCGTTATGGCCCTATTTCCCATAGCCTTTCCACAAACAAGGGTTGGATGGTCAGTCCAGCCGTTTTTGTGCTAAGGTTGTCAAGAATGACTACTTTATCCTTATATCTCCCACTTTGTCATTCGAGCCAAGTGAACTGACATACTCGTTTTCCTCTCACTTTGGTAGGGTTTTCCTAGTAATGTGAAATTTCATCTCTCAAGGAACAACTTGAGTAGATAAGAATTTAAATTCAAAGCATACGAAGAGTTTTGAAATTCAATTCATAAATACGAGTGCGCGAGCATGCCAACAAGTTTTCTAAAATTTATAAAGTTGATTTGGATTTCTAACTTTTTAAGCGAATGTTGACTAATGAGCTCTTTTCACCATAGGCTTTATTGAACCGACACTGAAGAGTCAACCTAGGCACTTGGAAGATCGCTTTTAGATCTGTGATGTTTTAAAAACAAAGTTTCAACTCAAACAAGTTTGCAAAAATAGTGAGTTTATTCTCTGACCGTGTGAAATTTTTTAAACTATTTTTGTTTTGGTTGTTGGACTTGTAGATATAGAATTAAATCAATGAAGTCCCTTGCTTTAAAATTTGGGATAAAATATGTGAAAGAAATATAGAGACTTAAAGAAGTGATTATATCTCAGCACATATGTATTGGAATTTTATAAAATTGGTCTATTTAGCAAGATATGGATTCAACTTTCTAACGAGACTATTTTCAAGCAATTTGGATCATAGCAGATAGAGTTAAGGGACTTTTACCCAACCTCTGTTGTAAGATATGTAGTGTTGATAGGTTCTATTCTGATTTTATTTGATATTGTCCAATTTTATTAATGAATTTAAACATTCTTAAAATTCTTGTAAATTTTAGGGAGATTGGGTCTTTGTGTATAGAATATGTGTACCAATTTTCAACATTTATTTATCTCAAAGTAGGGTTGGAAAAATCAGAAATCACGCAGATACAAAATGCAGAAAACAGAGTTTGCGGTTTTTAAAAAATATATAGATGCATCCGACCAAATTCGACCAAATTAAATCATCATCTAGCATAATTTCAATCATGAGGAAGTGCAATAATCAAAAAAATATATTATATAGCTTAACCATTGAGGGGATTGAAGGGTATAAAATTTATAATATATATTGGGGTAAAACAAACCATAAACCAAACACATAGGAGGCGATCTTATCCATGAACTTGGATGAAATTTAGCAGCATCTCTCCTCAAAATATTACATTGGTATGGAGTCAAATGCTCCTTAATTACAACCCATTTAAATGGAATTGAAAGGCTTAAAGAAATGAAGGAAATAAAAAGGAGAGAATTGACCTTGGAACGGATGCTTCAAGACCTGTGGTGGTCGGCCAACTCCTTGGAGAGGGGGGCGATCCCTTCCTCTCCTTCGCCTCTCTCTCTCTTCCTCTCCCTCTCTATTTGATGGACTTATCTCTTTGATCCCCTTAAGGCCCCTATTGATAGATTTTAAGGGGTCTCTAGACCCTTCCATGAGTTGGAGCTTAAGAGTTTCAATACATGGCCCGATTTGAATTTGATTTAATGAAAAGTTTTGGTCTCTTGGTTGCACATGGATGCATGTGGGGCTCGAGGGTGGTTCCCTCTTGACTCATGTGGACTTGGGCATGGCTAGAGTGGCTCGAGTCACCCTAGCTTGTCTTGTTGCTTGGCTCAATCATAGGCGGACTTTGGTGGTTGCTTGTTACTCGAGGTTTGACCATGAGCCCATCTTTGATTTGATTCGTTGTTGGAGAACCTCCATTTCTTTCATACTCTCTTTCTTTCATCTTAGCCTTTAAGAATTTTTCTTTGCTTAATTCAAGTTTTATGTACGGTTTCAAATGTTTTCTTGAAAACTACTTCTTTTATATTTGAAAACATTGAGTTTAACGAAATCTTCAAATACTTTTTGGAGAACAACGAAGTCTTACCCCCTAGTTTTTGTTTGTATGAGTGACCTGCTTTCACTCCAAGAGTTAGTCTTTACCGTTTTAACTACTTTAACCATTTGTTGGATATTGGGTGTCAGACCACTTTAACCTTTTGATGGGTGTATGGTCCCAAAGTAGGACTATCCTTGATCTGACGAGTTTTTGAGATCTTGTTTTGGATTTGAATTGGTTTTGAATTTCAAAGGTTTTTGTAAATTTATTATTTTGCAAACATTTTTGGGTTTGGTCCCAATGTCTCATTTTTATTTGTTTCTTTAAAGAAGATCATTTGAAATCATTTCTTCTTTGAAGGTAATCATTTGAAACAGCATAATCTTGCCAATTTGGCCTTGAGGGCAAAGTAGTTATTTTTTATTTCTTGTCAAAATTGGATTTTTTTGAGAGGGGTGCAAAGTACCCTTATTTTGAGGCTCCTACAAAATTTTGGCGAGGAAATGAGTTTGTTTAAGGTATCTTTGTTTATAAACCCTTAAAAGACTTTGAACCATAATTTTTCTTGAAAATGTAGAATTTCTAAAAGATCAAATCTTTTGAGAAAATTTTTGGGTGCTTATAGTGTAACTCAACCTTTAATGGATCATTGTTGATATAGTAGGACGTGCTTTAAGCCTCATTCCTCCAACCTTGATTCATCAAATAAATATCATCACCTTTTTGTTGTCTATTTGTCATGATGACATAACCTTCCTTCTTTCATACTTTGGCTCTCTTGAGTCCACTTTCACTATTGTATATGAGGAAAATCTCTATAGAATTGAATTGTCAAGGATCTTTTTTCTCTCATTCTTATTTTGTGATACCTCTCGATCACCCTAATTCAACCAAATTATCACTCAAACATATTTTCCTCATTATATGGCCCATCAATTAGGGTTTCAACAGGGCTTGTCGACTATCAAAAAATTATTGGTTGATGATGATAATCAACAAGGATTAGTTTTTCTACTTCTAGACTCATTCCCTTGGTCTGGAGACACCTAACTCTCTTGTTAGTGGGCGACTCTCCATGTAGAGATGACTAAGGTCTTAATTGATGAATATCAATTGTGGCTCACCGATTATGGTATGGATGGGCTACTCACAATAATCCTAAGTCCTGGCGTAGCTACCCTTCTCTATATTTTTCAACCTCCTCGATTGATCCTTATGGCATGCTGACTTCACCTCCCCTAACATGAAAAAGGACTTCATAGTGTATTTTGTCAACAATAACTACTAGGAGCAAGACATGGCTAGGAGCGAAGAGTGCACCTTCTAAACTCACCATAGTAGAGGATCTTATTAATGACATTCAAGATTCTATACCCGAAGTTGATGATGAAGGACCTTTGTTATCCTTTAAATCGTACAATGACCAAGTTTCATGGTGCCTCGAACAGGAAGTAGTAGATTCTGACACATCTTCCATCCTGATAGGTCTTCTTCTACCGTACTATAGGATATCCTATCTAATATGATCCAATACTTTATACGAAACTTTCTTCTCCCTCCTCTACTTTGAATATGGTAGGTTATGGTCGGCATATGATACGTACCCTTTGAAACACTAACCTTCCTTCCGAGCTAGAGAAATTCATGGAAGAAGTCTTTTATATTTGTGGTAGGAACTGTGAACATCTCGACGATTGTCATAATCACAAGTAGTTCAAACCCAACTTGATTCCACAGTCTATCGTCAAGAACGCATTTGTTCCTTTTCTTGACATGTTGTTGACGTTGGAGAACTACAATTTAGTTATGCTACCTGATTAGTAGAAATATCTTTGTGTGTTACTGATTTTTAGAGTAAAAAATCAACACTATAGACTGAAATTTCATCTCTCAAGGAACAACTTAGGATTCTCTATTGGCATTATCATGAACTACTTGATGAAGCTTCTTAGTTGCAATATGATCAACTCCATGCAATCTCAAATATCTATTGCTCATGAGCAAAAGTTACAGTTTCTTGAGAGCTTACTCGAGATTTATAAGAACTATATACTCTCCTTACCAATTGTGAATCTCTCGAGAAAGATCCTCAATCCAATGTTCCCAATGATAATGGCCTCGAGGTATATTAGGAAAATTTGAGAATAGGCTAGGTAGGTCGAGAATATACTCATGGATATCATCATTGATTCACAATAATGATTGATATTAAATATCCAATCATATTTGCATGCACATATCTATCATTTTATTATTGTACATCTTTATCCTTTATTTTTCATTTCACACAGGAATCCATGTAGGCTGGCCTAACCATCATTAATGTTGTATGACATCTCTCGCTACCACCTCATTGATTCTATCACCACCTTGGATTCTAAACTAAGTGGTCATACAGGGCTATGTGAATCAATGTCAACAAGACGTTGCCTCTTGTATCTATAAAATGTGACTGAGATTTTATTCTTCTTCATCAAACTTCTGTGAAAACTTGTTAACCCTCTCTCTCCATTTCTTGACTTCCTATGAGAAATCGACTCAAGTTTATGCTTCTTGCTAGTTATCTCTATCTCTATTTCTATGGATTGGATAGGTGACTCTGAAAAGGGATGTCACCTAGGACATAGAGGGCAAGAACCCAAAATATGGGCATCTAGAGAGTTTTAGAGAAGTATTAGCTTTCGTGATTAACCTAAGGGGGGAAACTTGTTCCAAAGACTCTACAGGTAGAACCTCAAGTAAATGAGATACCTGGTGAATGATATATAAGTATCTAACTCAATTGTTTTCGACTTTTTAGGAACATGACCTTTGAGTAGCACATTGTAACTTGAGCCCTGTTGTGTTGAGGGAATGAGCTCTTGAAGACACCCTGATATTGGTTTCCCTTATTAGGCTCGGCCTCGGTTGTAAGAATAACATTCTCTTGGTCAATCAAATCTTGGATCTTATGCTTTAAGAAGATGCGCTCATTAGTGTCATGTCAGTTGGGCCTATGAATGTGATAGTACCTATCTAAGTATCGTCCCTTTAAAGTTGGATTAGGTGGGATGAAGGAAGAATGATCATATCTTGATTGAGAATCATATTTAGGACTTTTGTTAGGGGTTACCTTAGAGGAGTGAATTTTCTATCCGCAATCTAGTTAGGCAGAGGCTTTGACTAGCCATCCACCTAGAAGCTTCATCCTTAAGATTGTGAGGAAATAAGTAGATCCATTTGGTAGAAACCTATCCTTTCTTAATTGATTTCCGAGTAAACAATTGTAGGTGAGAATTTAGGCCTCCTTTCCTATCGAATTGATGAAACTCAGGTATGTCATCGTCACTATCTGTCTCGTAATCCAGTGGCAGAAAATCTCCTATTTGGTATCTTTTCTTTTCCTTGTTCATGCTCCCCAGGTATTCTTGGTAGATCCTCCTTGTCTGTTTTTCTTACAAGTTAGTTCTTGTTGGAAAAAAACTCTTCTCCAGTGAACTTTGGCTCCTTTGAGCCTAAATGGCCTTCTCTATCTCTATCTTGGTTTGTTCATAATCCAAATTGTTTGGGTGCGAGTTGACTTCTTCTTTACTTTCTTTGTGGGTTTTACTATGTTCTTTTCTCTTCTTTTCTACCTTTATGATTTGATTCTCAAGTTAGGCTTGTTTGAGTTGATTCCTTAGAAACTCTAGTTCAGCCTCGTAGTCTCAAGGTGAAACTTAAGTAAATTCACTCTAGAATGGCTAGGCTTAGGTTGAAGAGTTTGATTGCTAGAAGTCGTTGCATCCTCTATGAGTTCATGATCTATAGGCTTTTTGGATTTGAGAGCATTGTGAGATACGGACAAAACCTTGACCTTGGATTGGGTTTAATAAGGATGTGAAGACATGATGTCTTTTCTAACAAGTCTAGAAAGGCTAAGTGCTCAAGTATGTGTATGTGTGATGTATAATATAAACTCAAATATACACACAATTGTGAGTGTCTTCTACAAGTGTGTAGCTATGTGAGTGTGTGCAACAAGTATGTATGTTCTTACTCTAGGTGCACCTTGGAGTGTGGAAAATAAAGATGCTCACAATCAAAACAAGTAATAAAGTAAAAACCCTAAAACTAGCCCGATGCGGGTCCCACTGGGCATGCCAAAAGAGAATTGTGTACAAATTTTAAGTTTTGTGAAACCCTCAACTTGTACCTATTCTTTTTAATTTTATGAAAGCAAGTAAAAACTAAGTCAAGAATGACTCACCTCTTATTCGCTTTCCTTTTATGTGTTATGGGCCCAAATCAAGTTCTTTTCATAATTACCTTCTTATCCCGGCAAGCAAGAGTTAGTTATTGTGGTACAAAATTTTTAGCGAATAATGGAAAAACACATGCACACAATTGAAATTTGAGAACAAAAATGGGTTCTATTTCTATTGATCTCATGTCCTAGTCGGGTTTGGGTCTCTAAATGAGACTTCAGTAAATGGATATGAATCTCTAAGTAGGTATGGATCTATAATGGATATAGGTCTCTAAAATGGATGTGGACCTATGAATGGATATGGCTACAATCAATCTTAAGAAAATGATGTCTTAATTAATAATTATGTAATAAATGAAATATACAACAACAACAACTATGCCTTTTCCCATACTAGACGGGGTCGGCTACATGGATTCTTTGTTTCTACACATCCTATCATGTGCCATGTTAGCAGTTAACTCACAATAAGTTAGATCATTCTTTATTGTTTCTTTCCAACACTTTTGTGGTCATCCTTTAACTCTTTTAATACTTTCAAAATCTAGTTTTTCATAACTTCTTATAGGTTCTTCTTTTGATCTTCTTTCTATATGTTCAAACCACCTTAAATGATATTCTCTCATTTTGTCCTCTATTGGTGTCACACATAATTCATTTCTAGTAACCTCATTATGTATACGGTCTTTTCTTATATAACCACTCATCCATCTCAACATCTCCATTTCTGTTACAGACATCTTTTGTACATGGTGTTGATTAACTACCCAACACTCAGAACCATAAAACATAGGAGGTCTAATTGTTGCTCTATAATATTTACCTTTTAACTTTAATGGTATCTTCTTATCACAAAGAATATTTGATGCTCCTCTCCATTTTAACAAACCAACATTAATTCTATGCGTAACATCTCCATCAATTCTTCCATCACTCTAAAAAATTGACCCTAGGTATTTAAAATTTTTCTAAGATAAACACATATATACTTCATGATACTATCTATCTATCTATCTATCTATCCATCTATCTATCTATCTATCTATCTATCTATCTATATTATATATATATATATATATATATATATATATATATATATATATAAACGATCTATATTACTGTAAACACCCAAATTTTAAAATATTTTCAAAACTCCAATTTTGAAAACCAATTTAAAACCTTTATGATTTTCCAAATTGAAAAAAACCCAACTTTTAAGGTTTTTAAGAGATTTTCAAAATAAAGGTTTTAAATTCAAGATTAAACAACCCATGAATTTCAAAACAAAGCAGATAAATAGGTAAGACCCAATCCAAGTCTGGATCGAGACTAATTCTAGAAAGCAGAAGAAAGATCGAGTCAGATAAAGCAAGTAAGATTGAAGCCTATTAGAAGTATATGAAGATCACAAACGGATTGGTCTAGAATCATGGATTGAATCAAGCTTCACCAGGCGGTTCAAGGCAATTCAAAATTCAAATGCACGGGTCGAGCTTATGATGAATTAGCCCAAATCAAAAGATACAATTCAACTACATATGCACGGCCAAGATAACCATATCATATCAACTAATATGGGATTCGAAAAGTTTAAAGCATCACCAAGGTCTCTTCATGTGATCGAGCCAAACCAAATCAGGTTCATCATGGGTCGGCCATGTGTGTACTCGATTGAGCCTAGGCCGAACCAAGGGACTCCAAGGAACCAACCCACATAGGGCTGGTCCATATCATCATAGAAGGGACCAAATTGGTAAGGTTGGCCACATCCAGCTCATATGATCAAAATCAAGTCAAACTTACATAGCCGGCCAAGCCAAGTGAAGCACCCGATTTGATCAAGTCCAAAGAGCTTATCCAAGTCTTGGAACCAGCCCACATGGGGCTAGTCCATTCCATCACAAAGGAGACCACCATGTGGATCAAAGCTGGACCTAGACACTATCCAACCCGCCCCAAAGAAGGGACTAGAACCAACCCTTTGGCCTATAAAAAGGGCCAAGGGGGGGCGGGTGAAGCATCTTGGAATGCTTGCTTATCTTGGGGAATTGGGGGCTAGCTAGGAGAGAGAAGGGCTGATCTTGGGTTGAGAAAGGAGGTGTTGCACAAGCAAATTCGTGAGCTGCAAGAGGCTTAGGAAAGAGAGAAAGAGAGTGGGGTAGTGTTAGCCATTGAGTGCAAGTGAGTGGAGAGGTGTTGAAGAAGGAAGAAGGTCAGATTCCATTCTTGGAATTACGGCAAATTGGATGCAAAACCTGTAAGTATTTCATCATTCGTTTTTAAATCCTTTTTCTACATTGATTCAATTAAAATGGGGTTGTATTAATGGAGCATTGTCTCCCCCCATATTGTAATAGTGATTAGAATTGATGAATTTCCATTATCTTGCTGAAATTTCACTCACACACACGCACTCTATATGTTTGATTATGCGATTCTATCCCAATATATTCTATAAACACTCTATATTCTCTACCCTCTCTATGCTTAAGCTTATACAGATATTTTCCATTCATTTCATTTCAGCACTTTAATTCGTGAGTTATGTTGTTGCAATTTCAATTCGGGTGAGTTTGCATTACGTATGTTCTTAAAAACCTGAAACTGAACTTTCGTATCTCTACATATATTGTTTGCTATATTTTTAATTCCCGAATCCTTACTTCAATTAATCTGAAATTTTGTCCACACATTCTACACACACAAGCCCACTCTTAATAAAATTTTCAAAATTTTTAGGGTTGTGAAGCTACGTAATTAAAATTGGGCAAAATCGGGTTGATACCTATCTACTGTCTGAACATTCTATTTTCCTTCAACAGAGTTTGGGTTTTCATCCCATAAATCTATATGTAGGCCTTCAAATTGGTTGAATTTTAATTCATTGGAAAGCTGACATCTATAGCTTTCTAGCAAGATCAAATTCACCAAATTTGGAACTCAGATCACCGAGATACAAGCTCATCTTTGAGCCCTTGTATTTAAGCAGAGGTACTTCATTGATTTAATTTTGCTTCAATACAATTCTGAATTAAGATCTGTAAAGTGCTACAGATCCTCCACACCATAAGATAAGTCCTGTAAAAAATTGGTGATTTTTTGATGTTTGTAAGATATTAAGATTGATTCGGGAAACAAGACTTGAAAACAGGACATTATGTTTTTCAGGACTTGTTCATTTAAAAGCTTTAACTCAAGTGCACACATTCCTTCTTTGAAAAACACCACATCTTCACGTGAATTGGAGTCTTTCACCTATAGTTTTGAAATTTCTAAGCGCTTAGGCTGACTCTTGAGCATCGGTTCAAGAAGACCTAGAGCGAAAAGAGCCCTCTTAACCACAATCGCCAAAAAAAGTCAGATTTTATTAAAAACTTTGCTAGTTTTTGCAAACTAGCTGGCACGCTCGCACATCGTGTAGATATGAAATTATCATTTCAAGTCTCTACATAGGCTTGGAGTGAAAATTTTTGTGTCTACAATTACATAATATATATAGTTTTATACATAAGATATATATAAATTAGTTTTTTAGTTATTACAAATAAATATTTATATATTATATTTCTATACATGTATATGTATATAGATAGCATATATGTAATATATATGCATGGCTTTCCATAATAACTGCGAACATTTTAGCTATTTATGGTTTTGTAGGAATTCTCTTCAATAATAGGCTCTTCCAAATAAAGCAAGTGGATGTTGCAGTTTTTTCTTTCCTTTTGTTCTCTTTTTGAATATATTCGTAGATCAACAACCTTATTTAATTTGTTTCATTATAAAGCAGACCTAGTCCCTATGATCCAAGATCCATAGAATCATCTCATAAAACCAACTTTATTAGCAAAACATATTTTTCTATTGAAAATTTTTGAGTGTCTATACCTTGACAGGTACAAAAGAATCCTCTTATGAGTCAAAGACCTCAACTGCGTTATTGATCTAGAACATCAATTTCTAGTATAATATTGATGGCATATAATAGTTTGAATGTATTCATTTTTTTCCAAGTAGCAGGAAATACCCTAGGTTGACATCAACCATGAGGAAAGTGGTAGCCAAAGTTCTCGAACCCACAGTGACTTCAACAGCTATTACCATGGTTTTAGAAAATAAACATCTTGAGATTCATTGGAATTAGATCAGAAATATGTCATAGGAACTAGCATCACATTAGGCACCACAATGTCGTCGATGAGCACGATGACTATTCCACCATGGTGATGTATAATGACCGAAGATGTTTTGTAGTAGCTTCAAGTGGTTTCTCAAACACAATTGACAAATCAATGTTACTGACTATATTTTCTCAATCAAGCTCATCCGCCAAAAAATCATCATTTTCAATAGGTTAGGAATCCTCTACTGGAGCAAAACTGATCAGCAAAATAGTGTTGAACCCTTTTGGTGGATAGATTTGGTCGTCACCGAATTCTTCAATGAATATGTATGTCTCATCCGAAAAGTGATCATCTTCGACAACTTCTTCTAACTCTTGCTAACTGATAGTTTGAACCTACAAACCTTCAGTAGCCTTAGCTAGCTCATTATTTGAATTCACCATGATATCCTTACAATACCAGAAAACTTGTATGCATTTGGCCTAGATTCAAAAATATGTTGTACCTCAAAATCTACAATGGATGGCTCTTGCTTCTTAGCTTCCTTTTCTTATCAGTCATATATGCATGAAGTCCTCTTGAAAGGGTAGTAAGTCTCAATCTTTTGATTCACCCCTTCATAGTCAGAATCACAGGCAACCAACCAATCATTTTTTCATATGTTGAGAACAACTTCCACCTTTCTAAATCTTTGAGTATAAAATATAGATGCCCTTCAGACTTGGCATCTTCGGCATCCGCTTCTTGCTCGACTAACCATGCATGTCTCTCTTCAAGATAACTGTGTGGCTCAAATGGGAGTTCATCCTCCATGACATGAGGAGATGTACCCAACTTAATACATCGATATCTTCGTCTCCGTCTTTGTGGATAATCATGCTTTGATTCTCCATGAGAGTCTTGTATGACTCGATAGTGATTATTCAAGAGATGCCCCATTCGACCATTTGGTAATCTATTGAATTCCAACCTCCTTCCACAATGACTCCTTTGTTGAGCCTGTAGTTTCTAGTATGTATGGTATGCCAGAGGTGGAACAAGAGTTTCCTATTCAACCAAGAATTTTCTAATCATTGATCAACTTTTGACGAATTTGTATGAGGCTTAATCAAACTATTTTAGACTCAAACTTCAATTGATCCAAGGCAGGTGTCATTAATGATGATGAGGTGTTGATCTTGGCTTAGTTGTGCCCTCTAGTTTGACTCAAGGTCGCAAACAATAGGATGCCATACCCGCCAATATGGGAATAATCTTGTGGCCCTGGATCGGACTTTTGATATTGCCATGATTCAAGTGGGTAAAACTTGTGACTCTCTCGGGAGGCTCTCCGAGTTTTATAGCCTGTAATGTGGCCTGGCATCTGAATGGGTCTAGGTAAATCCATGACTCTTTGCTTGATCTTAAGGGTGTTGACCCCACTCGAGTAAGGAAAATATATAATGATGGTTTACTCCTTTACCTTGATTAAATGACATTTGTTTTCCAAGCACTTCATTGTAGTGCACAGTGACAATATAAGAGTGTCTTCAACTATAACAGATACATATGGGAGTGAATTTGCATCAGTTTGAAGCTTCTTATCTACGAGCTTGAGGTGGCCATCTTTGATAGCTTGTTGTATAACTAAGTGAAATTTGATACATTGATTTATGCCATAAGAAGTCATGTTATGTCATTTATAGTATCGTGGCATTTTCGTAAGCTCATCCTAGAAGGTATTGAATGTCCTATGAGGAGATGAATTTGTTGACCTTTTAGAAGTAAATTGAATATTTGATCAGCCTTTCATATATCAAATAATCATGGTTCCTTCTCACCATCTTCTTTATCTTTTTCCATTGGGAGCCGAAGAGCATTATAGATATAAGGGTCCTTGCATCAACTTGGTAGCTATGACTTTGGTCGAGTTGGATTCATCATATGTATCTTGCATCATATCTTCCAAACAACAATCAAAGCTTGATGTTGATTTTGCCTTAGACCTTCTCGCTTGTTGAATAATGTGTTGAGGGTGTTCAGAATGTACTCAACCTCATATTGAGCCTTGGTGAACTGCATGTGGCATTGCGTGATCAATTCATGGAATTTCTCAAAGAATACCTTGACAACTTCATCGGCTTTCTCATGGAGGTTCATCAAGTTTGTAGGAGTTGATTGAGGGTAAATGTTATTATAATGCTTTAGAAATGCCTTATGCATTTCATCCCAAGTCTAGATCAACCCAAAGTTTAACGGCATATACCAAGCATATGCTTCTACTATGAAAGACTATACGAAGAGCTTGAGTTTATGGAACTCATTGTCTTCTAGTTCCCTGCATTTGAGAGCAAATCAAGCCAAATGCTCTCCTTGATATTTACCATGTTGTCTTAAAAAGATAGTAAACTTTGAAACTCTCAGCATAGGTTCAAGCCTATCAACCCATTCGGGGTATGGCTTACAATCAACTTCAATATCAGGTGCTTGGAGCTCAATCTTGAACATTTTCTAAACCAAATTGATGACTCCATCATGGTTCATCGGTTTGTCCTCCAACTATAAGAGTTGATTCGGCATCTGATTGTCAAATGCTTGGTGTCAATGGTGTGCTTGTGGAAGTGGTACCTGATAAGGTTGAAAGACATCGGGTTGGTATGCTAGCTGTTGTGGGGAATCGGTGACCCGAAATCCATTGGTTGTACAGATGTGAGAAACCCACCCTTGCATGAGAAGTCATGAAGCTCGAGGTGATTGGTGATACCATAGGATGAGGTATCTGGTATGCATACTAACTAGGTCGAGGTAACATATGGTTGACCCATGCCAGTGGTTTGAAAAGACAAAATCAAAATCAAAGAATTGGGTGAGTGATATTTACTAGTTTGTACTGTAAATTGGATCATTGAGCCATAGAAGGTCCTAAGACGTTGTGACTCCCTATATATATGTGATAAATATTGGCCCCATGTTGGAGTGTCGCTTGTGCAGCCTCTTTATCCGTCTATGTTCTTTTGTCGTCATGCATATCTTCATATTGAATGGTGACTAGTTGATTCGCTGTCATAGTAGGCATAGACTCTGCCATTTGGTGACATAATGTCAATTTTAGATCTCTAAACTATTTCTTCCAATCCATAACTGACACTAGCAAACATTGAAGGACAACATTGTCGTTGATTTGAACACGAGGCATAGGTAGCAAACATTGAAGGACAACACTAGCAAACTTGACCTGATGAGTGATTCAGGCATGGCATCCATGAGATGTGAACAAGTGAAGGTAAAACTTCAAACTTTAGAAGATTAGAAAAGGAAATGTTTGATTTTGTTAAATGAAAAAGTAAGCAAGAAGTTTCAACAATGGAAACATAGTCTCCTATCTTCAGTGAGAAGTGCTCAGAAAAGCAGTCGGAATGGTGGTTCCCATATATTACATGGTATACTTTATATTACCTGAGAGTTTACTCGAAGAAATTCAAAGATTGATGGTGAAGTTTCAATGAGGAAGGAAAGATGGAAGGCGTTCACATTGGATCAGCTAGAATACTCTTAGTTGAAGCAAAATAGAATAATTGTTCCCATATCAAATTCCTGAGAATGTAATCCAGATGAAATGTTTCACACTGTACAAGGAGAATAATTGTTCGCAGACTTTCGTTGGGAGCATGACAAATAGAATTCTTCAAAGGTAGCCAACAAAGGGGCTAAACGTTCCTAACACTTCGTGACATTAGGTAAATACATAGTTAGTTTAGGTTATGAAGTTGCTTACAAACTTTTTCATCCCCCAAATCAGCAATTGTGTGAACAAATGACTAATGAATAGTCATGGAAATCTATATGAAAACTTAGAGCTCCAAGCAAGGTGCAACTTTTTATATGGAAGTTGCAAAATTGATGGTATTCACGAAGAATGGTTTGAAGATGTTTATGCCAAAAGTACAGGAGGATACATGATAGAAGATCAAGAGTCTCAAAAAGAGAGGAACACCCGGATCTTGAGGGGTCCAGACCATAAATGTAAAGTGGACCTGTTATCTTGAGCTGATCTTAAAGTGCGGATCATGAGATTAGTTAGCATGTCCCAATCGGTATGACGGTAAAAAGGGTGATATAAACACAGAAGTGAGGAGTTATACACCGAGAAGGTCGGCAAGTGCTCAATTGTTTTGATGAAAATCTATAAATAGCACTTGTAATTAAGAAAAAGACATCAATGAGACAATCGAAGTTTTCTTTCCTTTACTTTATCTTAGTAGCAGTAACATAGTTTCCTCATTATCTTCTCGAGTATACGGAGTGCTTCACCATCCTACGCAACCCCATCAGCAACCATAATATACACTAATTGAATTCTTAGGGACCCATTCCATCTCTTCAAGCCTTATCTAGTCTCCTTACTCTTTAGACCAAGGGTTAGAGTTATATGACATGCTCTTATACCCCATTCTATTCCAACAGGTTTATATATTCTGTCATTCGAGTTGAGTCACCACTTCTAGTAACAACACATTCTTTGGTACACCGGGAGGGAGATATTTGTGGGGTTACTCAAGTTATGCGAACTCGATCCAATCGAATATACTCGATGGCATCATCCAACGGATGGTGATCGTTGGAACCCAACCAAACCACCATGTGTATGTCACTTGATAAAATCCAAACTCTACATCAGTGGACATGATAACCCATAACAACCTCTTGTGTTTTTCTTCTCAAAACCCTAATAATCTTTCATCACTTTCAAACCTCTTCCCTTTTCCTTCTTTCGTAGGAGCTATTGATATTTAATATTAAAGTTAAATGTAAGAATGGTATAAGCATCAATTTTAGCTATTCGCTTTGTGGCATTATTGAAGTATGAATGCTAGGAAGTGAATTATTTTGAATCAACACATGCAACTTTCTAAGTTGATCTATAATGATATAACTTGCGTTTATGGTGTTTCATGTAGATTCTTTGTTATACAATATTACTGTTATATATTAGTAAAATTTTAGAATGTATAAAGCCAAGGTCCGAACCAAGGGTTTGGTTTGGTTTGGTTCTACATATGAGGTTTGGTTTGGTTTGGTTTTCTACATGCAATAATACTTTGATTTGGTTTTCCAAAAGTTGAGAACCGATCATATTAGTTTAGCTCCTCATTGAGGCTAGAATTGAATCATACCGGACCATAAACACTCCTACTTACTAGCAACATGACGGTATCCTAATCGTATTGATTGAAAAAAGATGTTGTTAATGGTTGCACTCATTTTTAAAATCATACAAGCTTTTCTATAGTTTTTTTTCTTTTTGAGGCCACACATCCTCCTACAGGTTTTGTTTTTGCAAAGTAAAACAGGATGTTCTTCCGGTTGTTAATATCAAAAAATTTGATTTGCTTGTATCATTAAATTTTATTTGGATAAGTGCTATGTATGTTATCACATAAAATTTTTGTAAAAGTACAACCATGACTAACTTATTAAGTGATTGTAATGGTATTGCTTTCCAAATGATGATATATGTACAGTTTTTCTAGAACTACTGATGTTTCTCGGTATTCGATTAGTCATAGAAAGAGAATCTTCCTCACTCCTGTTTATGAATCTTTGAGTCGTCAATTCTTCTTTCTTCAATGCAACTAATTGCAAAACCTGCTATCTATCTATATATATATATATATATATATATATATATATATATATATATATATATATATATATATATATATATATATATATATATATATAAGAAACTTGTATATATTCTATATTTGGTGAGGCATGATTGAGATTTAAAATTTAAAAAATAAAAGTACACATGTGAATGAAATATACCTCCAAAAAGTATATAGGTATATTTTACTTTATAGATTCAAATCTCGACCATCCATTACGAAGGATGGATGGTTGTAATTTATTTGAATTTATTAGTACAAGGTTGCTAGCAAATATCAGTCTCTCTACATATACTAAGCCTTTTTCATACTAGATAGGGTATAGAGCTTGATCATGTGTTATGTGAATAGTTAACTCATCATAAGCTAGATCATTCTACTTTCAATACATTTGTGGTATTTGTCTTCCTCTTTTAACATTTTCACCATCTAGTTTCTTTTATCTTTCTATCAAAGCTTCTTTTAGTTATCTTTTTGTGTCCAAATCATCTTAAATGATTTTCTCCCATCTTTTCATCTATTGATACTAACAAAATATAAAATCTTGAGGATGCTAGTAGGAGAACTAGAGAAAGAAAGAGAATCCTACAAGTGGGAGAAGAAAAAGAAAACACAAAGAGAAAAAGAAAGAAGAATCATAAGAAGAAAAGATGAAAGACTGAAAGAGAAACTCACTTTTTTATATATAAAGAGAGGCCAAAGCTCAAAGCACACATGCATCTCCTTAGGAGTTAAACTCACACCAATAGAAAGGTTGTTATGAGCACTTTGCCAGCTGAGTACTCTGCCAAAGCTCAATCCTTGTCTTTTCTCATGAGAGAAAGAATAGAGAATTGAATAAAATATGAAGAAGAAAAATGAAGAACGGGAGGAAAAAAACGAGAATTGGAGAGCGAAGAAAAAGAATAATGAAAGAGACTCACCTATTATAGTGGTTGTCGCCTTCGGCCATGATCAATGGCTATGGTGGGTGCAAGTGAATTGGTTGAGAGAGGGGGAGAGAGAAACGCACACACAGAGAGAGAGAGAGAGATGGGATCATGCTCATCTATTACTTTTGTGTGACATGAAAAATGTTCGTTATGACATTCAAAAACCTTTTACAATTTTTGAAATTTTGCCATGTCGACAAGATCCAGTTTTTATACATACACATATATATAAACAAAAGCGCTTGACCTACATAAGACCATAATTTTAAACATATCTGAACTGTTTTAGCATATCTGAACTCGAGCATGCTTCTACTGGAATATTTCAATATTCAAACTCATTATAACTGATAACACTTGATGTCGCTCGTGGCATTTGATTGAACTCATACGGGAACATGTACATATTAAATTCATTTATGTTGATACCACTAAGCTCTTGCTGTTACTCGAATCCGTTGGTTCATACATAGGATGCTAGCGGGTTGATTCCTAAAATACTGACTGCAGCCTATTCAAATTAAGTGACAACATCTCAAATATTCAAATATCCAATTTGACACTAAACTCGGATCATTCTGTGTCTGAAACCGTTATTAAAAAACTGTTTGGATTTGGATTCCGCTTGTGCATAGAGATGGAATTCAAGTATCAACCAATGATATCACAAACCACTACTATGGACCTCTCATACGAACACGAGTTAACCAGTCCATTGAGGCATTGCTCCTGGGAATGGAAACCTGGGGTAAGTGGAAAATGATGTGCCCACCTATTGTCAAAGCCGTGTGCGTCCTCAAACGACAGAAGATTCTAGAGGAAACTGAAGTTAACACAGTTCAAGTCCTCAATTAGAAGCACAGCCGATGCAGAACTTTACCGGAGAGTTCCTAGGATGCTTTAAGTTGTTTTTTGTGTAATTTTTGAAATAGTTTAATTAGTAGTTAGTTATGCATGGTGGCAACTATTTCTTGAGAATTCCTAGCTAGTAGTTCCCAATGCCCTTTAGTGCATTCAACTGCAAACTTGAGAAACAACATAGAATCAGTGTGAATGAGAACAATTCACCTAATAAATTATAAGGTGTTAATGTTCTTTTGAACTCGCCTCAGAGAGTCTGTTCTGAGCATAAATAGATAGATTCTAGAATGAAAAATTAGATTGTTTTGGCTCCAGAATTTTACTCTCTCCCTCGATCTTATCTTGTATAGGTGGCAAGTGAACCAAGCCTTATCACCATTCCCTTGTATGGTGGTTTTGGTGTATGTGTGTTTATATGTGGGGCTTGGTTCCACAAGCAAATGCGAGAGCATTAATAGTTGCTCTCATATAATACTTCTCAACTCTCTTTTAATTAGCTTAGCTCACATCCTCTCAACTTGGTTTGTTTCACATCACATAGCATGAACTGAATTTTAGTTTGTACTTTCGGATTAGTGTGGATCCAAATCCATTGCACACTATGAGTTATGCCTTGTCAAGTCCACCCTATGGATTTGACCCATAGACTGGTTGCGGACCCCACTAAAAGAACACAAGACCTTTGCTTTCCAAGTGTGTTATTACCTTTCATCCCCATATCTGATTTCAATTCCATATCCAATTTTATATATTCGGATAAGATGGAATTGGTAAAGCATTATCTGAACTGATTTAAGTTCCCACCAATGTAACTACTTAGGTTGTATTGTGTTTGTATATATGTAAATAACGGAAACAAGGTTTAGATAATCTGATCGATTTGGATCGAACTTATAATTTAATTGTGAATCTGAAACTGGTGGAAGCAAGTCATGATATTAAAAGAAAAATTCATATGTAAAACTTACAATTTAATTTTACATGTGATTAACGCAAATAAGTCATGATTTGTCACTAAAGAGGTCTGGTTGCTCCTGCATATATCATATTTAAAAAGGACACTAGTTGAAGCGAGTCATGTAGAATCCAAAGTGCGGATCCTAGTAAACTTTAGATAAGATTAGACCAATCGAGGCCCGAACCAATTGAGTTCCACCTTGTATCCCAGGTTCAGTTTCCATATTGGGTTTGCGTCCATCTTAATTTTGATCGGGTACACAGGCACCATATTTGGTTCCACTGGATCAGAACCTCACTTATCCCATTATGATTATGGTGAAGGTTTGGCAACAAAAGAGTGGGCCGTTTAGCTATTTGGTCCAAACTTGCAATATCCGACTAATATCTGGAGCCAAATGTGTTTCATGAAAATGCATGCTAGACCTGGATCGGATCCAACATTTTATGAAGATGTGCAACACTTTAATGCAAAAAAGGAAAAATTATTGATCTTCCTTACCATGTAATTTTCTTGTAGGATTCAAATTCAAATATCAAAGGAAAAGGCTCAAAACAGAGTCGGTATTATCATAAATAAAGATTTAAATGATAGTGTAGTAGAAATACAATGATATGGTGACTGAATCATGATGTTAAAATTAGTGCTAGGAGTATAGGTCTTGAATATAGTTGGTGCTTATGCACCTTAAGTAGAATTAGAAGATAGTATAAAGACAACCTTTTATGAGGAGTTAGATAAGGTGATTCAAAGAATTCCACAAATGGAAATGATTTGTTTAGGAGGTGAATTAAATGGATATGTCGGTAAAGAGGCATTAGGATATCAAGGTATTCATGGAAACTATGGTTTTGGGGTATAAATGAGGAAGGTAGAGATTTAAAATTTTATTATGCCATTTGATCTCGTTATAGTCAATATAATCTTCAAAAAATGAGATAAACATTTAATTACTTATAAGAGTGGCTTATCACAAACACAATTTGATTATTTTGTTTGTAAGAAAAAAGGCATATTGTGTTATAAAAATTGTAAGGTAATTCAAAGAGAAGCATAGTCACTCAACATGACTTTTAGTTATGAATTTACACGTAAAAAAGTAGACAAAGAATAAAAGAGTGCATCGAAATATTCAGACTAAATAGTGGAACCTCAAAAGCGAAAAAATAATGTATATTTAAACAAAAAGCCGTTCAAAGAGATGTTTAGAATTACATTGGTACACCTTGTGATATGTGAAACAATATAGCTATACATATTAGGAAAGTGACAAAAGATGTATTAGGTGAATCTAAGGGAGGTGTACCAGCATAGAAAGAAGCTTGGTGGTGGAGTAAAATGGTGCAAAATAAACAAGGCAAAAAAGACATGTTACAAATTACATTATGCTAAGAAAACTATTAGATGCTTATAAGAAAGCAAAGAAAAAAGCAAAAAAAGTCGTCGGTGAAGGAAAAACTAAAATTTTGGAGGTTTTATAAAAACTCAACTCAAAAGAGAGTGAAAGAGATATGTTTAGGGTAGATAGGGCTAGAGATAAGAAAACTAAAGGTCTTAATTTTATTAGATGCATCAAAGACGAGGATGAAAAAATTCTAGTGGCAAATGATTATATATAAAGACAGATGGAAAAATTATTTTTATAAGTTTTTAATGAAAATAAAGATGTTAGTATTAGCTTAGGAGAGTTAGCCAAATCATAAAAATATATAAACCATAATTTATACCAATGTATTCAAAAGAATGAAGTCAAAGAGGCTCTTAAACATATGAAGGTTGGTAAATCTGCTGGATCAAACAATAATCCTATATAAGGTTACAAAATCATAGGAGAGACAAGAATGACTTGACTCACAAGACTATTTAATGAATAGAAACAAAAAAATGCCCAAAAAATGGGGAGCAAGTACACTTATACCATATACAAGAACAAGGGAGACATTTTGAATTGTGCAAATTATCGAGATATCAAGTTAATAAGCCATATTATGAAATTATGAAAAAAATTTATCGAACGTAGGTTAAGACAAGTATCGAGTATAACAGAAAACCAATTTAGATTCATGCCAGGTAGATCTACTATTGAAGCGATTCATCTTTTGAGACGTCTTATGAAACATTTTAGAGCTTATAAACAAATTGGGAATGACACCAATAAAGGATAAAATGAGATAATATCATTTCAAATGGTTTGAACATATATAAAGAAGATTAAAAGAAGCTCTTGTAAGAAGTATGAAAAACTAAATTTTGAAAGTATTAAAAGAGGTAGAGGACGACCACAAAAGTGTTGAAAAGAAATAACAAAAAATGATCTAGCTTATGTTAAGTTAACTGCTAACATGGCACGTGATAGGGCTTTATGGAAACAAAGAATCCATATAGCCAACCCCGTCTAGTATGGAAAAAGGCTTCGTTGTATTCAGATTCAAATATGTTTTTCCTCATGATAGACCCAATGGGACCTAGATTCAGATTGGATCTAACCCACTAACAATGTAGTGTTAAAACCGATCAAATAGATGCCAGGTTCAGATAGATTTCTACTGAACATTTTGGAACAGATTTGGAAACATTGAATTCAAGATTTTTCGGAACAAAAAAAATAAAACTCCTTAACCAAAACTAGGAGTCTGTTTCACAAAGAGCAACAGCTCACTGGCTAGGAGGTTAACTCACGAGTTGAAGGTCATGAGTTCAATAGGAGGGGCATGCAGCTGGCTTCAACCTCACAATTGCATTGAAAAACAAAGTTGTCTGCTAAACGGGTTTGGGTCAGCTTTACTAGGTCGAAGTTGGATACCTCCGACCCATTTACACAAGCAAAAGTTTCAAAAATGTGGCGCGCCTTGTATAACCCGAAAGTTGAAATAACTCGGCAAGGTTTATCAAACTTCCCCAAGTTTGGAAAAGATCGCTTGCGACATGTATAAAATGAACAGGGGTGAAAACGTCTATTAAGAGGGCTTTCTGCAGGGCCCTTTCCTAAATGGTTTGTCAATTTGAGCGCCACGTGGCGAAGACCCTCCATCCCTGTCGGCTCTTCTGTACATTCGTTTGTCTTTGAAGAGGAGATCTTTGAACTAAATTACTGGATTACCCCAAGTCAGATTACCTCACACTTTTGGATACAGAACGAGAACCAAACCCGGGTCTTGCGGTGTGTGATGTTAGTAGGAAAATCCCTATTTAGAACGCTTCTGGCGACACGAGTTCCGTTTGTGGTGTCATCCCGAACCTATTTATTATGTATAACTCGATCACGACCCTCTCTCTTTTATCACCAAGGCGACACGAGTTCCGTTTGTGGTGCTTTTATGTTGAGTACTATATTGAGGAGCAAAATCTGTGTTCCGTGTCATCCGGGATTGTGGATCGTGAATCGATATATTTTTTTCCCTAAACCACCGGTGTCCAGAAGCCCGCAAGGACCCTGACTAATCCTTCTCGAGCCAAGTGAGCCAACTGTGGGGATAAAGCTCTCTAGCGCTCTTTTTCTCCATTCACAATAATTGAACTCGAGACCTTGCACAAGGGGACCGAGTGACATGAACCAACCAACCAAACGGTATCCGAAATCAATGAAAAACCACGGTAGGTACTCCGTATATTTTGGGTCTGACCCGGATAGTTACCAAGTCCCGACTACAACGGATTTGAGTCAAACCCGACCCATTAACACTTAGAGTAACCACGGAAGAAATTCAAAATTTGAAAGGACGGTAAAGACGTAATTACGAAGAAAATCTCGGGCGTTTCGGAGGGAAGTTCCCGCCCAACAAACGCGCATCGCATACGAACGACTCTTCGTTTTGGGCTCCGTATTATTCGATCCCTGAAACGCCCCTCTCTCCTTTATCCTTTCCATTGTGACTTTCTTTCTTTATATTAAACAGCCTTTCTCTCCTTTCTAGAGAGAGAGAGAGAGAGACCTAACCCCAACCCGAGGGAGAGAGTTTTATAGGCTAAGGGCCCCTAAGAAAACCCGCTTTTCCTAAAACCGCCCGTTGCCAAAACCAGACTCCCGAAACGGCTTTCTTTACCGAGTAGCCACAAATCGACGAACAAGAGAAAAGGAAAGTTTTTGCCCTAATTAGGGTTTCCTTCGTCACAGGCTCCGCCATTGAGAGAGAAAAATCAGATCTTGAGACTGCGAAATAGCTAAGAACGAAAACGAAAGAACAATTTTCTGCCAATTTAGCGGTTTCTTCTCTCCTCAGACTGCAAGGCGATAAGACGGAAAGGGCTTTTCGCGTTCATAAGAATCTAAAGAAACAAAGAAAACGTTGATCTTGTAGTATTTTCGTTGCCAAACTTTGGGAAAACGTGAATCTTGTAGAAAAGGAGGAAGAGAACTCGCATAGGGGAACCTAAAACCTAGAAGCCGTCGTCGTCGTTGTTTTCGTGTTTCCGGCCAAGCCATGGTGGTGAACAGCTCGCGGCCATGCAAAAGATTGAAGAGGCGCGTGACGGCAGATCTCTTTGATCTGCGAGGCTTTCCTCCGCAAGAACTCGCGGATCTCTACGCTTCGCACCCCTTCAGATCGAGCATCAGATCGTTCCTCTCGAGATTCGCGCTGCTGCCTACGGCCCCTATGTCCATGCTTCCACCGCCTCATCTGCGTGCCTGGCAGATCGCCTTCCGAGCGGCCGTCGGCGACGTCTCTCGCCAGGCCGAGGGCGGAGCCGGCACCGTAACTCTCAACGTCGTTGAAGAAGATGTCTCCGGCTCCAGATCCGTCTATTGCGACTACTGTCGCGTCGTCGGTACGTACGGGCCCCTCTCATCATCTTTCTCTTCGGAAAACCATCCAGATCTGAACGACCGCTGGTTTCACTGGCAGATCCGGCAGTGGAAGTTTTCACGTTTGACTTTTTCGTTTATTTTATTTTATTTGAAAATCCATAAAAATGTGTTTTTTTAAATTTCTGATCGACTCGTATGCTACAAATATTGTTTGTGTTATTGGGAAGGTGATTTCGTAAATTACGGTTTTTAAGTTTTATAATCTCTTCCCACTGAGTGGTAGTGCAAGAGTGCTTTGCTTGATTTATTATGACTAAAATGTCCTCAAATTTGTCGGATATTGACATTGACTTGTGATATTTTAAGCCTCGTTCGTCTCGTGTGAGATGTGGAGCATGAATTTGGTGATTTTGGATCCTATTTGATTTGCACCTTCTCTGGTGAGCTCGTCTCATGGAGACCCGTTTCTATTTATCCCGTCAAATTTTATGTTTTGAATTGATTAGAACGCTTCAAAAAAATGGAGAAGGCGACTAAGTGCTGGGACAAAACAATAATGCTATTATTGAATGAGGTTACGTGCAAATATCTTACCTAATTGGGCCGGATAATGATTCAGAAATCCATGCAGCCCACCCGATTGGGGATGGGCTTGGTTATCTTCTGTTGTATTCGATTGAGCTCCACTTTGTTCCGATTTAGGAACAGGATCTAATTTCCACTACTTTCTAGTTCAGATTTTTCTCTTAGAGTCTTATGAAGCTTGGTTATAAGGTTTAACTGGAGTTTGTGCACGACCGCTCGTGCAAAGTTTGTCAACTTATTTTTACTTGATTCATTTTGGTTTTAATTCTGGGAGATTTTCTGACAAGTTGCTAGTGAGTCCATTACTTGTTGGTTTATATGATGGCACATTAAATGCATGTAATTCAAATTGTTGATAATGACGTGTAATTGGATTTTTATGCAAGCCACTCAGTACAAGGTTCGTGGTATTATTTTTATTTTTTTAATTGGGTTTTAGTTCTGGAAGATTTTCAGGCAAGTTGCTTGTGGGTCCATTACTTGTTGGCCCATATAGAGGTGTTCTTTCTTTCAAATTCAATTCGACTGAGCTTGAAAATTGTTTACTTGATGAAGGGTGGAGCTGCCATCCCGTATGTAACATTCGTTACCACTTCATCATTCGAGCTGATACTGATTCTTTGGCTTGGTATCCTGAAACCTGTACAAAGTGTGGGGCATCTTTCCCTTCTTTGGATATAAGGCAAGTATCTGTTGATGACCTCTCAGCCATTGTGGCTTTCTTTGTTCATTGTGGTGAAATTTTGTTAAAATAGATGTTTTATAAAATTATGTTGATAATCTCTTCTTTAATTGGAATGTAGATTATTTAATGGCACTATTGATATAGATATACATATACATACTTGTACATATACATACATATATGTATATGTATATATATACTGTTCTGGAATGTCTAAGACCCATGAGAGCAGATTATATGCTTTGGGTTATGATAGCCGTACTGAATGATTGGAGTATAATGCTGGGCAATTTGTTGAGAAAGGTAGTAACGATTCACAATATTGACATTATGTTATCAAGCTTGAAAGTTGTATTATGTAGAAGATATAAGAAAATGATTGCCAAGAAAAATGCAATGTGAAGGATTGCCAATCGCAATTGTTTAATTCGTTGTTTTTTAGGTGCAAATCGTGCCATAATCTAATGACAGCAAATGATCTCGAAGACTGGATATATCTTCAGTTGGAAAATCCAAATCATTTGTTGCACGGAATCGTCCACTCCAATGGCTTTGGTCACCTTCTCAGAGTCAATGGACGGGAAGGTGGCTCTAAGGTTCTGTCTGGATGTGAAATCATGGATTTCTGGGATAGATTGTGCATTATGCTCAGAGTCAGGTGAGATTTTTGTCAGTCAATGTTCTTCGTATGCTGGTATAACATCTTCAGTTCGCTAGTTTGTCATTGAAATGTCTTTAATTTCTACATTCTCTATCAAGTGTGCTATTTTAGCTGCAAGTAGTGGTCTTTTTTACCTTCAGCAAGATCAAACATAATACACTTTATGCATGGTAAGAGTCGTCTCCGTGTAAGAAAATCTTTTTTTATCCCTTACATGTCGCCTGATTCTGATTTACCATTAGCGTATTGATTCGCTGTATGTTCCGTTCTGTGATAACGGATCCATCGATGTGCTTGTCTACCCCGTTTTATGCTGTTCTAGTGCAAGGCCCTACAATCTTTAGGAACTTTGGAAATAAAAACTTGTCTTAGAGGAGCCCCTTTGATTGGATGTATGAACGATTCAAGAAGCTGTTGTTAATCAATATTGTTCTCATTGTTATACATGATTCTACGTATATTTTTGCATGTGAAATTTTTTATTGCTTATGATAAGATACAATATGTGGCGTTATTGGCAATTGCAAGTTATTTTTCTGCTCAAGTTATTGTTGATTATTAGACATGTGCTATGGTGCCCAAGGAAAAAAGAAGACGAAATCATGAAAAGAAAAAGAAGAGTTTAGGGCATTTTGACGCCCTTTCTGCTGGTGGGAGTTACATTCCCATGGAGTGCATACATGTCTGTGCGATCGTGTTGAGCTTCAGCCTCCCTCTGTGACACAAAAGAAAGAGTCAAGCTGTTTAAGGATGTGATGGAAAAAAATAATCACACAGGGAAGAGAGCAAAAAGAAGAGGAAACAAAAACCTTTAGTCGATTATACATTTGAAAGAAGCCAAAAAGATAAAGTTTCACAGATTGTACATCTGTAAGAAAATGATTAAATGCCCAAAGTTGCTACCATGCGTGTATTTGAAACTCCGGTGTTTGTTCGGTTAAGTGAAGCAAATCTGTCATTTTTTATGAAGAGCATATGCTTGCTTGTAGGATTGTCTGTTTTCAGCATGCATATAAAAGGTTTTTTCCTTCTCCGGGAAAAGGGGAGCTGCGGTTCTCAATGTTGTGATTGCCTTGATCTTTTTCCAGGGCAACCTATTAACTAATAGGCAGGGCCTTTCCCCCCTCTACCGAAGTCATTAACTTGATAATTGTCCGAGTATCCCATCTTCAAAGTCGGGCAGGCTGACCTCAAACGTTAATACTGTTTGTCAAATAAACCAGAACCGTAGTCTAAATTACCAGAACCATATATCCACGTTCATATAACCAGCGCATCCAACATGGGTACCTCTAGTTACGGTTTTTCAGTTGAACCGCTAGTCATGAGAATCTTGGCTCTTCTGCTGGCAAACTTCGGTTATAGTTGCTGGCTGCTAAGAGTCGTGTGAGTTACTTGGGTCCTTTGTTTATTTGTAATCCGTCTCTCTTCTTCTTTGTTTTTCTTGACTTTGAACTAGTTGGCTGTGAGCAAATGATGGAGGTACGATATCTCTTTACAGGAAAGTGAGTGTGATGGATGTCTCTAAGAAGTATGGTTTGGAATTCCGATTGTTGAATGCTGTTGCCAAGGGTTTCCCATGGTATGGAAACTGGGGTTATGACTTTGGCACCGGGAGTTTTGCAATCACCAGTAGTTCATACACTCAAGCTGTGCATGCGATCGCCAATGTCCCCCTGCAGCCATTCCTTGCTGAAGAACGTAGCCGCCGCACTCAGCTACATGATATCATTGCGTTATATTCCTCACTCTCGATGACTCCACTGTCAATGCTTCGAGATCTCGTGCAGTATGTCATGAATTTGGTGCATGAAGCACACACTGGAGGAAGTTCAATAAAGAAACCACAAGACATAGAGTTGAGCCGGTGGACAGCCGATGAAGTAAACCAAATTGAGACTGCTCTCTTCAAGGTACTTCAGGTAGTGCATGGCTCTAACTGGGTATCATACAGGTGTCTGCGAGCCTCTGTGAGTCGAGCAAGGGATCCAGAAATACTCGACTTTTGCCTGAAACGTCTACCTGGAAAAACAGTTGGAGACAAGATTGTTTGTTCGCAGGTTAATCCAGCTACAAATGCTCTTGAATACAGGTTTGTTCCTTTCTTAAAATTTCCTAAGCTTGCCAGAAAAGAATGCCTCCATTACTGAAAGTAATAAAATGCAGATTGGAAACAAGGGCCAGACTCATGTTAAAGACAGATATTTGTGTGAATCTGCCGCCAGAAGAACAGTTGCTCCGTGATCTTAGATGTGTCTATGAGGCGCTACTGCATCCGCAGACCATGATAAACTACAATCCCCTGGCGATGAGGAAACTTGCCATGGAATCTGCTCGCAAGCTGCTTGATTGCAAACAGTTTGTAAAAAATTATGAAGCAAAGAGTTCTGTGGTGGACCAGAAACCTTGTAATCCCTTCACCATGATGCTTTTGTGCAAAGTTGAGCTGATTGATCATACAGATAGTTCCATGTCACCACCTCCTGAGCTTATCACGCTTCCGATGGCATCGACTGTCGCTGATCTCAAACTTGAAATTACTAAAGCTTTCAGGGACATTTACGTATTCTTCAGGAGGTTTCAAGTGGAAGATCTGCCCGGTTTCAGTGATGTAGATGACTCCACCAAGCTGAACCAACTTGCTAGCTCTAAAAGTTTGATCATTGCCCAGGGCAGATGTCCCAGTGGTGGTAGCCTGGAACAGTTCCTAATGGAGAGGGGAACTGAAAATTGGGTAGTTGATTGCCAATGTGGCGCACAGGATGATGATGGTGAGAGAATGTTGACCTGTGATGTTTGTGGGGTGTGGCAGCACACTCGGTGTGTGGGCATTTCCGATTTTGATTCTCCACCATCCAAATTTGTTTGCATGAGGTGTAGGAAACCCAAGAAGAGGAACCAAGGAAGCTGCAAAGATGTTGCAGGACCCAAAATCAATCTCCAAACATTGTCAACCTTTGGAGTGAGATGAAGTCCCTCATCTGTTAAGCCTTTGAATATGCTTTGTAGATACTTGGGGATTGGTTGCGACCATGCAACTTTATGTATAAAGTTTTCTTTTTCTTTTGCAGATAGACCCTTTATATGACATGTTTGCACCATGCATTGCTATTTTTTCTTGGTATAAAAGTTGCTTCCACTTGGTAATATGCACAAAAAAAAGATGGGTTAAGCTAAAGTTGAGTTCTCTATTACATGACATTATTACATCAGTTAATGGAACCTGCTGTGCGTGTGTGTTGGTCATGGCTTCTCTGAGGTTTCATTTGCGAGCAAGTATTAAGTGAATCGCAGGCTGACTAAAATTTGAGTGACATTAACAAGCCGGAAATAGAGACCTCTAATGGTGAAGATAGGCCAATGGTAAAGAGAAAGCTCAACAATAGGAACTACAGCATTATGTTGCGGAATAGTTTGAATCAGGAGAGATAATCATTAATTCGCTAAGCATTAAAAAAAACAAATAAGCAATGTTTCATCAAGGAGGGAAAATTGTGAAATTCCATAGGAAGTTTCAATGCAATAGCTGTGACCACATTGAGTAACCATCAAAGCGTAAATGACTTCAATCTATGTCACATGTGTGCGTTGTGTGGGTGCAGAAATGGGTGCTGGTACAGGTGTGAGACACAGTACTTCTCAAAAATAATGGATGTGGCAACATGGTTATTATATACGTTATATGTGTTATTGTATATAATTGACATCTCACAGAAGTACTCGTGATTAGGAAATGTCAATATGTGAATGGATCCATATTACTGTTTTCACAAGTCAACTCACTGATAAAGTAATAACCAGCCAATATTCATGAAATTCTTAGTGATATATCACTAAAAAGTACTTAGATGGGCATTGGTGAGTCGGACATGGGAAAAGTACGGTGTCGAGTGTCTAAGTATCCGACAAGGGTGCGGTGCCTTGATAGAGGTGTCTATAGACTTCAATCAGAGGAGGATGCCCACAATGGGGGTGAATGCGTTCAGATGATAGGAATCAAATGCAAAAATTGCAAAATAAAGGGAATCTAAAAGACATACCGATGCATTATCCTTCCTCTGGCTGCTCTATTGATGTTAATCCAAGCCTTAAATATGAAGTTATTTGTAAGAAGAGCTTGTTTCATCACAAACCTCGAATAGCTTAGTTCCACATCTTTGTACAAATGGAGCACATTTTCAACCTTTCCACCCATACGTCACAAATCCCTGCAGAAATGGAGTTGCACCCACACTCAAAAGCAACAAATTGAAGGCTATCTTTACAAACATGGAGAAACAAGGATTAGCGTCTTGAGCCTTAAAATGAATTCAAGAGAAACTTCTGTTATCAAATAATTTCACACAGATTGGATTTTCATAGTAGTCAGTGTTGATGGTTTTGGCCATTCTCACATCAGACGGTAGCTTTTCCCATCCTTGAACACGGAGCAAGACTGATGCTCTTCAGGACAAGTTGACAGCCCACATGTTCTGTGAAATGATTTGGTGGCTCATTTGCCTCATAAAATCAAATCATTAAGCGTTTCTAGCAGTACTGGTTCCACATTGAGCCAGTTGCATAAGCATTTGAAAACACCAAAACGGTGAACTAGTTCAGGCATACTTGGTATAATGCAGGTAGGGTGGGATCGGGAGGGGCTTGCAAACAAATGGTTGATTTGTGGAGATGATGAAGCAAATTGTCCCTGACTATTATCTCAAAACAGATATGATCGAAAAAGGTCACCATATTTAGACAGTGAATTGGATGATGACCAACTTTAAGGAAAACAGTCTCGTGTTCAATCAGAGTGGCTCAACCAAAGCAAGCTAGAAATTGAAACTCAAAAAGAACTTGCAAAAAATTCTTCAATATGTGTACTCACCAAAGACTCCTGATCTCAAGGTGCTTGCATCAAGGTCATGGGAACCGACTTGATTGGGTGATAATGTGCCAGGTTCCACAATAGTTGCTTCATCTCGTGGTCCTTCAAGGGACAGTTCGGCACAACATTAGTTTTAAACCTCACTTTCATCCACTGAATATGTTAGTGAAATAGTATGCAGCTGCTGATATCAGGCTATTGACTCCTATAAAATCGTTTGTAGTTTGAGCTTTGAGTGGAACTAAGGAGGATTCGCCTGCATGTTCCATGAATTTCTTAGCTTACCATTAGCAAATTCCATAAAACTCACGCAGTTGTGAATTTGATTACCAATACAAACATATTGAACACAGATGAAGATTCAGAGAGAGGATAACAACAGCCTTTTTCCACACTAGACGGGGTCGGCTACATGGATTCTTTGTTTCCACAAAGCCCTATCTTGTGCCATGTTAGCAGTTAACTCACAATAAGCTAAATCATTCTTTATTGTTTCTTTCCAACACTTTTGTAGTCGTCCTTTAGCTCTTTTAATACTTTCCAAATTTAGTTTTTCATACCTTCTTACAAGTTCTTCTTTTGATCTTCTTTCTATATATCCAAACCACCTTAAACGATATTCTCTCATTTTATCCTCTATTGGTGTCATTCTTAAAATTAACTACACCCATGTAAGGGATCACCCTTGCATTGTCGGTCCCAAGCCCGGATAAAGGAGGAGGGTTGTGTTAGGCTTTCGACAACCATCGTAAAACTTCGTCGGATTTTTATAACATGGATTACAAAAATTATGAGCATTGCTTTGGGGCGTCCCCACCTAGCGACATGCTGCAGAGCCCGAATGCAGTAAGAAGTAAGCAAGGGCCACTACATTTTCACCCGAATGTAGTGAATCAATTGCAGAGAGGGTTCCCACATCATGGATGGGTGTGGGTAAAGAAGTTAGTCCCGCTATATTGCCGCCCGAATGTAGCGAAAAATTTTCAGAAAGGGTCTCCGCATTTTGATTATGGACGGATGCGGGGGGTAAGGAAGCTAGTACTAGATAATAAGATTCGTATTGGTTCTTGGAATATCGGAATATTATCGGGTAAGCTAATAGAGGTGGTAGATACTATGATTCGGAGATAGATTCATATTCTATGTTTACAAGAGACAAAATGGGTTGGAGAAAAAGCAAAGGAGATAGAGGATACAGGTTTTAAATTATGGTACTTAGGTAAAGAAAAGGCTCGAAATGGAGTTGGTATTATCATAAATAAAGATTTAAAGGAAAGTGTAGTAGACATACAACGATATGGTGACCGAATCATGACGTTGAAATTAGTGTTAGGAGCAGAGGTTTTGAATATAGTTTGTGCTTACGCACGTAGGACTAGAAGATAGTATAAAGACAGTTTTTTGAGAAGAGTTAGATAAGGTGTTTCAAAAGATTTCACAAAGGGAGATGATTTGTTTAGGATGAGATTTAAATGGACATGTCGGTAAAGAGGCATTAGGATATCAAGGGATTTATGAAAACTTTGGTTTTGGGGATATAAACGAGGAAGGTAGGGAGATTTTAAATTTTGCTATGTCATTTGACCTCTTTATAGTCAATACAATCTTCAAAAAACAAGATGAACATTTAATTACTTATAAGAGTGGCTTTTCACAAACACAAATTGATTATTTTATTTGTAAAAAAAAAGATAGAGCGTGTTGTAAAGATTGCAAGGTAATTCCAGGAGAAAGCTTAACCACCCAACATCGACTTTTAGTTATGGATTTACAAATAAAAAAATGGACAAAGAAGAAAAGAGTGCATCGAGCTATTCGGACTAAATGGTGGAACCTCAAAAGCGAGAAAGAAGATATATTTAAACAGAAAGTCCGTCAAGGAGATGTTTGGAATTACCTTGGCACACCCTGTGATATGTGGAACAATATGGCTATACATATTAGAAAAGTGGCGAAAGATGTGTTAGGGGTATCTAAGGGAGGTGTACCGGCACAAAAAGAAGCTTGGTGGTGGAGTGAAGTACTACAAAATAAAATCAAGGTAAAGAGGGCATGTTACAAATTACATTATGCGAAGTAAACTAGTGAAACTTTAGAAGCTTATAAGAAAGCAAAGAAGGAAGCGAAAAAGTTCGTTAGTGAAGCAAAAGCTAAGATTTGGGATGACTTATATAAAAAACTCAACTCAAAAGAGGGTGAAAGAGATATTTTTAGGATAGCTAGGGCTAGAGATAAGAAAACTAAAGATCTTAATTATGTTAGATGTATAAAAGACGAGGATGAAAAAATTCTAGTGGCAAATGATGATATAAGAAATAGATGGAAAAACTATTTTTATAATCTTTTTAATGAAAATAAAGATGTTAGTATTAGTTTAGGAGATTTAGCCAAGTCAGAAAAGTATATAAATCACAATTTCTACCGACGTATTCAAAAGAATGAAGTCAAAGAGGCCCTTAAACATATGAAGAGTGGTAAATCGGTAGGACCAGATAATATTCCTATAGAAGTTTGGAAAATACTAGGAGAAATAGGAATCACTGCTCACAAGACTATTTAATGAAATATGGAAAAACCAAAAGATGCCCGAGGAATGGAGAGCAAGTACACTTATACCCATATATAAGAACAAGGGAGACATTCAAAATTGTGCGAATTATCGAGGTATCAAGTTAATGAGTCATACTATGAAATTATGGCAAAGAATTATCGAACGTAGACTAAGACAAGTATCAAGTACAATAGAGAACCAATTTGGATTCATGCCATGAATATCTACTATTGAAGCGATTCACCTTTTGAGATGTCTTATGGAATATTTTAGAGCAAAAAGAAAGACCTTCACTTGATATTTATTGATCTAGAAAAAGCTTATGAAAGGGTACCGAGGGAGGTTCTTTGGAGAACTTTAGAAAAAAGAGGTATCCCATTGACATATATTAACCTTATAAGAGACATGTATGATGGTGCAAAAACATGTGTGAGGACTAATGAAGGAACGACAGACTTCTTTGAAGTTAATATTGGGTTACATCAAGGATCAACTTTAAGTCCATACTTATTTATAATGGTGATGGATGAGTTAACAAAACATATTCAAGATGAAGTACCTTGGTGTATGTTATTTGCAGATGACATTGTATTAGTGGAGGAGTCTAAGGAAAAAGTTAATAGAAAATTGGAACTATGGAGAGAAACATTAGAAAGCAAAGGCCTCCGACTTAGTAGAACAAAGACAGAATATATAGAATGTAAGTTTGATCATTTGGCAACTTCAGAGGACATAGAAATTAAAATTGGCACACATTGCATTCCCCAAAAGGAAAGTTTTAAATACCTAGGGTCAATTTTTCAAAGTGATGGAAGAATTGATGGAGATGTTACACATAGAATTAATGTTGGTTGGTTAAAATAGAGAGGAGCATCAAGTATTCTTTGTGATAAGAAGATACCATTAAAATTAAAAGGTAAATATTATAGAGCAGCAATTAGGCCTGCCATGTTTTATGGTTCTGAGTATTGGGCAGTTAATCATCAACATGTACAAAAGATGTTTGTGACAGAAATAAAGATGTTGAGATGGATGAGTGGTCATACAAGAAAAGACTGTATACATAATGAGGTTATTAGAAACAAATTAAGAGTGGCACCAATAGAGGATAAAATGAGAGAACATCGTTTAAGATAGTTTGGACATATAGAAAGAAGATCAAAAGAAGAACCTGTAAGAAGGTTAGAAAAACTAAATTTGGAAAGTATTAAAAGAGGTAGAGGACGACCACAAAAGTGTTGGAAAGAAACAATAAAAAATGATCTAGCTTATTGGGAGTTAACTGCTAACATGGCACACGATAGGGATCTGTGGAAACAAAGAATCAATGTAGCCGACCCCGTCTAGTATGGGAAAAGGCTTAGTTGTTGTTGTTGTTGTTGTTGCTTTGGGGCGTCCTCGCGCAGCGACATGCTGTAGAGCCCGAATGCAGCAAGAAGTAAGCAAGGGCCACAATATTTTCGCCCGAATGTAGTGAATCAATTGCAGACAGAGTTCCCACATCATGAACTTATGTGGGTAAAGAAGTTAGTCCCGCTACATTGCCGCCCGAATGTAGTGAAAATTTTTCAGAGAGGGTCTCTGCATTTTGATTATGGACGGATGCGAGGGGTAAGGAAACTAGTCCTAGATAATAAGATTCGTATTGGTTCTTGGAATATCGAAACATTATCGGGTAAGCTAATGGAGGTAGTAGATACTATGATTCGGACAAAGATTTATATTCTATGTTTATAAGAGACAAAATGGGTTGGAGAAAAAGCAAAGGAGATAGAGGATACAGGTTTTAAATTATGGTACTCAGGTAAAGAAAAGGCTCGAAACGAAGTTGATATTATCATAAATAAAAATTTAAAGGAGAGTATAGTAGATGTACAACGATATGGTGACCGAATCATGACGTTGAAATTAGTGTTAGGAGCAGAGGTTTTGAATATAGTTTGTGCTTACGCACTCCAAGTAGGACTAGAAGATAGTATAAAGACAGTTTTTTGGGAAGAGTTAGATAAGGTGTTTCAAAAGATTCCACAAAGGGAGATGATTTGTTTAGGAGGAGATTTAAATGGACATGTCGGTAAAGAGGCATTAGGATATCAAGGGATTCATGGAAACTTTGGTTTTGGGGATATAAACGAGGAAGGTAGGGAGATTTTAAATTTTGCTATGGCATTTGATCTCTTTATAGTCAATACAATCTTCAAAAAACGAGATGAACATTTAATTACTTATAAGAGTGGCTTATCACAAACACAAATTGATTATTTTATTTGTAGAAAAAAAATTAGAGCGTGTTGTAAAGATTGTAAGGTAATTCCAGGAGAAAGCTTAACCACCCAACATCGACTTTTAGTTATGGATTTACAAATAAAAAAATGGACAAAGAAGAAAAGAGTGCATCAAGCTATTCGTTCTAAATGGTGGAACCTCTAAAGCGAGAAAGAAAATATATTTAAACCGAAAGTCCTTCAAGGAGATGTTTGGAATTATGTTGGCACACCCTGTGATATGTGGAACAATATGGCTATACATATTAGGAAAGTGGCGAAAGATGTGTTAGGGGTATCTAAGGGAGGTGTACCGGTACAAAAAGAAGCTTGGTGGTGGAGTGAAGTAGTACAAAATAAAATTAAGGCAAAGAGGACATGTTACAAATTACATTATGCCAAGAAAACTAGTGAAACTTTAGAAGCTTATAAGAAAGCAAAGAAGGAAGCGAAAAAGGCCGTTAGTGAAGCAAAATCTAAGATTTGGGAGGACCTATATAAAAAACTCAACTCAAAAGAAGGTGAAAGAGATATTTTTAGGATAGCTAGGGCTAGAGATAAGAAAACTAAAGATCTTAATTATGTTAGATGCATAAAAGACGAGGATGAAAAAATTCTAGTGGCAAATGATGATATAAGAAATAGATGGAAAAACTATTTTTATAAGCTTTTTAATGAAAATAAAGATGTTAATATTAGCTTAAGAGAGTTAGCCAAATCAAAAAAGTATATAAACCATAATTTCTACCGACGTATTCAAAAGAATGAAGTCAAAGAGGCCCTTAACATATGAAGGGTGGTAAATCGATAGGACCAAACAATATTCATATAGAAGTTTGGAAAATACTAGGAGAAATAGAAATCACTTGGCTCACAAGACTATTTAATGAAATATGGAGAAACCAAAAGATGTCAAGAAATGGAGAGCGAGTACACTTATACCCATATATAAGAACAAGGGAGACATTCAGAATTGTACGAATTATCGATGAATCAAGTTAATGAGCCATACTATGAAATTATAGGAAATAATTATCGAACGTAGGTTAAGACAAGTATTAAGTATAAAAGAGAACCAATTTAAATTATTGTCAGGCAAATCTATTGTTGAAGCGATTCACCTTTTGAGACGTCTTATGGAACATTTTAGAGCAAAAAAGAAAGTCCTTCACATGATATTTATTGATCTAGAAAAAGCTTATGATAGGGTACCGAGGGAGGTTCTTTGGAGAACTTTAGAAAAAAGAGGTATCCCATTGACATACATTAACCTTATAAGAGACATGTATGATGGTGCAAAAACATGTGTGAGGACTCATGAAGGAATGACAGACTTCTTTGAAGTTAATATTAGGTTACATCAAGGATCAACTTTAAGTCCATACTTATTTATAATGGTGATGGATGAGTTAACTAAACATATTCAAGATGAAGTACCTTGGTATATGTTATTTGCAGATGACATTGTATTAGTGGAGGAGTCTAAGGAAAAAGTTAATAGAAAATTGGAACTATGGAGAGAAACATTAGAAAGCAAAGGCCTCCGACTTAGTAGAACAAAGACAGAATATATGGAATGTAAGTTTGATCATTTGGTTACTTCAGAGGACATGGAAATTAAAATTGACACACATTGCATTCCCCAAAAGGAAAGTTTTAAATACCTAGGGAAATTTTTCAAAGTGATGGAAGAATTGATGGAGATGTTACACATAGAATTAATGCTTGTTGGTTAAAATGGAGAGGAGCATAAGGTATTCTTTATGATAAGAAGATACCATTAAAGTTAAAAGGTAAATATTATAGAGCATCAATTAGGCCTGCCATGTTTTATGGTTCTGAGTGTTGGGCAGTTAATCATCAACATGTACAAAAGATGTCTGTGACAGAAATGAAGATGTTGAGATGGATGAGTGGTCATACAAGAAAAGACCGTATACATAATGAGGTTATTAGAAACAAATTAAGAGTGGCACCAATAGAGGATAAAATGAGAGAACATCGTTTAAGATGGTTTGGACATATAGAAAGAAGATCAAAACAAGAACCCGTAAGAAGGTTAGAAAAACTAAATTTGTAAAGTATTAAAAGAGGTAGAGGACGACCACAAAAATGTTGGAAAGAAACAATAAAGAATGATCTAGCTTATTGGGAGTTAATTGCTAACATGGCACACGATAGGGATCTGTGGAAACAAAGAATCAATGTAGCCGACCCCTTCTAGTATGGGAAAAGGCTTAGTTGTTGTTGTTGGTGTCATTCTTAAATTGACCCAAGGTATTTAAAACTTTCCTTTTGGGGATGCAATGTGTACCAATTTTAATTTCTATGTCCTACACCTTAAGAATGCATTCATTTAATAAATTTGAGAATTTAATGCAGCACGAGTTAAAATGTCCTTTTTCTCTAGCATGCAAAATTTGTCATAGTGTAAGTAAAGTGGAAAAATAAGAACTTGAAGTAGCTTCAATTAAAAAGAAAATGTACCAAGGCAGCAGTTAATATGAAACTAATTTAGAAAGCATAATGAAGCTAAGGCATAGTGAGACTAAATGGGGTGAGAGAACCAGAAAAAGGAACATTACACTGCAAGTGGGACAAGAAGAAGAAGTTAAAAAGGAAAGAAGAACCAGAAATGGGAAATGAGAGACAGACCTTTTCCATTTACAGAGGGAGGCCGAAGCCCAACATACACATGCACTCCCCTAGGACTCGAACTCCCCACCAACAACAACAAGGGCGTCAGAGCGCCCTGCCAGTTGAGCTAATTATCTTTATCCTTTTTCATGAGAAAGAAAAGGAAACTGGATAGAAAGAGGAAGAACTGGAAACAGAAAAACAAGAAAGAGAGAAGAAAGAAAAGAAAAATGAGAGACTCGCCTTCCTAGTGGCCATCATCATTGACAGTGGTTGCCGATGATAGTGGGTGTGGGTGATTTGGCAGAAGTCACACGCATGGGGGAGAGAGAAAGAGTTCAATGTTTCTGTAAAAATTAGGGTGAGTATTAAGGTTTTAACTTAAAATAGTTTGAATTCATATGGTTCGACCATATCCATATGGATTTGCATATTAATAACATTTAAGCAGACCACTATAGTGGTCCACCTCATCACCCTTAGTGTCAATTGTGTTTTCCAGGGCCTAAAGTTAAATACAAACAAAGACACTATATCATGCTATTAACTACGTTGGTTTTTAATACTTTACCATACTTTTGGCTTCACTGCATCACTTGAAATAATCTTAAATATTACCAGCTAGATATGCAAGCTGCGATATAACTTGACAATACAACAAAGGTTAAAAAATTCATGGTGTATGTGCCAAAGCATGCAAACCAAAATCCTTCATATATTATTGAAGTGTGCAGGAAACCTTCATGCCATACCAAGTTGTTTCAAACACATAGGAACTATTACATTCACAAGTTGAAGATAAAGAGGCAACTGTCTTGTGTGAAAAACAATTATTCCTTTTCAACAGGAGATTGAACAAGAGTAAGGTACGATTTTTTGCAAATCAACAATATTATCATAAGACAATTTACTCTACAACAACAACCAAGCCTTTTCCTACACTAGGTGAGGCCGGCTACTTGGATTTTGTGATGTCATGGAGCTCGATCTTGTACTAGCAGATAAGTCCAAAAGAGCCATATCATGTTTAGAAGACAGAACCTTCTCCAACGATCAACAATGCTTATTAACAATATCTTCCCTTGATAATAATATAAGGGGAAGATAGTTTTAAAACTCATTGTTGAATAAACAGAAAAGGAAAACTAAAATTGAGAAAGATCAAATAACATGAGAATTAATGTATTACTTATGTCTGTGTAATTTAACTCCGCTCAAGCCCCGATAAAGGAGGAGGGTTGCGTTAGGCTTTCGACAGCCAGCGTAAAACTTTGTCGGATTTTTATACCATAGATTATACAAATTATGAGTATTGCTTTGGGGCATCCCCACTTAGCGACAAGCTGCAAAGCCCGAATGCAGTGATAAGTAAGCAAGAGCCACTACATTTTCACCCGGATGTAGTGAATCAATTGCTGAGAGGGTTCCCACATCATGGACGGGTGTAGATAAAGAAGTTAGTTCTGCTACATTGCCGCCTGAATGCAGTGAATAATTTACAAAGAGGGTCTCCTCATTTTAAATATGAACGGATGCGGGGGTAAGGAAGCTAGTCCTAGATAATAAGATTCGTATTGGTTCTTAGAATATCAGAACATTATCCGGTAAGCTAATGGAGGTGGTAGATACTATGATTCGGAGAAAGATTCATATTATATGATTACAAGAGACAAAATGGGTTGGAGAAAAAGCAAAGGAGATAGAGGATACAGGTTTTAAATTATGGTACTCAGGTAAAGAAAAGGCTCGAAACGGAGTTGGTATTATCATAAATAAAGATTTAAAGGATAGTGTAATAGACATACAATGATATGGTGACCGAATCATAATGTTGAAATTAGTGTTAGGAGCAGAGATTTTGAATATAGTTTGTGCTTACGCACCCCAAGTAGGACTAGAAGATAGTACAAAAACAGCTTTTTGAGAAGAGTTAAATAAGGTGATTCAAAAGATTCCACAAAGGGAGATGATTTGTTTAGGAAGACACTTAAATGGACATGTCGGTAAAGAGGCATTAGGATATCAAGGTATTCATGGAAACTTTGGTTTTGGGGATATAAATGAGGAAGGTAGGGAAATTTTAAATTTTTCTATGGCATTTGATCTCTTTATAGTCAATACAATCTTCAAAAAATGAGATAAACATTTAATTACTTATAAGAGTGGCTTATAACAAACACAAATTGATTACTTTATTTATAAAAAAAAAGATAGAGCATATTGTAAAGATTGTAAGGTAATTCCAAAAGAAAGCTTAGCCACCCAACATCGACTTTTAGTTATGGATTTACAAATAAAAAAATGGACAATGAAGAAAAGAGTGCATTGAGCTATTTGGACTAAATGGTGGAACCTCAAAAGTGATAAAGAAGATATATTTAAACAGAAAGTCCTTCAAGGAGATGCTTGGAATTATATTGGTACACCTTGTGATATGTGGAACAATATGGCTATACACATTAAGAAAGTGGGAAAGATGTGTTAGGTGAATCTAAGAGAAGTGTACCGGTACCAAAAGAAGCTTGGTGGTGGAGTGAAGTAGTGCAAAATAAAATCAACGCAAAGAGGGCATGTTACAAATTATATTATACTAAGAAAACTAGTAAAACTTTAGAGGCTTATCAGAAAGCAAAGAAGAAAGCGAAAAAAGCCATCAATGAAACAAAAGCTAAAATTTGAGAGAATTTATATAAAAACTCAACTCAAAAGAGGGTGAAAGAGATATTTTTAGGATAGCTAGGGCTAGAGATAAGAAAACTAAAGATCCTAATTCTGTTAGATGCATCAAAGACGAGGATGAAAGAATTCTAGTGGCAAATGATGATATAAGAAATAAATGAAAAAATTATTTTTATAAGCTTTTTAATGAAAATAAAGATGTTAATATTAGCTTAAGAGAGTTAGCCAAATCAAAAAAGTATATAAACCATAATTTCTACCGACGTATTCAAAAGAATGAAGTCAAAGAGGCCCTTAACATATGAAGGGTGGTAAATCGATAGGACCAGACAATATTCATATAGAAGTTTGGAAAATACTAGGAGAAATAGAAATCACTTGGCTCACAAGACTATTTAATGAAATATGGAGAAACCAAAAGATGTCAAGGAATGGAGAGCGAGTACACTTATACCCATATATAAGAACAAGGGAGACATTCAGAATTGTACGAATTATCGAAGTATCAAGTTAATGAGCCATACTATGAAATTGTAGGAAAGAATTATCGAACGTAGGTTAAGACAAGTATCAAGTATAAAAGAGAACCAATTTGAATTATTGTCAGGCAAATCTATTGTTGAAGCGATTCACCTTTTGAAACATCTTATGGAACATTTTAGAGCAAAAAAGAAAGTCCTTCACATGATATTTATTGATCTAGAAAAAGCTTATGATAGGGTACCGAGGGAGGTTCTTTGGAGAACTTTGGAAAAAAGAGGTATTCCATTGACATATATTAACCTTATAAGAGACATGTATGATGGTGCAAAAACATGTGTGAGGACTCATGAAGAAATGACAGACTTCTTTGAAGTTAATATTAGGTTACATCAAGGATCAACTTTAAGTCCATACTTATTTATAATGGTGATGGATGAGTTAACAAAACATATTCAAGATGAAGTACCTTGGTGTATGTTATTTGCAGATGACATTGTATTAGTGGAGGAGTCTAAGGAAAAAGTTAATAGAAAATTGGAACTATGGAGAGAAACATTAGAAAGCAAAGGCCTCCGACTTAGTAGAACAAAGGCAGAATATATGGAATGTAAGTTTGATCATTTGGTTACTTCAGAGGACATGGAAATTAAAATTGACACACATTGCATTCCCCAAAAAGAAAGTTTTAAATACCTAGGGTCAATTTTTCAAAGTGATGGAAGAATTGATGGAGATGTTACACATAGAATTAATGTTGGTTGGTTAAAATGGAGAGGAGCATAAGGTATTCTTTGTGATAAGAAGATACCATTAAAGTTAAAAGGTAAATATTATAGAGCAACAATTAGACCTATCATGATTTATGGTTTTGAGTATTGGGCAGTTAATCATCAACATGTACAAAAGATGCCTGTGCAGAAATAAAGATGTTGAGATGGATGAGTGGTCATACAAGAAAAGACCGTATACATAATGAGGTTATTAGAAACAAATTAAGAATGGCACCAATATAGGATAAAATGAGAGAATATCGTTTAAAGTGGTTTGGATATATAGAAAGAAGATCTAAAGAAGAACCTGTATTAAAGTATGAAAAACTAAATTTGCAAAGTACTAAAAGAGGTAGAGGATGACCACAAAAGTGTTGGAAGGAAACAATAAAGAATGATCTAGCTTATTATGAGTTAACTGCTAACATGGCACATGATAGGGCTCTGTGGAAACAAAGAATCCATGTAGCCGACCCCGTCTAGTATGGGAAAAGGCTTAGTTGTTGTTGTTGTTAGGTTTGTGTAGTTTCATGTTGAAATGATAATCTATATAATGGACAAACAAATGTCTACATTTCTCTAAATATGGTGAAAGATGCCCATGAAAGAAAACCATTCATGTTTTTGAAAACTTTTTCGGGACCCTGAGGATAAAAGCCAACAGAGTTTTCTAATTATTGAGCCAAATAAAAGTACAAGATTTATAGACATGTCAATTGGTAGTAGCTCATACATTTTCAGAACTTCTTTTTGAAGTATGAACATAAAGGTTAACATCTTAAATCTTTAGAATTTCAATATTTTACTATTTATACATGTATGTATCTATGCATTGCATCACATATGCATTATGATGTATGATATATAAGCTACAAGAAGTCAAGAACAACAGTATGACCATTTGCGATCTGCAATTGAAGCATCATGACTAACTAGTGTTAAAGTGTAATAGGTAATGGGCCACTAGGGCCCATTGATCACAGTCTACCTGGCCCGAGCCCTACGACTCCTGCCAAGGGACTGTTGGCACCAACTAGCCATTGGGGGCCAACAACTCTCCTCTCTCTCTAGGTTCCCTTCTTGCGGTTGTAAACTCCTGTTCTTGCTCTATAAATAAAGCCACAACCTTAATGATCCTAATTTTGGGGACAACATCTTGGTTATTTGTTTGATTGGTTATTAGATTGACTTGACTTATGTGTTTAACCACGAAGTGTTTGGTGTATTGATTGGTTAGTGATTCTTGGATTGTGATATTATCATTTGGCGTAGACTCTTAAGTAGATTGAAGAGTTATTTCTTACATGATATCATAGCCTACTCAAAAGTAAATCATCAAACTTTGAAGCAAGTTTGAAAAAAATCATGTCTTCTTGTTTTCATTATTCGAAGGTTAAGGTAAACCCTAAAATTTCGTCTTTGTATACAATAGAAAGCAAAAATGAAGTGTTCCATTATTTGCTTGATCCAAATTGTTATCAAAGTTGGTTTGAATGATGAAAAAAGTATTTTTTATCCAAAGATTATTCTAAGTATGCTGATGGTACTATTGAAGAACCTAATTTCCAAGAAAAATACAAACAAGATTTTAAAATATGGTAAAAGATTAATGCAAAAATCATTTGCATCATTTGTCAAAATGTAGTTGAGAAGCTTAGAAATAGAACCAATATCTTTGAAAATGCTTTTGAAACTTAAGAATATTCAAAGAAAATTCATTCCCAAGATGATTTTGTTTTCCAAATCAATTTAAAGAAGAAAATGATAATGCTCAAGCAAGACAACTTTAGTATTAGAGATTATCACAATAAATTTTTTGAGTTGTGGAATCAACTTCGAAGTTTTAACAAATTTGAAAAACTATAAAAGATGGATGAATTTTAAGAATATCTAAATAATCAATATTTTTTCTTATTTATGCGGGGTCTTGGAGATTATTTGAAAACATTAGATCTACTTTAATACATAAAAAAACCGAGACCTAAGGGGATGAATTTCTTCTCGATCTATTTATGGAAGAAACTAGATTAAAAGTTTTAAGTACTTTTAAGGAGACCGTTCTTGTCACGTATAGACAGAGTCAACCTAAAGTCATACAAGTCTCTACATATCAAAAATATTAAAGAGTAAGCCAAAAACTACATGAGACCCACAGTACTATAGCCCAACAAAAATATTATTTGCCACTATTACAAAAAGAGTGGGTAAATCAAGACCACTTTCCAATTTTGATGAAAAATGCGGCAATGTGGCCGTCTTAGGATAAGGAGGAAAGAGCCCTACCTTCTAACATCAAGGCATAAATAGAAGAGATACTGAAAGAGAAGACTAGTATATCCAAAAATGCGGTATCAACAATCTCTCAAGGTATGTCTTGGTTTCTAGGCTCAAATACATCCTTTCACATGACACAAGAAATTTTTTGAAAAACACTTACCAAAAGAGTTCTAATAATCTACCAAAGACACTTCCAAAAGACTTAAGTAGAAGAAATTGAAAGTTTTGAAAATAAAGATTTCAAAGTACTCAATGTGAGTTTTCTACTAAAACTCAATCTTAATATACTTTCTGTTGCTCAAATTTGTGATAATGATTGTATGGTCACTTTCTCATCCAAAAATTGTGTGATAAAGGATCTTCTATCAAAGAAAGTGATTGGACAAAGTCATAGAGAAAATAGATTTTACAAAATAGAAAATTTGTTGAGCTAAATTTTGAGAATTACAGTATGGTTCGTGACCAAAGTCTTTGGCCCAAAAGATTGGGTCACTTAGATACGAACAAATTGTGTAACCATCCCTTGCTGAAAAATAATAAAGTTAAAGATTTTGTTTATAAAGGTTGTATTTTTTAAAAGTTATTTCATATACGCTTCGGTGAAAGAAACTTTATTGCAAGTAAGCCTATTTAGTTGACTCATTCAGATGTTTAGGGATCGACTCCTATTCTATTTAAAGGAGGAGTGAGATACTATGTGACTTTCATAGATGATTTTAGTAGATATACTTGGATATATCTTTTGAAATATAATTATGAAGTCTTTAAAAACTTTTTAATATTTCACAACATGATTAGAAATCAATTTGACATTACTCTTAAGATTTTAAGATCGGATTTTGGTAAGGAGATACTTGAAAAAAATTCAAAATTATTTGAAAACACATGAAATTTTGCATGAAAACCCTACAATAAAATGGTTTTGCCAAACGAAAACATACACATATTATAGAAACTACTAAAACTCTATTTGTTGCTAGTAAAGTACCTAAGTATATATGAGTAGAAGCAACCCTAACAACCATATACCTAATAAATAGGATGCCTTCCTCCCAACTTAGTAATATCTCTCCCTTTGAAAAATTGTTTGGACTTGTCCGGAATTATAAAAAATTGAGAGTTTTTGGTGTAGATGTTTTGTTGATATGGATAAGAGTGATAAGTTGTCACCTAAAGCTATAGAGTGTGTCTTTCTAGGTTATGGAGTTGACAAAAAGGGTTATAGGTGTTTTGATACAAAAGATGATAAATTATGTGTCAAAAAGACTACTACTCTAACCATAAAGATAAAGAACAATATACCTTTCTTAATGATGTTATAAATCTAAAAGAAGATAGTGAAAATGAAGATAGTGAAAATGAAGGAACCATAAATTCTAATCAAGAAGATGAGTTAACTAATTTAGAAATAAGAGAAAACAAGGAACCTATAAAGACTAGGAAGCCTTTTCCTCTATTCTACACTATAAGAACTAAAAGCCAAAAAATGTAAGAATACCCTCTAAAAACTCAAAGCCCTGACAAAGATTTATGTCCTACGAAACCTTTGAATCTCAAAGAAGAAATCTCTTTGCCGCCATTTAATAAGTTGAAGAATCAAATTCTTATAATCAAGCCAAAGGTATATGAGAGTGGAAAAATGTTATGCAAGAAGAGTGGAAAAATGTTATGCAGAAGAATTAAAGGCTTTAGATAAAGCTCGTACTTAAGAAATTATACCTAAACTTAAGGATAAGAAACTTATTAGATGTAAATGGGTATACAAGGTAAAAACTGATAGTGATGGCATTATAGAAAGATATAAAGCTAGACTAGTAGCTAAAAGGTATACCGAGGACTATGAGAAAACTTTTGCTCTTATTACTAGAATGACTATCGTAAAAATTCTAATAACCCTTAGTGCTATTAAGAAGTAAAAAAAAAATCACTTACATGTTAAGAATGCCTTCTTCAATGGTAAGTTAAACAAAGAGTTATATATGATTTTTCTTCCAAGACTTAATAGGAAAAGTTATATATGATTTCTTCTCAAGGACTAATTGTTGAAGATCAAGTTAAATCTTAATTAATTAGTGTTACTATTTAGTTATAAATGTATACATAGAGTCATAGGTAAGTCTAAGTCATGTATATTATAGTATTTTGTAATACGGGTCATAATGGATCAGATTCTAATCCATTAGAAACCGTAATCTAGTAGTCACTTACTAGGGGTATTATAGTCTTTCAAGTTAGATCAGCCATATAAGTAGTCATTAGGGCTGCCATTAGTTTTAATGAGAATTAGAGGGTGGCGGCAAGCATTGGCCGACCAGCACCTCAGTGTCTTCTTCTTGTATTCGGCTTTCATCAATAAAGAAGTTTATCTTACTGATTAATTTTAATATGGTATCAGAGACTCTTGTGGACGTTTAGCATCAAGCATCAAAGGAAATCAACAAAAAGAAGTCGTGGGCACAGTGAAGAACCCGCAAGACAGCAAGTTCTTCTCTTTCGTGTTCTTTCAAATAGGTATTTAAGTGATTTCATTACAAAATCGATGTTAGATTCATTACCTCTCACTGTGAACATCTGCTTTCGTAATCTATAAGTGATGCACTACAACTGTTCGATGAAATGTCTAAGAGGAAGTGAGACAGTTGTTTCATTTAAAAAAAAATGATTTTTCAGTAATCAACCGATTGGGGTAAATTTAAAGGTATTCCTTCAGTGAGATATCAATCAGAATATGGAAAGAGCAAAGATGGTAGAAAGTAATAAAATCTCGTCAGACAAAAGTTAAGGTTTTCAAATCACAAATTTAAAACTTGATGGCAAGAATTATTTACAATGGGCCAGATCTATTGAGATGGCTATTATGGCATGGGGGCGATGGGATTATTTGACAGGTGATCTTCCTCGACCCCCAATTTCAGATCCTTCTTATTCTCGGTGGTGCAGAGAAAATACCTTAGTAAGTACTTGGCTAATACAATCCATGACTCCCTCCATCAGCAATACTTTTATTTTTTTGGACACTGCTAGGGATATCTGGCTGGCAGTTTAGGAAGTTAATGCCTAAAGAAAAAATATTGCGAAGAAATATGATCTTATAGAGAAGATTCAGAAATGCACACAAGGAGGAAGGTCAATTAGTGAGTATTATGTAGAGCTCAGAGGTCTTTGAGAAAAACTACATATGTACTCTAAAACTAAATGTCAGACTTGTACACTAGAACGGAATGAGGAGTTTGAAGAGTGTAAGGTGTTTGATCTTCTATGGAGTATATCATCAGAATATAAATCTGTAAAGAATAATATCATCAATAGGGAAGAACTTCCATCTTTGAGTACAGTATACTCACTCCTCCTTAGAGAAGAATATAGGAAGCTTCTTAAAAAAGAAACCAAAATTAATTTTGAGACCTCAGCACTTCTAAAAAAAATACTTATATTTCTCCTTTTGCTAGAGGAAGAGGAGGTTATAGCAGAGGCAAAGGTAGATATGAATAGACACCTGAAGAGAAAGATAAGATCAGTTGCTCTCACTGTGAAAAACCATGACACACCAAGGAAACTTGCTGGGAGTTAGTTGGAAAACCTACCTATTTTCTGAATAAAACAACAGAACATACTTTAGTAGTAATGAAAAGCAGAAGACTAAGGAAAGTGTACCTTCTTTATCTGATATGAGAAAGGAAATTGCATTGTTGAAGGCACGTTTGGCTGATCTGCAACAACCTTCTTCATCCTCTCACAACGAATCACAAGCATCTATTGCCTATCCTTTCTCATTCCTAACTCAGGGTAATATAAATTCTTCTTATTCAAGGATATGGGTTATTGATTCAGGTGCTACAGATCACATGGTCAGTAGAAGAGATTTCTTTGATAACTATAAATTGACATAGGCACAGATCAATATTAGACTGGTAGATAGATCTCTTACGCCAATAGTGGGAAAAGGAAGTATTATCACATCTTTTGGCACATTGAAAAATGTTTTATATGTTCCAAACATCTCAGTAAACCTACTATCTGTCTTTGCTATGACTCAGGATTTAAAATATCGTATAATCTTTGATTTCACTAGATGTATCTTTCAAGAACTGAAGACGAGGAAGATCTTTGGTCAGGGTAATATGAGGAGAGGCCTCTACTTTTGCGAGGATAATAAAGGTGTTGCACTACAATCAACAATTATTTCTGAGAGACAGAAAGAACATATGCCTCGTTGGCACCAACGGCTAGGCCATTTACCATTTTTCAAAATAAAGATGTTATTACTTGAATTTAGTGATTGTAATGATTTGAACTTAAATTGTGAAACTTGTTAGAAGGCAAAACATTATCGTATTTCATTTCCTTTAAATGAAAAAATATCTTTCATTCCTTTTGATATTGTGCATTCTGATATTTGGGGCCCTAGTTCGACAACTTCTATCCATGGATATAAGTATTTTGTATCATTTATTGATGATTGCACTAGGTTTACTATAATTTATCTTATGAAAACTAAAGACAAAGTGAAGGAAATTCTTCCTATATACTGTCAGTTTGTATAGACGCAATTTTAGAGTACCATTAACATCTTTCGCAATGATAATGATAGAGAATTTATGTCACGATCCCTTCATTCATATTTTCTACAGCATGACATCTTATATCAGACCTCTTGTTCTCACTCTCCTCAACAGAATAGTGTAGCTGAAAGGAAGAATCGACATATTTTAGAAGTTACAAGGACTCTCTTAATTGGATGCAATGCACCAAAATATTATTGGGGTGAAGCAGTCTTAACATCAGTTTTTCTTATAAATCGCATGTCAAGCAGGGTGCTTAGTGGTAATACTCCATTTCATTCTCTATGTCCTTCTCAGAAACAATTTCATTTATTACCAAGAATTTTTGGTTGTACATGCTTTGTTCATGTTTATCAGAGATAAACTTGATGCAAGATCAATCAAGTGCATCTTCTTGGGATATTCGACTACTCGAAAAGGTTATAAGTGTTAAGATCTTTCCAAAAAGAGGTTTTATGTTACAATGGATGTCACCTTTCATGAAGACATCCCATTTTATAAAGTGCAGGAAAAACCTTCATCAGAAATACAGTCTACTCAAGTGATCCCACTTCCTCCAACTGAAATTACATCTACTCATGAAAATATAGGGGAATGGCAAGTATATAAGAGAGGAAGCCGAGGGATTGTCTTTTCAGATCAGACTGTCATCATAGATCAAAATTCTCAATGTGAATCAGATTAACCTCCTCTTCAGATAACCTCTCACAATTCGGATATTGAAATGAATGATTTACCTATTACAATTAGAAAAGGGAAGCGTGCAGGTGTAAAATATGTATTAGACAAAATGGTATCATTCTCTAATTATCCTAGGCAATATTAGTTATTTGTGATGAATATAGAAAATACGTTTATACCAAGGACCTATGAAGAGGCTAAAGTCCATCCAAAATGGAAAGCGGCTACGAAAGAGGAAATTTCAGCTTTAATATGCAATCATACTTGAGAATTGACAGATCTACCATCAGAAAGGAAGAATGTATGATGTAAGTGGGTATTCTCAGTTAAATATAAGGCAGATGGGAATATAGAAAGATATAAGGTAAAATTAGTTGCAAAAGGATATAATCAGTCCTACGGCATAGATTACATAGAGACATTTACTCCAGTACCCAAGATGAACACCATCAGAATCTTGTTAAGCTTAGCAGTTAATAAAAGATGGGAATTATAGCAACTGGACATGAAGAATGCATTCCTTCAAGGTGATCTCAGGGAAGACATTTATGTGGACTTACCACCAGGATATTTTAATGGAAACGACTAAGAGAAAGTGTGCAAACTAAAGAAATCAATTTATGGATTGAAATAATCCCCACGAGCATGGTTTGAGAAATTTAGTGATGGAATTCGGACTCTGGGGTTCAAGCAATGCATCAGCGATCATACATTATTCATTAAGAAAGGTCAGAGAAATATTATGTTACTGGTATACGTTGATGATATCATTATTATAGGAGATGACACTGCAGGTATTTGTGAGCTAAAGAAACAACTCAATATTTTATTTGACTTGAAAGATTTGGGAAGATTAAATTACTTTCTTGGTATAGAGGTGATTCATAGCAACAATTCATTATTCTTGATTCAAAAGAAATATATTCTAGACTTGTTGAAGGAAACAAAAATGGAAGACTGTCGTGTATGCTCAATTCCTATGGAGTCTCCCAAGAAGGATGATAATAATAATGCAGAACCATATGAGAATATCGAAAGGTACCAAAAATTAGTGGGAAAGCTAATATACGTCACTAGTACACGTCTTGATATCAGTTTTGTTGTTGGCTATGTGAGCAGATGGATGCATAATACTTCCAAACATCATATGAGTACAGTCTTTCACATCATCTGGTCTGCACTAACCCATGGCTTATTGTATACGACGAATTCATCCTTGGATCTAAAGATGTATCTGATTGGGCAGGTTCAAAGACAGACAGAAAATCAACCACTAGGTATGTGGTATGTTTGGGAGGAAACATTATATCTTAGAAAAGCAAGAAACAATCAGTTGTATCCAGATCGAGTGTCGAAGCAGAATATCGTGCAATTGCTTCGAGCATGTATGAAGGGATATGGGTTTTATCCCTCTTAATAGAACTTGGCTTCAAAGTGGATACTCTGGTTATCTTTTACACTGATAGTAGAGCAGCTCTCCAAATTGCCTTAAATCCTATTTTTCATGAACGAACGACGTATATTTAGATAGATTATCACTTCATTAGAGAAAAGATTACACAAGGTATCTTTAATCTGATTCATGTATGCTCAGAAGACCAATTGGTAGATATTTTCACAAAACCTGCTTTAGTCAGAGGATTTCAGAAAGCTCTCCATCAGTTGAGAATTACAAACCTTCAAGATTCAACTTGAGGGAGCGTGTTGAAGATTAAGTTAAATCTTGATTAGTTAGTGTTATTATTTAGTTATAAATGTATACATAGAGTCATAGGTAAGTCTGAGTCATGTATATTATGGTATTTTTTAATACAGGTCCTAATGGATCATATTCTGATCCATTAGAAATCGTAATCTAGTAGTCACTTACTAGGGGTATTATAGTTTTTCAAGTTAGATCAGCCATATAAGTAGTCATTAGGGCTGCAATTAGTTTTTAACGAGAATTAGAGGGTGGCGGCAAGCATTGGCCGACCAGCACCTTAGTGTCTTTTTCTTGTATTCGGCTTTCATCAATAAAGAAGTTTATGTTGCTGATTAATTTCAACACTAATGTCCCAAAAAATAATGTTCTTAGATTAAATAAGGTTTTGTATGGTCTTAAGTAAGCCCTTAAAGTTTGGTTTGATAGATTTGAGAGTTTCAAGCATGCGCATAAGCTTATATTCGGCTATATTGACACAACTTTGTTTGTGAGAAAATCGAATTCAAGTATAGTAATCCTGTTTTTGTATGTTAAGGACATGATCATCACTAAAAGTGATAAAGGTGGTATACTTTAAGTTAAAAGAAATAACATGAAGAATTTGAAATAAAAGATCTCAGATTGCTCAGTTACTTTTTGGGAATTGAAATTGTACATAGTGATAGAGGATATTTTATATATCAAACAAAATTTGCAAGTGATTATTAACAGGTCAGGACTAATATTTGAGAGCAACAAGAGATAAATTGGAAGATCCAACACCGTACAAGTAGTTGATAGGGGCATTGATGTATCTCTTTATCACTCACCCAAACATATTACACATTATTCCTACTGTCAGCCAGTTTCAGCAAGTTCCTACTAGTGCTCACAAGAGTATGGTTGTGAGAATCATCTCACTATATATACTGCTGATTGGGATATGTAGACACCCAAAATTTTCTTTTAAAATTCTTACCTTTTTAGGAAAGTGGCCATTTTAGCAATTTTGGGGTTTTTGAAGGAAAAAGGCACTAAACGAGTTTGTTTTGGTACCAAAATTTTATGGAAGCTTTAAAATGATAAAAGAATGCTTTTATTTCTAAAAATTTCGAATTTTGACAAAATTGGAAAAAATGACGATTTTGCCCTTAACACTGGAAAAGCAGGATTTCGTTTCCTTAAAAGATTTATGATGAAAAGTATGTTGAAAGCTTGCCTTTTGAAAAGATACAGGTATCAAAAAGACAAGTTGACACCTGAAAAGTACGGTGGACGCTCAAAAAGGGAAAACAGGCATTAAAAAGAGAAAGTGAGCTTCCTAGAAAGAAAAGCTCATATTTGAAAAGAAATCAATTTCTAGAGGGTAAGGTCGGTATTATCAAAAGAAAGGAAAGGTGGAAGCAAGAACGAAAGCCTCCGAAAACGAAGGTTTGGTATCAAACGCCTTTCGTAACGTGTCTACGTTATGTTTGGGTATCGAGGTAATTAGTATTGATATACATCAATTTGTATCATCATTTGTTACTAGTATGCTATTGATATGTTATGATAAGAGCAATTTTAATATCCCAACACTCGTGGAAAGGATTGAATGAGCATGATAGTTGATTTCCAAAAACGTAACATGGGCTTAAGAGAACACGTTCATAGTAGAAAGGCATGTAACATGTATTTGCTTAACCACTTCCACAGCAAGTATGCAGGTGGAAATTCATAATGCTCATGGTAGAGAACATGGAAGATACAGGATATGCTGAAGTTGCTGACGTTGTTGCTGAATCACAGATTCACCTGACAAAGAATGGGGAATGTCACAAAATGCCAATATTATGAAAAATGTTGAACTTTCTGAAACAGAACAAGGACAAATTAATCTGGTTTAGAGATACTACTGATTATGATTGGGACATTTGACATTAATGGGAAAGTGTTCTAATTTGTTAAATCACAACACGGGCTGATGTTGTGAAGTTACTAAAGAATAATGTTGATTGTGATCACATAAACAACAACAAAGCTTGGCGCAAAGCCGTGTGTTTCATGATAGATCCTACATCTGGGCCCAGATATGCTATGACTGGTTTCCTCTAAAGATGGCTGAGATTTAAGGAGCAGCAACAATGACATAAGAGGGAGGTGGCGAGTTGTTAGACCAGGGTGCTTCTAGGAGTTTTGAATTTGTGAGCAGAGGACCAATTAGCTTGAATAGGTTGGGCGTTGGCAGTGGATCTGTGTTATCATTTACTGGTTATTAGCCAGGCCACACTTTGCCTGAGCGATGATGAAAATGTGCAGTAACTTGAAAGGAGTGCTGAACCAGAAGATGATTACAGTATTAAGGCGGACAAGAATGACCCATTTTCTGATGTGTCATTTCACACAAATGAAATACTTGGCGAGGAACATGCAAACGACTTATTTTCTGAGTTGGTTGTCGATGATATGACCAAATTGGCGTATTTAAACGAACCTGGTCTTCTCTATAACCTTGCTAGAAGATGTGCCATCCATCATACACAGGAAGCATATATTGATTGTTGTTAATCCATTCACAAGGCTTCCTCATTTGTGTGATAAGCATATGAAGGAACAGTATAAGGGCAAACCTTTTTAAGTCCTCATGCTTCTGCTGTAGCAGACGCCTCATACAAAGACATGGTAAATGAAAGAAAAAGCCAGTCGATCTTGGTTAAGGGAGGAAGTGTCCGCCGAAGCAGTAAATGAGATGCTAGCTAACTTTGTATCGCCAATAAGTAAAGACATGCCTGGTGCAGATGAGTTGTTTGATGAGGTTCTATTTACAGAATTAAATAGAGAAGATTCACAAAGATATTTGGATGAAATGGAGAGTGAGGGTTGAGAACCGCAACAAAATTCACTCCATACTCAACGAGAAGTTCAGTCAAATCACTTAGTAGCTATCATCCACCTAACATCAGTGTCACAGGAACTTCTGCCTGTGCTCCTCTTCGCTCATCTATTTCACTTCCAAATCCTTGTTTCCAATATTGTCATCAGGATGGCTCGCGTAGCAGCTACAGAGGGAGCGATCTCTACAATGCTTCAAGAGGCAGAAATCCCATCAATTCATCATATGACGAACTCAGTGGTCATAGTATTGATTATGGACCGAGTCATCAAGGCTTACCTAACTCAGATGAAATCAAAGCGTAATCAGATAACGATTCAAAGCTTACCAGATAAAGGAATCATCAAATGCAGATAACGTTATCAACTACAGATAATGTCCCAACCAATTCACAAGAGATCAGATGCATATGATATTCAAATTACAAAGTAACGTTCAAGATAAAGTTCAACAATACAGATCCTGTGGAGATCACGTTCCAGATAAGGATGAAACCAATTCAGATAAGATTTTATCAGCACAATCAAAACCGAACTCATCCAAATCCCAACCATCTGGCTTATCCAAATCACAGCCAGAGCCTATAAAAAAGCTTCCCCAGGTGCTGCAGAGATCATCAACCAGCGACGATCAACCAACGAGCATCAAGAGGTTCAGTCCGAAAATTCAGAGAAATAGAGAGAGAGAGAGAAAGGAAGAGAAGAAGGAGAAGAAGGAAGTTCGGCCTGGTTCCGACGTCCGACGATCATCCGGCGAAGCGCTCCTACGTCCCCTCTCACTCACACAGGTTGGAATTCTTGCACAAATTGGTTTTAATTCATGAGAATCTGAAAAAGCACATATTCTGGAAATTTGTACGTGAATCAAGGCCTTGAGCCCATGTTCTTCATTTATATCGATACAAACATGCATGATTCCTTCATGAACGGAATTAAAATCCATGTTTAGATGATTTCCATGCATCATTAGGGCTGATACAGGTTGAATTTCGTTTTAGAATCACGTTAGGAACTTTCTGAAATTTTCTGCAAACTTGGTTTCTGAAACTGTCCGTGCACACGCGTCTGATCACGGAATTTTTATAGCCAAACGGATAAGCCAATTGCTTCGAAATTTTGCATGAATAATCTAGACATATCAAACGTTCTTAGATAAAATGTTGAGGAATTGTTATGAACTGTTGCCTAGCCAATTAGATCCGTGAAGTTTATACAAAATACAGATTGCGTTTTATAGAAACAGAACGTTCAGTAACAGACCTCTGTTCTCTTCAACCACTGAATGACATTGGATGAAATTTGATTCTACGGAAACCTAACATCCATATCTTTCTAATACAATAAATTTTATCGAAATTGGATGACTGAGTGCTGAGATATTGCTGTTTTTCTGAGCTTCTGATTCACAAAACAGGGTTGTTCCGAATTTTATAACAGTTTCTGATTCTGTATTTAATTCTGAGAAAATAAGAACAAAATTATAAAATAAAAATATATTCTGATTCTACACACACGTGTAGAATTTTTGGAGAATCAGAAGTATTTTTAAAAATTCGAAGAACAGGTCTTTGGAACTGAACAGATTCTGCAACTTTCAGAATCTGAAAATTTTCAGAAATCAAGAACTTAAACACAAATCTGAAACTATTGAAAAATCTGGTTTTTCCTTTCTCGAATTAACGGATTCAAACAAATTTCAAGCGTCTAGGCTGACCCTTGAGCGCCGGTTCAAGAAGGCCTAAGTCGAAAAGATCTCACTTGTCCACAATCGTTCTTAGAAGTCAGAAAATCAGAATTTGTTAGTTTTGATAAACTAACTGGCACGCTCGCGCAACCTGACGTAGTTCGAGGGTTTGATTTCGGATCCCACGATTTGAAATAAAATCACGTCTACAGATTTGGCACGCCCGGTGGGACTTGAGACTTTGAAATTTCGTTTGAATCCATTATACTAATTCAATTTTTAGGTTTGTGATAAGTTGGCTTAAACAGGTTGATCATGTCGAGCTCAGAAGGATCTTGTGAGGTATCCAGCCGGGTCTCCCGCTCTACCAGCCGCTGCTCGAACAAAATTTCAAAAAGCTTTTCAAAAGGAGACAGGTTCGCTGCCCTAAGGGAGGGAATAAAGGTACTAAGAGAAGAAATCGACGCTTTAAGCCAAGAAGCTGAAGCAGTCGAATCCTGCTCTTCTCATGATAGGAAAACCAAAACGAATAGGAAATCAAACCACTGTAGGAAGCCTAGGGTCGTTTCCAAAATCGAAGAAGAACTTGAGCCCGAATCCTTCACCATGAAAGATCGAAAGGCTCTACATCAACTTTTGAAAAACCAAAAACATGAGAAAAAATCCTATTCCTTATCAGATTTCCTACCTTTCGATTACCAAACCGATAGTGATGATGAGATACCCAGCTTCCACCGTTATGATGGAAACGGAGACCCTAGGTCTCATCTCCAACTTTTCTCCCGAAGTGCCTATAAAAAGAAAAAAGACTCCTCTAAGTGGGTCTATTGGTTCCCTCATTCTTTAAAAGGGAGTGCTGCAAAATGGTTGGCCTCTTATGACTTAAGCCAGTTTGCCGATTTTGAAGAATTAGCCAACTGTTTTATGCAAAGATTTTCGCACAATATTGAAGTTACCCCCACTTTAAATACATTGAGGGACACCAAACAAGGCCCTAACGAAGACGCCCACGCGTTTATCGTTAGATGGAGATCAATCTTGGGGCAAGTCAAAGAACCTATCTCCGAAGGGTGCGCAGTGATGCTCATCCTAGACAATTTCAAAACTGATTTGAAAGTCCTCCTTTCCTTACATGAGATTTCTACTTTCCAAAAATTGATCAAGAAAGCTTCCCTTTTCGAGACTAATTTGAAAAAGGGAACTTATGAAGATTTATGGAAAGGAAAAAGTTTTCCAAAAAAATTTGAAAAACCTGGGGCATATGGGCCACATGCACCAGAGGGAGGGATAAAAGTACCAAAAGTGGCTAATGTTCGAGTAGAGCAAGGTTTAGCAGGACCCTCAAAACCTTCAGGGCAAAAAGATTTCGAAAAGAACCAAAAAAATAAAAAGAGATTTGAAAGAAGGGAGTACACTAACCTAGGACAACCACTCACGAAGGTCCTAGACATCCTATTGGCACAAGGTCTCACAACACTCCCAGAGATTCTCGAAGGGGCACCACCCTAAGGAAAGTTTTTAAACAAGTTTTGTAAATATCATAGGCTCAAGGGCCATGATACCCAACACTGCTACACCCTGAAGAATAGGATAGAGGATTTGATCGAGCAAGGTAAGCTGCACGTGTCTGAAGAGCCGGAGTCACCCCAGGCCATTTTTAAAGAACCCTTCCCTAACCACGCTAGTACGAGTGGGAAGGAAAAAGAGGTATGCTCCCTATCACACTCTAATCATGCAGTGCATATCGTGCATCCCACACCTCACACACCACACTTTCTCGAAATAAAAAATACCCAAGCAATAGTGATCCGAGGAGCACTTAGAAACCCGCCCCCGGCTAGAGCCTTGGTAGTGATTCGAGGTGTCCCGAGACACCAAGTTAGAGCCAAAATAGGAACGAGCCCTAGGGATAGTGTAGAGGAAGTGACTAGATCCGGGAGGATCTACCAACCCCCACACTTAGCAAAACAAACAAGCAAGGGAGTGGTCGTTCTACCAGGCCCCCCACAAGCATGCACACCAAACTCATCCCAGGGTGTCGATAAAAAGGGTGTGGTAATAAACCCCTATGACCTAGAAATGCATCTTTCTAAACTCCCCATAAACATGTCTATCTTGGAACTGATAAAAATTTCTCCCAAGCATAGACGAGTCCTAGAGGAGATTTTAGAGAAGACTAGAGTCGACACTACGATATCCCCTGAATCCCTATCTACCTTGGTTTCTCCCGTCTTTGCAAAAACTTCCATTGTATTCACAGAGAATGATTTGGGAAAGTATGATGTGATCCATAACCAAGCACTCCATATAGAAGTTATGTTAAACGGCTACCCTATTAGTAAATGCCTAGTCGATGGAGGAGGAGGCCTTAATATCCTTCCCCTCAATGTGGCTTTCCAAATAGGAATCTCTACCTCTATGCTTGAACCGAGTCCCATAACCATTACAGGATATGATGGGAACCCATCCAACCCCTTAGGCTCCATAAAGTTACCCATGAAAGTCGGACAAATACCTCACGAGGGATTATTCCATGTCTTTGATATAAATCCCCATTACAACCTATTATTAGGAAGACCATGGATACACTCTCTTAGAGCCGTCCCATCCACCTTCCACAGGTGCCTCAAAATCCCATGGAAAAATCGGGTAGTAGTTGTTTTTGGAGAAGACCATCCTCAATTGAATGGAATACAAACCTTTCCTTGTATATCAGGGGAGCCAAACCAGGAAGTAAAGACCAATCGGGAAACTACCAAAATAAACCTCCCTGAAATAGCTAAACCTTCCAAAACGAGAGTAGTTCGCATCTTAGGCGAGTCAAAACTTTCCAAATCCCTCCATCTTCCCAAAAGAACCATTAGGATAAGTAAACCTGCCATAGATGATTTATCTTTCCAAAATCATCCTCTATATCAAATATTTTCAAAATTCAAAAAACCTTGGAAGATGTTGCTAAATATGGGATATACTCCTTACCAAGGATTAGGGATTCAAGGCCAAGGAAAACTAGAACCCATTACACCCATGCCAAATGTAGGACGCCATGGTTTAGGATATAACCTATCCATACCACCTGAGCCACCACCCGAAACCAATTGGGTTAAGGGTGCCCTAGAACCCGCTAATCCCGAAACTTATGGTTTAGACCAGTGTTGTCCGTATCGCACCGTATCGTACGATACGGTGCGATACGTATCGTATCGTGGGCCACCACGATACGATACGGGCCCCCGTATCGCAGGTGCGGGCGTATCGCACCGTATCATGCGATACGGCCCGTATCGCACGATACGGTGCGTATCGCCCGTATCGTACGATACGGGCGATACGCCCTGGGACCCTTATAAAGGGTCCCGGGCCGAGGGAAACCCGCGATTTTTCGCGGGTTTCCTCTCTCCTTTTGGGTTCTTCAAGCTCCCTAAGAGTCGGTTTTCGCCTCCTTGGTGTTCAAAGCTCTAAAATCGTGCCCTACGGTGTCCGTCCAAGCCTCCAAACTCGGATTTAGGTATATTTTTAATGTTTTTTTCCTTTTTTTCCTTTATATTTATTGTTTTTTGTGTTATTTCGGGTTTTTTTTTTTGAATGACAAAATATGAAGTTATTAAGTGTGTGTATACGATTTTTATTGCATTCATGAAGTGGGAGACACTCGATTTGAGTGTTATTTGAAGATTGGGGGATTTACGAAGTGCTTTTATTTTCAGGTTTTTGTTTAAATTAAAGTACTCCATTGAGATGGCAGGAAGGGGTGGTAGAGACTCTCATTCAAAGTCTGATGATCCGGCATGGCAGTGGGGTATACCAGTTGAGGGTTCAAGGTTAAAAATCAATGTTTATTTTGTGAAAAGGTGGTTAGTGGTGGAATTTCAAGGTTGAAACACCACCTAGCAGGAACCAGAAAAGAAGTTGCTCCATGCACAGGCAGAGTTAGAAGTGTGCCAGAAGGTATTAAATGGCAATGCTTGCAGATGATTGAGAGCATACAGGAAAGGAGACAACAAAAGGATGATTTCCAGATGTGTGAAGAAGCTGATGATGCTACTGCCACTGGAGTTGGATTCACTGATAGTTTGCCTTCAGATGCTAGAACAGATATTGGTAGTAGCAGTTCGCGAGCACCTAGCAGAGGAAAGAGGGTTGCATCTGAAGACTTTGGAGGTGGCAGAAGAGGAAGTTCAGGAAGGAGTAGAGGAAGAGCTTCTTCTTCTAGCATACATTCGTTCTTTCCTCCTTCCACTACACCTGGTGCTCAGCCAGGAATTCGTGCTGCTATGGCTTCAGAACAATTGCACGATCAAGCAGACCTTGCAGTGGGCAGATGGTTTTATGATACATGCATTCCATTTAATGCAGCAAACAGTTTTCATTTTCAAGCAATGGCAGATGCAATTGCTAACATTGGTCCAGGATACAGGATGCCCTCTTATCAGAAGTTGAGAGGGAAGATATTAGATCAGACCGTGATTGAAGTGCAGCAATACTGTTCGACTTTGAGACAATCGTGGAAGGAAACAGGATGCACTATCATGGCAGATGGATGGACCGATAGGCGAGGAAGGACATTGCTAAACTTTCTTGTATATTGTCCTAAAGGACTCATGTTTTTGAGATCTCTAGATATGTCAGAGGAGAGGCACACTGCAGAGATCCTACGAGAGGAATTTGATAAGGTTATACAAGAGGTTGGGCTAGAAAATGTAGTCCAATTGATTACAGATAATGCAGCTAACTACAAAGCAGCCGGAAAGGAGTTAGCTGATATTTATGGGACTTTCTACTGGACACCATGTGCAGCCCATTGTTTAGATCTCATCCTCGAGGACATCGGTGAGATGGATGAAATAAAGGCAGCAACTGAGTGTTGCCAAGATATTACAAAATTTATTTACAACCATGCATTTGTTTTATGTATGATGAGGAGATACACAGAAGGTGCAGAGCTTCTTCGCACAGCTGCAACTCGGTTCGCAACAAACTTCTTATCTGTACAGAGTATTGTGAGACAGAAGCAAGCTTTAAAGAGAATGTTCTCCTCAGATGAGTGGCAACAATTTGCAGAGTTGCCACAAAACAGAAGGAACAGAAAGTTAAATGAGATTGCAGAAACGGTTTTTAGAAGTTCATTTTGGAATGCATGTATCAGATTATTGAAAATTACTTGTCCTTTAGTGAAAGTTTTGAGATTGGCTGACAGCGAGGAGAAACCATCTATGGGCTACCTTTATGAATCCATGGACAGGGCAAAAGAAGCAATCAGAAATAACTTTAATGGAAAAAAAAGAGATTATGTGCCCGTGTGGAAAATAATTGATAGTAGATGGAATAAACAATTGCATCAGCCTATTCATGCAGCAGCCTACTATCTAAACCCATCATTGAGGTACTCAGCAACCTTCAAAAGGGACGGTGAGGTTAATCGAGGAATCATTGAATGCATCGACAGATTAGTCCCTGATGAGAGCATAGTAGATGCGATACATCGAGAGATGGAGATATATGATAATGCTCTTCACTTGATGGGTTTGCCTGTTGCAATTCGCAACCGCTCTACGATGCGTCCAGGTACATTGTTTATTTTCATATTTAAGTTCCATCTTACATTACTGTGGATTATTATGTCTCTAATGTTTATATTTTCTTTACAGATGTTTGGTGGAACAGGTTTGGAAGTGATTGTCCAAACCTTAGAGATTTTGCAGTTAGAGTCTTAAGCCAAACCTGTAGTGCAACAGGTTGTGAAAGAAATTGGAGTGTTTTTGAACACATCCATACAAAAAAGCGCAACAGGTTGGAACACAAAAGGCTTAATGATTTGGTTTATATTCGTTGTAACATGCGCCTTCGTGAAAGGTAATGTTGTATTACTTTCAAATTTTCAATTCGATATTATTTAACTTCAGTTTTCAATTGTTAATATTACTTACTAATTGTTTATCTTTGTTTGTGTCGTAGGCAATTAAAAAAAGTAAATAGAGAAGAAAGTCAGTTCGATCCAATAAGTTTGGATAATTTTGATATATTAGAAGATTGGGTTATGGAAGACACTGAAGAAAATGCCCTCCTAACAGAAGAAGACGTTGCCTGGATTAATTTGGAAGGAGCGCAACAACATTATGGAGATGAAGAATTTGATTTTGAAGAAGAAGGTGTGGGCGTGGCTGATGATGATGAGGATCTGCAACAAGGAGAAGATGAAGATTATTTAGTTGATGATCCTGATTACAATTTGTAAAATGTAACATTATATGTAACTGTAGTGTACTGTAAAGTGTAAACTATGTCTGTATTTTATTTTTTGGATTCAAAATATATAAATTTGGATGCAATTGTTCAATGTTGAATGCTCAATCTGTACTAAACTTACATTATATGAATTTAAAGCAATTATCAGATTTTTCCTGATTTTTTCTTGATTTTTTTCGATTTTTTATTAATTTTTAATTATTTTTACATTATTTTAATATTAAAGTACGATACGATACGATACGATACGATACGATACGATACGCCCGTATCGTGGAGCCCAGCGATACACGATACGATACGCGTCAGACAACACTGGTTTAGACGTCTTATTTAGAGTCTAACTCGTAGTGTTTTCTTTGCAGGTTTGATGGAAGATCCCTTTTTATTTGAAAAAAATCAAAAAAAATTATATATTCCCAAAAGCCAAAAAAAATGGAAAAACCCAAAAACCCAAAAAAAAATTGAAAAATTTGAAATTCCCAAAAAGAAAGTTTTATTCGTTTCCCCTTTTGCTATTTGCTTTGAAAAATCCAAAAAAAATAGAAAATTATAAAAATTTCAAAAAAAAAATGTTTGTTCTCCCTTCTACTAGTTGTTCCGGAAAATCCAAAAAAATAAAAAAATTTGAAAAACTCCAAAAATATTATTCTTCAAAAATTGGATTTAGAAATGCCTTCTTCTCTTATCCATGATACTTCCCTAGAAAATAGGAACTTGAGAGTGATTAAAGAAAGGAGGAAAGTCCCCTCATCCATGAGGATGGTCAAGCCTCCAAGCTTTCTATATTCCATAAAATCATTGATTTGGAAAAGCTTTAAAGTGTGTAAGAATTTTCTAGAAATGCATTAGAGAGTTAACCTACCTAGAATACATCCAAGGATCATATCATGCATCGCCAAGACTAAGGTTGTGCATATCTTTCATGCATCACATCGAAAAACAATCATGTCATATAGAGATCAGCCATGATATGTGAGTTCTCATACTATTCACTCCAAACTAGGGGCATGGAGATGTTATTCCTTAAATACATTTCATAGAAATTGAGTGTATTCATCATATCATAAAGCATGCATAACCATTGTATTATAGGAGTACATCTTGCATAACATAATGCATCCACAAGAAGCCCGCACTCCATTTGAAGATGGCGGCCCACAAGGATGGTTCCTATGATGCAAAGGGGCATCATCAATATTGGTAAGTTGATGTTAAGGAAGGAAATTTAGTAGATTCTATAAATGCCCAATGCTATGTATGGGGTCTACTTTAAATTTCATTTGAAAAGATTTTGAAAATAGATCTCCTTTGAATTTCTGGAAAGAAGGACCAAAGATGGATTATGTGACACCAAATTAGGGAATTGATACTTTATGAAAAGTGGAGTTTTCAAAAATTATTTGGTAACATGTCAAAAATCTTTTACTTACCAAATGAGGCCTAGTTCAAAATAGCAAGGTGCTTTCAAATGGTAGGTGCTATTAGGAAATAGGACAATCTTGCCTGGATTGATTATCTAAAGGGATGAGTTGTATTTCCCATTTCGCTTCTCTCCAAAAAGGAAAATTGGCAATATTCAAAAGAAAAAGAAAAGAAAAAGAGAATACAAAAACTCCTAGAAAAAGAAGTCTTCCCCGAATAGATCGAGGGAATACAAAAACTTCTTAAAAAGGAGTCTTCTCTTTGAAAGAAAAAAAGAAAAGAAAAAGAGAATACAAAAACTCCTAGAAAAAGAAGTCTTCCCCGAATAGATCGAGGGAATACAAAAACTTCTTAAAAAGGAGTCTTCTCTTTGAAAGAAAAAAAAAAGAAAAAGAAAAGAGAATGCAAAAACTCCTCCGAGAAGAAGTCTTCCCCAAATAAACAAAGGGAATACAAAAACTTCTTCAAAAGAAGTCTTCTCTTGAAAAATGAAAGAAAAAAAAAGGAAAAGCCGAAGCTCAAAAGAGCAATTTTCCATCTCTTTGCCTTAAACCCCGGGACGCTTCAGAAGGGACCGCGGGTAATTCTTTCCCAAATCCCCACAGTTCATCCCGATGGAAAAAAGTTCACCTTGAAAGTCCTAGAGTAAGAATAGGACCTATTTTATTTGAATTCATGTTGTTTGAGAATTAGAATTCGTTGGGTAAGAAAGGGAGCTTTGAAATGTTATTCAAAATCTTCCATAAAACCTCTACTTATTTATGGGTATTAAAACCCGAGTGAAGGGAAATATGAGAAATTGTAAGTCCTTTTTGATAGAAACCAAAAAGAGTTCTCTTTTCGAAAAAGGAATTTTGAAAATCCTAAACATCAAAAGAAACAGGGACCATTGCTTGGGGCAGCTGGCCATCATAGGCTTCTTCTCGAGTTCGTGAATCAAAGGTATGAGTCTCTAAACATTCATTTCATACACATGACTGCATTCATAAAGTGATCGTTCATGCATGATTGCTCTAGGACTAGAAGCTCTTACCAAATCCCATTTTGCTAAGAATCCAAGGAAATAGATGTTATGGAATAAAGAACGATTCCATACTCTCAAGGCAAATCTGGGAAGCAAAGCAAATGGGTTTTTTCTTCTTTGTCATTATCCAAATTAATTTGGAATAATGCCAAAGAGGGGCATCTGTAGACACCCAAAATTTTCTTTTAAAATTCTTACCTTTTTAGGAAAGTGGTCATTTTAGCAATTTTGGGGTTTTTGAAGGAAAAAGGCACTAAACGAGTTTGTTTTGGTACCAAAATTTTATGGAAGCTTGATAAAAGAATGCTTTTATTTCTAAAAATTTCGAATTTTGACAAAATTGGGAAAAATGACGATTTTGCCCTTAATACTGGAAAAGCAGGATTTCGTTTCCTTAAAAGATTTATGATGAAAAGTATGTTGAAAGCTTGCCTTTTGAAAAGATACAGGTATCAAAAAGACAAGTTGACACCTGAAAAGTACGGTGGACGCTCAGAAAGGGAAAACAGGCATTAAAAAGAGAAAGTGAGCTTCCTAGAAAGAAAAGCTCATATTTGAAAAGAAATCAATTTCTAGAGGGTAAGGTCGGTATTATCAAAAGAAAGGAAAGGTGGAAGCAAGAACGAAAGCCTCCGAAAATGAAGGTTTGGTATCAAACGCCTTTCGTAACGTGTCTACGTTATGTTTGGGTATCGAGGTAATTAGTATTGATATACATCAATTTGTATCATCATTTGTTACTAGTATGCTATTGATATGTTATGATAAGAGCAATTTTAATATCCCAACACTCGTGGAAAGGATTGAATGAGCATGATAGTTGATTTCCAAAAACGTAACATGGGCTTAATAGAACACGTTCATAGTAGAAAGGCATGTAACATGTATTTGCTTAACCACTTCCACAGCAAGTATGCAGGTGGAAATTCATAATGCTCATGGTAGAGAACATGGAAGATACAGGATATGCTGAAGTTGCTGATGTTGTTGCTGAATCACAGATTCACCTGACAAAGAATGGGGAATGTCACAAAATGCCAATATTATGAAAAATGTTGAACTTTCTGAAACAGAACAAGGACAAATTAATCTGGTTTAGAGATACTACTGATTATGATTGGGACATTTGACATTAATGGGAAAGTGTTCTAATTTGTTAAATCACAACACGGGCTGATGTTGTGAAGTTACTAAAGAATAATGTTGATTGTGATCACATAAACAACAACAAAGCTTGGCGCAAAGCCGTGTGTTTCATGATAGATCCTACATCTGGGCCCAGATATGCTATGACTGGTTTCTTCTAAAGATGGCTGAGATTTAAGGAGCAGCAGCAATGACATAAGAGGGAGGTGGCGAGTTGTTAGACCAGGGTGCTTCTAGGAGTTTTGAATTTGTGAGCAGAGGACCAATTAACTTGAATAGGTTGGGCGTTGGCAGTGGATCTGTGTTATCATTTACTGGTTATTAGCCAGGCCACACTTTGCCTGAGCGATGATGAAAATGTGCAGTAACTTGAAAGGAGTGCTGAACCAGAAGATGATTATAGTATTAAGGCGGACAAGAATGACCCATTTTCTGATGTGTCATTTCACACAAATGAAATACTTGGCGAGGAACATGCAAACGACTTATTTTCTGAGTTGGTTGTCGATGATATGACCAAATTGGCGTATTTAAACGAACCTGGTCTTCTCTATAACCTTGCTAGAAGATGTGCCATCCATCATACACAGGAAGCATATATTGATTGTTGTTAATCCATTCACAAGGCTTCCTCATTTGTGTGATAAGCATATGAAGGAACAGTATAAGGGCAAACCTTTTTAAGTCCTCATGCTTCTGCTGTAGCAGACGCCTCATACAAAGACATGGTAAATGAAAGAAAAAGCCAGTCGATCTTGGTTAAGGGAGGAAGTGTCCGCCGAAGCAGTAAATGAGATGCTAGCTAACTTTGTATCGCCAATAAGTAAAGACATGCCTGGTGCAGATGAGTTGTTTGATGAGGTTCTATTTACAGAATTAAATAGAGAAGATTCACAAAGATATTTGGATGAAATGGAGAGTGAGGGTTGAGAACCGCAACAAAATTCACTCCATACTCAACGAGAAGTTCAGTCAAATCACTTAGTAGCTATCATCCACCTAACATCAGTGTCACAGGAACTTCTGCCTGTGCTCCTCTTCGCTCATCTATTTCACTTCCAAATCCTTGTTTCCAATATTGTCATCAGGATGGCTCGCGTAGCAGCTACAGAGGGAGCGATCTCTACAATGCTTCAAGAGGCAGAAATCCCATCAATTCATCATATGACGAACTCAGTGGTCATAGTATTGATTATGGACCGAGTCATCAAGGCTTACCTAACTCAGATGAAATCAAAGCGTAATCAGATAACGATTCAAAGCTTACCAGATAAAGGAATCATCAAATGCAGATAACGTTATCAACTACAGATAATGTCCCAACCAATTCACAAGAGATCAGATGCATATGATATTCAAATTACAAAGTAACGTTCAAGATAAAGTTCAACAATACAGATCCTGTGGAGATCACGTTCCAGATAAGGATGAAACCAATTCAGATAAGATTTTATCAGCACAATCAAAACCGAACTCATCCAAATCCCAACCATCTAGCTTATCCAAATCACAGCCAGAGCCTATAAAAAAGCTTCCCCAGGTGCTGCAGAGATCATCAACCAGCGACGATCAACCAACGAGCATCAAGAGGTTCAGTCCGAAAATTCAGAGAAATAGAGAGAGAGAGAGAGAAAGGAAGAGAAGAAGGAGAAGAAGGAAGTCCGGCCTGGTTCCGACGTCCGACGATCGTCCGGCGAAGTGCTCCTACGTCCCCTCTCACTCACACATGTTGGAATTCTTACACAAATTGGTTTTAATTCATGAAAATCTGAAAAAGCACAGATTCTGGAAATTTGTACGTGAATCAAGGCCTTGAGCCCATGTTCTTCATTTATATCGATACAAACATGCATGATTCCTTCATGAACGGAATTAAAATCCATGTTTAGATGATTTCCATGCATCATTAGGGCTGATACAGGTTGAATTTCGTTTTAGAATCACGTTAGGAACTTTCTGAAATTTTCTACAAACTTGGTTTCTGAAACTGTCCGTGTACACGCGTTTGATCACGGAATTTTTATAACAAAACGGATAAGCCAATTGCTTCGAAATTTTGCATGAATAATCTAGACATATCAAACATTCTTAGATAAAATTTGGAGGAATTTTTATGAACTGTTGCCTAGCCAATTAGATCCGTGAAGTTTATACAAAATCCAGATTGTGTTTTACAGAAACAGAACGTTCAGTAACAGACCTCTGTTCTTTTGCCTATATCTCTTCAACCACTGAATGAAATTGGATGAAATTTGATTCTTAGGAAACCTAACATCCGTATCTTTCTAACACAAAAATTTTATTGAAATTGGATGACTAAGTGCTGAGATATTGCTGTTTTTCTGAGCTTCTGATTCACAGAAACAGGGTTGTTCCGAATTTTATAACAGTTTCTGATTCTGTATTTAATTCTCAGAAAATAAAGAACAAAATTATAAAATAAAAATATATTCTGATTCTACACACACGTGTCTCTATTCTTTAAAAGTTTTAGAATTTTTGGAGAATCAGAAGTATTTTTAAAAATTTAAAGAACAGGTCTTTGGAACTGAACAGATTCTGCAACTTTCAGAATCTGAAAATTTTCAGAAATCAAGAACTTAAACACAAATCTGAAACTATTGAAAAATCTGGTTTTTCCTTTCTCGAATTAACGGATTCAAACAAATTTCAAGCGTCTAGGCTGACCCTTGAGCGCCGGTTCAAGAAGGCCTAAGTCGAAAAGATCTCACTTGTCCACAATCGTTCTTAGAAGTTAGAAAATCAGAATTTGTTAGTTTTGATAAACTAACTGGCACGCTCGCGCAACCTGACGTAGTTCGAGGGTTTGATTTCGGATCCCACGATTTGAAATAAAATCACGTCTACAGGATAGAGATGTCAACAATCAACACTCCACTACCAATTTTTGTGTATTCTTAGATGAGTCTTTGATCTCCTGGAGATGCAAAAAGTAATAAGATGTCTCTGTCTTTCATAGAAGAAGAATACCGTGCAATAGAAATTGTTACCGCTGAGACTTTGTGGATTAAAAAGGTGTTGAGAGACATAGGAGTCATTCTTAAATAACACTCGATTATGTTTTGTGACAAGTGTGTCATGTACATAGCATCTAACAACACCTTTCATTAAAGAACCAAACACATCGAGATGGATTGTTACTTTGTTAGAGAGGAATGCTTAAAGAAAAAGCTTACTCTATGTTATGTGCCTTCGGAGCTTCAACTTGGACATTTTTTTACCAAGTTTAAGGGGTGTTAAAATGTAATAGGTGACCACTAGGGCCCGATGATCTTAGTCTACCTGGCCCAGGTCCTAGGGCCCAAGACTATTTGTCCCATCTAGTCGTTGGAGACCAACAGATTGTTAGAGCATCAAATATAAGATCGGGTCACAACACTTTTATAGACTAGACTCGTAATGAATTTATCTTTCATCTTTTGTATAGGGTGTATTTTTGTTTTATTAGTAAGGGTTGTTTAGTCATTTAAGTTAGAATAAGGCTATAAATACCAGTTAGGGAACGTTTTAGAAATTGAGGCAACAACCACTAGATAATAGGGAACTATACCTATTCAAGTATATGCAAATGTTTGTATTCTGCTCCATTTTATAAGTTTTTTTCTTATTATTCAATAAAGATTTTCGAGTTTTAACATGGTATCAAAGCCTAAAAAGGAAAAATCATGAACAACAACACCCATCGATCATTCAACATCGTTGTATAGACCCGATTGTCGGTCGTGTAGACTCTAGTTTGCTGAATCTTTTGTTTTCACTCTAAAAAGTTCACCAAAATGGCATACAAAGGTAAATGTGTATACATTCCATCCATTCTTCCAAAAATCCCTCTTAATGATAAGATTGAATCATTTTAAATCACCTAACACTCGGTTAGATGAAAGAAATTTTTTAGAATGGTCAAGATCAATGGTAAGAGTGTTGGCCAGGAGGAGATAGCCACATCTTATCGGCCAAATTCCTTGTCCATCCATGCATGATATCCAATATCATGCTTGGAGGAAAGAGGATGCCTTAATTTATTCATGGCTCCTACAATCTATATAGCCCTCGATTGCCCGAACTTTTATGTATCTTGAATCAACCACTAAGATATGGCATGCAATATCTGAAGCATATTTCTAGAAAAAGAATGTTGCTAAGGAATATGAGATACTAGAAAAAATATGGAAATGAAGGCAAGGCACAAGATCAATTAGCGAACACTGATCTTAGGGGTTTATGGCAGTGTTATCCGTATACACCTAAGTGTATCGTGATTTAAAGGTTATCGCACCATATCGCGCGATACGACATGATACGGTGCGTATCGACAGAACCGAAACCCATATTTTTGCGGAATTCCTCTCTCTCTTCAGACCTCCCTAAGCTCCCTAAGAACTGTTCTTCGCCTCCTTAGTGTTCAAGGCTTCAAAAACGTGCTCTACGGTGTCCGTCCAAGCCTCCTATCTCTGATTTAGGTATATTTTTAGTGTTTTTCTTCATTTTTTCCTTTTTATTTGTTGTTTTATTTATTTATTTATATTTTTCTTTTTTTGAATGATAAAATATGAAGTTATTAAGTGTGTGGATATGATTTTTATTACATTCATAAAGTGAGAGACACTCTATTTGAGTGTTATTTGACGATTGGGGATTTATGAAGTGCTTTTATTTTTAGGTTTTTTATTGAATTAAAGTACTCAATTGAGATGGCAGGAAGGTGTGTTGGCGACTCCCATTCTTGTTCTGATGATCCGGTATGGCAGTGGGGTACACCAATTGAGGGTTCTAGATTAAATATCATATGTTTATTTTGTGAGAGGGTGGTTAGTGGTGGAATTTCAAGGTTAAAACATCACCTAGCAGGGACTAGGAAAGAAGTTGCTCCATGCACTGGCAGAGTTAAAAGTTTGCTAGAAGGTATTAAATGGCAATGTCTGTAGATGATTGAAAGTATATAGAAAAAAAGACAACAAAATGATGATTTGGAGATGTTTGAAGACGATAATGATGCTACTGGATTTAGATTCACTGATAATTTGCCTTTAGATACTAGAACAGAGATTGGTAATAGTAGTTCACGAGCACCTAGCAGGAGAAAGAGGGTTGTTGAATACTTTGGAGGTGGTAGAAGAGGAAGTCCAGAAAGAAGTAGAGGAAGAGTGTTTTCTAGCATACATTCATTTTTTTCTCCTACTACTATACCTGGTGCTCAATCTAGAATTTGTGTTGCTATAGCTTCAGAACAGTTGCATGATCAAGTAGACCTTGCAGTGGGCAGATGGTTTTATGATGCATGCATTCCATTCAATGCACTAAACAATTTTCATTTTCAAGCAATGGCAGATGCAATTGCTAACATCGGTCCAAGCTATAAGATGCCCTCCTATCAGAAGTTGAGAGGAAAGATCTTAGATAAGACTGTCATTGAAGTGCATGAATATTGTTCGACATTGAGAGAGTCATGAAAGGAGACAGGTTGCACTATCATGGCAGATGGATGGACAGATAGGCGAGGAACGACCTTGCTAAACTTTTTTATCTATTGTCCTAAAGAACTTATATTTTTGAGATCTTTGGATATGTTAGAGGAGAGACACACTACGGATATTCTATGACAAGAATTTGATAAGGTTATACAAGAGGTTGGGCTAGAGAATGTAGTCCAATTGATTATAGATAATGCAACTAACTGCAAAGCAATTGCGAAGGAGTTAGCTGATATTTATGGGACTTTCTACTAGACACCATGTGCAGCCCATTGTTTAGATCTCATCCTTGAGGACATTAGTGAGATGGATGAAATAAAGGTACTGAGTATTGCCAAGATATTACAAAATTCATTTACAACCATGCACTTGTTTTGTGTATGATAAGGATATATACAGAAGGTGCAGAGCTTCTTCGAACAGTTGCAACTTAGTTTGCAATAAATTTCTTATCTATATAGAGTATTGTGAGACAGAAGCAAGCATTGAAGAGAATGTTCTCCTCAGATGAGTGGCAACAATTTACAGATTTGTCTTAGAACAGAAGAAATAAAAAGTTGAATGAGATTTTCGAGACAGTCTTCAGGAGTACATTTTGGAATGCATGTGTTAGATGTTGAGGATCACATGTCCTTTAGTAAAGGTTTTGAGATTGGCTGACAGCGAGGAGAAACCATTTGTAGGTTACCTTTATGAAGCCATGGATAGAGCAAAAGAAGCCATCAGAAATAATTTTAATGGAAAAAAGAGAGATTATGTGCTCGTTTGGAAAATAATTGATAATAGATGGAATAAACAATTGCATCAGCCTATTCATGCAGCAGCATATTATCTAAATCCATTATTCAAGTACTCAGCAACCTTCAAAAGGGACGATGAGGTTAATCATGGCATCATTGATTGTATTAATAGATTAGTCTCTGATGAGAGCATAGCAAATGCTATACATCGAGAGATGAAGATTTATGATAATGCTCTTCACTTGATGGGTTTGCTTGTAGCAATTCGCAACAGCACTACGATGCATCCAGGTAAATTGTTTATTTTCGTATTTGAGTTTCATCTTATATTATTGTGGATTATGTCTTTAATGTTTGTCTTTTTCTACAGATATTTGGTAGAATAGGTTTGGAATTGATTGTCCGAACCTTAGAAATTTTGCAGTAAGAGTCCTGAGCCAAACCTGTAGTGCAACGGGTTGTGAAAGGAATTGGAGTGTCTTTGAACACATCCATATAAAGAAGGGCAACAGGTTGGAACATAAGAGACTAAATGATTTAGTTTTTATTCGTTGTGACATGCGTCATCGTGAAAGGTAATGTGTATTACTTAAATGTTCAATTCAATAAATTGTTTGACTTCAATTGTTAATATTATTTACTAATTGTTTATCTTTGTTTGTTGTAGGCAATTAAAAAAAGTAAATAGACAAGAAAGCCAATTTGATCCAATAAGTTTGGATAATTTTGATATATTAGAATATTGGATTATAGAAGATAGTGAAGAAAATGCTCTCCTAACTGAAGAAGACATTGCATGGATTAATTTGGAAGGAGGGCAACAATAGTATCAAGGAGATGAAGAATTTGATTTCCAAGCAGAAGGTGTTGGTGATGAGGATGAGGATCTTCAACAAGGAGAAGATGAAGATTATTTAGTTGATGATCCTAATTATAATTTGTAAAATATAAATGTATTTCATTTTTTTTATTCAAAATATGTAAATTTGGATGCAATTGTTCAATGTTGAATTCTCAATCTATACTAAACTTTGCATTATATGAATTTAAAGCAATTACCAGATTTTTTCAAATTTTTCTTGATTTTTTTCAGATTTTTACTATTTTTTCTTGATTTTTTAATTAAGTTTTACATTATTTTAATATTAAAGCATGATACGGGCGATACGATACGATACTCCCATATCGTGGAGCCCAGTGATACACGTCAGACAGCACTGGTTTATGGGATGAACTCTATTTTTATAGTCTACACAATCATAAAGTGCTTGGTTGTTCTTCATAAAGACAAGTTGAATAAGAAAAAAGAAAGTATTTGATCTCTTATAGGGTATAAATTTTGAATATAAAGCTGTCAAAATAAATATATTGGGCCGTGAGGGACTCCTCTCACTCGGGATGGTATATTCACTACTTCTAAGAGAAGAAGAACGTAGAAACCTAGAGAAGGACAATGTTATTCCCACCGACCAACATGCCCTTCATGGAAAAACATAATTTCAGTCTCATCATGGTCGTGGTGGACAAAACATACGAGGTAGAGGTTATGGCAGGTCTTACCCAGATGATAAAGATAAGTTTATATGCTCGCATTGTGACAAACCAAGATATACAAGAGAATAGTGTTGGGAGTTAATCGGTAAACCAGATCACTTAGATCTCATATCACTACAGCACATGTCTCGAAAAATGCAACAACCTCTTCAAATGGTCTTCACGAAATAATGAAGCCGATTGAAAGTCTTGAAAGAGACTACATGAAAGTCATCAAGCCTCTTTCTCTCAAGCTATCATGGCACAAGCTACACACTTAGTAAAGAGTAACATTTTCTCTCTTTTTCGGTCTAAAGCCTATATTATTGACTATGGTGCTACCGGTCATATGGTAGGCAAGACATCCTATATTTTTATTATAGATTGCTCCCAAGACAAGAACTTATCAAGTTAGCAGATGGATCTCAATCATACATGATCGACCAAGGCAGTGTACAAACAAGCAGATGGATCTCAATCATATCGATTAATTTACCATGTTCTAAGTTTTCCCATAAATCTTCTTTCAATTAGCTTTATTACTCGATCTCTCAATTGTTGTGTAACCTTTCATCCTATTGGTTGTGTTTTCAGGATTTGAAGATGGAGAAAGTCTTTGGTCATGGTAGTCTACGAAAATGATTGTATATCCCATAAGATGATTTTTAGCATGCTACTTTATATGATAACTCTACCACGATTGCTCTCAATGAACACATTCGTTTATGGCACTCGTTTAGGTCATCTTCCCTTATCCAAGATCCATTATGTTCTTCCTTAAGATAGAGTCCAATAAAGTCCATCTAGATTATGAAGTTTGTCACTTTGGTCATAGTTATTTTGTCTTTTATTAATGATTGTATGTGTCTTTTTATTATTTATTTAATAAAATCAAAAATTGACGTTTCAACTCTTTTTCTCTTTATCTTCACTCAGTTTAACGCTTTGGTGAAAATTCTTCTCTCAAATAATAGGAGGAAATATGTAAATGACACTTAAAAGAATATCTATACACACATGGCATCCTTCACCAAACTTCTTACTCACGTACACCTTAGCAAAATGGGATTGCTGAAAGAAAAAATAACATATCTTAGAAGTTGTCATATGCTACTCATTGAACACAATGTACCAAAAACCTATTGTGGAGAAGTTGTTCTTATTAATCTATCTAATAAATCAGATGCCAAGTTCTATACTCAAAGGGTGAAAGTTCCCTAAAATGTCTTAGTAAGGAATCTAAAAACTTTAATCTAACTCCTCGCATATTCGGTTGCACTTGCTTTGTACATGTCCATCTTCCAGGTCTAGATAAGCTTGATCCTAGAGCCATTAAATGTATTCTTTGAATATTCAAATTCCCAAAAAGGTTATAACTGCTATAACCCTATTCATCAAAAAATCTACGTCTCCATGGATGTTAGCTTCTCAGAATCCACTCCCTACTATGCTTCTCAGGGGGAGTCGATAAACTCTGAAGGTGTATTCCCACATATTCTCCCTCTAATCCCTAGTGAGACAAAAGACAAGCAAGATGAATTGGAAGAAAGGGCAGCTGCACCAAAAGATGTTGTGGTGTATAAGAAAGGATCAAGAAAGATATCAAACCACAAAAATACCAGACAAAGGTCTTTCTTTGAATTCAGATCCCCAACCAATCAAAGAATCTAATTTGGAACTCCCTATTGTCATTTCAAAGGTAAACGTTATTGCACTCAGTATCTTATTTCTAATCATGTTTCTTATTACCAAACCTTTGAAAATTACCAAATTTTATCAAAAATGCTGAAAAATACAATGTCCCAACAAGTTTTGAAGAAGCCAACAGGTGTTCCTCTTGGAGAGATGCGATAGAAACCAAATTGAAAGCTCTTACAAAGAATAAAACCTAGACCATTATCGATCTTCCTCCCGACAGAAATCATATGGGATTGACTACAATGAAAGTTTTGTTCCCATAATTAAATCGACTTTCATCATAGTGATTCTTAGTATGGTAGTCAGACGTAAAAGACGCATTTCTAAAAGGAGACCTAAGTGAAGAAATGTACATGGAGCTACCATCAAGAATAAATTATAAAGCTCATGAAGGAAAAGTTTGCAACCTAAATAAAACTATCTATGGGCTAAAACAATCTCCCAAGACATGGTTTGAAAAGTTCAGTGAAGGAGTGCACACCTTGGAAAACCAAAGGAGTATTAATGATCACACACTATTCTTTAATAAAGGTACAAAATTATTCATTCTACTTGTGTATGTTGACGATATTATTGTGACAGGTGATGATACTGAAGAAAAAAATATTCATTGATTATTCGAATTAAAGGACTTGGGTAGACTGCACGATTTTTTGGAAATTGAAGTGTTATACTCCAATAAACGTATTTTCTTAATGCAAAGAAAATATACTATAGATCTTCTAAAGGAAACGAATATGATTTATTGTAAGAAGAGTGATAATCCTATAGAGATTAATCACAAATTATGCCTTGGGGATGTGAGGAATTCCAACATATCTCTAAATATAGAAATTAGTAGGGAAGCTAATCTACTTAACTATCACACGTCCATATATAACTTATGTCCTTGGGATAGTGAGTAGATTTATGTATTCACCAACAGAAAACCATATGGATGTTGTCTACCAAATCCTAATATATCTAAAATCCACACATAGATAGAGTCTTTTATATTCAAAATTTTATCAATTCAATATAAAAGTTTATTTTGATGCACATTGGGTTGATTCCCTACATGATCGTAGGTCAACTACTAGATATATTACTCTACTTGGTGATAACATTATATCATGAAAAAGTAAAAACCAGGCGGTGGTTGTTAGATCTACTGGAGAAGCATAATACAAAGCAATAACCCAAGCTATATATGAAGAAAAATTGATAGCACCCTTGGTCAGTGAGTTGGGATTTGAGTCTCTATATCCTATACCCTTATAGGGTGATAGTAGTGTAACTATAAAAATGGCTTTTAATCAAGTCTATCACGAAAGAACGAAGCATATAGAAATTAACTGCCACTTTATAAGGAGAAAAATAGCAAGTCAGGAATTTAGATTAGTGTATGTTAAGTCAAAAAATCAAAGAGCTGACTTCAGGATACATTAATCAAGTTGAGCGTTATCAGCATATTCCATCCAACTTAAGGGGGAGTGTTAGAGCATAAAATATAAGATTGGGTCACAACACTTTTATAGAGTGGACCCGTACAGAATTTATGCTACATTGTCGCCCAAATATAGTGAATAATTTTCAAAGAGGGTCTCCACGTTTTGAATATGGACAGATGCGGGGGGTAAGGAAGCTAGTCCTAGATAATAAGATTCGTATTGATTCTTGGAATATCAGAACATTATCCGATAAGCTAATGGAGATGGTAGATACTATGATTTGGAGAAAGATTCATATTCTGTGTTTACAAGAGACAAAATGAGTTGGAGAAAAAGCAAAGGAGATAGAGGTTTTAAATTATGGTACTCAGGTAAAGAAAAGGCTCGCAATGGAGTTGGTATTATCATAAATAAAGATTTAAAGGATAGCGTAGTAGACATACAACAATATGGTGATCGAATCATGATGTTGAAATTAGTGTTAGGAGCAGAGGTTTTAAATATAGTTTGTGCTTACGCACCCTAAGTAGGACTAGAAGATAGTATAAAGACAGTTTTTTGGGACGAGTAAGATAAGGTGATTCAAAAGATTCCACAAAGGGAGATGATTTGTTTAGGAGGGAGGAGACTTAAATGGACATGTCGGTAAAGAAGCATTAGGATATCAAGGGATTCATGGAAACTTTGGTTTTAGGGATATAAATGAGAAAGGTAGGGAGATTTTAAATTTTGATATGGCATTTGATCTCTTTATATTCAATACAATCTTCAACAAGGGAGACATTCATAATTGTATGAATTATCAAGGTATCAAGTTAATGAGCCATACTATGAAATTGTAGGAAAGAATTATCGAATGTAGGTTAAGACAAGTATCAAGTACAACAAAGAATCAATCTGGATTCATGCCAGACAGATTTATTGTTGAAGCGATTCACCTTTTGAGACATCTTATGGAACATTTTAAAGCAAAAAAGAAAGGCCTTCACATGATATTTATTGATCTAGAAAAAGCTTATGATAGGGTATCGAGGGAGGTTCTTTGGAGAACTTTGAAAAAAAGAGTTATCCCATTGATATACATTAACCTTATAAGAGATATGTATGATGATGCAAAAACATGTGTGAGGACTCATGAAGGAATGACAGACTTCTTTGAAGTTAATATTGGGTTACATCAAGGATCAACTTTAAGTCCATACTTATTTGTAATGGTGATTAATGAGTTAACAAAATATATTCAAGATTAAGTACCTTAGTGTATGTTATTTGCATATGACATTGTATTAGTGGAGGAGTCTAAGGAAAAAGTTAATAGAAAATTGGAACTATGGAGAGAAACATTAGAAAGCAAAGGCCTCCGACTTAGTAGAACAAAGACAGAATATATTGAATGTATGTTTGATCATTTGGTTACCTCAGAGGACATAGAAATTAAAATTGGCACACATTGCATCCCCCAAAAGGAAAGTTTTAAATACCTAGTGTCAATTTTTCAGAGTGATAGAAGAATTGATGGAGATGTTACGCATAGAATTAATGTTGGTTGGTTAAAATAGAGAGGAGCATCAGGTATTCTTTGTGATAAGAAGATACCATTAAAGTTAAAAGGTAAATATTATAGAGCAACAATTAGGCATGCCATGTTTTATGGTTCTGAGTGTTGGGTAGATTATTAACATGTACAAAAGATGTCGGTAACAGAAATGAAGATATTGAAATGGATGAGTTGAAATGGATGAGTTAATCATCATGTACAAAAGATGTCTGTGACAAAAATGAAGATATTGAAATGGATGAGTGGTCATACAAGAAAAGAACGTATACATAATGAGGTTATTAGAAACAAATTAGGAGTGGCACCAATAGAGGATAAAATGAGAGAATATCGTTTAAGATGGTTTGGACATATAGAAAGAAGATCAAAAGAAGAACCAGTAAGAAGGTATGAAAAACTAAATTTGGAAAGTATTAAAAGAGTTGGAGGACGACCATAAAAGTGTTGGAAAGAAACAATAAAGAATGATCTAGCTTATTGTGAGTTAACTGCTAAAATGCACACGATAGGGATCTGTGGAAACAAAGAATCTATGTAGCTGACCCCGTCTAGTATGGGAAAAGGCTTAGTTGTTGTTGTTGTTTTGTTGTTTTTTACAGGGTGTATTTATGTTTTATTAGTAAGGGTTGTTTAGTCATTTAAGTTAGAATAAGGCTATAAATACCAGTTAGGGCTCTATTTACAAATCGAGGTAGCAACCACAAGAGAACAATATTATAAAAACCGTATTGGTGCCCATATCGCACTGGGCACCATTTGATATGGTATGATATGCTATTAAAAAAATTTATGTATTAAAAAATCAAAAAATTACAAAAATTAAAATTAATGAAAAAACATGCATACTATAACAAAAACATCTCCTAATGAAGTTATTAACAAGACTACAAGCATCCATATTCCATATTCCATATTTCATACCATTAACTATTAATTAACGTGAACATAATATTGAATAGTGAATACATTTGGGGTTTAACATAATAAACAACAAAGTTACAAATACAACTTACAATCATCAAAGATGAGAACATTATAAATCTACAAATAAAAGTTAAAACAAATTACAATAATCCACAACATGGATCATAATCAACAAAAGCATTATAATCAACATAGTCAGTATCACCACCATCACCATCATCATTATCATCATCTCCTCCCTCTTCCTCCTCCATAATTGGATCAGCCCATCCAACACCTTCATTTTCATCATTATCTCTAACTCCAAGTTTTGCTTCACTTTGGAGTGTCCTCCAGTTTTCATCCTTTAAAATGATAGGGGGATCCTCCTCTTCGACCCAATCGTCAAGGATATCAACATTTTCGTAACTCAACGGGTCATATGGCACCTTTCTTGCCCTTCTTGCATCCTTTTGCATTTGCCTATAAAGAAAGAATATTCAAATTATAAAGAATATTAAATATAATATAATCACATCAATCATTCATTATTAATAAGATTAAGAAAGAACTAGACAACAACAAACAATATATATTTTAAAATTATTACCTTTGCCTTAACTTCACATTGTAGGCAACGTAAACAAATCACGCAGTCGAGAATGCAAGTCTGTTTTGTTTTTTCGTGTGAATACGTTCAAAAAAGCTCTAATTCCTCTCAAACCCACTCGAACAACATGTTTAGCTTAATATACGTTGAGCAAACATTGTCAAGTTTGGTACATCTACACTAAAATGAGCCCACCATTCATCTAAAATAAAATATGATAATGATTAATAAAAAATACTCAAAGAAAATCAATTAATAACTTAAATAAATATCAATAAAAACATAATACTTGATCGCATCTGGGAGCAGAGTTGGATTGTAATTGGCCTTATAAAATTTTCAACACTCTGTATATATTTGCTTAACTCTAAATGGATGTTACAACGAGTAGATGAATCTTCAACAAGGTCAATTGCATTTAATATACCCTTTTTCACTTCTTCATCCTCTACAAAGTTAGGAGAAAATCGAATAGAATGGTTAAGAAAATATACAGTAGCATACAAATCATGATGCATTCGGTGGTTCCAATGTGCATCAATTATCTTTCAAACTTTCTTTAGAAGCAACCGCTTACGGTCAAGGTTTGCTTGTATTTCCAATTTGGCCTTATCCATAACATCATATATATAAGGCATAACAAGTTTATCTTTATTCTCCACCATCCTCATTACCTTAACTAAAGGTACGGTCATCCTCAAAAATTTACTACAACTTTCCCAAAAATCAGCATTAAAAATATCTATCACAACAATCCCCTCTCTTTCTAGACCAACTAATAGAGCCTCATTTGTTATATACAAACAATTTTTTCAATGCATCTTTTTGTATAACAAGACTTTGCTTAGTAATGATATTCGTAGCAAATATTGTCAATGAAGGCCTAATCAATTCCGTTCCACTTGTATGAATATGCATCAAATGCAATACAGAAGAATAATTATAAATAAATTTTGTAACATTTCTGCATGCATCTATAGTCCCTCTTATTTCATCCATTGTACTCAAATCTTCAAGCATAAAGTCTATGCAATGTGCAACACATGGAGTGCATACTAAGGATGGATGGTTTGCCTCATGCATCTTATCAGATGCTCTAAAATTTGCAGCATTATCAATAATGAATTGAACAACATTTGAAACGCTTACTTCCTCAAGAACATCCTCGAAAATAGGGAGTAAATTATCTGTAGTTTTATCAATATGGGATAAGTCATATGATTTTAAAATAATGTGCCTTTAGGACAATAGAGTAGGAAGTTTACTAAAGACCTATGATGACCATCTGACTATATGTCTAACCATCAACCATAATAGAACATCTTGTATCCTTCCACGACTCCCTAAATTCATAACTCTGTGTATTAATAATATCAATTTATTTCTATAATAATATACCCCTCAAAGCATGATATGTAGGGACTCTATAACCCGATCCCACACTGGCAATAACATCTTCCATACTTTGAAAAGAAAATGAGTTTGCAACATTGAAAGGGAGGCAATTTTCATAAAAAAAAAATTAGCACACTTCAAATCTACTTTTTAAATTACCTCCTTTAAAGTCATAGATGATCTAATATCTGGTTGAGCTCCAGGAATCGTACGTGAAAAAAAAATGAAGGCATCCCACTACCTACTATAGCTCCTCCTCTAGTACCCCTCATAGGCATCAAGCGACTATGAGCTCTTGTAGTGGAACAACGAACTCCATTGCTATTACCACCAGAACCTACACTTTTTCTCTTTCCTCACCTTCTCCTCCCCTCTTCGGCCTCCAATACTTGCTCAATCTTGTATTCTCTACTTCAAAAACCTGAGGACATGCATTAGCATCCATCTTGGTTCCCGCAAGATGATGTTTCATATGAGAAATATCATTATGTTTTACTGCATTGCAAAACATACTCTTGTTCACAAGCCTATTACCTTCATACACTGGAGCACAATATTTTCATGCCGGATCGACTCGATCGAAAGCTATTAAGACAAGAGTGGACAATTAATAAGAAGGAAAGGCTTTTTAAAGGTTAAGAATCACGAAATCTGTAAGAGCCCCAAATTTTTTAAGTCAAAAATCGAGTGAAATGCCAAAGGAAAGAGGTATGACACGGATTTGACAAACACCCTAAAGATTGAGAGTTGGATTGGGTGAAACACTTGAGAATCTTTTGAATAAACCATGAAATCAACAAGAACAAGGTAAGAAGAGGATTTAAAAGCAAGGAAATGGAGTGAAAAAGGGTTTAGGAAGAATCAAAAATGAAATTCATAAGTTTCAGATTTTCGGATTTTATAACAGAAAAATCAGTATCGACTCATACGATACAGTGCGATACACCCCTTATCATATGATGGGGGTTTACCGTACGATACGATGGGATACATCCTCATATCAAACAATATAGTACGATACGGCATGATAAATCACATTATGCGATACGTGCCCCTATATCGTACCGTATCTTCATACGATATACAATAAAACCGTATTTAGAACATTGTAAGAGAATAGAAGACTATACCTATTTAAGTGTATGCATATGTTTGTATTTTGCTCCATTCTGTAAGTTTTTCTCATATTATTCAATAAAGATTCTCGAGTTTTATCATAGTTAGCCCCCAACGGCTAGATAAAGTAGCCATTGGGGAGCCCCAATAGCTATACTCTCTCTAGGTTCCCTTCGTGTTGTTGTAAACTCCTATTCTTGCTCTATAAATAGAGTCACAACCTTCACTAATAATGATCCTAATTTTGGGAACAACACCTTGGTTATTTGTTTGATTGGTTATTAGATTGACTTGACTTGTTGTGTTTGAACACCAAGTGTTTGGTGTATTGATTGGTTGGTGATTCTTGGATTGTGATATTATCATTTGGTGTAGACTCTTCAAGTCAATTGAAGAGTTATTTCTTACAACTAGATACTATAGAAAGGTTGCATCACACAATACGGATATAATTACTCGATGTCACTACTACAACCCACTCGTAGGAGGCCATAAAATGTCGGAAAAGACCTACAAAAGGTTAAGGAGATCCCGCTTTAATATGCACGCTACTTCCAATTCATAGTGGAAAATGGTAAAACTTGTCCCTGTTTCTAGTCAAGCCCGGGGCTGAAGGTTTCCATACCCATGACGTGAAAATTTTCTATTGGGAAAAATATGCCTGCATCTGCTGCCCATTGACAATTCATATCTGGCTTCCAATCATGTATCACATGTTCATTCTCTAAGGGCGTAGTGTCTTACTTTATTGTACTAGCCTTTTCTGGTTCCCTACGAACTTTTTTATCCTTCTCGATTGATTATTTTAATCCTCTGATTTAGTACTAGAGCAATTTATTATCCACCCTTCTCGCATTTCCCTTTTATTTCTTTTGCTCCACCGTTAGCTTGAGAAAAATGATGGTGTCGGGATCACGTTAGGTAATGTCAAAGCTAAATTTTTACACCAACAGGCTTTTGTCGCCTTGGTTTTGTTCCTTCAACTCTATCTCTATTTATCACATTTCACATTATTTGAGACCTGATCAACATCTACTCATTGTCACCACAAGGTACTGGTGATGATCTTTCCTCTCTCTCATATCTGGTATTGCTCAACCTTTTTAACAAGTCTTTCTTTTCATTGCCTCAAATATTCAATATCCATGTCTTATAATTTCTATATGCTCATCCAGATAGTTGCTCGAACCTGAATGCATCACAAAGAGCATCATCCTAAAGTAACTAATGCAACATTGAAGCAGGTACAGTGATCTGAACATCAGACTTACTGGCCAAGACAAAAATATTTAGGTATGTTCAAGGTCAAACCATATATTGCAACAAACGATCTTTTTCTATGTCCATGTCATGCTTAGAATCTTCTGCTTTTGAAGCAAAAACATGATTTGACAGTTCTGCCATCAGATACTTTCCAACCCTTGCAAAAGAATTTCCAAAAAACAAGTCAAAGGTATGTCATACTAAAGAATCTGCACTAAATAAAGAGAATTGAATTTAGTAGAAAGCTCATGAATGCAGATAAATGAACATGCTATGTCTGTTTCAGGAGTATCCATTAAAAGAAAGAGGTGAGGCCGTGAGGGGGCTTCAAAGATTGACTATTTTCCTATTCCAGAGGTTCTAGGCTCAAGTCTTGAGCAATATTTCATTTTGGAAATATGCAGGCCAAGGTGGACAAAATTAGAACGAGAAAAACTGAGGGAAATATACAAGCATAAAAAGTTCACGAATAACAATCTGAGTTGCCCCATTTAAGAGAAGTTACAAGCCCCAAGGTGAATACTGACAACCAACTGAAGTCCCAAAGAAGGGAGGGGACAGCAAAGGTCAGCAAATTCTATAAGGATGGAGTGACGAGTAGTGCAGTTAAGAACACATTTATAAGATGGTTCAGCGGTTGTTTGCCAAAGAGTCTAAGGATCGAAAATTTTAATATGGTGAATCTATATTAAAAGTTCTGACGTTCTGTGATTTATGTTGCTAAACAAAACAAGCAAGCCACATCAAAACAAATAGATAAAAGATTGAGGAAAAAACATAGCAAAATTTTGTGATTGGATACTACTCCGGAGAACAATAAGATGACCCCTCATTTGTGTCAGTCTCAAAAATGCAAAATATCTATCAAATGTTCAGCAAGCCAAAGATTTACCTCAGAAGAACTATAAATTTCTCTCATTGGCAATTTAGCACCAGCTCAAGATAAGACCCCTATTGATAGCTTCCATGGAGACAAGGAAATCCTGAAACTTTTTGCCATCTTTATTGCCGCCATAGGTGTTACATGACAAGGACAGAACGAATCTACCTATATCAATTAGAGATGACACCAGCATAAATAACAAAAGATCAAGTGTGTCAAGAAGGCATATTCAATGAGTCTATAAGATACATTTAAGTAATGAAGCTGCAAGAGGGCAAATGGAGATTTGGTTCAAGTTGCTGGAATAGAACGTATAGCAGATTTTCTCATACCATACGACCCAGTGAAGGGAATGGCCAACGAATCAAGGGAACCATAGCAGATTTTCTCATTCATATACCATATAAACAAGTGAAGGAAATGGCAATGAATCAAGGGAAGCCAGTTCCACGTTCTCATAAACCTAAGAGACTTAAATATGGTGGAAGACAAACAAGGATGCACGCTTTGGGAAGCAAGAGTCCATGATAAAGTAACATCCAGACCAATAATTTTAAAAACAAAGCTTTCACAGAGAAATCACTCTCGATGTATAGCAGTTGTGTGCATAGCAGTGTTGTTCGATGTGTATCGCATCGTGTATTGTTTTGGTCCATATCATATTGTATTGCTTCGTATCATAATTTAATACTAAAAAATAGGTAAAAAAAACATAAAAAATAGGAAAAATATGATAATTACAAAGAATTCATATAATACAAAAATGTAGTACATATTCATCATTCACCATTCAATAATTGAAAAAAGAATTACATATTTTGAAGCCTAATCTTTAGAAAAAATATAATTTTTATAATAAAAAATATTTACGCATTATAAAAAGGATCATCAACTAAATAATCTTCATCTTCTCCTTGCTGAGGATCATCACCACCTTTTTCTTCAAAATCAAAATCTTCAACCCTTAATGATGTTGTTGCGCTCCTTCCAAATTAATCCATGCAATGTATTCTTTGGTTAGGAGTGCATTTGTTTCATTATCTTTCATAATTAACTCTTCTAATATATCAAAATTATCCAAACTTATTAGATTAAATTGGTTTTCTTCCATATTTAACTTTTTTAATTGCCTGTAAGAAAGAAAGATATGTAATTAGTAAATAAAATTAATAATTAAAGTCAAATAAAATATTAAATTGAATATTTAAGTAGTAACTAATATAATATTACCACTGTCGGAGCCGTATGTTACAACGAATTAAAACTAAGTCATTGTGCCGCTTATGTTCCAACCTATTACGCTTTTTTGTGTGGATGTGTTCAAAGACACTCAAATTCCTTTCACAACCCGTTGTATTGCATGTTTGGCTCATAACTTTTACTATAAAATCTCTAAGATTTGGACAATCACTTCCAAACCTATTCCACCAAATATTTGACAGAAAAAGACAAACATCAGAGACTTAATCCACAATAAATATAAGTTTTAAGAAACTTAAATATGAAGATAAACAGTTTACCTTATCACATATTAGTGCGGTTGCGAATTGCTACAAGCAAGCCCATCTAGTAAAGAGCATTACGTAGATCCCCATCTCTTTATGTATACCATATGTTCTACTCTCATCATGGACTAATATGTCTATACAATCAATGATACTTAGGTTTACTTCATTGTCTCTTTTAAAACTTGTTGAGTACCTGGATGTTGGGTTTAAGTAATAAGTTGTTGCATGAATTTATCAATAATGTTCCACACGGGCACATAATCCTTCTTTTTTCTATTGAAATTACTTCTAAATGTTTTTTTATCATGTCCATGACATCATAAAGATAGCCCATAGATGGTTTCACCCCTATCAGTCAATCTCAAAACTTTCATTGAAAGACATATAATCTTCAATAGTCTTACACATGCATTCCAAAATGTATTCTTAAAGATTATCTCTGAAATCTTATTTAACTTTCTATTTTTTCTATTTTGAGGCAACTCTGCAATGTTACTCATCTGAGGATAATATTCTCTTAAGGCTTGCTTTTGTTTCACAATGCTCTGTATAAATAAGATATTAGTTGCAAACCAAGTTGCAGTTTTACGAAAGAGCTTTACACCACTGTATATCTCCTCATCATATATAATACAAAAGCATGATTATAGATAAATTTGGTGATATCTTAGCAATACTTAGTTGATGCCTTTATCTCATTTATCTCACCAATATCCTAAGGATGAGATCTAAACAATGGGTTGCATATAGTGTCCAATAAAAAGTCCTATAAGTATCTGTAATAAATTTGCTTTATATTTAGTTGCTTTATATCTAAACAATGGGTTGAATATAGTTTGTGCTTACGTACCCCAAATAGGATTAGAAGATAGTATAAAGACACCTTTTTGGGAAGAATTAGATAAGGTGATTCAAAAGATTCCACAAAAGAGAGATGATTTGTTTAGGAGGATACTTAAATGGACATGTCGATAAAGAGGCATTAGGATATCAAGGTATTCATCGAAACTTTAGTTTTAGGGATATAAATGAGGAAGGTAGGGAGATTTTAAATTTTGCTATGGCATTTGATCTCTTTATAGTCAATACAATCTTCAAAAAATGAGATAAACATTTAATTACTTATAAGAGTGACTTATCAAAAACACAAATTGATTACTTTATTTGTAAAAGATAAAATAGAGCGTATTGTAAAGATTGCAAGGTAATTCCAGGAGAAAGTTTAACTACCCAACATCGACTTTTAGTTATGGATTTACAAATAAAAAAATTGACAAAGAAGAAAAGAGTGCATCGAGCTATTAGGACTAAATGGTGGAACTTTAAAAGCGAGAAAGAAGATATATTTAAACAAAAAGTCATTCAAGGAGATGTTTGAAATTATGTTGGTATACCCTATGATATGTGAAATAATATGGCTATACGTGTATCTAAGGGAGGTGTACCAGCACAAAAAGAAGCTTGGTGGTGGAGTGAAGTAGTGGAAAATAAAATCAAGGCAAAGAGGGCATGTTACAAATTACATTATGCTAAGAAAACTAGTGAAACTTTAGAAACTTATAAGAAAGCAAAGAAGGAAGCGAAAAAAGCCATGAATGAAGCAAAAGCTAAAATTTGGGAGGATTTATATAAAAAAACTCAACTCAAAAGAGGGTGAAAGAGATATTTTTAGGATAGCTAGGGCTAGAGATAAGAAAACTAAAGATCCTAATTTTGTTAGATGCATCAAAGACGAGGATGAAAAAATTTTAGTGGCAAATGATGATATAAGAAATAGATAGAAAATTTATTTTTATAAGCTTTTTAATGAAAATAAAGATGTTAATATTAGCTTAGGAGAGTTAGCCAAATCAAAATATATATAAACCACAATTTCTACCGACTATTCAAAAGAATGAAGTCAAAGAGACTCTTAAACATATGACGGGTGATAAATCGGTAGCACTAGACAATATTCTTATAGAAGTTTGGAAAATACTAGGAGAAACATAAATCACTTTGCTCACGAGACTATTTAATGAAATATGGAGAAACCAAAAGATGTCCGAGGAATGGAGATTGAGTACACTTATACCCATATATAAGAACAAGAGAGACATTCAGAATTGTGCGAATTATCGAGGTATCAAGTTAATGAGCCATACTATGAAATTGTGAGAAAGAATTATCGAACGTAGGTTAAGAGAAGTATCAAGTACAACAGAGAACCAATTTGGATTCATGCCAAGCAGATCTACTATTCAAATGATTCACCTTTTGAGACGTCTTATGAAACATTTTAAAGCAAAAAAGAAAGGCCTTCACATGATATTTATTGATCTAGAAAAAGCTTATGACAGAGTACCGAGGGAGGTTCTTTCGAAAAAAGAGCTATTCCATTGACATACATTAACCTTATAAGAGACATGTATGATGGTGCAAAAACATGTGTGAGGACTCATGAAGAAATGACAGACTTCTTTGAAGTTAATATTGGGTTACATCAAGGATCAACTTTAAGTCCATACTTATTTATAATGGTGATGGATGGGTTAACAAAACATATTCAAGATGTACCTCGGTGTATGTTATTTGCATATGACATTGTATTAGTGGAGGAGTCTAAGGAAAAAGTTAATAGAAAATTGGAACTATGGAGAAAAACATTAGAAAGCAAAGGCCTCCAACTTAGTAGAACAAAGACAGAATATATGGAATGTAAGTTTGATCATTTGGTTACCTCAGAGGACATAGAAATTAAAATTTGCACACATTGCATCCCCAAAAGGAAAGTTTTAAATACCTAGTGTCAATTTTTCATAGTGATAGAAGAATTGATGGAAATGTTACGCATAGAATTAATGTTGGTTGGTTAAAATGGAGAGGAGCATCAGTATTCTTTGTGATAAGAAGATACCATTAAAGTTAAAAGGTAAATATTATAGAGCAACAATTAGGCATGCCATGTTTTATGGTTCCAAGTGTTGGGTAGTTAATCATCAACATGTACAAAAGATGTCTGTAACAGAAATGAGGATATTAAAATGGATGAGTTGAAATGGATGAGTTAATCATCAACATGTATAAAAGATGTATGTGACAGAAATAAAGATATTGAAATGGATGAGTGGTCATACAAGAAAAGATCGTATATATAATGAGGTTATTAGAAAAAAATTTAGGAGTGGCACCAATAAAGGATAAAATGAGAGAATATCATTTAAGATGGTTTGAACATACAGAAAGAAGATCAAAAGAAGAACCTGTAAGAAGGTATGAAAAATTAAATTTGGAAAGTATAAAAGAGGTAGAGGACGATCACAAACATGTTGGAAAGAAACAATAAAGAATTATCTAGCTTATTGTGAGTTAACTGCTAACATGGCACACGATAGGGACCTCTGGAAACAAAGAATCCATGTAGTCGACCCCGTCTAATATGGGAAAAGGCTTAGTTGTTGTTGTTGTTGTATCTATAATGAATTAGACTTCATTCTCTAGCTCAACCTCGGATATCACCTTATCAAACTCTTACCTTAGGACCTTTGTAATATGCCTCTCCTCTAACATATCTAGAGATCACAAAAACATAAGTCTTTTAGGACAATAGATAAAAAAGTTTAACAAAGTCCTTCCTTGTTTTGCTCATCTATCTATCATGACAGTGCATCATGTCTCCTTACATGACTCTTTTAAAATTGAACAATATTCTTACAGTTCAAGAACAATCTTATCTAATAGTCTCCCTCTCAACTTTAAAAAGGCATCTTATACCCTAGACAAATATTAGCAATTACATCTGTCATTGCTTGAAAATGAAAACTATTTATTACATTAAATAGAATGCATGCATCATAAAACCGTTTGCTCACTACAAGGTTTGTATGCTCATGCAATTGCTCTGAAGCCATAGCAGCATAAATTCAAGGTTGAGCACCATGTGTAGTGTTAAGAGGGGAAAAAGATTGTATGCTAGAGGAAGCTCTTCTTCTACTCCTTCTTCTTCTACCACTTTCACTTTAAACATCTTTAACAACCCTCTTTCCCTAGTTGGTGGTCAAGAACTGCTACTACCAACCAATGTTCAACCATCAAAAGCAATATTATCACCCAATCCAACAACATCATCATCATCTTTCTCAAACATTTCTAAGTCATCCTTTTATTGTCTCTTCTTAAATATGCTCTCAATCACCTATAGGCATTGTCATTTAATGGCTCTTTTGACAATTTCCTAACTTTGCCCATGCAAGGAACAACTTCTTTCCTAATCACCGATAGGTGATGTTTAAATCATGAAATTTCACAACTAACCACCTTCTCACAAAACAAACATTGTATCTTCAATATGTTTTCATCAATAGGTGTACCCCACTACCATGCCGGATCATCGGACCGAGTGTAGGAGTCCTTAACACTCCTTCCTATCATCTCAATTGAACACTTAAATCCAATAAAAAATATAAAAATAAAAATAATTTATAAATCCCCAATCTTCATATAACACTCAAATAGTGTCTCCCACTTCACGAATATAATAAAAATCATATCCACGCACTTCATAACATCATATTTTATCATTCAAAAAAAGAAAAATGCAAATAACACTAAAAACAATAAATCAAAAAACTCAAAAAATATACCAATAACGCAGGTTGAGAGCCTTACACGGATGTCGTATAGCACATTTTTTAGAGCCTTAAACACCAAGAAGGGGAGAGCCACCGTAGATACACTTGGGAGCCTTGAACATAAAACATAAACCCACAAAAATGAAGGTTTTTGTTCTGCCAGGAACCCTTTATAAGGATCCCTGCTTGTATCTCCCGTATCGTGTAATATGCATGTATCACACGATACGGCACAATATTTGCTCGTTCATACTTCTCCCTTAGTCCTAACATCCATAACCAAAACCACCTTCTCCTCTCTTCAAGTCACAAAGATCTACTCAAAAGCAATGGCATAATCATGCTTCCTTGCCAACCATTTTTGTTGCCTCAACCGTAAACCTGAACCCACAAGAATGAAAATTTACTCTTTGTTCTGGTGTCCACAGGTTTCCCATGAACAAAAAATAGCGGGTCTTCCAAGAACAAGTGCAACATCTTGATAAACATGAAAGGAAATAGCTCTCAACCAGAATAACAATAGCAGCAGATAATATCATTCAATTAAGTCATTCACACACAAATGGGACTTTTAAAGGAACCCTAAAGAATGCAACCCCCACTCAGGCAAACTGAACCCTAATGCAAGATATGCAAAACAAAACTTTCAACCCTAATAAAAAATAGACGATCACAACGCAAACAGAAAGTGCGACTAACCAGCGAAGGCCTGTTAGAAAATTACTCATAATTCCAAATCAGAAAGTGTGACTCACCAATATTTAGGCAGGTATGAGTTAAAAAGAATACCAAAAGTAACCCTAAAATAAAAGACTAACGCTGCGATCAGAAACTAAGTAGGCATTGGAAAAGATCATCCGAGGTACACCGGCAGAAAATAAAACCAAAGCAAAAGACGTCAGGAACTATTCAGAATCCCATATGAGCAATACTTATTCATTCATTAATGCAATCGAACATCTTAAAGAAAACCCAGAGAAGGAAAACCTAAAATAGGCAATCAATACCTACATCAGAAAAAAAATGGGCAGGAATCTTCCTAACACTGGAAAACTATCTTTCAACCAACGGAAGAGCAAAAGGAACCAAAACCTGATCACAGATTGCCAAGCTCAACCACTTCGAAAGAACCAAGAACAAAAAAAAGCTCATGTGAATAGGGATCCATCCGAGATGCTTATCAGAAAGAATAAATGATAATCAGAACAACACTATGTTACAATGAAATGGCCATTCTCGGCTCAGGTAACGACTGGACTGGCCATCCAACCGTTACCTGAGGAGAGGCCGGATATGTAACGGACAGCCGTTACCGGAAAATCCGGTAACGGCCATCCGTTACCACTCCCAAACAAGGGAAGCCACGAGAGGAGAAAGCCAGACGACGGGGGAGCGGGTGCCTATAAAAAGGCAGCCACTTACAAGGTGAAACACAGTTTTTAACAGATTAAGAGATACACAGATTCACCGATTCACAGTCGTCTGAGAAAACCCTCGTGTGGAAACCTCGCGACATCAACATCCGCTACGCTCACTGAAACTCCGGTGACCCAGAAGACAGAAAGGTAAGAGCCGAAAATCTCCTACAGTGGTATCAAGGCCTGGTTCCCTATAAAAAAAAAAACAAAAAAAAACGAGAGAAGAGGCAAGCCGGCGGAAAGCCCCAAAGGCAAAGCTAGAGGCTGGCCGACGGAAAGCCCCAAAAGAAAAGCCAAAGGCAGGCCGGCGGAAAGCCCCAAAGGAAAAGCCAAAGGCAGGCCGGCGGAAAGCCCCAAAGTAAAAGCCAGAGGCAGGCTGGTGGAAAGCCCCAAAGGAAAAGCCAGAAGCAGGCCAGCGAAAAGCCCCAAAGGCAAAGCTAGAGGCAGGCCGACGGAAAGCCCCAAAGGCAAAGCCAGAGGCAGGCCGGCTGAAAGCCACAAAAGCAAAACCAGAGGAAAGCCCCAAAAGGCAAAACAACGACAAGCCGGAAAAAGCCCGAAGGCGAGACAGAAACAACAAGCGACGAACAACAGCCGGCTGGAGTGCCTGGAAGAAGAAGAACCCGACAGCCGACAGCCGATGCCGACGGTCAGCCATCGGTCGAACCCCTCTCTCTCCCTCTCTCTCGCTCTCTCAAAAAATCCAGATTTGTAAAGTTTTTTTTATTTTTTCGCTTTTATAGCGATATAAATTAATTTTTAAAAAAACCCGCGGTTTTCAGAAAACCGCGACGGGGAAAACCGGGTTTTGAGAGAGAAAGATAGAACTGCCCCCCGTCATTTTCTGATTATTACGAAATTGCCACTATAAAAAGACAAGTTTGCCCTTGGCTGTTTTTGAAAATTACAAAAATATTGGGGCTGTTAATTTACGGTTTTATCCAACCCAGTTTGGAAAATATCGTTTCTGCCATTCAGTCAAAAGATAGGTTTACCCCTGTTCCTTTTGAAAAATTACAGATTTGCCCTGAAAGTTAAAATTATGATTTTAACCCTGACCAGTTGCGAATTTTACAAGAATACCAAATAGTGATTTTACGAGTTTGTCCTTGTGATTTTTACAAAAATACAAAAAGGGACAAATAAGTAAAATTATAGATTTATCCTTTGGTATTCGTTTAAGGGTTTAGAGGCAGAAAAACCCTTAGGAAAATTATTAATTATGTATCAAGTTAACGTGTTTCTTGCACTGTGTTTTTTCCTTTGTTTCCTTTAGAAAGAAAAAGACCGCTTGCTTAGTATTTTTGCCAAACAAAAATAAGTTCTAGGATATGTGTATCTGAACTAGCAAAAACAGAAAAACTAAATGGTATGAACTTCCTGACATGAAAGAGAAGAATCCCGTTAGCTCTAACACTAGAAGGTGTAGAGTATGTGTTAAAGGAAACAGTGTGTCCTCCACCACCAGACACAAATCAACAACAGTTAGAAATGTATAAAACATTTCTAAAAGACGATACCATAGCAAGAACTGTAATGTTAACTTATATGGAGGATGACCTGATTAGAGTCTTAAAGAATTTGAAACTGTGAAAGAGTTGTTTGACTCGTTAACAGCTAAGTATGATACAATTGTAAAGTTTCATGTGCAGTTGCTACTACAAAAATACAACTCCTTTAGAATGAAAGAAGGAGAAAATGTAGTAGAACATGTAAATCATATGCTGGTAATGACTAGGGATTTAGCCGTAGCAAAATCAGTCATCCCCAAACCAATGCAGATATCAACTATACTTGAATAGTCTAGAGATAAACTAGACAGTAGGTCCTTGAGGTGTATATTTATTAGATATCCAAAAGGTTCAAAAGGATATCGGTTCTATCATAAGGACCAAGGACTCATTGAATCAGAGATGTTGAATTCTTAGAAGATTCTAAGAATGACATCCTGGAAAACAATGAAGAGTATGTTGATGATTTGGTAGATTTTGACCAATCATCTTTTGAGCCCATAAAAGAACTTTCTGAAACTACCAATACCTTAATTGGACATAAGAGGCCAAGAGCCACTCCATCTTATTTAAAGGATTATCATACTTATCTTTCAGAAGAAGTGTGTAATTTGTTATATTTAGATGAATTGACTAATAACTTAACTTATCAACAAGCAATGAATTCATCAGAAGCAACAGACTGGGAGAAAGTCATAGATGAGGAAATTGAATCCATTGAGAAAAACCAAGTCTAGGAATTAGTTGATTTGCCAAAAAGAAAAAAAGCTATAGGTTATTAATGGGTTCTGAAAAAGAAATGTAAGGTTGATGGTACAATTGACAAATTTAAAGTGAGGTTGGTTGCAAAGGGTTTTTCGCAAAAAGAAGTGATAGACTATATTGAGACATATTCCCCAGTTGTGAAATTTGCATCCATATGTATAATCCTGGCAATATCTGCATATTATGATTTAAATTTACATCAGTTAGATGTAAAGACCGTCTTTCTAAATGGCGATTTAGAAGAAATTATATACATGCAGCAGCCCGAAGGATTTGTGATTGAAGGCCAAGAAGATAAAGTGTATAGGTTGAAAAAAAACCCTATATGGCCTAAAACAGTCACCTCGCCAATGGTATTTGACTTTTCAAAATACCATTATAGAACTTGGGTTTGTGGCTAACAAACTTGATCACTGTGTTTATGTTTGGAATAGTGGGAGCCACCTTGTCATCTTATCTTTGTATGTCGATGACATATTATTGACTAAAAAAACAATGAAATGATTGTCAAAACCAAGTTATGGTTGAACTCCAAGTTCGAAATGAAAGATATGGGAGAAGCATCCTATATCCTGGGTATAAAGATCTCTCGAGATAGAGGATCTAGACTCTTATGCCTGAGTCAAGAGAGATATATAGACTATATCCTCAAGAAGTTCAAAATGGGTGAATGCAAGTCTGCAGATACACCTGTTGCAAAAGGGGTGAAACTAAGTAAGGCTGATTGTCCCGGTGAAGGAGACGATAAGCCTAATGTTCCTTATGCTCAAGTTGTTGGCAGCTTGATGTATGCTATGTTGTGTACAAGACCTGATATCAGCTTTGCTGTTGATCTTGTCAGTAGATATCAAGGTAATCCAGGTTGGCAGCATTGGATAGTTGTAAAAAGGATTCTAAGATATCTGAAAGGAACAAAGGACTTGAAACTATGTTTTCAAGCAAATAAACTAGAAGTGGTAGGATACTCAGACGCTGACTTTGCTGAGAGCAAAGATGATAGAAAATCAACCTCAGGACAAATATTCTTATTTGGAGGTGGTGGTGTTTCTTGGGCATATAAGAAACAGGGTTGTGTAGCATTGCATACACAGGAAGCTGAGTATATTGCTTGTTGTATGGCTGCAATAAGTGTTGTCTGGATAAGTCACTTCATACGTGATTTGAAGCTGGAAATAACAGATGAGCTGGTGGTTATCTATTGCGATAACAATGCAGCAATTACTCTTATTAAGAGTGGAGCAGATTGCTCAAAAAGCAAGCATATAATGGTAAAATACCACTATGTTCATGATATGGTTATGAGAAAGGAAATATCCATCTCATACATGCCAACAGAAGATATGTTGGCAGACCCCTTAACCAAAGGCATAACGAAAGAACTCTTCTCAAAACATGTTAGAAACATGGGTTTGAGATATGTTGTTGTATAGGTAAATAACCATACAATGGGTGATTTGCTGTGTAGGGAAATAACCACACAATAGATTCTGATTGCAATAGTAATCAGGGATCGGCATAACTAGGGAAAACCCCGAAAAAGTGGGAGGAAAACCAGTATGTCGATACACTTGGCTCGAATGGCCAAGTGGGAGATGTTACAATGAAATGACCATTCTCGGCTCGGGTAACGGCTGGACTGGCCATCCAGTTGTTACTTGAGGAGAGGCCGGATATGTAACAGACAGTCGTTACCGGAAAATCCGGTAACGGCCATCCATTACCACTCCCAAACGAGGGAAGCCACGAGAGGAGAAAGCCAGACGACGGGGGAGCGGGTGCCTATAAAAAGGCAGCCACTTACAAGGTGAAACACAGTTTTTCACCGATTCACAGTCGTCTGAGAAAACCCTCGTGTGGAAACCTTGCGACATCAACATTTGCTGCGCTTACTGAAACTCCAGCGACCCAGAAGACACAAAGGTAAGAGCCGAAAATCTCCTACACACTATAAACAAAAAAATAAGAAACAACTCAAAAAAACGGAAACTCCAAAGCGTCCAGGGCGATAAAGTTCAAGAAAAGAAAATGAAGCACTGTCCACAAAGAGAGGGGAGAGAGAGATCAAAGTTTTGATCGAACGAACAAGGCCGAGGCAAACGGATGACAATCCGATTGAGGAAATCGTAGTAATTGAGAGGAGCAGAAGAAATCACGGGAGGTCTAACCCTAACCCTAATCACAATCCCGACGTCGAAAGGGATTCACCAAAAACTTCTCCCTCTCTCGACTACCTCTTTCAATCTTCTGCTCTCTCTCTCTCACTCCGGCTTCGTGTCTCCACCGTCATTCCTTCCCTCCATTTTTAAGATGGCGGGTGAGAAGGGAAAAGGAAAAAGAAAGAGAAGCGAGGACCAGGTTCTAAGATTCACGAGGGTGGTACTCCCACGTGCCTAATTAACACGTCATCATATTTTACGGCTCCACATCGCCACGTCATGCAGAATGCCATGTCAGCATCAGTAATCAGCTATACGTGTGCAAGTGAGCCGAGCATTTCGCGAGCCACTTGAGCTTGGCTAGAGGAAAACTCAAACTCTATTGGACCCTGTCGAGCTCGAGGTACTCGTGTTTGGAGATTCAGCTTGCCAATACTTGGCTTAGAAAAAATCATGAGCCTATTAAACAATGTATATATACTCTTAGATCCTAACGGTCCAATCATTCTTGATAGATAATCGATAATAACACCAACAATATGTCATAATTGTCACATGATAAAAAAATTATTTGAAAAGGATGGTACCTAATCGTCCATCAAGTATGACAGATGGTGGTATTTCAAGAGTATATAATATCAAATGATTCTTTATATATTATATATATAAAGAAGGGGGGTTAATTAATGCATACACTCATCCGTGCCTAAAATATACTTAACGATTTCAATCATCCAATGGATGGTTGAGATTCAAATTTCAAAACTAAAAAAATATATAACATGTACAATAAGTGAACCTAAAAAAAGTAACATCAGTTGAGATCTTTAAGTATTTTGAAATTTGGGATCCTTAAAACTATTTGATGATTCATTTTTGAAATTTGGATCTCAAGTGTTTATCTCGTCAATCATACACTTAGATCTTAAAGTATTTTTAAGCATCTAATCATGTGTGCATGTACTAATCTCTCTATTTTTATATTTATATATATATATATATATATATTTATATATATATATATATATATATATATATATATGACAATGATGATTAGAAATATGCTTTTATAATTCCAAGTTACTGTAGAACTTTCCAGCTAACGAGCTTAAAGCTTGATTTGTCCAACTTCGATTGGTTTGAACTTGATCTAGCGCAGATCATGTTGTTAGAATATGACTTGAGCCGAGCTCGACCTCAAGCTTGATCAGTCCAACTTCGATTGGTTTGAACTTAATCTAGTGGAGTTCAAATTGTTAGAATATGACTCGAGCCGAGATCGACCTCAAGCTTGATTAGTCCATGCTGTCCATGCTCGAGTTTGACCCGCCTCAATTACATCACTAATCAGTTGTCCTAGGAAAGCAAATGGGTAGGCTGTGCATCCAAACCCAGCCCAAGTCCAAGTCGATGAAATTTTCAACTGAAAACGTGGAATACAAAGTCGGCGCTCGTATTCACCCAAAGTAACATAAAAATACCAGGTCATATTCTAGTTGACTTGTTTTTGAGACGAAGATACAATAAATGACGTAAAACATGAAATTGCAGGTACTGTAACACCCCCTCGCATGAAAACTCAAAACGGGCACAACCCTTCAAGTCTGGGTTTATATCCATTTAAAGTGCCATTGAGAAAAACCCATTTTGTGTTCAGGTTGACCTACTTCTAAGAAAGATGAAATGATACAAAAGTGACCCGATAGAACACATGAAACATGAAGTTGCCATTCCTAACCAGTAGAGAACGCGACTAATGATTGGATTTGGTGTCAAATTTTTGTTTCAAAATCCAAATCCAAGTTTGTTGAGTAACAGCAATGTGGTTACCTTATATGTAAAATACAACTTTTTTGGTTCTCGAAACCAGATTCAATATCAGAATTTTCGCATCCCAATCAGAATTAAATTATTCAAAGCCCAACATATTGGGTATAATGAGACTAAGTTCTGACAAAATCGGATCTATTGACGCTCCATCAAGAAACCTCTTTTGGTGGTAGAATGGAGGCCCAAGCCAGATGCACACCTCGGGTATGGAACACGTGACCTTCATTTTCCTGGGCAGTTCGGGGAAGCAATTTAGCAGATGCCTAATGGGAATGGCTTTAGTTTTCCCAAGGAAATGCTCTTCTGGAGCAAAGTTCTATAAAGTTCAATGCTGACTGTTAGCTATCTATCGCAACCATGAGAGAGAAGCTCTTTCTTGTGCTATCAAAGTGTACTGTATATTGAACAACTGCAATCTCATTACAGGTCATTGTTATCGACAAGAGTTACACAGCTTTTGTTTATGATATACTGTCTATGAGCTAGCTCAAACCTTATCGTTGTCTTTGTTTCTCTTATGAAGTGACAATCCAAGTGCAATATGTGCGGTAGAATCACCGTAGAGCAAAAAGAAGAAAAACGAGCAATCATTCTAACCTCTGCTGAAGACGTAAAAAGGGGTGTGCAAAATAGTAAAGATGTGTAAGAATCATTCTAAGGAGTCTCGTGAAGACTTGATGGATAGTTTGTGAGCTAAGGGTGCATCGGCTACAGCAAGGAAAAAGGAAGCCACTCCCCCCCGATTCTCATGCAAGCGCTCCTGGATTTGTTAAGCGGGTAGGATCCCTCCGCCTCCGAAAGCCAGTTCAGCTGACCCCGACTCACCAGCGGTAGCCTTGCTAAACAAGCCATGGGCACCCGGATCGGCCAACGCCTAAATGGATACAAAGCAAAGCAGGTTTCTTCTCTTTGAATGAAACCTTACTGGTTAGGTCTTAACTCTTTTCTGTAGAAACAAAAGAACCCCACTATGATTACAAGAATTCCAAAGTTTCGTTTAGTGAAGCTCAGGAGTTTACTATCTCTAGTTATCATTCCTCTCTTTCTCATCCCAAAAAACTAGGCCCTCTGTAATCGTTTGTCATTGTGCGCGATTGAGTTTCAGCCGGCATACCATTTCGAATAGTAGCCGACATAGACCTCACCGGGCCGCAGACGGAGCACTTATACAGCAATCCGAAACGACCCCGAGCCATCAGAAAATACAAACCAAGTATTTTATAAAGAAGGAATCATTGCTCTTCTTTCTAGGGAGTTGGACGCAAAAGAACCTTCAAACTGAAAGTCTTTGAGTTCGATATCTGGTAACGGTCATCCTAACCCCAGCTTGCTCAAAAAGAAAAGATATTAAGCAGAGCACGGTTCTAAACAACAGGAAAAAACTGTGCTGTCCATTGCGCAACCTCCATTATCAATTTCTACATCACCACATTGCATGTATCCGTTCCCATCACCCGCATTGACAGCCCATTTCAGAATTTAAAATTTCAATCAGAATGAAAATAAAGCATCACAAATGAAAGGTATAACAGCCCTGGAAACTTTTCCAAAGAGGCCGATCAACATTCTCCATATCCAGTTGCATTGAACTGCAGTTTAGATACATAAGTTGGTGAACGTTGTCCAAAGGACATATCGTGACAGTGCAATGTGTCCCGCCCGATTTCTATAGGTGAGAGAATGATCATCGGCACTTGTGGAGGGGAGGCAGTATAACACCAGGCTATTCATCGGTTTCAGCAAGTGCACCCTTCAAATGTAAATGTTTTTCCCTCTTCTGGAACTCTGTCAATCCTTTGCCGCTTCCAGTAACACCAACCTTACCATTGGGATCATCTGGAGACTTGAAAATGCTCTCCCTCTTGCGCCCAGAGAAAAAGCCAATCTATAGAAGCAGGGGAGAGAGAGAGAGTTGAAATAAGAAAAATTCGGAAGAAGATTCCTAATGCAGAAAACCAATACATGTCCTCGTTGATGGATATCGTCATCACTGATAGCCATCCACGGCTAGGCTTTCTTCTGAAGTTTGAACATGATTTTTTCTTTTGGGGTGGTGGTGGTGGTGGTGGGGAACATCAGAGAGCTTAATTTTTTAAAAGGAGACATGAAAAAAATCATAAATAATAGATTCCAACACATTTTCTTTATGAAATATAAAGAACAATACTTAGAAAAATGCTTATAAAACTCCATTTAGAGGTTATGTCCCTTGTGCACGCCCGCTGCAGGGTGCACCTAAGTGGCTAAGTCTCACCACCCAGCTGCAGATTCTTGATGTTCCAAATCAAGGAAAAGAAACTTACAAAGTCAAAGAACTAAAAGAACGGAAATATGCTTTAAAAGGCAAATAATAGGAAAAACATGAAATATGCGAGTATTGCAGGAGGACACACGGTTTCCTTGGCTAACATACAGACTCGAAACAACCTTTTGGTTGAATATCACGACTTTGATATATGGAGTATGCATTTCTGGTAGAGGTCTACCAAACCCCAACTCCCAATCAGAAAAATAAAAGATGACAACGTGACAATCTTTCACAAGACATTCAATTTACTCGACATCTTCTATTGTTGTCATAAATTTCCATATTTTGTGCCTGAGCTGCGGCAGCTCATATTGTCCCCCACATTTTCAATTGATCCACAGGAATGGTGCATTGATCAAGACAGCATTCATGATAATTTGAGAACAGCACAGGTATCGATTACCTTCTTGGATTGGCCTTTGGTCATTTGGAACTGCTGCCAGGCGTTCTGTCTCTTGTTTTGTGTCACCTCAAGCTGCTCAAGGCGAACTTTTGACTTGAATGCATGTATTTTCTTTCTTTTCGCAGCTTTCTGAACAGAATGTTTAACTTTAGCAGCCATAACAAAGACATAATAGTATGCAGGCATGTTCTATCGAAATTACAAGATGAGGAAGAAATTTCCATCCAGAGACTGATCTTTTGCCTGAAATTTCAAAGGGATCCTATTCCAACCTGGCATTAGCTCACATTAACCATGTGCTCAAGAGCAACAGATCAGCTCACACCACAAATCAAGCTAATTTGAACAACCCACTTTTGGGTAATTCAATTCATTTCACCAGGCAATTAACAAGAGTAGTTTTGGCTGTAAAGCAAATGTGAGGATCCTAGACAAAAAATTAGCAGAAGCATATATGATTATGCAAGCAGAAAATCACTAAGCAGACCCATCAACTAGTGGCTATCACCATCAATAAGCAAACAAACTGCACTCGCACCACCAGAAACCGGGGAGAGAGAGAGAGAGAGAGCACACCACATCTTCTGGGTCGTTAGGATCAATCTGAAGTTTGGCAGGTAAAGTGCGAGAGAAGGCATCTGTTCCAGCTGCCTGTGCAATCTTCCTCTTTATGGCCAGCTTTGTGGCTTCAGCTTCTCTTTCAGCTTTCACCAAAGCATCCACCGTTCCTTCTTGTCTAGGCCTTACGTTGTCAGGATCAACCTGGAAAACAGACAAATGCATAGACTTGCTCATTTATAACCATATCACTGCCTAAGTAGGTCATCAGAATTACAATTAAGAATGTATACTCTTCTAGCTGCATCCTTCTCCGGGGAGGGCTCGCCTTGCATGGCTGGTCAAAGCCCAGATGAAGGAGAGTTGCGCTAGGTGTTCAATATCATGCGTAAAATGTTGTCCCATGTTCACTAGAGGGTATAATCTTAATCCCATTAAAACTCCACATTAATTCTGCAGTGAGAATAGTAAGTAGTACGATGGATGACCTAGAAAGTCCTGGTGTTGCACCCTCTAGCCAACCCCACCCAGTGTGCAAAAAAAGGCTAAGGTTATAGAACTGTTGCAGGATAAACATTATTCAGATAAATGAGGTGCGTCAAGTTACATTAGTGGCAGCACAAAACCGTGTCCCCAAAGCATTGAATGGCATAATTGCATAGGTACATGCAGTTGACGTACGTAGGCCAATTCTTGAATTGAATTAAATGGGCCCTTTTAACTCAGTGATAGAGTAAAGCCATGGTTAGATGTGTCATCGGCTCAAATCCAATAAAGGCTTTTCCGTGAAGCTGTTTCTGGCTGCTTTGAATAAACAGTAGAAATTGATGCAGTGTTTGGTCAAAACATAAGTCATCAAATGCCCCAAAAAGTGCACCCACACCCAGTTGTTATGTGTATCACCCCGTATCATATGATATGGGGCGTATTGTGGAATAAGGTCTGTGATACAGTGGTGTGTGATACATGCAATACATTCTTTATTTATAAAAGAGGTCATCCGAGTGTACTGTGATTTCCTATTTGTGCGTATTTTATCTCAAGTGCATCACAATCTTCCCTAGGAGAACCTTCTCCAACTGTCTGACGGCAACAACGATGGCACCTTTGGGCACCATTTGTTTTCTTGTGGTATATCATTTTTGTTATTTTCTATATTTATTTTCTATCTAATTATGTTACCCATTTTTTCTTTTTTCAATGACAATATATGAAGTGAGTACATATGTTCTTGATGAATTTGTGATAATCTATAAAGTGGGTGAATGCTTTTGGGTGTTCTAGCAATTTATGAAGTGGAGATTTATGAAGTGAGTGGATTTGTGGCAATTTATGAATTGTTTTTATTTTTAGGTTTATTAAGATTCAAAAAGACAAATTGAGATGTCAAAAAGAGGTTCACATTCTTAATCTCCGTCTAATATTCAGGCATGACAATGGGATACTTCAATAAAGGGAAGCAGATTGAAAATAACATAATTTTTATAAGAAATTTATGAGTGATAGAGTTTCTCGATTTAAACATCAATCACCAAGAACTAGAAAAGAGGTTACTCCTTATATAAGTAGAGTTAGCATAGGCATGAGACAGAGTTAGGAGAAAAAAAAGATAAAGAGATGTTTGAGGAAAGCTTAAAAGATGTTGGTGGTGATGATAGCATCCTTCTCATATGAGGACAAAGGTTTATAGTAGTAATTCTCGACAGTTAAAGGGAAAGGTTGCACCTTATATAGGCAGAGTTAGCAGAGTGGCATGAGTGAGAGTTAGGAGAAAAAGAAGATAAAGTGATGTTTGAGGAAGAAAGCTTAAAAGATGGTGGTGATGATAGCATCCCTTCTCATACGAGACCATAGGTTTATAGTAGTAGTTTTCGACTAATGAAGGAAAAGAGGGTTTTAGAAGAAGACAAAAGTAATAGAAGAAAAAGAGATAGGCAAAGATCTTCTCATTCTGGCATCTCATCATTCTCTTGCTACTACATTCAATACTAACCTAAAATCGTGTTGCTATGGCTTTATAGCAATCAAGTCAGCAATGGTTTTATGATGTATATATTTCCTTTAATACAGTGAATTAATTTCATTTTCAACCAATGACAGATGTTATTGTTCAAATTGGCCCAAGATATAAAATGCTCTCTTATAATAAGTTGAGGAGAAAATTATTGGATAAGACCAAGTAAAAGATTTGAGAGAGTCATAGAAGGAGCCAAGATGAACTACCATGACATGAGGAATAACTTTATTGAACTTTCTCATTCATTATCCCAAAAGACAACTTTTTTAGATCACTTGACATGTGAGAGGAGTGTCATACTGCATTGGTTGTAAAGCAAGATTTTGAAAAGGTGATATTAGAAGTTAGACATGAAAATATAGTCTAATTAATTAAAGACCATGCAACTAATTATAACAGTGTTGTCTGACGCGTATCGTATCGTGTATCGCTGGGCTCCACGATACAGGCGTATCGTATCGTATCGTATCGTATCATATTTTAATATTAAAATAATGTAAAAAATAATTAAAAATTAATAAAAAATAGTAAAAAATCGAAAAAAATCAGGAAAAATCTGATAATTGCTTTAAATTCATATAATGTAAGTTTAGTACAGATTGAGCATTCAGCATTGAACAATTGCATCCAAATTTACATATTTTGAATCCAAAAAATAAAATACAGACATAGTTTACACTTTACAGTACACTACACTTACATATAATGTTACATTTTACAAATTGTAATCAGGATCATCAACTAAATAATCTTCATCTTCTCCTTGTTGCAGATCTTCATCATCATCAGCCACGCCCACACCTTCTTCTTCAAAATCAAATTCTTCATCTCCATAATGTTGTTGCGCTCCTTCCAAATTAATCCAGGCAACGTCTTCTTCTGTTAGGAGGGCATTTTCTTCAGTGTCTTCCATAACCCAATCTTCTAATATATCAAAATTATCCAAACTTATTGAATCGAACTGACTTTCTTCTCTATTTACTTTTTTTAATTGCCTACGACACAAACAAAGATAAACAATTAGTAAGTAATATTAACAATTGAAAACTGAAGTATCATTAAGCCTTTTATGTTCCAACCTGTTGCGCTTTTTTGTATGGATGTGTTCAAAAACACTCCAATTTCTTTCACAACCTGTTGCACTACAGGTTTGGCTTAAGACTCTAACTGCAAAATCTCTAAGGTTTGGACAATCACTTCCAAACCTGTTCCACCAAACATCTGTAAAAAAAATATAAACATTAGAGACATAATAATCCACAGTAATGTAAGATGCAACTTAAAAGAGAAAATAAACAATGTACCTGGAGCTCATCGTAGAGCGGTTGCGAATTGCAACAGGCAAACCCATCAAGTGAAGAGCATTATCATATATCTCCATCTCTCGATGTATCGCATCTACTATGCTCTCATCAGGGACTAATCTGTCGATGCATTCAATGATTCCTCGATTAACCTCACCGTCCCTTTTGAAGGTTGCTGAGTACCTCAATTATGGGTTTAGATAGTAGGTTGCTGCATGAATAGGCTGATGCAATTGTTTATTCCATCTACTATCAATTATTTTTCACACGGGCACATAATCTCTTTTTTTCCATTAAAGTTATTTCTGATCGCTTCTTTTGCCCTGTCCATGGCTTCATAAAGGTAGCACATAGATGGTTTCTCCTCGCTGTCAGCCAATCTCAAAACTTTCACTAAAGGACAAGTAATTTTCAATAATCTGATGCATGCATTCCAAAATGAACTTCTAAAAACCGTTTCTGCAATCTCATTTAACTTTCTGTTCCTTCTGTTTTGTGGCAACTCTACAAATTGTTGCCACTCATATGAGGAGAACATTCTCTTTAAAGCTTGCTTCTGTCTTACAATACTTTGTACAGATAAGAAGTTTGTTGCAAACCGAGTTGCAGCTGTGCGAAGAAGCTCTGCACCTTCTGTGTATCTCCTCATCATACACAAAACAAATGCATGGTTGTAAATGAATTTTGTAATATCTTGGCAACACTCAGTTGCTGCCTTTATTTCATCCATCTCACCAATGTCCTCGAGGATGAGATCTAAACAATGGGTTGCACATGGTGTCCAGTAGAAAGTCCCATAAATATCAGCTAACTCCTTTCCAGCTGCTTTGTAGTTAGCTACATTATCTGTAATCAATTGGACTACATTTTCTAGCCCAACCTCTTGTATAACCTTATCATATATTTTCCTCTCGTAGGATCTCTGCAGTGTGCCTCTCCTCTGACATATCTAGAGATCTCAAAAACATGAGTCCTTTAGGACAATATACAAGAAAGTTTAGCAATGTCCTTCCTCGCCTATCGGTCCATCTATCTGCCATGATAGTGCATCCTGTTTCCTTCCACGATTGTCTCAAAGTCGAACAGTATTGCTGCACTTCAATCACGGTCTGATCTAATATCTTCCCTCTCAACTTCTGATAAGAGGGCATCCTGTATCCTGGACCAATGTTAGCAATTGCATCTGCCATTGCTTGAAAATGAAAACTGTTTGCTGCATTAAATGGAATGCATGCATCATAAAACCATCTGCCCACTGCAAGGTCTGCTTGATCGTGTAGTTGTTCTGAAGCCATAGCAGCACGAATTCCTAGCTGAGCACCAGGTGTAGTGGAAGGAGGAAAGAACGAATGTATGCTAGAAGAAGAAGCTCTTCCTCTACTCCTTCCTGAACTTCCTCTTCTGCCACCTCCAAAGTCTTCAGCTGCAACCCTCTTTCCTCTGCTAGGTGCTCGCGAACTGCTACTACCAATATCTGTTCTAGCATTTGAAGGCAAACTATCAGTGAATCCAACTCCAGTGGCAGTAGCATCATCAGCTTCTTCACACATCTGGAAATCATCCTTTTGTTGTCTCCTTTCCTGTATGCTCTCAATCATCTGCAAGCATTGCCATTTAATACCTTCTGGCATACTTCTAACTCTGCCTGTGCATGGAGCAACTTCTTTCCTGGTTCCTGCTAGGTGGTGTTTCAACCTTGAAATTCCACCACTAACCACCTTTTCACAAAATAAACATCTGATTTTTAACCTTGAACCCTCAACTGGTATACCCTACTGCCATGCCGGATCATCAGACTTTGAATGAGAGTCTCTACCACCCCTTCCTGCCATCTCAATGGAGTACTTTAATTCAAACAAAAACCTGAAAATAAAAGCACTTCGTAAATCCCCCAATCTTCAAATAACACTCAAATCGAGTGTCTCCCACTTCATGAATGCAATAAAAATCGTATACACACACTTAATAACTTCATATTTTGTCATTCAAAAAAAAAATGAAATAACACAAAAAACAATAAATATAAAAGAAAAAAAGGGAATAAACATTAAAAATATACCTAAATCCGAGTTTGGAGGCTTGGACGGACACCGTAGGGTACGATTTTAGAGCTTTGAACACCAAGGAGGCGAAAACCGACTCTTAGGGAGCTTGAAGAACCCAAAAGGAGAGAGAAAACCCGCAAAAAATTGCGGGTTTCTCTCGAGCCGGGACCCTTTATAAGGGTCCCGGGGCGTATCGCCCGTATCGCACGATACGGTGCGATACGCCCGCATCTGCGATACGGGGCCCCGTATCTATGATACGTATCGCATCGTATCGTACGATACGGACAACACTGAATTATAAAACAATTACAAAAGAGTTAGCTAAGAGTTATGATATTTTTTATTTAACACCATATGCAACCCATTTAATAGACCTCATTCTTCAGGATATTGGAGAAATGGATGAAGTAAAAACAATAATTGAGTGTTATCAAGATATTATCAAATTTATTATAACCATGCATTTGTATTATGAATAATGAGGAGATATACTAATGATGCAAAGTTATTTTGTACCGTTGTTATAATTTTTTGTTAGTATAGAATATTGTGAAACAAAAGAAGCCTGGAAGATGAGTGCCAACAATTTAAAGATTTCTCACAATAGGAGGAACAAACTAAATGAGATTTCAAAAATAGTCTTAAAGAGTACATTTTACAACTCGTGGACTAGATTATTAAAGACCATATATCCTTTGGTAAAGGTTTTAAGATTGACTGACAGTAACGAGAAGCCCTCAATAGGCTATCTTTATAAAGCTATGGATAATAGGTTATCCTTATGAAGCCATGGATAGGACTAAGAAGACATAGAGGATTACTAATAATAGATAGAATAGATTAAATCAACTTATTGATGTAACAACTTACTACCTAAATCCAGTATTTAAGTATTTTGTAATATTTAAAAGGGATAGTGAGCTCAATAGAAGTACCATCGATTGCATACATAAATTGGTCCCTAATGAGAGTAGAGTAGACGCTATACATCAAGAGGTGGAGATATTGAATAATTCTCTTCACTTGATGTTCTTGCCTATAGTCATTCGTAATCATACTAATATGGTCATTCACAAAACTGTACTAATATGCGTCCATGTAAACTTATCAATCATTTATCTTTATATTTAAATATTTTAAATATTACATTTATATATTTATAGTGAAATAGATTTTTGTCTTTTGTTAGATTTTTGTCAATACAATATAAAATTCAATACAATCTTCAAAAAATGAGATAAACGTTTAATTACTTATAAGAGTGACTTATGAAAAACACAAATTGATTACTTTATTTATAAAAGATAAGATAGAGCGTGTTGTAAAGATTGCAATGTAATTCCAGGAGAAAGTTTAACTCCCCAACATCGACTTTTAGTTATGGATTTACAAATAAAAAAATGGACAAAAAAAGAGTGCATTGAGCTATTCGGACTAAATGGTGGAACCTCAAAAGCGAGAAAGAAGATATACTTAAAGAATTATATTGGTACACCTTGTGATATGTGGAACAATATGGCTATACATATTAAGAAAGTGGCGAAAGATGTGTGAGGTGAATCTAAGGGAGGTATACCGGTACAAAAAGAAGCTTGGTGGTGGAGTGAAGTAGTGCAAAATAAAAAGAGGGAATGTTACAAATTACATTATGCTAAGAAAACTAGTGAAACTTTAGAGACTTATAAGAAAGCAAAGAAGGAAGCAAAAAAGGCTGTGAGTGAAGCAAAAGCTAAAATTTGGAAGGATTTATATAAAAAACTCAACTCAAAAGAAGGTGAAAGAGATATTTTTAGGATAGCTAGCTAAGTTATCAATAGCGCGTTATAGCGGTTTAGCGGACCCGCAATCGCTATAGCGGGTCGTCCTTAGCGGGCGACCCGCCATGGTCGAGTTAGCGCTGTAAGCGGTCGGATCCGCTTTGGATCGGGTCGATCCAGATCGACCCGACCCAACGAATATAAAGGGTTTCACGGAACCCTAATCCAGCCCGCGTCTGTCGCTCTCCCTCTCTCTTGTCGTCCGTGGCGCTCCCGCCTCTCGCCGCCTCCAGCCCGCGTCTGTCGCTCTCCCTCTCTCTTGTCGTTCATGGCGCTCCCGCCTCTCGCCGCCTCCAGCCCACGTCTGTCGCTCTCCCTCTCTCTTATCGTCCGTGGCGCTCCCGCCTCTCGCCGCCTCCAGCCCGCGTCTGTCGCTCTCCCTCTCTCTTGTCGTCCGTGGCGCTCCCGCCTCTCTCCGCCTCCAGCCGCGCCCGCCTCTCACCGCCACCATCTCCAGCCGCTCCCGCCTCTCGCCGCCTCCAGCCCGCGTCTGTCGCTCTCCCTCTCTCTTGTCGTTCGTGGCGCTCTCGCCTCTCGCTGCCTCCAGCCCACGTCTGTCGCTCTCCCTCTCTCTTATCATCCGTGGCGCTCCCGCCTCTCGCCGCCTCCAGCCCGCGTCTGTCGCTCTCCCTCTCTCTTGTCGTCCGTGGCGCTCCCGCCTCTCTCCGCCTCCAGCCGCGCCCGCCTCTCACCGCCACCATCTCCAGCCGCTCCCGCCTCTCGCCGCCTCCAGCCCGCCTGTCGCTCTCCCTCTCTCTTGCCGTGGCGCTCCAGCCCGCCTCGCCCACGTCTGTTGCTCTCCCTCTCTCTTGTCATTCGTGGCGCTCCCGCCTCTCGCTGCCTCCAGCCCACGTCTGTTGCTCTCCCTCTCTCTTATCGTCCGTGGCGCTCCCGCCTCTCGCCGCCACCATCTCCAGCCGCTCCCGCCTCTCGCCACCACCATCTCCAGGTATGCGCATAAAGAATTTGAGAAGAGAAAAATCTGCAACTATTTGACTGTTTCTTTTTCTTCTCTTCCCATCTATTCAGTGGGAGCTACTTCTCGATTTCAAGTTCATTATTAACTTGTATTGTTAGGGATTCCATCCACAGCAACTTCATGCCTATAATCTTGAAATTTATTAGTTGTTAACTTGTATTGTTACTTATTTCATTGTTCATACAGGGCATATAGCTCCACTCACATAGTGGTCTGTATGGAAATCTCCCTTGAAATCAAATGCAATTTATCTCAACTTAAAAGACCTTGAGTACAGCTAAGTTCTATGGGGTATGCACATGTGTACGTGCCTCCGTACAATGCTCTCGCTATGCCTATATGATGCATCCACTCTCCAACCATTCATTTAAAGACATTAAGTGCTGAATACTGTTTTCCAAACTGTTGGCAATTCTCTCAAATATGTATCTTCAACATAAAGAGTACTAACGATACATTCCGTTGCACCTACCCATTCAAGACGATGCATTATCATATTATCCACAACAAAATCATGTGCACCTAGAGAAGATTATGTAGGATGAAAAGCTGCAACCAATCAATAATCTATGGTTGCTTCCTTATCATCGTGTTTCTTTTGATGATTATTCTGGTCTAACTTGTTCATTAGTAATTGCTTCATGATCCATGCAACGATTCATCTTCTTCCGTTCTTCTGTTTTTATTGTTCATTGTTATGTGATGGTTATCTGTTAACATCACATACCAATGAATGTTAATTATTTAATGTTCTATTTCTTGTATAAGGTTGGAAAACTGAAGCTGAGTCGTTATTCTTTTTTTGTTGTAGTGAGTATGGAATCATCAACAAGTGCAATTGCTTGTTCTCAAAGTGCCAGTGGCAGTGGTAGTTGTGGCACAGAGACTAGTAAAACAACTGGTATTAGGTTTTCAAATGCAGCATACAACTATAGACCCCCAGGTTCGAAGGATCTAAGATGGAATTGGGGTTTGACAAAATGTAAGACGGATAATATGTCAGTATTTTGTACACTATGTGGTCATATTTCTACCAGTGGAATAACGAGGTATAAGGACCATTTAATGGGAAGAAGCGGAAATGTGGCAGCTTGCAAGAATGCAACTGAATAAATAAAGAAAACAATTTATGATTACGTGCACGGTACATCTAAGAAGAAGGCCGAAAAGATTTCATTTCCATATCAAAGAGAACTTTCTAGTATGGAAGGTAACATAGTGACAAGCACCCAATGTTCATCATCTTCATCGTTATTTGGCTCACGACCACCGCTTTCGAAGGGACCCATGGATTCGACTCACTACGACAAGCTACATTGGAAAATCGATATAAGAAAGAAGAAAGAGAACGAGTATGCATATCTATTAGCAGGTGGATGTATCAAAATGGAATTCCTTTTAATGCTGTGAGATCCCCTAGCTTTCAAGCGATGGTAAATGATATAGGGCAGTTTGGACCTAGAATGAAGGCTCCATCATATCATGAAGTAAGGGAAACATTCTTAGAGAAGGAAGTGGGAAGAGTAAGAGAGTTTATAAATGGATTTAGAAAGCATTGGGTTACTTATGGATGTTCTATTATGTCAGATGGATGGACAGATAGAAAACAGAGAACATTAATAAATTTTTTAGTACATTATCCTCAAGGTACAGTTTTTCTTAAGTCCATTGATGCATCCCATGAAGTAAAGGATGCAAATAAATTGTATACATTGTTAAAAGAAGTAATCTTAGAGGTTGGAGAGAAGAATGTTGTGCAGGTGGTTACAGATAATGCAGCAAATTATGTTGCAGCTGGTAGAATGTTGATGGCTGAATTTAATCATTTGTTTTGGACACCATGTGCTGCACACTGTATAGATTTGATGCTTGAAGATATTGGAGAGACAAAAAGACTAAAAGGCATCTTCAGCAGGGCAAAGAAGCTAGTGACATTTATGTATGCTCATGGTCAGATATTGCATATGATGAGACATTTTACAGGAGGAAAAGACATACATAGACGGTTGTGACCCATTTTGCTACTAGATTCTTAACTCTGGACAGCTTGTGGTAGTCAAAAGAAGCTCTAAGATCGATGGTTATTTCTGAACAATGAGAAAAATGCCTTTTATCAGATAGTATTGAAGGAAAACAATCTAAGGCAATAATTTTGCAACTTAGATTTTGAAAGGGCATTAGTTTTTCACTTAGAGCAATGGGTCCTTTGGTAGATATTTTACGTATGGTCGACAGTGATGAGAAACCAGCCATGGGATACATCTACAAGAAGATGGATAGTGTAAAGGAACAAATAAAGGTGCGTAAATATTTCAATTTTATGTGTTATTTATTAATCTTTACTTACTTATTAATCTTATAAATTAATAACATTTAACTTCTTGTTTTATAGGTTAATATGAAAAACAAAGAAGAGCAATATGCTTTTATTTGGGAGATCATAGACAAAAGATGGGACAGGCAAATGCATAAGCCATTACATGCTGCTGCATTGTATCTGAATCCAGGGTTGTATTATGATTATGATGGGATAGAATCTAATGTTGAGATTAAAGGTGGTTTGTTTCAAGTTATAGCTATACTTATACGAAGTAAGGAAGAACAACAACAAATCAGTCATCAACTTATAAGTTATCGAAGTGCAGCAAGTGGTTTTGGATTAGAATTAGCTATAAGTTCAAGGAAAACATGTGCACCAGGTAATTAATTCAAAAAACTTTGCTTTCTTTTAATTATTTCATTATTAAGATATGATTTAAGGTTTTTGAATATGATTAACTTATTGTTTCCACATGATTTTTAACTTTTTGTAATAGCTGAATGGTGGATGACCTTTGGTTATGGATGCCCTGAATTGCAAAGTTTTGCTATACGGGTTTTGAGCCTTACTTATAGTACTACCCCATGTGAGCGCAATTGGAGTACTTTTAAAATGGTAAGAAATTAAGAATTATGCTTTTTATTTACACTATAAATAAATGAAAGTTCTTTTATTGAGTTAACAACTTACCTAAATTCTTTCTCTTATCTTAGATTCATACGAAGAAAAGGAATAGATTATTGCATCAAAAGCTTAACGATTTAGCTTTTGTGCAATATAACGAAAAGCTCATAAGAAGGTACGAAGAAAGGAAATCTAATGGAGCAAATTTTGACCCCATCATGTTGGCATCGGTTGAAGATCACGATGAATATCCTACTGATGATGAGTTCGTTGGTGATGATGATTCCCTTACTTGGCAAAATATCGATATGGCATCTGAAGCATCAAGAGCGGGTGCTGCTGTTTATACAAGGTCGAGGATACAAAAGCGACAAAAAAGGCAAAGCAAAGTTTAGGATAAGATGCCTATGGAAGATGAAGAAGAATTTAATTTTAAAGAAACAGATGAAGAGGAAGAGGAAATAGAAGAATACGGATCTTTTTCTGAAAATGAATGACCATGACCTAAACAATTAAGTGTGATACTGATTGTAAATTTGTAATTGAATTTTGATGGATGTTATGTACTTTTTGAATTAGCTTAGCATTTATGTACTTTTGATAGATGCATAAGCATAACATGTACAATCTTTAAAGATGCTTTCTAAGGCTACTTTCGATGCTTTATTGCAAATTATTGTTCAATGAAATTGTCATTGTCTTTGATTAGTGGGTAAGTATGATCAAAATAATGTAATATGTTATCTGTAGTTGCAACTTGCAAGTGATTGTGTTTTTTATAGTTTGTTATTCGACTTGTATTAAGCATTGAAAGTGATGGCACATTCGTTATCTTCTGTTGTAGGTGATCATCGAGTGGATATGGTGCATGAAAGTTCGGACATTAAAGCAAAAATGAAAGGCAAAAGAAGATTAGAAACTCCTATCACCAACATGTTCAACAGTTGAAATAATGAGAGATTAAGGTAATAGCACCTGCACAGACATATCAAATCCACACGAGATTCCCAGATGTTCGTGAATTTGCTGGATAGCATATGGAATGCACCATTCTGGGATAATAACTTGAGTGTTATTAACCCAAAACGGTGCATTCCATATACCATCCAGCAAATTCAGGAACATCTGGGAATCTCGTGTGGATTTGATATGTCTGTGCAGGTGCTATTGCCTTAATCTCTCATTATTTCAACTGTTGAACAATTGGGTGATAGGAGTTTCTAATCTTCTTTTGCCTTTCATTTTTGCTTTAATGTCCGAACTTTCATGCACCCGGGTTAGAGATGAGGTATACTACAAATAATATGGGCTAAAAGGTATGTGGCATTCCTCCTTTACTAGTTTTTCCTGTTCATTAGTGAGTGTTTTGCTCATTCATTTATTAAAGAATTGGTTATGTTTCTTGATATTTCTTAGAAGTTAGAAAACCTATTATATATATATATATAATTTTTTAATCATAAATAAAAGTGTACCGCTAAATCCGCTATATCCCCGCTACCGCTATATTAGGGTCAACCGCTAACCGCTATTGACAACATAGATAGCTAGGGCTAGAGATAAGAAAACTAAAGATCCTAATTTTGTTAGATGCATCAAAAGACGAGGATGAAAAAATTTTAGTGGCAAATGATGATATAAGAAATAGATAGAAAAACTATTTTTATAAGCTTTTTAATGAAAATAAAGATGTTAATATTAGCTTAGGAGAGTTAGCCAAATCAAAAATATATATAAACCATAATTTCTACCGACTATTCAAAAGAATGAAGTCAAAGAGGCTCTTAAACATATGAAGGGTGATAAATCGGTAGGACCAGACAATATTCTTATAGAAGTTTGGAAAATACTAGGAGAAACATAAATCACTTTGCTCACGAGACTATTTAATGAAATATGGAGAAACCAAAAGATGCCCGAGGAATGGAGATTGAGTACACTTATACCCATATATAAGAACAAGAGAGACATTCATAATTGTGCGAATTATCGAGGTATCAAGTTAATGAGCCATACTATGAAATTGTGAGAAAGAATTATCGAACGTAGGTTAAGAGAAGTATCAAGTACAACAGAGAACCAATTTGGATTCATGCCAAGCAGATCTACTATTCAAATGATTCACCTTTTGAGACGTCTTATGGAACATTTTAAAGCAAAAAGTAAAGACTTTCACATGATATTTATTGATCTAGAAAAAGCTTACGATAGGATATCGAGGGAGGTTCTTTGGAGAGCATTGAAAAAAAGAGGTATCCCATTGACATAGATTAACCTTATAAGAGACATGTACGATGGTGCAAAAACATGTGTGAGGACTCAAAAAGGAATGACAGACTTCTTTGAAGTTAATATTGGGTTACATCAAGGATCAACTTTAAGTTCATACTTATTTATAACGGTGATGGATGAGTTAACAAAACATATTCAAGATGAAGTACCTTGGTGTATGTTATTTGCATATGACATTGTATTAGTGGAGGAGTCTAAGGAAAAAGTTAATAGAAAATTGGAACTATGGAGAGAAACATTAGAAAGCAAAGGCCTCCGACTTAGTAGAACAAAGACAGAATATATGAAATGTAAATTTGATCATTTGGTTACTTCAGAGGACATAGAAATTAAAATTGGCATACATTACATCCCCCAAAAGGAAAGTTTTAAATACCTAGGGTCAATTTTTCAGAGTGATGGAAGAATTGATGAAGATGTTACACATAGAATTAATGTTGGTTGGTTAAAATGGAGAGGAACATCAGGTATTCTTTGTGATAAGAAGATATCATTAAAGTTAAAAGGTAAATATTATAGAGCATCAATTACACCTGTCATGTTTCATGGTTTTAAGTGTTGGGCAATTTACCATCAACATGTACAAAAGATGTTTGTCACAGAAATGAAGATGTTGAGATGGATGAGTGGTTATACAAGAAAAGAACGTATACATAATAAGGTTATTAGAAATAAATTAGGAGTGGCACCAATAGAGGATAAAATGAGAGAATATCATTTAAGATGGTTTGACATATAGAAAGAAGATCAAAAGGAGAATCTCTAAGAAGGTATGAGAAACTAAATTTGGAAAGTATTAAAAAAGGTAGAGGATGACCACAAAAGTGTTGGAAAGAAACAATAAAGAATGATCTACCTTATTGTGAGTTAACTGCTAACATGGCACATGATAGAGCTATGTGGAAACAAAGAATCCATGTAGTTGACCCCATCTAGTATGGGAAAAAGCTTAGTTGTTGTTGTGTTAGATGTTTGGTAGAATAAGTTTAGAAGTTATTGCTCAAACCTAAGAGATTTTGCAATAAGAGTTTTTAAACAAAGCATTTAGTGCAACTAGTAGTAAAAGAAATTATAGTGTTTTTCAACACATCCACACAAAAAATACAACAGGTTGGACCAATAGCGGCTTAATGATCTAGTATTCATATGTTGCAACATACGGTGAGGTAATTAATAGATTAGTTATTAATTAAGTATTCAATTCAACGTTTAAGTTTAAGTTTTTATTCTTAAACTTTTAGTTTTAATTTTTATTTACTTATCGTTCTCGCAGACAATTACGAAAGTTATCTTCAAGTAGGTATTAAAACCAATTTGATCCAATAAGTTAATAATTTTGATGTTGATGTCTTAGAAGAGTGGATTATAGAAGATGATGAAACAAATGCACTCCTACCATACCTCAAGTAGACATTCAAAACAACGTCAGTAGAGGAATGATGAGATTGGTCTTGGGAGGAGATTTTGTTGGTGATCTTAAAGGAGGAGGAGGAGAAGATTATTTAGTTGATGATCTTGTGATTCTTTTTTTTTTATTTCGAACGTTACAATTTTAAAAATATTTGCTACTTTTTCAATAATTAAAGTTGTACTTGTAATTTGAATTAATGTTCAACATATGAATGTTTACCCAAATTTTGATTTATAAGAATTGTTAAGAAATTTCTTGATTTTTAAAATATTTTTTTAAAAAATTATAATACGTTACAATATGATATGATACGATGCGCCATTCTCATAGAGAAAAACGATACATGTTTCAATATGGTAATGGTACAGACAACACTACCCACACCAAAACTCCAGGCCCGGCGTGGACGCTAGTTATTTAATTATTCAATTACATAAACTGGGCAAGAATGTACAAGCTTCGTTTTGATGGAAGAAACTACAGTGAGTATCCAGTCATAATTTGACAAAATGGAAACAGCAGAAGTGGATAAGAATGATAAAGGTTACATGGATATAAAAGTAGATAGGAATCCTGGTATGAAGCATCAGAATCATAACCACAACAATCTCTCTTCAACGATTTAATAGCAAAAGGCTAATTTTTTATAAAAGAGAACATAAAAGTGGGGGGATCTTACCTCTTCTTTATTTCCCCATCCATCATAGTATACATGGTATCCATTTGCGGTAATTGCCTCAATTGTTGCATCATACCTGAGAAGTTGTTTGTTAGAATTAAAATAAAGGAAAGAACTCAATAAACTAGTTAGTAAAGGACGTTTTAAAAGCATACCATTCTCCGTCTTCACTCCAAACAGCCTGGACTTTTGAGCCCACAGGGAGTCGCCCATATGGTTCAGAATACTTGCTCGAGGCCTGTATGTTCACAAAAATGTAACAAGTCAGCTACTCTAACTAGGGCGCAGAGTAGAAATTAGCTGACAGATTCCATATAGAAAGCTATATTTCACTTCTACCAAACATAAGTAGCAGTTATTCCGATGGGTTTATCTATGACCTAAGCAATGTCGCCTTTAGTTGGGCATTCTGCAAAATAGGGAACATGAACATGAAGGAACAAGGAGTAGTTGGATCATGACCTATTCACTTAGGGACTTCCATGCACAAGACACATTAAAGACTCTATGTCTATCCACATTAATCCCTTGGTGCAGTAAAATAATCCATGCAAGAAAACATAAATAAAACGTTGATTCAATTCCACTACCGCATCCCATTTTCCCATGTAAAAAATGTGAGCAGAGTTGTCTCAACTCTCTTATAGAAAGGAACATTTTCAAACTAAACTTGATTCATGCTAAAGTCAGCCTTAGTTTCACACCAGATTGCACCGCCGAGCATTTGAAAGAAAAAAAAAATCTTCTCAACTACATACATATATATATATGTGTGTGTGTGTGTGTGTGTGTGTAGAATGTTTCCCTTATCCATCGAGCCCCTCACATACAGAGCATTTTTCCTTAAACCAGAACCTTCAAACACATTTTGACAATGTCTGTTTATTGGACAACAGATTTTACTTTGGGCAAATAAAATGACAAGTAGTTTCCTAATTACTGTTTTTTTATCACATGAGCCACTAGTTTGTCTCCCCTATAGAAACAACTGCAATCATGAAAAATACCTGACCTAATGCAAAAGTTAGTGTTTGGAACTGACTCGTTGACATTTGAGGATTCATCTCAGCTTATACCGGCTGAAAGAACTTGCTAAACACATGGTTCAGACCAAATCGTCGCAGAAAAGAAAATTTCTATTATTCAGTGGACATAAATTAAAACCACAAAGGTACTAGTTTCAGTGCAACAGTACAATATTACACTGATACCTAAGCATACCATATTCAATTCCATTTCCATGTACACCTATTCTCAATGCAACTTCCCTGCCAATAAGATCTGATCAGGCAAATGGAAGAGAGATATCAATATACTTGAAGGAGTTTGTGCTAAGTATAAATGCATCCCGATTGATGCCAGATAACAAGCTCTAGAGTTCCAACCATTTGAAAATAAAGGCATGGGGAAGTACATAGGGTTTACTCTTTCAAGCGAAGACATTTCATCTGTTTGTTTGCCATTTGGACTAGCATCCTCATCCAGACCAGCCAAGCCAGCCAACTCTGATTGTTTAGCTGTTGACAGCAATTCCTCAGTCAAAGCAATTACCTACAAAACCAGATAGTTCGCCACAAACATCAGCAAGACGTCATGGCCCAATTTCATTAGAGAAATCAGGTAAACAGAGTCAAACTTAGGCTCTGAGTGAGAAGAGAACATCTGAAATAAGGGATGGAGCAAGCAGGCAGTCGATCACAAGAACATATCACCTGCACATGAACCAACATAGAATGGCGGGCATCATGACATAGCATGCTATATGGCACGAGAAACCATTAAGGGTCCATGGCCAAACACATAATCTCGGAAAACCTTACCTTTAAATATAAAAACCCAGGAAAAGGAAAAGAAAAACAGAAATCACCATGTATTTTGCCATGTGCCCATGCAGCTCAATCATGCTGTCCTGCTGAAACAACATTAACAATTCCTCAACAGGACAAGATTGAAAAGGCAAAATTTTACCATCCATGAAGAGTTCTTATCTTTTCATTTCTTATGAGAAAAAGGTTCTTTTCTTCTCCTTTCCATTTCTTAGGAGGACAGAATCACAGATACTGCATGGAGCGTCTAGTGCAACTCTACCACACCAAATAACTCGAACCTTATAAAGTCAACATTTTAATGGTGGTTGGGAGTCTTGGCACCACTACCCTGTACCATAATTCACATCAACCAGCCTTGCTTCATTAAATCCTTTTAGTAAGGACTAATGAGAGTGAAAAAAGACTTCGCCCACGTAAGGGATCACCCTTGCATGGCCGGTCCCAAGCCCAAATAAAGGAAGAGGGTTGTGTTAGGCTTCCGACAGTCAACATAAAACTTCGTCGGACTTACCATGGATTCTACAAAAAACAAAGAATCCATGTAGCTGACCCTATCTAATATGGGAAAAGGCTTAGTTGTTGTTGTTGTTGTAGTAGTAGTAGTAGTAATGAGAGTGAAAAACTTGACAATTTAAACAAACTTTGAGAATTCAAACAACTTAAAGTAATAGATATATGACTTGCAAATGATTAATTTATATCACAAACAAAGAAGCTGGTTAATTAATTATGCTCAAGTTACTCAAATAAGAAGGATAAGACAAAAAAAATCCTGCCAAAACCAAGTCATGCCAGAGGCATGCTCTAGGTAAAGGGACCATTTCAATCGGAAACTCACCCTAGTAGGATAGAGAGTACCAAAAGCAAGAAAGGCATGACAATGACAAGTGTGGAAATAAAAAGGCCATATTGCAGTAAAATCATCAATCTGCTCTTAATGGGGTTGTTTTTTTTACGAATGGAGGATAAGCATTTGTTACCTTGAATGAGTGGGCAACTTTAAGCCATGAAGCTACTAGTTGTGATACTTTTTCCATGGAGAGGCTAAGAATGTAAGCAAAAAACTATTGAATATAATTGACATTAGTGTAGAGCCTATAAGTTACTTTAAGATGCTGATGTAAAACATGAAAATAAGCATGCAGCACTAGAAAACCGTCCCCAAAAAATATTTGACAGCCACTCCCACGAGTTTTAGATGTAGTTACAATGCAGAGAGAGTATGTGAGGATGTCCAACAAGGAAAGTTCAAAAAGCCACTCCTTTAGTTCCGAATCAGGCAGAAGTTTCCGGTTAGATGCAGAGGTGGAGAATGGAAATGACATTTTATAGAGAGAGAACAGGAAACAGATGACACTAGTCTCATGGTGTCCCTTCACTCTTCTATAAAGAATGAGTTTGTTTTGGCAAATCTAACTATCTAAGTACTTAACAAATAGACTATCTAATACTTTAAGTGAGCAGAACTTAAATATTATAGTAAGGTTAATCAACAAATATTTGCTCTTGGAGGCTATCAATCATCATCAATCTTGAATGACAATTCATCATAGTAACAATCACGACTCATGATCACCTTCTACTCATTTTGAGAACAGATGGCCTAATGCTTCCAAATTGAGATGCCTCCGCCCCAACATCGTGAAAGTCCTTCTCATAACAATATTACACACCAATCAACTGGTTCTTCACTACCTAGAAGACCCACCAATCAAGAAGAAATTTTACCAATCTAATCAGGATCCTTGAATTTGAACCAAAGCAAAGCCTTCCCACACACTAAGTGGGGTCAATCACATGGAAAATTGGTTGCTATTGTGGTTGATCTTGCGTTACATTAGTACTTTAACACCAAAAAGAAAATTCAGTTTTTATTGAATTTGACATGAAGGTAAATACTGTGATGAACTGATGATGTTTAGAGTTAAATCACCAAGAGTTTCATGAAGTATTATCATGAGTTTCTTGCCACAATTATATCGAACTTGTGAAAAGGTGATCAAGGAGGATTCAACAAGTTTCAAAACACTTCGCTGCTTCTAACTTTACTGCAAAAATAATAACTTCTCTGATCTTCTCCCCGAAAGGGAATAAAACCCACATTCCCCAAATCAACCAAACCAAAGGAAACATAGCAAAAACTATTCTTCAAGAAATATAATGAAAAAAGGAAGAAAATTAATGGAAAAATAAAAGAAAGAAAGTAGAGCACAATTTCACCTCTTCAAGTTCTTTCTCCATGTCCTTATACTCGGAATTTTGGGGGTCATCTTCCAAAAGTTTTCTAACCTGATTTAGTTCATGAAACCAAATAAAATTAAAACCCTAACTACCTACAATGAGATAGAAAGTTCAAAGAAACATCATGCCATCCCTCATGTCAATTGTACAATAGAGAGAGAGAGAGAGGGAGAGAGATCTATTGACCTGACTCAGCTGATCTTCATACGTGGAGAGATTGGAGGTGAGCTCCTCGATACTCAGTTCTTCACCCATCCTTTCTTTCTCTCTCTCTTCTCTCTCTCTCTCTCTCTCTCTCTCTCTCTCTCTCTCTCTCTCTCGTGAAACCTTGGAACAGAAAAGTTGGAGCTTCGCGTAGCCTCTCTCCTCGTGAAACGCTACTGCAGGCGACCGGTGGCCTGAAGCGTGGGTCTAAATGGATTGGGTTGGATCTGATCACGCATGCCAGTATGCCGCCTTCTAGATGACGGAACTTATTAAAATCGGACATGTCACCGGACGAGCACCGAGACCCGCGGGGAGGTTCAGCAGAGGCATAGGCGCGTGCAGTCGGTATAATCATTCTTTGGATCGTGTCTAGATTATTGTGGTTTTGGGTTGTCGTGTGAGGTTAGTATATGCGTCAGGCTTGAATTGGAGCCAAATGCAGTCAGGTTTAAATTGGAGCCAAATGCAGTTCGAGATCCAATTAACGTTTGATGTGAATGGCCTTCTATATAAGAGAGCCTCCAAGAGTTCAGTCATATTTTACTCTTGGAGAGAAAAGAGAGAAGCCAGCAGCCACGAGGGAAAGAGCGTATTCATCCTCTTGATGTGTGTGTGAGCAGCATCAAGGACCAATCAGCAGGTGAGATGAAGTAGCTTCAGTATTCTCTTGTTTATGCTCCCTCAATGGAGGAACTCTGCCAGAGGGAATCGAGGAAGAGTCTTATACCTAACTTTTTATTATATTGATTATCTTCTCAAGGAGGTGCAACTGTTGCAGCGGATTTAAGATTCGTTAATTTACTATAAAACCTTATTAGGACTCTCTAATGAGTACGGTTAACAAAAACTTTGCACACTCTCCTTTTTCGTCTTTTCTACTATACTGTGTCTTACTATTTGTAGTCTCTGATCATCTAGTCGATTGAGGCATGATCAAAGGCAACTTGAGTTTAAGTACGTATTCTTGCCCACGGTAATCGTTTTATCTTTAAATAAAACCATTAGTACCCATGCATACCTAATAATAGGATGTTGAATTCTCTAAGGCAAGTCTATTATTACTTTGCTTGTTTCAATGTTATTTACTTATGGATTTTCATGAATCTACTACAACTTTTGTTTATGTCAGCATGTTTATGTTTGTTGCATATTACATGTTTGTGCATGTAGCCCTACGGTTTATTGCAACAGTTTTCGAGAAATCAATGATGGTCATGTTTTCATCTACTATTTGACATAAGGTCGACATGACCTTAATCTTGAAAAAAATTGTCAACCCCCACTTTTGGGTTATATTCATTTATTAAGTTGGATTGTCCCAACCTAAAGTTTCTAACCCAAAAGCTTAGATAAAGTTGTTTAGTGAAAGGAGAAAGCCTTATGTCCTTGTATTTTATTAGTATTACCGAATTTTTATTTGATGTATACAATTCTTCTCTCTCCACGACAATGAAAGACTTTTAAACTACCTTAGACTATAAATACAATACTGGTCTTGAAAAATATTTCATTATCAAGCTTTTGAATATTAAATGGTACTGGAAAAAATTGTGACTCAATAGATACACAAATTTCATGGTCTTAAGGAAGTAGAGGCAGAACTTTATGCTAAACATATTCTTATGTTTATTATTAAGAAGTTCTTTAAATATTGGAAAGGCTTTGGTATGTGTCACATTACTGTATTGTAGATATTGGGACAAATATGCTTGTTTGTACCGACTAGTATCTGTTTGTGTCTTAATCATTTAACTACTTAAGTCAAGAATAAAAGATGCATGCATTTGAAATTTCTTTCAAGAAAGATCTCAACTCTTTAAGGAATTAGGCGTATTTTTACGATTTGTTAGAATACCTTGAGTGGTCTAATATTAGTTCGATAGGGTTTAATATTAGATTATAAATATAATAAAATTGTAATTACACGAGTTAGTAGTAGGTACTTATTTTGAAAGGATTATTTATATGATGTTGATGACTTATTTAAGATTCACTTTGAACTTATAATTGATTCTTCTATGAATTTTAATGATAATAAAGCCTCTTGTTAATTTTATGTTGTTTTCAATATTGAATTATCTAATGTATGGTATTAAAGGTTGGGTCATCTTAATTTTGATTTCATAAAATGTATGATGAATTTAAATCTTATTCCTAAGACTGTCATAGATACAAGAATAAATCTCAAATATATATGCAAGCGAAACAACCTAAGATACATTTTATACGATTGATCGAAAATCTAAAATCTTAGATTTAATGCATATTGATATTTGTGAATCCAATGGACTGACAATTAGATATAACAAAAGATGTTTTATTATGTTATTAATGGTTGTAGTAGATTTGTTATGTTTACTTTCTCAAAAGTAAAGATGAAGCTTTAAACAAGTTTCAAATTTATAAGAATAAGGCTCAAAATCAAACCGTTAGGGTACTTAAACGATTAAGATATGATAAGAGATGAAAGTATACTTCAAATATGTTTCAAAAATATTGTCAAAATGTTGATATTGTATATGAGATTACTACTCCCTATTCACCTATGTAAAATGGGGTAACTGAATCGAAAAACAAAACTCTATATAATATGATTAATGTTGTACTATAAAATTTTGAGCTATTTATGTAAATATGAGATAAAGTTTTAAATACAGTTTGTCATATTTTAAATAAAGTTTTTCAAAAGTATAAAGAAAGTAGTTATTTTCAGCTTTAAAAGGATTGAAAGGCCAATCTCAAATATCTCAAAGTGTCTTGTAAAAATACTTATTTATAATACAAGAGAAAGAAATTAGGACTTAAAATTGTAGATGATATATTTTTGAGTTACGCAGAGACTAGTTATGTGTACAAATTCTTGTCATTAAATCTTATGTATTTATCATAGATGTCAACACAATTGTAAAGCTCTGTGATGTTATATTCTTTGAAAATATGTTTCTTATAAAAATTAATATGTCCTACACTATGTCTTCTACATATCATATCCCACTATTGGTTCCATTCCTAACCATATGAAAAGCAAACATGAGATTCAATTAATTATCTCAAATGATAATTAATATGTCCTAGAGAACTCTGAGGTAATAATTGAACTAAGGAAGAACAAACATATTAGGATATTTAAAGACTTTACAAGTGACTTTATTACTTTCTTGTCCTTTCATCTTCTAGTAGGTTATGACCTTAATTGAGATTAAGTTTTAAAATAAAACCATGAGATTTAATCAATTATCTCGAATGATATGTGAGAATTGTTGATTTACCTCATTTTTCTTTATAGTAGGCTGCAAATAAATTTTTAAGAAGAAACTAAATGCATATGAGATGATTAATAAGTAAAACGTCAAGTTAGTTGCCAAGGGTTATAAAAAAATAAGAAATATACTATTTTTATACATATTCTCATGTTTCTCACTTATCTACAATTTGAGTGCTAATAGCACTAGCATCCGTATGTGATCTCGTAATCTATCAAATTAATACAAAAATTGTTTTCACATGATGACCTTCATGAGAAAATTTATACAGAACAAGCAGAGGGTTTTATAGCCATGTGAATAAACCCAAAGTGTGTAAACTAGTTAAATTATTATATATATTGGAACAAGTCTCTACATAATGACATAAAAGTTTGATTGCTTTATATCATCTTTTGGCTTAATTCCAAATAAATTTAATAAGTTTGTCTACTACAAATTTGTCAATAATGCATTCATAATTCTGTGCCTTTATATAGATGATATCTTCTTATTTGTTTTTAATATGAGAGTTATTAATGAGACAAAAATATTCTTGTTTAGTAAATTTAAGATAAATTATATGGGTCTTTTTTATATGATTTTAGGACTTAAAATCATAATGTCTATTGATGGTATAATAATAATCTTGTGGTCTTATTATGTTGAAAAACTTTTAGAGAGATCTAAATATATAAAATATAGACTTATTAAAACCTCATATGAATCTTCATAGGCTTTGTATAAGAATGAGAGTAGTATTCATGTATCTCAATTAAGGTACTCTCAGATTATTAGAAGTTTAATGTATCTAATCAGCTATATATGATCATATATTGCTTTTCTAATTATTATATTATATTTGTGCTTTTGTTGGGGACATGCCATCTTGACCTTCCTTTTAGATTTCTATGATTTGATGGTAGAAGAGGTTGCATAACTTAGTCCCAATGATTTTTGCTTTTGTTGGGGATCTAGCAAATGGATAAACCTAAACGAAATTAAGTTATTGTAAAAATAATATATCCAACAACAATCAACTTATTTTTGTTTGGGCCATTTTGAAAGGCTACCTTGAACCTTCTCATTTTAATTCATATAACATCCAAATTCTTAAATGTTACATTTTTTATTTTTTCCATTGAAGAGAAGTGCACTTGAATGAGAATAAAGATATATATTTCTTATAAATGATTTGTGGCATTGTTAGCTCCATTACTTTGATATTTCTTAAAGCTACTAATAGTTATTATTTTGAAAATTATTAAAGCTGCTAAGTGTTATTAATTTGAAAAGCAATTAAACAAGTTTTTATTAAATAATATAACATTTTAGGTTTCCCAGTAATATTAAAGTTGCTTTGTTAGCTCCATTACTTTTATACTTGATGTTAAAAGTTATTATTATTTCATTTGACGTTGATCTTAACTCTTAAGCCATTGATATTCTGATCAATTTTTAAAAGTGTCAATAGTATTATACTATTTTAAATAGCACTATTAGGTTACAAATTCAATTAATCAAGTACGTGAAAAACTTTTAAATAATAATTTTTAAAAACAATATTAATGAGTAAATAAGCTTTTATAGAAGAATCGAGCCAATAAGAGACATTTTCATGCCTGCATGAAGAAATCAATATTATATTTCCAAGCTACATGTCACATATCTTATTATAGTTTCACCTTCAGATGCTACAAAATTATCATTATTTTTCTCTGGATTATGCTTATATCATGTGTAAGTACAATACTTTGGATGTTCTTCAAATTTTATAGTGGATTGTTGGCTCCTACTTTTGGAAATGCTAACACGTTGATTGTTTCTTCTCATTTTATGGAGTATTCAATTGTATCCATTTGGGCTTATCAATTGGAATAACATGAGACTTAAAAGACTATTCAATTATGTTCAATTAAGCTTATCATTTGGGATAGCATAAGACTTGAAAATCAATACATAACTTAAGTAGGGTTCACCATGTCTGGCTTTTTCTTATTGTCACTATTGTACTTAGTTTTTAACTTTGGGAGATTTATGATGTCAATATACTTTATGTGAGAATTGATTAAAAGGGTTAACTTTTCTAGATAAGGCAAGGATAAATATTAACATAGCCATGAAACATCAGAGAGTAGACCATGTTGTAATTAGTTTTATGTTGTCAGTATTATTTTGTTCTTTTGTCCTTGAAAACTGAGCCGAATAACCGAACTGAACCGAACTAATTCAGTTTGGTTACCTATTGAGTTTAGTTCAATTTCGGGATCAATAATTTTTTTACATTTTGGTATTTGGTTATTTCGGTTCGGTTCAATTATTGAACCAAACCGACTGATGCTCATCCCTAATCGCAAGCGAGAACACGTATCTAGCCTCAAGTATCCTTTAACCATGCTTCAATCACCTAGTCGATTGGAGAGAATGAGTAGCCACAGTGAAACACGTAGTGTAGAAAAAAGATGGGGAGAGAGTGTGCGTGGAGTTTTTATTAACTATACTGATTAGAGGAGTACTAATTAGGTTTATAATAAATCCAACAGATCTTGGATCTGCTCCAACAACCACACCTCCTCAGGTGTACCACATAGTTGTTTCATGTTTTTCATGATAGAGATCTATTTGACCATTAAATCAAAATATTTTTGTATAAAAAGAATATCAAAGATAATCTCGTGTCCTTTTATGACCTCCTCAAACTCTTTTTAACTTATAGTTCATAAACTACCATCTATATAAAAAGATACGTGGGATTCCATCAATATGGTACTAATACATAACTCCCTCACTTACACGTGGCTTTTATACTTTAGACTTTTATTTTAATCAAAGATATATATTAAATAAGTACCCACTCCATCAAACCCAATGAGGTGGAGAAACACCCGACTAAACAAGGTTCACGTTTGGGTACGAGGACATGATGCCTTGACATGATACTTACCTCTGTACTCAACGCACACATATTTATACATTGTATTGTATGTTTATATATAAAACCCGTTTTTACCACGTACCAGTTGGGAAAAATCAAGAGCATTGGCTCAACGGCAGGGCAGGGCGCTCTAGTTCCATTGCTGCTGTTGGGGGAGTTCGACTACCAAGGGTGCACGTGGATGTGTGTTCGACTTCGGCCTCTTTTGTAAGGAAAAAAGAAAAGAAAAAAAAGAGGGTTCGAACACGTACCAATTCCGTTGGAGTTCAGACCTGCGCCCCGGCACGCCCCGTCGCCATCTCTAACGGACACGAGCTCTGATCGATTAGTTCGGGCCGTTCTTCAGAGCCGGCTAAGATGGTCCGGCTTCTCCCTCCCTCTCTATAGCAACCTCGCGCGCTATCTCCATTGTGCCATAAGAGAGGACAGCTCCCGGCGATCTTCCAGCTTCCGGCCAGACGCCGTAACTGCGGCGGCCAGACACGAACGTGATCTCTGGTTAGTTTTTCTTCTCTCTCTCTCTCTAAATAAATAATTCTATTATTTTTTAATCTCTCTCTAATCGACTCTTTCGCTCAATCACTATTTCTATCCATTGTGCGATAACAGGGAAAAGCTTCTGGCGACCTCGCAACTTCCGGCCAGCAGCTGTAACTCAGGTTCGTGGTCTCTGGTCAGTCTTTTATTCTTTCGCCTCTATTCTAAATTACCATATTATTCTTTTGCCCCCTTCTTCCTCCGTTTTCTCCTCCCTCATCCATTTGTTATTATATATATATAAACATATACACATACTATATGTATTTAACTTTCTTCATATGATCTGCACTGTCCTACTTATGTACCCTTGATATATATGAAGCAGGCATGATACTGTTGCAGACTATATTACATTGAAGCCAGTTGCCATGATTGTGTGTTGCCATTCCGTTTGTTTGGTGGGAAGTATGGATGCAAATGACATGATCCTTGGGAGAAGCTCTCAATGAAAATTGCTGGATTCAAAAGTAGGAGCCAGCAAATTAGAAAAGAAAAATGACATGAGTTGTACATATTAGAGGGAACATTGTCATATTGACCACAGGCAAAAACCTGCATGTCACTTGAGGCTTTCCATGTTGTCAATCCTATGCTTGATCTATAGATACTTTCAGAAGGATTTGCTCTTGGATGTGTCTACTAGCAAAGGGCTTGCTGTTTATTTGTCATTTGTGACTATTTTGGTCAATCAATTTCTTCTTTGCACGATTTAATTAATTATGTAAGTTGTATAACATTGTTCGTTAGTTGCATATTTTTCCACTTTACTGACTATGGACCGACCGGATCATATTTATGAAATATAGTGTATTTTTTATTGGACTGATTAATAAAATGTTACCTTTAGTCACATATATGCTTAGTTAGAACTAAGGCGAATTAAGTATTATGACACTGTTCATGAGTTGCGTTTTTTTCTTCTGAAAAGTTCTTTTTAATTGATTCATATTCATAAATGTATTGGACTGACATTCATTTTACACTTTTTGGGATAGTTTCATTTGTTATATGTAAAGTGTTTTTTTAACATTAGCGTACCACTAAATATCCTTAACCAGTGCTTAAGGACTTATAGTTGACCACCTGAGTGACGTTAAATGGTATTGATAACATAGTATCTCACAGCCCCTTGCATGCAACTCTTATTTAGGACGATTGTGTAATGGGGCCATATATTGCTTTCTCTATTGGGTTTACCCCATCTGCCTCCTATTATCCTTGTTTGAAAAGCTGTCCGGCCTTCTCCCAACTGGTTCAGGTAGTTGTAGGTGGTGAGATAAAAGTTCCACCTTAGAAGCTACATCCCAACACTCCATGGCTGTTTCTTGTGTTCTTTTTTGTTTGGGACTCCAGTTATTTAGTGGAGTTTCCTTTCTTGGGTTTTTCCAATTATGCTTTGATGGCCAAACTCTGATTCTTGTTTTCTTTTCTCTAGTATTCCTTCAATTTTGATATGGCAGGAGGGAGCAATGCACATGACATGAATGAAGAGGAAGGGGTCAACAAGGAAGGTGAAAATCATGTCAATGATTGTGAGACGAGTGTCTTCCAAGAGAGAGGCAATGAAGGAGACGAAGAAGGCGAGGAGGAGGATGAGGAAGTAGAGGATGAGGAAGATGCAGATGATGATGGTTACATCCTCCGGTTTCATGGCGGGATGGACCCAATGAAGTTTGCTGAGGTGGATGCATCTGGAGCTGAGCCCTATAAGCAATTTGAGAGGCTCAAGTGTCAAGTGTTAGCAGAACGGAAGCGCAAAGGTTTCAGTAGTTACCAGTAACTTCTCATTCTTTATCCTCTTTCTATTGGCCTTTTCTGCATTCACATGATTGTGAAACTATGAAACAGTCCAATATATAAACGTTCTCTTCAACTTCAACTTAGAAGTGGAATAGCTATTTCTGAAAAATGCTGATTTTGGATGGTTCCTTGTGGGGGAATGCTTGCTTTTGATTTTGTTGGTAGATTTTTTTTTATATGTATGAATATTATTCTGAAATTGTTGACCAAATGAGTGCTTCCATAAATTCTTTAACTGGTACTTTGTTTCTAAATATTCATTGCGAAGAGTTTAGCCAGTTACTTGTTCATTGAAAAATTGTTTGGCATGTTATTTCATTTTCAGAATGAACTTTGTTCTATTGAATAGATTGAGGGTCTTTTTGGCGCAGGCACTGATGAGATAAAGGAAATAATGGGAGCTGTGGTAACAAAGCGAAGATCTAGACAGGTGGGGTACATTGATGCCATGTCGGCTATCATGTATGTTGCCGTATTGAACGTTTAAACTGAAATGGGTCAGTGAGGACCAAATGTCTTAGCATTAACATGGTCCCTAGTATTTCCTGATGCTGTATACATGACTTCTTTAACAGTTATATACAATGGCTTGTACTTGTGAAAACCATAAATTGGCTGCAACCCGTTGGCTCCAATCTTTATATCATTTTGAGTTTCATCTGTGCGATATTACTCACTTTACTTGAATACTCTAATGTTCTAAAGACACTAAGTATTGAACGGGAAGTTGATTCTCAAATCAATTAGCGTTTCCATGACTTGTAATGCAATTTTTTTGACATCAGCAAGAAGTTTAACCCTTTAGTTTATGCCTTTATCATTTCATTTGGGTTTTCCAGCCTAAGAAAAGAGGGAGAAAGAAGGGATCAAGGAGTAATATGAGTCCTGAAGTGATGGAGAAACTTGGAGAAGCGAATCTCCATTATGCATTTGGCCAGTTTGATGAGGTGGGACCTTTTTATCTAGTTTGTGTTGTTTTCCAGCAATTGGTTTATGGTTTTCTTTAATCACAGAATATACTTCTTGCTGATTTTCTCTTGATCATTTTTTTGGGTTAATTACTTGAAACCTTGGGCAGACTTGGAATATGACATATTTAACTTGGAGGCAATTTTTGGTTCATGACAATAACAAGATAGAAAGGGTTATCCACCCTTGGGCTCTATTTTCTGTTGATTCAATGATATATGTACTGTATCATATTGGGTATCGGAATTGCCAAAGAGCCAAACATACGATACAACTGACTTATATTTTCTTAAGAATCCTTAAAGAACAAAATCAGGAAGATCCCAAATAAATGTTAAAAATCAATACAAGTGAGACAAACTTGGACAACAACAACAACAACAACAACAACTAAGCCTTTTTCCATACTAGATGGGGTTGACTACATGGATTCTTTGTTTTCACAGAGCCCTATCATGTGTCATGTTAGCAATTAACTCACAATAAGCTAGATCAATCTTTATTGTTTCTTTCCAACACTTTCGTAGTCGTCCTCTAGCTCTTTTAATACTTTCAAAATCTAGTTTTTAATACCTTCTTACAGGTTCTTCTTTTGATCTTCTTTCTATATGTACAAACCACCTTAAATGATATTCTCTCATTTTATCCTCTATTGGTGCCACACATAATTTATTTCTAATAATCTCATTATGTATACGGTCTTTTCTTGTATGACCATTCATGCATCTCAACATCTTTTATACATGTTGATGATTAACTGCTCAACACTCAGAACCATAAAACATGGCAGGTCTAATTGTTGCTCTATAATATTTACCTTTTAACTTTAATGGTATCTTCTTATCACAAAGAATACTTGATGTTTCTCTCCATTGCACTCCTGTCTAGCATTAATTTTATGCGTAACATCTCCATCAATTCTTCAATCACTCTGAAAAATTGACCCTAGGTATTTAAAACTTTCCTTTTGGGGATGCAATGTGTGTCAATTTTAATTTTTATGTCCTCTGAAGTAACAAAATGATCAAACTTACATTCCATATATTTTGTCTTTGTTCTACTAAGTCGGAAGCCTTTGCTTTCTAATGTTTGTCTACATAGTTCCAATTAATCTTGAATATGTTTTGTTAACTCATCAATCATCATTATAAATAAGTATGGATCCTTGATATAACCCAATATTAACTTCAAAGAAGTTTGTCATTCTTTCTGAATCCTAACACATGTTTTTGCACCATCGTACATGTCTCTTATAAGATTAATGTATGTCAATGGGATACCTCTTTTTTATAAGGTTGTCCAAAGAACCTCCCTCGATACCATATATGAAGCATTTTCTAGATTAATAAATATCATGTGAAGGTCTTTCTTTTTTTCTCTAAAATATTCCATAAGACGTCTCAAAAGGTGAATTGCTTGAATAGTAGATCTGCTTGGCATGAATCCAAATTGTTCTCTGCTGTACTCGATACTTGTTTTAACCTACGTTCGATAATTCTTTCCCACAATTTCATAGTATGGCTCATTAACATGGTACCCCGATAATTCGTACAATTTTGAATGTCTCTGTTGTTCTTATATATGGGTATAAGTGTACTCGCTAGCCATTCCTTGGGCATCTTTTGATTTCTCCATATTTTATTAAATAGTCTTATGAGCCAAGTGATTCTTGTTTTCTCCTAGGATTTTCCAAACTAAGTGAGACAAACTTGGACATTGCATCAAAACAAATAGCATATCATGGTTTATAACTAAACAACAACAACAACTACAACAACAACAACTAAGCCTTTTCTCATACTAGACGGGGTCGGCTACATGGATTCTTTGTTTCCACAGATCCCTATCGTGTGCCATGTTAGCAGTTAACTCACAATAAGCTAGATCATTCTTTATTGTTTCTTTCCAACACTTTTGTAGTCGTCCTTTAGCTCTTTTAATACTTTCCAAATTTAGTTTTTCATACCTTCTTACAGGTTCTTCTTTTGATCTTCTTTCTATATGTCCAAACCATCTTAAATAATATTCTCTCATTTTATCCTCTATTGGTGCCACTCTTAATTTGTTTCTAATAACCTCATTATGTATACGGTCTTTTCTTGTATGACCACTCATTCATCTCAACATCTTCATTTCTGTCACAGACATCTTTTGTACATGTTGATAATTAACTGCCCAACACTCAAAACCATAAAACATGGTATGCCTAATTGCTGTTCTATAATATTTACCTTTTAACTTTAGTGGTATCTTCTTATCACAAAGAATACCTGATGCTCCTCTCCATTTTAACCAACCAGCATTAATTCTATGCGTAACATTTCATCAATTCTTCCATCACTCTCAAAAATTGACCCTAGGTATTTAAAACTTTTCTTTTGGGGGATGCAATGTGTGCCAATTTTAATTTTTATGTTCTTTGAGGTAACCAAATGATCAAACTTACATTCTATATATTCTGCCTTTGTTCTACTAAGTTGAAGGCCTTTGCTTTCTAATGTTTCTCTCCATAGTTTCAATTTTTTATTAACTTTTTCCTTAGACTCCTCCACTAATACAATGTCATCTGTAAATAAAATACACCAAGATACTTCATCTTGAATATGTTTTGTTAACTCATCAATCACCATTATAAATAAGTATGGACTTAAAGTTGATCCTTGATGTAACCCAATATTAACTTTAAAGAAGTCTGTCATTCTTTCATGAGTCCTCACACATGTTTTTGCACCTAATAATAGTCAAATAAAGTATGACCAATAAAGTAAGGACATTAACTGTTAAATGTAATAGGTGGTGGCACAGGCCATTAGGGCCCATGCACTTATTATGAATGGTGCGGGCCACTAGGGCCCACTGCCATAGCTGTTGGAGGCATTGATGGCCAGTTCTTCCAACAGCTAGTTGCATGGCCAGCAAGTAGTCGTTGGATTTCAACGGCTAGTGCTGGCCAAGGCTGGCCAACACTTCCTGCTGCTCTATTTTGTTGCTCCTTCCTTCCTCTATCTATTGTACAACACTCTATATATACCCCTTTTCACTTAAAAAAAGAGATGCTGGCTAGCGCAACTTTTGTTTGTAGTTTGTCTCTCTTGACTCTTGCATTCTTGACTTGAGACATCTATTATTGGATGGTTTGATATCTTGGCGTTTTGACGATTTGCAACTTGGGCGATTTAACCTTCGATTATTAACAAATATTTACATGGTATTAGAGCCTCATTTTGAAAAATTCGAGCACATTAGAAAGCGTGTCAAAATTACAAATTTCGTGAAATCATTCCAATTCCAAACTTTAGGTAATTTTAAAACCTTTGTTTTTGCTTAAAATGGAAAGCAAAAATAAATCTTTTAGATGCATTCTTGACTCGAAATCCTATCAAAGTTAAGCAAGGACTATGAAAAAGAATTTTTTGTCAAAAGACTTTTTGGATTATATTGATGGTACGATTCAAGAACCGATTTTAGACATTGAAGGTTTGGATAATGATGATGTTTTTAAGGCACATGAAAAATATAAGCAAGATCTAAAAACTTGAGAAAAATAAATGCTAAAATAACTTGAATTATTTATCAAAATGTAGATGAAAAACTTAAAATTAGTGTTTTCGAAAGTGCTTTTAAAACTTGAGAATATTTAAAAAAGATTCACTCTCAAGATGATTTTGTCTTTTAAATTGATTTAATGGAAATGATGATAATGCTTAAGCAAGGAAATTTAAGCATTAAATACTCTCACAATGAGTTTTTGGAATTATCTACTCAACTTAGAAGTTTTGATAAATTTAGAAAACTTTAAAAAATAGATGAATTTCAAGAATTTTTAGATAATCAATATTTATTTTTGTTTATGCGTGGCTTAAAGAGATGATTTTGAAAACATTAGATCAAATTTAATACATAGAAAATCTAGACCAAAAGGAAGCTCGTTTTTGGCTGATCTTGTTATATAGGAAACAAGATTAAAAAATATCAATATTGCAAAAGGAGTCATTCTTGCCACATCCAAACTGGGAGCTAATATGAAGGTATACAAGCTTCCGCATGTGAAAAACCTCGAAGGACCAAGAGAGGGAACAAACAAGAAACCCATAAAATCATGGCCAAACAAGAACACTCTATGTTACTATTGCAAGAAAAGTGAGCATATCAAAATCACTTGTTCTCTTTTTCGAAAGCTCAAACATGGACTGTTATACCTATACCTAAGGATAAGAAGGTTATTGAATGTCAATGGGTGTATAAAATTAAAACTCATAGAAATGGTAATATTGAGAGATATAAGACCAAATTGGTAGCCAAGGGTTATGCTCAAGAGTATGGAATCGACTATAATGAAACTTTTGCTCCTATTGCTAGAATCAGTGTTATTCGACGCATATCGTATCGTGTCCAAACCTTACAGATTTTGCAGTAAATTCTGAGTCAAACCTCTAGTGCAACGGGTTGTGAAAGGAATTGGAGTGTCTTTAAACACATTTATACAAAAAAGCACATTAGGTTGGAACATAAGCGGCTGAATGACTTAGTTTTCATTCGTTATAACATGCGGTTTCGCAAAAGGTGATCGTGTATTAGTTAGTACTTAAAAATTCAATTCAATATATTTTTTGACTTCAATTGTTAATGTTATTTACTAATTACTTATCTTTCTTTCTTATAGGCAATTGAAAAAGGTAAATAGAGAAGAAAGCCAATTTGATCCAACAAGTTTGGATAATCTTTGTCATATTAGAAGACTGGATTATAAAAGATAGCGAAGAAAATGCCCTCCTAACTGAAGAAGACATTGCATTGATTAATTTGGAAGGAGCGCAACAACATTATCAAGGAGATAAGATTTTGATTTTGAAGTAAAAGGTGGTGATGATCTTCAGCAAGGAGAAGATGAAGATTATTTAGTTGATGATCCTGATTACAATATGTAAATGTAAATGTATTTCATTTTTTGCTTCTATGTAATTTCTTTCAATTGTTCAATGGTGAATAATCAATATGTACTAAACTTTGCATTATATTAATTCTTTGCAATTATCAAAATTTTCCTATATTTTTCTAATTTTTTAGATTTCTTTTTACTATTTTTTAATATTAAAGTACAATATGCTACGATACGATACGCCTGCATCGTGGACCAAAATGACACTTCCAAACCTATTCCACCAAACATCTGTAAAAAAAGGCAAACATTAGAAACTTAATCTACAATAATATAAGATTTAAGAAACTTAAATAGAAAGATAAACAATTTATCTGGATGCATATTAGTGCGGTTGTGAATTGCTACAGGCAAACTCATTAAGTGAAGAGCATTATCATAGATCTCTATCTCTCGATATATAGCATCTGCTATGCTCTCATGAGGGATTAATCTATCTATACAATTAATGATGCCTCGATTAACCTCACATTCTCTTTTAAAGCTTGGTGAGTACTTTAATGTTAGGTTTAGATAATATGCTACTGCATGAATAGGCTGATGTAATTGTTTGTTCTATCTATTATCTATAATTTTCATACGGGCACATAATCTCTCTTTTTTCTATTAAAATTATTTCTAATAGTTTCTTTTGTCCTATCCATATCTTCATAAAGGTAGCACATAGATGGTTTTTTCTCGCTATCAGCCAATCTCAAAACCTTTACTAAAGGACATATAATCCTCAACAGTTAACACATTTATTCCAAAATGTACTCCTCAAGATTGTCTCTAAAATCTCATTCAACTTTCTGTTTCTTCTATTTTGAGGCAACTCTGCAAATTGTTGCCACTCATATGAGGAGAACATTCTCTAAGGCTTGTTTATGTCTTAAACACTCTCTACAAATAAGAAATTAGTTGCAATTCGAGTTTCAGCTGTACGAAGAAGCTTTGTACCATCTATATATCTCCTCATCATACAAAATACAAAGGTATGGTTATAGATAAATTTGGTGATATCTTGATAACACTCAGTTACTGCCTTTATCTCATCCATCTCACCAATATCCTCAAGGATGAGATCTAAACAATGGGCTGCGCATAGTATAATCCTATAATCATCTGCTAACTCCTTCCCAATTGCTTTATAGTTAGTTGCATTATTTGTAATTAATTGGACTATATTCTCTAGCCCAACCTCACATATCACCTTATCAAACTCTTGTCTTAAGATCTCTGCAGTGTGCCTCTCCTTTGACATGTCTAGAGATCTAAAAAACATAAGTCTTTTAGGACAATAGATAAGAAAGCTTAACAAGGTTAGGACAATAGATAAGAAAGCTTAACAAGGTCCTTCCTCGCCTATTTATTCATTCGTTTGTCATGACAGTGCATCTTGTGTCCTTTCATGACTCTCTCAAAGTCGAACATTATTCTTGTACTTCAATGATGGTCTTATCTAATATCTTTCCTCTCAACTTCTGATAAGAGGGCATCTTGTATCCTGGATTAATATTAGCAATTGCATCTGCCATTGCTTGAAAATGAAAACTATTTGCTGCATTAAATGGAATGCATGCATCATAAAACCATATGCCCACTGTAAGGTCTGCTTGATCATGTAGTTATTTTGAAGCCATAGCAGTACAAATTCTAAGTTGAGCACCAAGTATAGTGTTAGGAGGAAAAAATGAATGTATGCTAGAAGCAACTTTTTCTCTACTCCTTCATGAGCTTCCTCTTCTACCACTTTCACATACAAAATCTTCAGCAACCCTCTTTTCCCTGTTTGGTGGTCGAGAACTACTACTACCAACCTCTATTCTACCATATAAAGGAATACTATCAGTGAATTCAATAGCATTATCATCATCTTCCTCAAACATCCCTAAATCATCTTTTTGTTGTTTCCTCTTTTGTATGCTCTTAATAATATGAAGACATTATCATTTAATGCCTTCTGACAAATTTTTAACTCTGTCCGTGGAAAGAGCAACTTCTTTCCTAGTCCCTGCTAGGTGGTGCTTCAATCGTGAAATTCCATCACTAACTACCTTCTCACAAAACAAACATCAGATATTTAATCTAGAACCCTCAACTGCTATACCGCACTGTCATGCCGGATTATCAGACCGAGATTGGGAGTCTTTAACCCACCTTCCTGCCATCTCAACTAGGTACTTCAATTCAATAAAAAACCTGAAAATAAAATACTTCATAAATATCTAATCTTCACATAACACTTAAATAGAGCATCCCCCACTTCATAAATGCAATAAAAATCATATCCACACACTTAATAACTTCATATTTTATCATTTAAAAAAAGAAAAAAGCAAATAATACCAAAAAACAACAAATACAAAGAAAAAAAATTTAAAAAACACTCAAAATATACCAAAATCTGAGTTAGGAGGCTTGCACGGACACTATAGAACACTTTTTTGGGAGCCTTGAACACCAAGGAGGGGGAGAACTACCGAAAGATGCTTCAAAACACTCTTAAAAAATCATAGTACGGTGCGATATGGACAACACTAGATAGAATGACTACTAATGGTTTTCTAAATGGACATTTAACTGAAGATGTTTATATCAACTTGATACTTTTCTCCATCAGGTTGTATTTTTCACGATCTAAAGACGGGAAAGATCTTTGGCCATGGTAGCTTGCACCGGAGATTATACATCTTGAATGAGTGTTTGGCTGACGGTTCCTCCACTACTTCAAGTGCAACAACCAGTGAGGTAGAGATCACATTGTGGCGTGCTTGGTCGGGACATCTTTCAATGTCTAAAATAAGTTCTGTAATATCGAGTTTAATTCTAGAGTCACATAATATACTCCTAGAATGTGCTGTTTGTCAGCAGACAACACATCAAAGGGTTCCTTATTCTGTTAGTCTGTGTATAAAGTTAAAACCTTTTGAGTTGATCCATTCAAATGTTTGGGGTCATAGTCTAGTTAATTAGTTTATGGTCATAAGTATTTTGTGTCCTTTATTAATAATTGTACTTGACTTTCTATCGTTTACTTAATGAAATCCAAAGCTGAAGTCTCAACTATTTTTCTTATTGTCCACAAGTTTATCATTACTCAATTCAATTCCTCTATAAAAATACTTCGCTATGACAATGAGGGGAATATATATGAGTGGACAATTAAAAGACTATCTTCATATGACGGTATTCTTCATCAAACTACTCATCCTAATACCCAGCAAAATGGGGTAGCTGAAAGGAAAAACATACATATTTTGAAAGTAGCTCGCATACTTTTCATTTGGGGCAATGTACCAAAAATGTAATGGGGTAAACAGTCTTAACTGTAGTTTATTTGATTAATAGGATGCCAAGTGTAGTCCTTAGTAGTGTTAGCTCCCTAAAAGTTCTCACTCCTGAGTAAAAACCAGTGTTATCCGTATCGTGGGAAGCCATGATACGGTACCGTATCGCCAATATCGTACGGGCGATACGCCCCAATTTTTTTTTTCAATTTTTTTTCAATTTTTTTTGTAGGTTTCTGGCCTCTCTTCACTTCCCTATGCTTGTAATTTGGGTTTATAATTTTATTTATTGAATAAGAATAATTTATAAACAAATAAAAATTATGACAAAATCATTTTCCTTTTTGTTGCCAACTTTTAGGTATATTTCTGCTAGCGGTTTCTAATTTCATGAGATCGCAAACAATTAAAAACATTTGGTTGTCTCGGTTCATTGAGTGGGCATTTTGCAACTTCACTATTTTAGGGTTCACCTTACGTGACTTCCATTGAGTTGAACATGATCAACGTGTGTGAAGCTTAACTCAGTCTTTGAAGTGAGAAATGAAGCTCAAGCATTAGTTAAAAAGCTAATCGTAAGAGAAAAAGGGATATCATCAAGTAATACTATCACATCACTGAGGTGTCATAGAGTCAATAATCAAAGAAATTGAGCTCATTGTGTTGCTCACATATGAAAATTAGCAAATATGATAACTACAAGTACAAAGATAGCAGTTTGTTAATTTTGATATATTAGATGAGTGGATTATGGAAGATAACGAAGAAAATGCACTCCTAACCGAAGAAGACATTGCATGAATTAATTTGAAGTGCAACAACATCACGAAGGAGATGAAGATTTTCATTTTAAAGCAGAAGGTGGTGAGAAACTTTGAATCTTTATCAAGTAGAAGATGAAGATTATTTAGTTAATAATCCTGATACAAATTTATAATATGTAAAATGTAAATGTATTTCATTTTTTGCTTCAAAATATGTAATTTTGGATCTAATTGTTCAATGTTGAATGTTCAATCTGTGCTAAACTTTGCATTATATGAATTTAAAGCAATTATCAGATTTTTCCAAATTTTTTTTTGGAGTTTTACTAATTTTCTTGATTTTTTAAATATTTTTTTATATTATTTTAATATTAAAGTACGATACGATACGATACGCCCGTATCGTGGAGCCCAGCGATACGCGATATGCGATACGATACGCATCAGACAACATTGGTAAAAACCATTTATGTTATTCCCCATATTTTTGGGTGCACATGTTATATTCATATTCACTTATCTGGTAGGGATAAGCTTGACTCTAAGGCCATAAAGTGTATATTCATTCGATACTCTAATTCACAAAAAAGGTATAAGTGTTATGATCCAATTCATAAAAAGTTAGACATATCCATGGATGTTACTTTCTTTAAATGAACCCCCTACTTTCCTTCTAAAAGAGATTTTGTGAATTTAGAAGACAAGTCTATGAATGTCTTACCGATATGTCCTGGAGAGGTCGAAGTGGAACCAAAAGATAAAGAAAAAATGGTAGTTGTTCCAAAGGAAACTATAGTATGTAGGTGGTGACCGCGGAATGTAATTATCAGCTAAGATCAAAGCACAACTATCCATACCAAAGATCTATTTTCGAATTTGGATCCTCAACCATTTACAAAACCCAATTCAGAGATTCCCATTGCCCTTTAGAAAGGTAAAAGAACTTGCTCACGTTATCCTATCTCCCATTATGTTTTCGATGGATGTACTTATGAAAGTTATCACAGATTTATCATGAATGCTGAGACATTTAGTACATGTGAATTTTGAAGAAGCCAACAAGTGTACACAATGGAAAGAGGCTATGGAGATGGAATTAAATGCATTATCTAAGAATCACACTTAGATGATCAAAGATCTACCACCAGGTTAAAACCCATGGGCTACAAATGAGTGTATACAATCAAGTATAAAGCAGATGAAACACTTGAAAGATATAAAGCCAGATTTGTTGCTAAAGGCTATAGTCAATCATATGGAATTGACTACAATGAAACATTTGCTCTAGTGACCAAGCTAACTTCTATCTGGGTTTTCCTGAGTTTGACAACTCATAAGGGATGGGATATATGGCAACTAGATGTGAAGAATGTTTTTCTACAAGAAAATCTAAATGAAGAGGTCTATATGGAATTGCCCTTGTAATGAATACCCAGGTACAAGAAGGGACATGTATACAAACTTAATAAGGTTATCTACGGACTCAAACAATCTCCCAAAGCTTGGTTTGAAAAGTTCAGTGAAGGGTGAACAATTTAGGATATCAAAGAAGTGTAAATGATCACACCTTGTTCTTTAAGACAAGAAATAAACTAGCTATTCTGATTGTATATGTGGATGATATCATAGTTACTGGGGATGATATCGATGAAATCACAAGACTAAAGAGCCAACTACATCAGTTATTCGACTTAAAGGACCTGGGCAGATTGCACTATTTCTTGAGAATTGATATGCTATATTCTAGTAAAGGGATATTTCTAACTCAAAGAAAATACACAATGGACTTGTTAAAAGAAACAAATATGACTGAACGTAAGAAATGTGATACTCTTATAGAAGTAAATCATAAGTTACACCTTGGTGACAACACAAAATTTAGAGATGTTGGTAAATATAAAAAATTAGTTAGAAAATTTATTTACTTGACCATCACACGATCATGTATTACATATGTTGGGATGGTTAGCAGATTTATTATGCTCCAACAAAAAATCACATGGATGTAGTTTATCGAGTTTTGAGATATCTGAAATCTACACTTGGAACAGGGCTTCTTTATTCCAATTTTGAAGATCTTAACATTGAGATGTATTCAGATGCAGATTGGGCTGATTTCTTAGATGATAGAAGATCTACTACGTGATATGTTACACTACTCGAAGGTAATCTTGTATGATAGAAAAATAAGAAACAATCGGTAGTTGCCCAATCTATAACAGAGGCTAAATATAGGACAATAGCTCAAGCTATGTGTGAAGGAAAGTGACTAGTATCTCTAATTCATGAATTGGGATTCAAGAAAAGATATCCTATGTCTCTTTATTATGACAACAATGGAGCTATACAAATGACTTTCAATCCAATGTATCATGAAAGGACTAAACACACAGAGACTTTATAAGAGAAAAAATAACAAGTCAAGAATTCAAGATAGTGTATATGAAATAAGAAAATTAGAGCAGATTTTCTCATAAAAGCAGTTAAAAATAGTAATCTTGTGGCTACCTTGAGTAAGTTGGGTATAACAAACATCTTTCATTCAACTTGAGGGGAGTGCTGAAGAGTAATATCGGATCCAATATTGGATCTATTTTATAGTTTCTGTTAATTATACTTAAGTAGAGTCAATATGGTCATTAAAGTTAAGAAGAAGTATAAGTAGTCATTAGGGTTGTAATTAGAGATGTGCAGTAGCCGCCAAGAAGGCACAAAAATCAGCTGTCCAAGGTGAGAGAAGGGGAAGTTCCTCTACTCTTTTTGGATTATTTTCCTGTATTATTTCTCATTGAGTTTCAACAATAAATCACAACTTTACTTATGCACAAATTTTCTTTTACATTTGGGCATGCTATTCTCTTATGCTCTACCTTATATAGCTCAGGAGATATTATGATTCAAATTTTGAGGATTGGCAAGAAATAGGCAATTCATTATTGATTAGTATATAGTGTTAGAGGATCTAAGAATAAATCGGGCTACTGCATTTTATATTTTGTCCATATCTAAAGTCTATATGACTCGTTTGTAAGTTTGTAGTTTTGGTTTATTAGTAAGGGCATATTAGTTATTTAAGTTAGATTAGACCTATTAATATCCACTAGAGTTCTATTAAGAGAGATTAAGAGAAGATAAAAAGGCATAGTCACCAGAGGGCTCCATAGAGACTTCTTTAAAGGGTTGCCGATGTGTTGGTTATGCCCATTATGTAAGTTTATGATTAATATTCAATAAAATTCATTAAGTTTTATCATGGTATCAGAGTTGAAAAAGGCAAAAACGTGAACAATGCCAGCCACCGATCCTCGTGCAAAAGTTTTGTGTGCAGATTTGCAAAGTGCATAATTCAGTCTTCTTGATTGTAGTTTTTCTCGACTTCAAAACTATCTTGGCAGATCATTAAGGATCGATTCAGTCATTCATAAAATTTCAGTTTCCACCCAACACTTTCTCACACAATTTTCTCATCTCCAACATATCCAGCAAAAAGGAAATCTAGCTGACAGGCGACAGTTTGTTTTGCAACCTGAAGGTTGTTTCCGACCCTAAGAGGTGTAAGTCCCATTAGTATGTGCCGATTATCTAGCCAATTATCACTTTGTTGCTTCTTTCATGGATACAACAAATAGCAGGTACATGAAATAACATTTCGTGTTGTGGCTCATGCCTTGATGCCTTTGCGGTCCTTTTCTCCTCCTCCAATAATTATTCATACTCAGCTGAACGACACACATAAATATGACAGACAAAGGTAAATCTGTTCAGATTCCAACAATTGTTCCAGAAATTTTCCTTCATGATAAGGCTGAATCTTTTCAAATCACCAATACTCGTTTGGATGAAAAGAATTTTTTGGAATGGTGAAGATCAGTAGAGTTAGCTGTGTTAGCAAGGGAGAGATGGCCTCATCTTATCGGCCAGATTCCCTGTCCACCTCCGCATGACAACCAACATCATGCTTGGCAAAGATTGGCTGACTTAGAAAAAAGAAAGTTTTCGTCCTGTTATGGGGTATAAATTCTTATTATAAAACTATCAAAATAAATATCTTGGGCCGTGAGGAACTGTCCTCATTTGGGACTGTTTATTCCTTCCTTCTAAGATAAGAAGATCGCAAGAACTTAGGGAAATATAATATTGTTTCTACCGAACAACATGCCTACCATGGGAAAACAAACTTTCAACCCCATCGTGGCCATGGACATCATATGCATGGAAGAGGATGTGGTAGGTCTTACTTAGAAGCCAAAGACAAGATTATATACTCACATTGTGGCAAACCATGACATACAAAAGAATAGTGTTGGAAATTAATCGGTAAACCAGATTACCTACGTTTTCCTCTCACAACTGCTTATATCACAGAAAGTGTAACACACTCTTTAGAAAATCTTCGTGCGTTAATGCAGATAATTGTAAATTTTGAGAGTAAACTATCTGTTAGTGATCAAGGTTCTTCATCACAAGCTACAATGAAACAAGCCACAAATTTGATGAAGAGTAATATTTTCTCTTCCTTTTAGCCTAAAGCATGGATTATTGACTCGGGGGCTACCGACCATATGGTAGTAAAGACATCATATTTTCTTGATTATCACAAACTTCCAAGACAACAACCTATCAAGTCAGCAGATGGATTGGACAGGAAAGTATACACTCAAGTTTAGCTCTCCTAAAATTAGTTTACCATGTTCCTAGTTTTTCCATAAATCTACTTTCAATTAGCTCTCTTACTCAATCTATGAATTGTTGTGTAACCTTTTATCCTATTGGATGTATTTTTCATGATTTGAAGACGGGGAAAGTCTTTAGACGTGATAATCTGCGAAGAGGACTATATATCCTTAAAAATGAATCTCAGCATGTTGCTTCCTATGGTATTTCTACCCTGACGACTCACCGTGAAGACGATTGTGGCACTCCCGTCTAGGCCATCTTCCTTTATCAAAGTTCCCTTATGTTCTTTGTAGTCTTCAAATTCAGTCCAATAAAGTGCATCTTGAATGTGAAGTGTGTCAGCTGGCTAAACATTGTTGCATCTCATATCCTTTGAGTGAAGTTCCCTTATGTTCTTCGTAGTCTTCAAATTCAGTCCAATAAAGTGCATCTTGAATGTGAAGTGTGTCAGCTGGCTAAACATTGTTGCGTCCCATATCCTTTGAGTGAATCTAGAAGCTCCACACCATTTGAACTCCTTTATTCATATGTCTAGGGCCTAGTCTTGTTCCCTCTATCTTTGGTCAAAAGTATTTTGTTTCTTTTATTGATGATTGTATACATCTTTCTATTATGTATTTAATAAAATCCAAAGCTGAAGTTTCATATCTTTTTCCCATTGTTCATAAGTTTATCTTCACTCAATTCAATGCTTCAGTTAAAATTCTACGTTCAGATAATGGGGAGAGTATGTGAATGAGCAGTTCAAACAATACCTAAACACACATGGCATTCTTCATTAGACTTCTTATGCACATACATCTCAACAAAATGGTATTGTTGAGAGGAAAAATTGACATATTTTAGAAGTTGCTCGTATACTTCTCATTGAACATAATGTACCTAAAATCTATTGGGAAGAGATTGTTCTTACTGTCGTCTACCTCATTAATCGAATGCCAAGTCTTATACTCAAAGATGAAAGTCCTTTAAAGTCTCTTAGTAAAGAATAAAAAATATTTGATGTTACTCCCCGCATATTTGGTTGCACTTGCTTTGTAAGTGTCTACCTTCAAAGCCAAGACAAACTTGATCCTAGAGCCATTAAATGAATATTTCTTGGGTATTCAAACACTCAAAAAGGTTATAAATGCTATGATCTAGTTCATCAGAAAATTTATATTTTTATGGATGTTACCTTTTCAGAATTTACTCCTTACTGTAGTTACCAGGGGGAGTTAGTAACTTCAAACGATATATTCACACATGTTCTTCCTCTAGTTCCTAGTGAGACAAAAGTTAAACAAGCAGACATAGAAGAAGGACCTGTCGCACCAAAAGATATCATGATGTAAAAGAGAGGATCAAGAAAAATTATCTTCGATCAAGATCAAAACGTAGAATACCATCCAAAGATCTTTCTCTGGATTCAAATCCTCAACCACTCAAAGAATGCACTATAGACCTTCTAATTGCCATTCGCAAAAGTAAACGTTCATGTGCTCAATATCCTATTTCTGATTATGTTTCTTATAACCAAACTTTTGAAAATTACCAGAAATTTGTTATGAGTGCTAAAAAATATAATGTTCCAACAAGTTTTGAAGAAGCCTACATGTGTCTATCTTGGAGAGAGGCTGTGGAAACTGAATTGACAACACTTATAAAGAATAAAACCTGGACTGTTATGGAACTTCCTCCTAACAGAAATACAATGGGCTGCAAATGGGTATACACCATTAAATATAAGGCTGATGGGACTTTTGAAAGATATAAAGCAAACCTTGTTGCTAAAGGTTATAGTCAATCTTATGGAATTGACTACAACAAAACATTTGCTCCTATAGCAAAATTGACTTCTATAATAATAATCCTTAGTATGGCAGCCACATGAGGATGAAATCTATGGCAGTTGGACATAAAGAACGCTTATCTATAAGGAGATCTAAGCGAAGTATACATGGAGCTACCACCTACATTAAAGAATAGAGATCATGAAAGAAAAGTTTGTAAGCTAAATACTATCTATGGGCTAAAACAATCTCCTAGAGCATGGTTCAAAAAATTCAGTGAAGGTGTGTGCAGCTTGGGATATTAGAGAAGTATTAATGATCACACTCTATTTTTCAAGAAAGGTACAAAATTATCTATTTTGCTTATATATATGGATGATATTATTATGACAGGTGATGCTACATAAGAAGTATCAAAAACTTAAAAAGAATCTTTATCAACTATTCGACTTAAAAGACTTAGGCGGATTGCATTACTTCTTAGGAATAGAAGTGTTATACTCCAACAAAGGTATTTTTCTAACTCAATGAAAATATACTATGGATCTTGTGAAGGAAACAAATGAAGGAAACAAATGTGATTGATTGTAAAAAGATTGATAGTCACATGGAGACAAATCACAAGCTCTGTCTTAAGGATAGTGAAGAATTTTGATAGACTAACAAATATCAGAAATTGGTAGGGAAGCTGATTTATTTGACTATTACATGTCCTAATATTACATATGTTGTTGAAATTGTTAGTAGATTTATGCATTCCTCAACAAAAAATCATATGGATGCAATTTACAGAATCTTGAGATATCTTAAATCTACTACAGGATTGGGTCTTCTATATTCAAAATCATGTCAATTCAATCTTAAAGTTTATTATAATGCAGATTGGGCTGGTTCTCTGGATGATCGGAGGTCAACTACTTGATATGTTACTCTACTTAGAGGTAACATTATATCATGAAAAAGTAAAAAACAGAGAGTGATTTCTAAATCGACTACAGAAGTTGAAGGAAAGTGAATAGCTTCTTTGGTCAGTGAATTAGGATTCAGGTCTCTACGTCCTATATCTCTATACAACGACATCAATGCAACTATACAAATGGCATCCAATCGAGTCATGAAAAAACGAAAATATAGAAATTGACTATCATCTTATAAGAGAGAAAATAACAAATCAAAAATTCAAGTTGATGTATGTCAAGTTTGAAAATTAAAAGGCTGACTTCCTCACTAAAGCAGTTAATATCAGCCAGCTTCAGAGTACAATGATCAAGTTGGGCATCATCAACATATTCCACCCAACTTGAGGGGGAGTGTTAAAGCATCTAAGAATAAATCGGGCTACTGTATTTTATATTTTGTCCATATCTAAAGTCTATTTGACTCGTTTGTAAGTTTGTAGTTCTGGTTTATTAGTAAGGTCGTATTAGTTATTTAAGTTAGATTAGACCTATTAATATCCACTAGGGTTCTGTTAAGAGAGATTAAGAGAAGATAAAAAAGGTGCAGTTGCCAGAGGGCTGCGTAAGGACTTCTCTAAAGGGTTGCCAATGTGTTGGTTATGCCCATTCTGTAAGTTTGTGATTAATATTGAAGAAAGTTCATTAAGTTTTATCATATAGAATGTATAAAGGTGACTCATTTATTTCTTAGAAGGTAGAATATAGAACAGGATCGATATTGCATATAGAGCTGCCATTCTAACTACAGCTGTTGTTATGTAGTGTAGATGGTTACTTGAGAGTCTGAAGTTAGAAACAAACTAACGTACACGATGATTAGAGCGCTATACATATTGCCACAAAGTTTGGAATAATGTGAGGGGACAAAGCATTTTGAAACAAAATATCACCTCATTCGGCAAATATATGTGGTGAATACTTATCTATGTATTATATTAGATAGGCACATCAATTAGTAGATAGCTTAATAAGGAATCTTTCTCACCAAGGCCTTAGAAGAAATTCTCCGTGGCCCTGCATGCATCATCCCGAGCTCTAAGAGGACAGGGGCATGAAGAAAGTATGTAGAGTACATGTATTTTGGTTTTCGTGCTCTCTTCTGTATCTTGTGTTGATAGTCATTATTGAAAATATATGCATGGCTTTAAGGGTATAGTAGTGTTTCAGGTTTACCTCTGAGGGGTTTAACCTTAACCATAATGCATATAGAAAGCTTGACAGCCTCATTGTTTGTTTTATTTGTTTATTTTCTCTATTCTCTTGAACTTCGGTTCAATCTGAACTTACATGCTTTCATTTTGGAGTCTCTTTTTCACTTTTATCTTAGCTTTGATGCTGCTTATGGTTTGGTTTGAATTTAATTTAGCATATACTTTTTTCCTTGATTTCAGGCAATAAATGTGTTGAAAGAAGTCGTGTTGCTTGCACCGAATCTACCAGATTCATACCACACACTTGCCTTGTGTGCAATGCAATTGGAGATAAAAAAAGGCACTGAACTTTTACTTATCGCTGCACATTTAACACCCAAAGATGCATTCCTTTGGAAGCGGCTCGTTCATTGGTCCATGGAAGGTGTTGTGAGCATGTTATCATTTCTTTCTTTCCGTGCAACAGATCAGATCATGCTGATGAAATTAAACAGTAACAAAACTTTATTGATCATTGATGCAGAATACAAGATGAAGCACTATGTGCTGGTCGGCCACACACACAACCGACTTCCATCATTTTCACGTTAAACCCTAATGGCAGCCCTAATGACTACTTATAGTGTTGTTTTAACTTGAAAGACTATAATACCCCTAGTAAGTGATTAATGGATTATGGTTCTTAATAGATCATAATCTGATCCATTAAGACCCGTATTAATAATACCATAATATACATGACTTATACTTACTTATGACTCTACGTATACATCTATAACTAAATGCTAACATTAATTAATCAAGATTTAACTTGATCTTCAACACGCCCCCTCAAGTTGAATCTTGAAGGTTTGTAATTCTCAACTGATGGGGAGTTTTCTGAAATCCTCCTACTGAAGCAGGTTTTGTGAAAATATCTGCCAATTGGTCTTCTGAGCATACATGAATCAGATTGAAGATGCCTTGTGTAATCTTTTCTCGAATGAAGTGACAATCTATCTCAATTTGCTTCGTTCGTTCATGAAAAACAGGATTTGAGGCAATCTGGAGAGCTGCTTTGCTATCAGTATAAAAAATAATCGGAGTATTCACTTTAAAGTCAAGTTCTGTTAAGAGGGATAAAACCCATATCCCTTCACACATACCTTAAGCAATTGTACGATATTCTGCTTCTGCACTCGATCTGGAAATAACTGATTGTTTCTTGCTTTTCCATGATATAATGTTTCCTCCCAAACATACCACATAGCCAATACTTGATTTTCTGTCTGTCTTTGAACCTGCCCAATCAACATCTGAGTATATCTTTAGATCCATGGATGAATTCGCAGTGTACAATAAATCATAGGTTAGTGTAGACTTCAAATATATGATGATATGAAAGACTGTACTCATATGATGTTTGGAAGGATTATGCATCCATCTACTCACATAGCCAACAACAAAACTAATATCAGGACGTGTAATAATGATGTATATTAGCTTTCTCACTAATTTCTGGTACCTTCCGATATCCTCATATGGTTCTGCATTATTATCGTCCTCTTTGAGAGTCTCTATAGGAATTGAGCATATACGATAGTCTTTCATTTTTGTTTCCTTCAACAAGTCCAGAATATATTTCCTTTGACTTAAGAATAATGCATTGTTGCTATGAATCACCTCTATACCAAGAAAGTAATTTAATCTTCCTAAATCTTTCAAGTCAAATAAAATATTGAGTTGTTTCTTTAGCTCACAAATACTTGTTGTGTCATCTCCTATAATAATGATATCATCAACGTATACCAGTAACATAATATTTCTCTAGCCTTGCTTAATGAATAGTGTATGATCGCTGATGCATTGCTTGAACCCCAAAGTCCGAATTCCATCACTAAATTTCTCAAACCATGCTCGTGGGGATTATTTCAATTTATAAATTGATTTCTTTAGTTTGCACACTTTCCCTTGGTCGTTTCTATTAAAATAGCCTGGTGGCAAGTCCACATAAATGTCTTCCCTGAGATCATCCTTAAGGAATGCATTCTTCACGTCCAGCTGCCATAATTCACATCTTTTATTAACTACCAAGCTTAATAAGATTCTGATGGTGTTCATCTTGGCTACTGATGCAAATGTCTCTGTGTAATCTATGCCGTAGGACTGACTATATCCTTTTGCAACTAATCTTGCCTTATATCTTTCTATATTCCAATCTGCCTTATATTTGACTGAGAATACCCACTTACATCCTACAATCTTCCTTTTTGATGGTAGATCTGTCAATTCCAAGTATGATTGCATACTAAAGCTGAAATTTCCTCTTCCGTAGCCGCTTTCCATTCTTGATGGACTTTAGCCTCTTCATAGGTCCTTGATATAAACATATTTTCTGTATTCATCACAAATAGCTGATATTCCCTAGGATAATTAGAGAATGATACCATTTTGTCTAATGCATATTTTACAGTTGTACGCTTCCCTTTTCTAATTGCAATAGGTAAATCATTCATTTCAATATCCGAATTGTGAGAGGTTATCTGATGAGGAGGTGAATCTGATTCACATTGAGAATTTTAATCTAGGGTGACAGTCTGATCTGGAAAAATAGTCACTCGGCTTCCTCTATTATATACTCGCCATTCCCCTACATTTTAATTAGTAGATATAATTTCAGTTGAAGGAAGTGGGTGTCGGTTGATGAAGAATTAATTGACAAAGCTATTCGGATGATTGAGGAATGAGGAAATAGGTTGGTCGGCCCAAGCAAGCTGCCGCCACCTTCCTTTTAATTATCTCACCTCCCTAATGACAACACTCTATTATATAACCCTAATCTAACTTAAAGGACCAATCTACCCTTAGTAAGTAATAATCTTTACATCATTAATCTCGGGTCCTAATGGATCAGATCCATTAGGATCCGATTCACAAGAACACAATATAAACTAACTAAAAAACAGAAACATACTATAATTACATATACTAAGACTCATACTAACACTCCTCCTTAAGTTGGGTGAAAGATGGATGTTACACCCAACTTGCTACACAATCTTTGCATTTGATCTCTGGTAATTGCCTTGGTCAATATATTTGCACACTACTTTCCGGATTGCACATATTCTAATTGGAATTCCTTTGCATGTACACTGTCCCTTATAAAGTGACAATCAATTTCAATATGTTTTGTCCTCTTCATGAAAGAGCCGGATTTGATGCTATGTGTAAAGAGCAAATTTTATGGATTATCATAGTATAACTTCATCCTGCTTCCATACTTCCAAACTTCACCTCAAGCAATTGTTTCACTCAAATTAGCTTCACAATTAGCTCACACAGTAGGCTATTGCCGTAGATTGAGCCTCGGCCTTTGCACTAGATCGAGCAACAACATTCTCGCTTCTTATTCTTCCAAGACACTAAGTCGCCACCAACAAAAAACACAATACCACAGTAGACCGCCGATCAATAGGTGAATCGGCTCACCTCTTACCGCATCATCAGAAAGTATCCTATAATTTGAGTGCTCCCTTTATCTTCGTACAACAACCACTTGTCTTGGAGCCTTCTTAATATACCTCAAAATTCGCTGCCAACAACATCCCAATGACCATTATGTGTAGGCTACATAAATTGACTTAGCCACACTAGCACCTAAAGGAAATATCGGTCCTGGTAATAGTAGGAGATAGTTCGGCTTCCCTACAAGCCTTCTCAGATCTATAGTCTTGCCTTCCCTACAAGCCTTCAAGATTCACTGTCCGGATAAGGTTCCTCCGCAATCCTCTGCAGTAGTTTGCTATGTCAGTGGTCCATAGGACTATCAATAGGCTTACAATTCAGCACACTCTCCTTCTTCTAATATATCTAAAGCATACTTCCTTTCAGGGGTTACACATATACCACTCCTGGGATCGAATCACCTCAATACCAAGGAAGTATTTGAGTTTACCCAAGTCCTTAGTCCGAAAGTGACTACGACGTATGTTCTTTCAACCAGGAGATATCTTCTCATTATCATTCTGCCTCTAATAACTAACTATCATCCACATGAAACTATCAAATAAATACATCAGCCATGTTCGAATATCGATAAAGACAGCACGATCAGTTTCACTTCACGGGTCATACCAAACTTTTTGAACCGAATAACAAGATCTTCGAACTTCCCAGTTTCATACTCGCTGTGGGGAAATTTGCTTTAGCCTCCACGTAGAGATCGTCATAACTTGCACACTAATCCTAATCCTCCCTCACGATGCAACAAAACCAGGATGGTTGCTCCATATAGATTTCTTCTTCAAGGTCACCATGAAGAAGAAGACATTTTAATGTCCAATTGATATAATGGCCAGGATCTAATTCTAATGGTCATGCGATGGCTAGAAATAGGCGAACGTAGGCAATTTTATGGGAACTTATATAAGGTATCACCGTAATCAGAGACCATATATCCGAGTATAGCCCTTGACAACAAGCCTAGGGCTTTAAGACGATCAATATTACCATCCTTGCCCCTGACTTTGACAAGCGATACACCCATCGTACAGCCAACAATAGTTTTCTCGGGAGAGGGGAGAGGGATTTAAGGCTCACGTACCACTGCAGTGCTCTGGGTGGCAAGCATCTCATCAATCATGGCTTGCCTCCAACTCCGAATGACCAGGAAGTGCTCTACCTTTGGTATTTTTATGAATTGAAACGAGAGAACAAAAGAAGACACACTAAGCATAATATGATGGAGATAAACGATGAAAACTCTCGAGAAATTATAGATCGGGTGAGGATTTCGGGAAAGTAGGTCGAGTACCTTTTTCGAAGAGCAACAAGAAGATTAGTGACAAACATCGAGAGGTGGTAGCGAAGGTGTGGAGGCGTTGGAGTAGGGACATGATTCACTAGGATGCACTCGACTATCTCGCGAGTGCGGTGAGCGCTGGTATCCCGTGGTCGACATTGGGATAGGTAAATGAAGCGGACGCATTTGAGGTGGGTTCCGGGCAAGGCACCTTGACGACAAGCCGCTTAGAGACTGCGGAGTATCCGTTGATGGTTCTGCAACGAGAGACAAAGAGTGGACCAAAATATGGGAATAGGTAAAACCTCGGGAGACCACATCTGGTTCGTTTGAACCGAAGAGGTAAAATATAGAAGTTTCTTCAAAGAAAAGTAACATCATGATGTACATGTACCAACGATGAGTGACAGGAGAATAACAACAATATCCTTTTTGCAATCCGGAATACCCAAGGAAAGACACATTTAATAGTACGATGCGGATAGCTTATCTTGACTGTGTGGGGAAAGATCGTATGAACAAAACAAGTACATCCAAAGACACGTGTGAGGAACATGATATAAGAGGCCTCGGGAAATAGGATGGAATAAGGAATCTGGATTTACGTAAGAACAGGATGATGGCATACGATTAATCAAATAACATACGAGTTAAAAACGACATCACGCCAAAGCTGTAAGGCATATTGACATACAGATCACCCCAGTTCGACGGTTTCAATAGATGACGATATCTTTCTTTTTGCTACAACATTTTGCCTTGAGCATGTTTGGGAATAAGATGACGATTGATGTTCATACTACAATTTGCTGACATGGGGGACACGTTGATTGGATGTGAAGAGTATTCCTTTGCATTGATGACATAAAAAGATCTTAATCGTTTTGCCAAATTGAGTATTGAATTGCATCGTTACTCGTAGAATGATCTTAAATACAAGCTTTGCTCGGAAATTGAGTCTTGAATTTAAAAAATAACGTAAGTGATTTAGAATACTAGAAAAATAACGTTTGATAACGATCTGGCCAAGCCCTAAAATGGGAAAAAGCTTGGTTGTTGTTGCATATGAGAGAAATCATCAATGAAAGTAACAAAATATTTGAAATTTCCAATAGAAGGTATCAAACATGGTCCCCAAATATCAGAATGTATCAATTCAAATGGAACAATCGATCGTGATTCACTACTAGGAAATATGACTCTATGATGTTTTGCTCTCTGACATACATCACACTGAATAACCACATCACTCGGAATAGAAAAAAGGAACAAACTCTCTTAATTTTGAAACAGGCAAATGTCCTAATCTACTATGCCAGATCTTTATTTTTTCTTCAGTAGTTAACTGCCAATGCTCTTTTCTGCCTTGAAATTTGATCTCCAGGTAAGATATATCATCCATTGAGTAGTTCACCACGTCCAAAGATTCTTCCCATCTTCAGATCCTGGAAAATACAACCATATGGAGAGAAAGTAACTGTACAATTCATGTCTCTAACCAGTGAACTTACTGAAAGTAGCAGGAAATTCTGGAATATAAATCATTGAGTTAAGCTTGAGATTATCTCTCTGAATTATTCCCTTTCCTTTCATAGGAATCAAGGACCCATTTGCTACCTTTACATATTGAGGGAATGAGGTTACTTCATATTGCATCAAATTAGACTTATTTCCTACCATATGATCAGTGGCTCCTGAATGAAAATCCAATTAGAAAAAATTATAGAATCTTTAAGAGAGCAATTACCCCTAATACTGTAGGAAGTAGAAGGGTTCAATTCTGTCTTTAAAGAAGAGGTTGAAGGTTGATCCCGTAGACGAGTTTCAATCTCTGCAAGTTGTTTCTTCAAGTCTACCATTTCATCAAGAGGATTCTTTTCTGTTTTCTTCTCAGATACTGTTGCTACATGACTATCATAGTCTTTGTATTCTTTGGGATTTCTACCATACGATTTATATTCTGGTGGTTTTCCACTAATTTCCCAACACTGCTCTCGTATATGTCCTCGTTTCCCACAATGTATGCATTGTAATCTATTCTTATCCTCATAATTCTGATTTCTTCCTCCATCGTAATTCTGATTCCTTCCTTTTCCTCTGCCTCTAAATGAGTCTCTTCTTCTTTGGTAACTACTCTATCCTCTGCCTCTAAATGAGTCTCTTCTTCTTTGGTAACTACTCTGTCCTCTGCCAATAAATACAATTTTCTCAGCCTGTATATGTTCACCTTTCTCTAAATTTTTTCTGTCTTCCTCTCTTAGTAGAAGTGAATATATTGTTCCAAGAGACGGGAGTTCCTCCTTACTTAAAATATTCAACTTGATTAATTCATAATTTGATGAAATTCCCTAGAGTAAATCAAACACTTTTCTAATTTCACCTTTAGTTGTTCTCTCTTTTACACAATGATGACACTTATTTTCTACAATAAGTCTCTTGTTCATTCTAGAGTTCCCTTAATTCACCATAGTATTCACTTACAGATCTTGTCCTTTGGCGGCATTTTCTTATCCTTTCAATAATCTCATATTCCTTTGCTATATTTCTTTGTCTGGAATATGCTTCTTCCACCGCTGACCAAATTTCAGCTGCTGATTCCATATACATAAAAGTCTTACTGATAGAAGGATTCATAGATTGAATTAGCCATGAGCTGACTAGGGCATCTTCTTTAGCCCATCTTTCATACTTTGCACTGCTTCCTTCTAAAGGAGGTGGACTCTGTTTAATAATAGACATATTTCCTCTTGATCATAAGACTAGTTCAATAGACCTTGCCCATTCTCTGTAATTTCTTTTATCTAGACGAATATTTGTAATTTGAAATGGTTCCACTTTTTGATCATTTGCAAATGCCGGTAATAGTGATTCTTCCTTCAATCTTGATTCTCGCTTAATGCCGGTAATTTCTTTCATATTGATTCTCGCTTAATGAATACAAAAATCTGTCCACAATGCAAATAACTAAACAAGGCAGATAACTAAGCAAGGTCCACAATGCAGATACAGAAATCACGTCCTTTTTTTTTTCCAGATGGTTGTTCCTGATAAAAAAGACGTGATTTCAATCCGTGATTTGATTCACAATCTGTTGATTCCGCTCCTTTCTAATGGAATATTTCAGAAATTTTCATCCACCTTCTAAAAAACCACAAACGATTACTTACTTGTAATTTTCCAGAGATAACCAATGTGACGAACTGATATATTCACGTTCAAGGCTTTGATACCATATCGATTGATGAAGAATTAATCGATAAAGCTATTCGGATGATTGAGGAATGAGGAAATAGGTTGGTCGGCCCAAGCAAGCTGCTGCCACCTTCCTTTTAATTATCTCACCTCATTACAACCCTAATGACAATACTCTATTATATAACCCTAATCTAACTTAAAGGACCAATATACCCTTAGTAAGTAATAATCTTTACATCATTAATCTCGGGTCCTAATGGATCAGAAGGATTCGATTCACAAGAACACAATATAAACTAACTAAAAAACAGAAACATACTATAATTACATATACTAAGACTCATACTAACAGTGGGATCACTTGAGTAGACTGTATTTCTGATGAAGGTTCTTTCCGCACTCCATAAAATGGTATGTCTTAATGAAAGGTGACATCCATAGTAACATAAAACTTCCGTTTGGAAGGATCATAACACTTATAACCTTTTTGAGTAGTCGAATATCTCAAGAAGATATACTTTATTGATCTTGTATCAAGTTTGTCTCTGGCACCTAGATAAATATAAACAAAACATGTACAACCAAATATTCTCTGTAATAAATGAAATTATTTCTTGGAGGACATAGGAAATGAAATGGAGTATTACCACTGAGAACCCTGCTTGGCATACGATTTATAAGAAAAACTAATGTTAAGACTGCTTTACCCTAATAATATTTTGGTGCAATGCAACCAATTAAGAGAGTCCTTGCAACTTCTAAAATATGTCGATTCTTTCTTTCAGCTACACCATTCTGTTGAGGAGAGTGAGAACATGAGGTCTGGTGTAAGATACCATGCTGTAGAAAATATGAGTAAAGGGATCGAGACATAAATTCTCTACCATTATCGTTGCGAAAGGTCTTAATGGTACTCTGAAATTGATTATTTACAAAGTAACAGTATACAGGAAGAATCTCCTTCACTTTATCTTTAGTCTTCATAAGATAAATTACAGTAAATCTAGTGCAATCATCAATAAATAATACAAAATACTTATATCCCTACACAGAAGTTGTCGAACTAGGGCCTCAAATATCATAATGCACAATATCAAAAGGAATGTGAAATACGATAGTGTTTTGCCTTCTGACAAGTTTCACAATTCAAGTTCAAATCATTATAATCACTAAATTCTAGTAATAACATCTTTATTTTAGAAAATGGTAAATGGCCTAGCCGCTGGTGCCAACGAGGTATATGCTCCTTCTGTCTCTCAGTGATAATTGTTGATTGTAGTGCAATACCTTTATTGTCTTCACAAAAATAGAGGCCTCTCCTCACATTACCCTGACCAAAGATCTTCCCCGTTTTCAGTTCTTAAAAGACACATCCAGTGGAATCAAAGATTATACGACATTTTAAATCCTTAGTCATAGCAAAGACAGATAATAGATTTACTGATATGTTTGGAATATGTAAATCATTTTTCAATGTGCTAAAAGATGTAACAATATATCCTTTTTCCATTATTGGTGTAAGAGATCCATCTGCCAGTCTAATATTGATTTATGCTTGTGTCAATTCATAGTTATCAAAGAATTCTCTTCTGCTGACCATGTTATCTGTAGCACCCGAATCAATGACCCATAACCTTAATAAGAAGAATTTATATTACCCTAAGTCAGGAATGAGAATGGATAGGCAATAGATGCTTGTGATTCGATGTGAGATGAAGAAGAAGGCTGTTGCAAATCAGTCAAACGTGCCTTCAAAAATTCAATTTTCTTTCTCATATCAGCTAAAGAAGTTATACTTTCCTCAGTCTTCTGCTTGTCATTCTGATCACTACTGAAGAATGCTCTATTGTTTCTATTCTGAAAATAGGTAGGTTTTCCAACTAACTCCCAACAAGTTTTCTTGGTGTGTCGTGGTTTCCTACAGTGAGAGCAACTGATCTTATCTTTCTCTTCAGACGTCTGTCCAGGTTTACCTTTTCCTCTATCATAACCTCCCCTTCCTCTAGCGAAAAGAGGAATATAAGTATTTTTTCCAACAAATGCTGAGGTCTTAGAATTAATTTTGGTCTCTTTTTTAAGAAGCTTCTTGTCTTCTTTTCTAAGGAGTGAGTATACTGTACTCAAAGATGAGAGTTCTTCCCTACTGAGAATGTTATTCTTTACAGATTCATATTCTGATGATGTATCCCATAGAAGATCAAACACTTTACGTTCTTCAAACTCCTCATTCTGCTCTAATGTGCAAGTCTGACATTTAGTCTTGGAGTATAGATGTAGTTCGTCCCACAAACCTCTGAGCTCTGCATAATACTTGCTAACTGACCTTCCTCCTTGTCTGTATTTTCAAATCTTTTTTATGAAGTCATATTTCTTCGCAATATTTTTCCTTTGAGCATAAGCTTCTTGAACTGCTAGTCAAATATCCCTAGCAGTGTCTAAAAACATAAAAGTACTGCCAATGAAGGGAGTCATGAGTTGAATTAACCAAGCACTTACTAATGCATTTTCTTTGTACCACCGAGAATATGACGGATTTGAAATCGAAGGTCGAGGAATATCACTTGTCAAATAATCCCATCGCCCCCTTGTCATAATAGCTAGTTCAATAGATCTGGCCCATTGTAAGTAATTCTTGCCGTCTAGTTTTAAACTTGTGATTTGAAAAGTCTGACGAGAGTTCATGACTCTCTACTATCTTTGCTCTTTCCATATTGGGATTGATTTCTTACTTACGAAATACCTTAAATCTGCTCAAATCGATTGAACACCAAAAGAACTCAATTTTTTTTTTAGGAAACAACTCTCACTTAATCTCCTTCTCACTAATGGTTAGAAAACAATAATAACCTTGATATTGGTAGTCAAGAATCATCAAAAGATCACGGTGAGTCCAACAAGATTTGTTATAAGGTGAGAAATGTACCAAATCACGATTTTATAATGATATCACACAAATATTGATTCAAAATGAACAAGCAAGAAGAGAACTTGCTGCCCTGCGGATTCTTCATTGTGCCCAAGGTCTTTTTTTTGTTTTTTTCTTCCCTCCTTAATGCTAAACGGCCACAATAGGCTCTGATACCATGATGAAATTAAACATCAGCAAAACTTTATTAATCATTGAGGCAGAATACAAGATGAAGCACTATGCGCTGGTCGGCCACACACACAACTGACTTCCATCATTTTCACGTTAAACCCTAATGGCAGCCCTAATGACTACTTATAGTGCTATTTTAACTTGAAAGACTATAATACCCCTAATAAGTGATTAATGGATTACGGTTCCTGATCCATTAGGACCTGTATTACATAATACCATAATATACATGACTTAGACTTACTTATGACTCTATGTATACATCTATAACTAAATAATAACACTAATTAATCAAGATTTAACTTGATCTTCAACACATGCCACTACTAATGTTTATATTATCGTTGTTGAATAACGTTCTTATGAGCATTAACATGGCGTATAGGATGTCGAAGAGTTTGACTGCATGTGTATCTTGTAATGAAGACGATGCTTCAATGTAGTAGCAGAAGGTTGATGAATATCACCTCAAAGTATCACTCGCAAAAGCCTTAGAAAAGAAGGTTATAATAAAAGCGTATGCAACAAAGGCACAAATAAAAAGAAATATTATTTAGCCACAAAAGGCTTTACAATAGAGTTTACATCATATTTATAGAGATGAGAAGAGGGAGTGAGAGAAGAGAGTACAAGAGGAGAGGAGTGAAGGGGGGCTGGTCACAGCCAGCCCCCAATGGCTACACAACTAACTGTTGCAGGCTTGGGCCCCAACGGCTAGTGGCCCTAGGGTCCCTGGTCCTGATGGCCCAATGGGCCAGGGTCTACTAGGGTCGGGTTCGAGTGACCCTTTTTTCTAACACCCCCCTCAAACTAACAGCTTCATGACCTAAAGTTTGCCAATTAAAGACTAAAATCGAGTAGCAGTGATGCTCTGATTTTACAAACTGTAATATTAAATTACCTTGTAGATGCTCTTCACGAATGTAGTGACAGTCCATCTCTATGTGCTTTGTATGCTCATCAAAGGTATGATTGCTGGCTATATACATAACACTTTTGTTATTGCAGAACATGATTGGAGGAGCTTCCAATTGTATGCCCAAATCTTGAAGTAGTCGTCGCAACCAAGTTAGTTCGGTAGTTGTGTTGGCCATTGCACGGTACTCAACTTCGGTGGAGAAAAGAGATACATTTTGTTGTTTCTTGCATCTCCATGAGATGACAGAGTGACCAAGGAATATGTAGTAACCGGTGGTACAGTTCTTGTCATTCACATCACCACCCCAATCAGCATCAGTATATGTGAGCAATTGGGATAAAGAGGAAGATAATAAAAATACTCTCTTAGTTGAGGTTTGTCGAATATAACGAACAATCCTCATAACATCACTTATATGTATTGAGGTAGGCGCATGTTGAAACTGACTTACAATATGAACGACATGGGCAATATCTGGCCGTGTTATGGTAAGGTAGGTGAGTGCTCCAACCATCTGTCTATAAGGTGTGGGATCACTCAAAAGTTCGCCATCAACTAGACACATCTTTTGGTTGATTACTTTAGGTGTTTCAATAACTTTATCATCTGTAATACCTGATTTAAGAATAACATTATTAGTAAACTTAGTTTGTGATAAAAAGAAACTTCTATCATCACGAGTTACCTCAATGTCAAGAAAATAAGAAAGTTGACCAAGATCATTCATTTCAAATATATTACCAAGTTCTTGCTTGATTTACTGGATACCAGAATTATCACTACCTGTAATAATCATATCATCGACATAGAGTAAAAGAATAACAATACATGCTGAGGATTTTCTTATAAACAAAGCTATGTCAGTATAACAGACTGTAAAATCATGCAGTGTCATAAATTCAGTCATTCTATCAAATCAAGCTTTGGAAGCTTGTTTAAGGCCATATAAAGCTCTTTTGAGCTTTAAGACTTGGTTTCTAGGAAGATTGAGACCAAGAATAGGCTTCATATATATTTCTTCCTTCAACCAACCATTTAAAAAAGTATTTTTAACGTCTAACTGATAGATATTTCAATGATGAATTACACACATAGTTATAAGTGTTCAAACAGTTGTCATTTTAGCCACATGTGCAAAGGTTTCTTCATAATCAATTCCATATTCTTGTGAGTAACCTTTAACAATTAATCTAGCTTTATAGTGATCTAATGAACCATCACCATTAGACTTAATTTTATAGACCCACCGACAACCTATAGTCTTTTTGTTTGATGGTCTAGAGACAACATCCCAAGTTTGGGCTCTATATAAAGCATCCAACTCTTCATTCATGGCATGGATCCAGTCTTGTGATAACTGGGCTTCCTTAAATGTTCTAGGTTCTTTTATAGCTGAAATATTTGTTATCAAGGCTTTATGCCTAGGTGAAAAGCTATTATATGAGACAAATCTTTCAGGAGGTCTAGAATCACAGTTTGACCTTCTAGGAATAGGCACAAATCTCCTAGTATAATGTTGATCAAAAGGTATAATAGGGTGTCTTGTAATCATATATTCATCAAGATCATTTTCTACATGAATTACCTCTTCACCTAAAATACCATTGAAGAAGGAATAGGAAGAGTCATCAAGATAATTAACATCATCCATGCCTTTAAAAACATATTCATTTTAAAAAAGCTTGACATCTCATGATATATAAAGCTTATCATTTTTACAATCATAACATCTATACCCCTTTTTGGTTATTCCATATCCTAGAAAGACACATTCTATGACACGAGATGACAGTTTATCATCTTTGTCAGTATAAACAAAGTATTTACATTAAAAAATACGTAGTCTTAAATAGTTAGGAGAAACTTTAAAAAGTTTTTCTATAGAAGACAAATTTTGTAAAATCGAAGAGGACATCCGATTAATTAAATAGACTATAGTCATTATAGCTTCTGCCCAAAAATTTTTAGAAATACCACTTCATAAAAGCAAGGTTCTTGTGGTTTCTAAAATATATTTATGTTTATGTTCGAAAATACCATTTTGTTGAGTAGTCTTAGAGAAAGAAGTTTGATGAATAATTCTAAACGTATTGAGATGATTTTTAAAATCCTTTAACATAAACTCTCCTCTTAAATTGGATCTAAAAATTTTGATTTCGGAATCAAATTGATTTTTTATAAGATTATAAAAGATAACAAAATTTTGAAAGACATCGGATTTGATTTTAAAAGATATACCCATGTATACCTAGTAAAATCATATATAAAAATGATATAGTAGGAAATACCTCCTTTAGACAAAACGGGTGTCGGACCCCATACATTTGAATGAACTATTTCGAAGAGTCTTGTGGTAACATGTGTTTTGTTTGGAAATGGAAAATATTGCATTTTATGAAAAACATAATTTTTGTAAGAAAAATATTACTTAGATTTTATTCAAAGAAGACATTGATACAATTTTTGAACATTAAGATGTCCTAGTCTCTTGTGCCATAAAAGAGCATCATTTGTCAAAACATTAACATATCTTATACTATGCAAATAGTCAATAATGTAAAGTCCGCTCTCTCTATGGCCACGACCAATCAACTTCTTCGAGAGGCGATCCTCTCCAATACATCCCGTGGATGAAAAGGTTATAACACAATTTTTATTTGAAATTTGAGATACAAAGAGTTAGTTTAAATTTAGTTTTGAAACAACACTAATTTTGAAGATTTCAAAAATTTTATTTTGTAAATCATCAATTTTTTCTACATCTAATTTTGTTCCATCCATAGTGTAAACACAAGATAAAGATTTTTTAACACATGAGTTAAATTCTTTCATTAGAAATCATATGAAATAAAGCACTCGAATCAAGAATCCAAGTCATAGTTTGAATTTCTTTTGTTGAAGAAGAGCAAACCGCACCAATTGTTGCTTTCTCCTTCATTTGAGCTTCAAGTTGGTTCACTTTTTCCTTAAGTGCGAAAATGAAAGATAAATCATGTTCTTCCACTAAGGCCACCTTCTTTTTCAATTTAGGGCAATTTGGCCTTATCTGTCCGACTTCTCTACAATGATGGCAAATGACTTCATTTCTTGCTTCGCTTGATCCTTCGTTTTTGAAATAGGGAGGACGATAAGCCTTCACATTTGCTCCGAGTTTAGATGCGATAAGTGCGGTATCTTTTTGAAGCCTAGCTTCGTTTCTTCTTGTTTCCGTTAGTTGAAGATCGGTAAGAACCTCTTCTTTGGTAGGAAACGGCTTCCGATGAATAAGAAATGACCTAACTCCTTCAAATTTTTCTCGAAGGCTTCGTAGAAATTGATATACAAAATCTTCATTGTCTTCATATTGTCTCTCATTAAGACATTCTGTACATTTTTTTCTATAACCATATAATTGGTTCCAAATATTATAATATTCGCCAAAGAAATTGTTTATTCCTTTATCTCCTTGTCTAAGAGAGACCAATTTGCCTCTTAGTGTCATTTTATGAGTAAGATCACTTTGAACATTAGATTTTTTTAAGTATTCTCATGCTTCTCTTACATTAGTGAAGTTGGTCAAAGTGTCCCTAGTGTGCTCATTTACATTATTCATGAGTAGATATATGACCGTTCGATAACCTCATTCATATTCTTCTTTTTACTCAAGCATAGCACTAATGGAGGGTTTTACCTTCGAACCACTTACATAGCCTCATAATTTTTCATAGTTTGGACCCATGTTTTTCAGTTTAAAGGTATTAAAAAAAAATTAAATCCTTAATTTTCATCCATATTTTAAGAAGAAAAATAATTATAAAGAGGTAAACTTACAACAAAATCAATAGCACTATCGACACGCTTCTCGAGGCGATAATCGGCGTTTCCACAATCGAAAATAGCTTTGATGCCATGTAATGAAGATGATGCTTCAATGTGGCAGCGGAAGGTTGATGAATATCACCTCAAAGTATCACTCGCAAAAGCCTTAGAAAATAAGGCTATAATAAAAGCGTATGCAACAAAGTCACAAATAAATAAAAAATTATTTAGCCACAAAAAGCTTGAATTTTACAATGGAGTTTACATCATATTTATATAGAGGAGAAGAGGGAGTGAGAGAAGAGAGTACAAGAAGAGAGGAGTGTAGGTGGAATGGTCACAGCCAGCCCCCAATGGCTACACAACTAGCCATTGTAGGCCTAGGTCCTCAATAGCTAGTGGCCCTGGGGCCCCTGGTAATGGGCAAGGGTATGCTAGGGCCGGGCTCGAGTGACCCTTTTTTTCTAACATATCTGACGTGAGTCTCAATTGGAATGGCTAGCATATTCACTAGAATGAAGATCCAATTACATAATAGAGATAAATTCAGAGTTACAAAACTATTAGGATTTTGATTCAAATTCACTTTTACATAAAGTATATGGTTAGATCCTTGTGCTACAATTGAAATCCTGGTTCATTGGTAAGATCCATACCTTTATATCATGGATTATTTACATAGTATAGGATATGTTAATCTTTTGTCTAATGATACTCTTTTATGACAAAAAAGATTATGATATCTTACTGTGTAAAAGTTGTATCAATGTCCTCTTAGAATAAAGTATATTGAAATCTTTTATTACAAAAATTATGTTCTTGGTAAAATACATCATCTACCTTTTTCAAACAAAACAAACACTACCACTAGACCTCTTAAAATCATGCATTCGAATGTATGGGGACCGACATCCCTTTTGTCAAAAGGGAGAATTTCCTTTTGTGTGATTTTTATAGATGACTTCACTAGGTATATATGGATATAACTTTTAAAAACCAAATCTTATATTTTTCAAAATTTTGTTATATTTCACAATCTTGTGAAAAATTAATTTGATTCTGAAATCAAAATTTTTAGAACCAATTCAAGACGGTAATTTATGTCTAAGGAATTTAAAATCATCTTGACAAATTTGAAATTGTGCATAAAACCTCTTATACTAAAACTCCCTAACAAAATAGCTTTTTGAAACGTTAACATCAGCATATTTTCAAAACCAAAAGAACTTTGCTTCTATCTAGTAGTGTTCCTAGGAACTTTTAGGCAGAAGTCATAATGACTATTGTTTATTTAATTAATCGAATGCCTTTCCCAATTTTATAAGATGCGTCTCCCGTAGAAAAGCTTTTTAAAATTTCTAAAAAGTATTATAGATTACACATTTTTGGATGTAAATATTTTGTTTATACCAATAAAAATGATAAACTATTTTCTCATGCTATAGATTTATATTTTTAGGATATAGAATAAATAAAAAAGGATATAGGTATTATGATTATAAAAGTGAAAGCTCTATGTATCAAGAGATTCTAATTTCTTGAAAATGAATATGTATTTAAAGACCTGAATAATATTAGTTTGATTGATGATTCTTCTTATTCCTTTTTAGATGATATTTTAGGAGATGATGTGGTATATGTAGAAAATGATGAACACATGATTTTAAGGCATTTTGTTACTCCTTTAGATCAATATTACACTAGGAGAATTCCTAATGTTACTCAATCTATATCTAGAAGGTTCAGTCTTGATTCTATACCTCCTGAATGATTCGTGGGTTTATAAAATCAAGACTCTTTCGATGGTTCTATTAGCGGTACAAAGCTCAAAATCTCCAGTGGCAAAAGGTTCGCTCGGGAGTATGGTATTGATTATGAAGAAACTTTTGCCCACACATTGCACGCATCACCTTGCATTCGAACTCTGCCTTGCCATTGCAAACCACTCGACATGGCCCTTACCCCTGAAATGGATGTTAAAAATGTCTTTCTTAACGGTGAGTTAGAAGAAGAGGTTTATATGCGTCTCTCCAGGGATACTGCTTGTCATCCCGGAGCCAAGGTTTGTCGTCTTCGTAAGACTTTTTATGGTCTCAAACAAGCACCTCTCGAGCTACTAGTTTGCTAAATTTCCGCAACCTTGTAATTATCGGTCGATTGGAGTTCTCTTCTAGTGCTCATGTGATTTTGCTTTCTTTTTACTTGAAAAATAGAAAATGGTATTGTTGTCTTATTTCTTTATGTCGATGATATGATTATTCTTGGCAATGATTCTCTTTTGGCATTATTGAGCTCAAGCAGTTCTTATGTCAACATTTTGAGATGAAGGATCTTGAACCTTTAAGTTACTTTACCGGGGCTTGAAGTTCTATCTTCAGCGATAGCTTATTTCTCTCAGGGCTAAGTATCGCCGATCTTGTCTCGACGGGGCCTTCTCACGATTGTAAAATCGAACACACTCCCCCTTGAACCCAGCGTTCGGTTACTCTTTAGGATGATACTTTCTTTGGTGATGTCACTCTCATACGTCGGTTAATCGTACTTTGATCTATCTTGTAGTTACTAAATAGGATATCTCCTATGCTATTCATACGGTTAGTTTCAACATTCACCCACCTCAATTTATATAAGTGCCATAGTAAGGATTGTTTGATATATTCAACAAACCTCAACTAAGGGATTATTTCTATCATCTTCTTCTTCACTCCAGTTAACTGCATATACTGATACTCATTGAGGGGGTGATGTAAATGACATACACTCTACTACTGGTTACTACATTTTCTTTCATAATTCTCTTATATCATGGAAATGCAAGAAACATCAAAAGGTTGGCCAATACAATCACTAAATTAACTTGGCTCAGACGACTCTTTTAGGACTTAGACGTAATATTAGAAGTTCCTCCAACCATGTATTGCGACAACAAAAGTGTTATGTATATCGCCAACAACTATACATTTCATAAGCGTACTAAGCACATCGAGATGGACTGTCATTACGTTCGTGAAGAGTATCTACAAGGCAATTTACCACTATAGTTTGTAAGATCAGAATATCAACTTACAAATGTCTTCACCAAGTTGCTACCAACTCCACGATTTCAGTTTTTGGATGGCAAACTTTAGGTCATGAAGCTTTCAGTTCGAGGGGGGTGTTAGAAAATGTATTTTTATATTTTATACTTTTTGTATTTCATTATGTGAGGTAGAGCATGACCCATCAGGCCATTAGGGCGATAGGGGTGTCAAACCAACAAGTCAAATGCAAACACACCCGAGAATAGGTGTTTCGAGTCAATAATAAGCCAAGAACACAAGTCAAGGTGTTGTCCAAGAGCAACTTATTATTGATTTGGTGAGATACTCTATTTATAGAGCAATGTACATGAATTTACAAAAGAAAGGAGAGAGAAGAGGTGAAAGGAGAGAGCCTCCAACGGCTGGCCAACAAGCTAGTCGTTGGGGATGCCCAACGGCTAGTTACCATTGGGTCCTCCAATGGCTATCAACTGGCCAGGACTACGGTTATACTTGGCTTGTGATACAAACAATCACGGGCCCTAGTGGCCCGTGATTGTATTACATTCTTCTTAATACCTCTCTTAAACTTATGATGTGTATACCGAAAGTTTATCTAACAAAAAATTAAATCGGGTTGCTGACAAAGATTTGGTGAAAAAGTATGCAAACTGAATCTTAGATGATACATAACATACAATAATCTTCTTCTTCAAACATTTTTCTCGAACAAAATGACAGTTGATACATTCTTTACAATCAAAATTATGAATCCCAATTTTCTTAAACAAAGAAAAATTACATAGTCTACGCATGTCCAAATATCAAAGGCATTTATGCCAAAGAGTAGTATCATGAGCTACATTACAACAACAACAACAACTAAGCCTTTTCCCATTATCATGAGCTACATTATAAGATTTAATATTTGACATGACTAAACTATCCATTTTGTATAGTCCACTTTTTCTATGGCCTTACCAATCACCTTTTTTGATATAAGATTGATCCTGCACCACACAATTCTTAGATGAGAAAGTAACTATTATGTTATCAATAGCGGTTAGTTGGTTCTTAGCAGTCAACCCTGATATAGTGGTAGCGAGGATATAACAGATTTAACAGTACACTTTTATTTATGATTAAAAATTATATATATAATGGATTCTCTAGTTTCTAAAAAATATCAAGAAATACAACCACTTCTTTTATAAATATGAATCAAACTAAATAAACAAATTCTACTTCTAGCTTCTAAAGAAACAAACAATAAATTTCATGTGCCACATGCATATTGGATTGTTAACATTAAATTAGCAAACAAAAACATAAATGTTACAAAGTTATTCTAAACATTAAGCAAATAAATTAAAAGAAACAAATATATAATTACTTATTTGCTCAAGTATGATGAATATGATATCGCAAGCCTGACCCCTCTCTTACTCTTCAGAGGTTGTATGCACATTACACGTTTTGCCAAAAATTAACAAAAAAACTGAGGAAGAGAAATACAATAGTCTCAAGAATCATACATCAAATAATGATGATACCAAGAATATCACATACAATAGCAAGGAGGGTTGAAACCACTAATAAGAATCAAAATGATCAAAGTTGTTTTCTGAACTAAAGAAAAATGATCAAAGTTGTTTTCTGAACTAAAGAAAAACTCAGTAGCTTTTGTGTAAAAAAGTAATCCATATTATGCTTTCAGTAAGCATGTTGCAACAGGGGGTAAAAAAAGCAAATGATAGTATTTATAAGGCTTTATAAGAGAAACTTAGATGGTAAACAACACATGGGTGTTCCACATTTTGGATGGAAGAGACAGAATGAAGGGCAATCAAGTTATTTCTTAAAAAGAAAAGGAAGTCCGATAAAGAGATACCAGCAATTGGTTTCATATAATGTTTATAGTAGAAAACAAAAGCTTTGAAAAGCCAACCGTTAAAACATTCATAACACATATCTAAGCTAGAAACCAATGACTTGATGCTTATTGACTATTTTCAGCTTTGTTTTCGTCTTATGGGATGAAAAGAAAATGTGGCTATGCAAAACTTTTTTGAAGATAGTCTGGACATTTATTCTCAAGCAAAAGGTTCTAAATCAACTTATTATCGTGCAAAGAATGAGAAATCTGCAATTGGAAGAAATAGCAAGAGACACAGAAATCAAGTTTCTCACAACCAAAATAAGAGAAAACCAACTATAATCAAAGTCTGTATTATGTTAGATGAAGGTCTCACCTGGAAGTTAAGAGAATACAAAAATCAAAACCAACTATAATCAAAGATCATTAAATTGTAGAAGAAATCAACTATGAATGGAAAAAACCTTTCTACTACTGATTATAATGTTAAGACTTCATGCATTTCTTAACTGATAAAATTATGAAGTTTTTAAATCTTGTTTGTATTTTTCTTGAGCTTTAAAAACACCATTATCGTCTAAATTTTCAAAAACTAGTTTTGGTTCTTGTCTATGTAATCTCAATAATCTTTTGATAAGAAATATTTTTTTCATAGTTCTTGCCCAACTTTGATAGCATTTTTGGTAAAAAATATACATAAAAAAACTCATTTATACTATCCATTTAAAGAAACAATATCACGAACTTTCCAATTTTGGCTTCCTTCTCAATGTACTCGATTTCTTCAAAACGAGGATATGATACCATATAAATAATTGATGATATTCTTATTTGGAAGAAGCCTGATCACGTATCATCAAATACAAACACACCCAAGAATGGGTGTTGCAAGTCAAAATCAAGGCAAGAACACAAGTCAAGGTGGTGTCCAAGAGCAGCTTATTATTGATGTGGTGAGGGGCTCAATGCATATCAATTTACAAAAAAAAGGAAAGAGAAGAGGTGAAAGGAGAGAGCCTCCAATGGCTGGCCAACAAGCTAGCCATTGGAGGCTGTTGTGCCATTAGGGATGCCCAGCGGCTCTGCTGGCCAGGACCATGGTTCCACTTGGCCCGTGATACAAACATTCATGGGCCCTAGTGGCCGTGGTCCTATTACATTCTTCTTAACATGCATATCCCCCTATCTTTCAATTGGGATCCTTATTTATAGGTCCCAATCATTACAATAAGGACTTGTAATTGGACCCGAACTGTATCCCCATTGACTTTGAGGTTAAATCGTGAAAGCACCTCGTTGGATAATATGGTTCTGTGGCATGATAGACACCCTGAGTAAGATCTGATGATCTCCCAAATCAAGTCGTGGTGAACACCTGAGTTTAGGAGTTCCTTGCTGAGATATATCATGAGTTCCAAAATGGTGAGGAGGATGAACGAGTTTAAAAGTACATGTTTGTACACCTTTAAATCTGTGCACCGAGTTACTCATACAGATAGGCAAGTCACTTTGTTGGATACGCCAATTCTGTGACCAACCATGCTAATATCCCAAAACTTTGTCCGCATTTAACATCCACACAATGTTCAATTGCTGCAGAGTTTAAATTCATATTTGTTTGTGTACAAATTTTGTGAAGCAAAATCTACAAATGAAAGGCGATATTTAACATCCATCCAACATTCAATTCCTGCAGAGTACTTGTGCTGCAAAGTGATAAGTGCTAGTCTCCTGGTCTAGATTCTTTTCTTCTTTGTTTTTCTTCTCTTTTAAGAACACGACCTTTGTAACTGCTGATTTGAAATGGTGAAGATTATCCTTTTGTTTTTAACAAATAAATGAAAATTCTTTCCAGGAAAGAACTAGAATCTCAATCTCGGTAGTTGGGGAAATGTTGAATCTTGAGATCATATTCGGGCCTTTTTGTTGTCCTCTGTCTTCTCTGAAGGCACTACAACATGGGAATTTCTCATATTCATTCTGTGCCTTTTTGCAGGAATCACTTTATAATATAGCCAGGGCGTATCACCATGTTGGCTTTGTTACTTTAGCAGCTGCTTACTATGAGAAGGTCCTTGCAATGCACACAAAAGACTACCCCATTCCTAAACTACCCAATGAGGAGCGTTCTCCTGAAATTAAAAATGCAGGACAGTGTAGCCTTAGCAGGGAGGCTGCAATTAATTTGCACTTGATCTATAAAAGCAGTGGAGCCTTAGATCTTACCAGGCAGGTCTTGAAAGATTATTGCACTCCTTGATGTGCTACGAATGTTACATGGACAGCTTATACCAAGAAATATATGAAAAATTCTATTCGTTGTGAATATAGTAGTCGTTATAGTGTGATGTCATGTGCATGGCTCCTTTTAATCAATGTGCACAATAGTGTTAAATACGAGCATCTGTTGACGCCAAAGATAGTTTAAAGCATGTGTGTGTGTGAGAGAGAGTGAGAGACCCAGTGCCCCAACGCCATTAGGGGCATCAAACCGGTTATTAGCTATCTTTCATAACTATAAACCAGGTTGGACAGGAAGCCAGGTTCAGCTGAACTAAATAGCTCAAGCTTGCTCAATCTAGAGCGGTGTTGCTCAGATCCATCAATCCGGGTTAATCATATGAGTTACATACCGAGTCCTGGATAAATCAGAAATCCAAGTAGTGTGCAGTAAAGCAGAGCCGGCCAAGCTGAAAGATTAAAATAATGTTTACGTTATAGTCCCTCAAACGATCCATTAGGAGTCTATTGCAGCTTCTTACGTTTGTCTTCAGGTACTAATTGCTTCTAATTTCTTTTTTACGTAATGCTTCCATCATGAGTTACTGACAGTCAAAATTGTTTATCCTGCCTAAGATCATAGGAGCTTCTAAGGTGATGGAATTGGGATCTTAAAGATCCTACCTTACCTTTATTTGATTTAGAAAAGATAAGTGTATACAAGAACTCGTGAGAATCATAATATTTACATCATGAAATTCATATGAATATGTGAGACCGTTATTTTCAAATTGTTGCCACATGATTCATGATTTTTTTATAAGGATTAGCTCTCATGTTTATGGTGGATCATTTTGGTCAAAACATCCTAAGGATCTATGACCTAGATTCTCTCTTTAGATCATACACTAATCAGACCCTTAGTTTGGATTTTGTTTCCAACTTGAGATCTTGAAAACCATTCTTCCTAGGGTGTTACTATTCATTTGTATTAGTAAAATGGGTGTATGCATAGCAATTATGTTCTTATGTATATATAGCCGCTTCATTGTATTTTCCTGGTGCAGGCACATTTTCAGAACTGTGCGCATATGTATGAAATCTTGTACAAAAGTCTTAATTGAAAATTCTACTAGATATATATCAATGTTTAAGATAAGAACATGACAATTCAGAATCAAGAAAAAGTTTTAAAATGGAAAAGTAAAGCTGGACGGTTACAGAGGTGGGTCAAATATGAATGTGGATCCTACCCGGATCTCAAATACTAACACCATTATCATTACCCAAATGCCTGGTACGAGTATGGCAACCTAGTGGTGGTTGCCGCATATATTTCATGAGAACATCAAATCTGTCCTCCCGTAAGGGTTTATTTGATTCACCACCCATTGTGCAATGGAGGTATGGGCCTAGCTCTGATAGTGGTTGACCATATACTTTTCACGAAAGGAAATACTGGATTCGTCTTTCCACAACGGTGTGTTTGATTCACCTGACATTTCAATGTTATCGTGCTATTCTCTGATTCGTTTGCATTTAAAAGTGGAAAAATACGCATGTTGAAGGCACGGTTCCCTGGAAAGCAAAGGCTCCATCAATATGGAACAATTGCGTGGTGCGTGCTTCTTTCTTCTCGCTTTATCATTATGGGACAACTGTGTCGTACCTGCTTCTTCCTGCTCGTATCATAGGCAAATGTATTGCTTACGCATTCATGGTCGACTTTACCTTCACCATCTCTAGGACAAACAGACATTGTAATCATCTATCTCCTCGTGGCCTCTTTGGTCCAAGGAATATGCATGCCAAGCATTAGGGCGAGATGCATTTCTGCAACTGCAACATGGTACCCACTTGCTAAGCAGCTCTTCATGAACCTGCAGATGCCGGAGTTTCAAAGTGTACCCCTGATCTCAAAAATTATCAACTGACCACTATTTGTTAATAACAAATGATAGATTATGCCCTCAAACTGGTTGTTTGAAACTATATACAGTTGTGCTAAGCATATCAAAATGTAAAGTTTTTATAAATAGACAATATCTTGTATAGGCCCAACGTGAACATGGAGGCTACGAACACTAAACCTAGATGAACGAAACACGAGCTACATGTTTAAACTAAAAGATTGAACTTTTAAGCATGAAAAGGATGCCCCATTGGCTAGGAGATTGGTTCACAAGTTGAAAGTCACGAACTCGATACCTGTATGTGCACACATAGCTTCGGTTCTCCCCATTGTACTAAAGATAGAGATAAAGTTCCAGTACAACATCGTGAAAATGAAATTTTTAGACAAGGTCGCACACATGTGAATACACATGTAAACCGAACAAGCTGCATCTTGAGATAAAAACATAAAAGTTCCAATTTAAGAATGCCTTAAGACAAACTTGCACGTATATTTATATTATTGTCAGTGAGCCCCTATTTCCAAATCTATGTTATTCAAAATGTTTTCATCCATTGGTTAAGATGCAGCATTCAAGATTCTTGTTATAATTAAAATTAATTACAGCTGAAGAGAGGAACTTGTACAAATAAAGTCTCCCTCAAATACATACGGTTATGGCAACGATCTTTGACCACCTTATCTTGCATTGGGCCTCATCCAATGGTTTAAATATATAACATTGCCTAAAAGGTAAAAGCTTTTAACTGCATAGGTTCTTTTACTTGCATGTATGTAAATTAGCACAAAACCCTGGTGACCACATATACAAACTGAGGACAGTTTGTTCATGCCATTCATGTAGCTAGGCAAACCCAAAACAGACGAGCACCTGAAACTGCATGACTTGTCTCCCAGCCCTATGCTTACTATGCTTAGCTCGTTAAAGATAGCTCGCTATTTTCTTCTATATACAAGAATGAATGGTCTAATTTTGTACTAACAGCAAATGCAAAAGATTAACCCCAGTATCGCAAATTTTTGTTAATTCTGCATAAAGGAATGCACCAATAGCAACTCAAAGCAACGAAAACAAATGACTTGCCAACATCCAGTACTCAAGGGACTGTTTTTTTCTACACTGTGCCAGACAAAAGAAAAAAGTCGTATGGACAGATTCTGACAAAGAATGAGGACCTTGTAAGATTAATGGAAGTATCTTAAATTAGCTGCTACATTTTCCACCAGAAAATGGCAGACTTATAGAGACAATAACTTCACATTTTCCTTTTGTACATTTGGCAAAGAGGATAAGGTTACATGCTCATAACCTTAGAAGAAAGCTCTGTTTCAACTTCTGCTTCAACCCCCAGCCCTTCAGAAGAAGCCTGCCAGAAGGTCGCAGTAGTAAAGATTCGTAACCTTTTATGCGTGCAATTATAGTGCAAAGGAACTACCGGTCTTATGAACATGCAGCCACTAATATGTAAGGAAAATTAATGCAGTCATCATTTCAGTAGAGGATACGAGAAGATTAGTTGAACTAGTTTAGCATCCCGACTCTTTTAAGCTCAATATAATAAATACTACATACAATCTCAAAGTTAGAACAACTGAACCATAGTTAATTCGATGGCCCTCTATGAACAAATTGCAGTTTATGTAGCTTATTTAGTAGAAACATCCTCTAGAAGAATTCCTTTTTGTTTGTGTTTACCAAGTTGAGAGAAAGGAAAAGCTACATCCCCATGGTTACCAGATGGTAACCAACCAAAAGCTTGGAGAAAAGATAACTTGATAGTGCAAGTAATATCTCCTCCTCATGCAACTACTATTATTAGGTGGCTGAAAGCATCTCCGATCTGATACCTCAGAGGCACTTCCCATTGGACCTTTATAATAGAAGAAATGAATCGTAACAAAAGAAAACCACTTACATCAGAGTTCCTTCCTTTCTGTTTCTGTTGGGCGAGGTAGCACCCTAATGCACCATCTCCACGCAAAACTTTTGCACCAATGCCAGGAGAATGTTGCGATCCAACAGCTTCATCATCAACAACCACTGCGTCAACTCTGTCCTTTCCAGTTTTGACATCTGGGGTCTGAAGCAAGTAAATGAAAGACAAATGAGACAGCACACGTCCTATGTTTTAACTACAGCATGGTTCAAAAGAGACATCTTTCATCTACAGGATGGCAGGAAATGCGTCAGCCCGTCCCTATCAGCTTTGGGAAGATCATAGAGAAGATAACTTACACTGACTGGTGCCAATTATGCTTTTCAGAAGAAAAAATGATGCTCTTAAAAGGAAAGAATGAACACAAGCATGCTGACCTCATACATAGCTTCAGTCAAAAGGTTTTCCAATATAGACCGCAAACCTCGAGCACCAGTATTTTTTGCTAATGCTTTCTTTGCAATAAGGCATAGTGCTTCATCGGTGAAATGTAACTTCACCTGGAAAATATAAAACCACAACTTATTTTAGAACTGGTATCAGGGCTACCAAAGATTTCAATTGGAAAAATCAGAGGCTCCCAAACACTATCCAAGAACTCACTATAACTGAAGTACTTACATCGTTCATGCTGAACAGTTTCTTGTATTGCTTCCCAAGAGCATTCTTAGGCTCAGTAAGAACCTAAAGAGAAAACGAAAATGGGCTCATTCAATTTTTTTTTGAAGAACTGAAATGGCATATAAAGGCAAGATCCAACAAGCATCATACAAGTAAACAATTGAAAGCGTGAAACTTGTCATGCCCAGTCACCCACTACAAATAACAGTTCTGGATCTTATTTTCCTGTGCAGTTCCAGAACGATCCAACCCTCAAGCTTGGCAGCAAATAATAAACACAAACGAAGATGAATATATTTTCAAGAATTTTCTATTGATCACTCTGCAATCCGTCAAAACTCTAAATTTACAACTGCGGTAGCTGGTCAAAAATCAAACTAAAGAATAAGATAAAACATTACAGGATAATTAAGCAAGCAAAAATCAAACGTGACAAACTAAACCCTAACCTGCACAAGTTGGTCCTCATTCAGAGCTGATAAGCTAACAAGAACTGGAAGACGCCCAACAAATTCTGGTATAAGACCATATGCAATAAGATCACTGCTTTCAACCTGCAGAGCAGCTATGACATTCAGGATAACTTCAAAAGTTCGAAAAGCTACCCAAGAAGAAAACTACAAGAAAACCAAAAAGGCAGTTCACTTCAATATCTTGGCAGCAAACTAACTCCATACTGATCTTAGTAAGGATGTCGTCACTGCAGCATTTGTGAGCCCACCAGTCCTCATGTTGGCACGCACTGGTGCTCCAAAGCCAATGGAAGAGTCCTTCCGTCTAAAAGGAGCATGTAAAGGACACTAATACATAAGTTGGATTGCAGGAAGGTGTCAATGTGCTACTTTCTCACCTTTCTGAAATGGTCTTCTCCAGGTCAACAAACGCACCTCCACATATGAAGAGAATATCCTTTGTATCAATCTGCAAAAGAAAAACCGCAAGTAGGTACACTTAAATATAAAGGAGAACTTATACATTTAAGAAGAATGATGATAGAACATAACTTTCTGCCATTGGTTAAACCAATTCTCAGTTGCTTATTCAGAAGTGCCATGAACACTGCTGCGCAGCATGCACAATCAACTTCAACAGAACTATCTGGCATCTTAGGGTGTGCACACTTGTTACATTAACATGACTACAAAAAACTTAATTCCAATAGGTAGGAAGTTACAAATTTATATATGGGCTAGTCAAGGGAAAAAACATGCCCATTCATCACAAGACAAACAAATATTTGTGAAAGATACCAAACTGTTACCTACTCTGTTCAGCTGGAAAACAATGAATTGAGAACTTGATTATTAATGCATGAGCTTATTTATGAACAGATGTCCCCAGTAAATAACCATAGCTGGCAGGTGGAGGATTCTCAAGAAAAATTACATGCTGGAGGTAAAAAAATAGAAACCCATATGGACAGAATTATGAACCTATTCAGAATGTTTGGGGATACAATAAGGGATGCTTACGTGCTGTGTGTGCATGAGGCAGAGCAAGAAATAACATTTAGATCTTGCACTCAGATAACCAAAAACCAGAATCCATTTTATTGTGTTTAGTAACCAACAACAGGATTTGAGGATCGAAGTGGATTCAGTATTGCATATATCTCCACCTTAACCACTTTCAACCGACATTGCTGACAACCTTTTGAGGGCCGAAGGATGCAAGGCTGGTGATCAGGTATAGTAATATTGTTTGTTACAGATATAACATAATTTTTTAATTACAAAGTATACGTTCAATATAAAATACTGTTACTTATACACGTTTATGCAAGCATCTAATTCAGTTTCATTCACTGGTCTGAGGATCCAAAAAAAAGACCATGATGCAGACATGCTTTCAAGTTTTTCAAAAGAAAAAAGGAAAAGATGGAATTGTTTGAGTTTTCTTCCATAACGACAGGACCATCTAACATCTTTTCGTGCTTTCAGAATTTCATAAACCTGACTTACAAATGTTGTCTACATGCTTTAAGGCAAAGAAATTGATACATGGGTTGTGGCTATCCAACATATATATGTAGGTCTATCAGTAAACTGAAAACCGAATGGTCTATGATGCATCAAACTTTCTTCTAAGAAAACGGTATTCATCAGAAAACATTATTCAGATGTCTTTTCTGCTAACCAGCTAATGCTAAGTGCATCCTGCTGCAAGTTTTAGCACTAGAGTGCAATGCACTCAACTGTAACAATATTTCTTCACAAACACACATGCAACAGGCCCCGTAAAAAAATGAAATCCAAAACCAGGGCTCAATGTATAAAAATGAACCCCATGACAGAAATAGATGTGGGCCTCGTTAAAATGGACCATAGGTTTAACGAAATAACGTTATGGCCTTAACTACCTGACTGAATCTTAAATACCTGCCACTATATGTAACCTGAAATTGGAATATATAGCACTAAGGAACACACCCACATTTACACAAACTTATGCTTGTTCTTGATTAGTCTTTCAGCCATCTGCTAATCTTTTCACTCTTATCTGGAGTCCCATCTTATTGCCATAATAATGATAAAGTGTGAAACTAAGAAAATTATAGAAGAAATCTAGCTGTATACCCATGTAATTGATTAACATCTGAGTACAGCTTCCCCCACCTCTTGCTTATAATATGCAAAATTAAGATGGAAGGACATGCCTGAATGTTGTCACCGCGCGGATGTTTGCGAGATCCTTTTTCAGGAACGTTCACAACCTGGTGAAGAAAGAGATAAATGTTTAATAAAGGACCAGATGCCAAAATCATAATATTATGTCATGTAAATGGAAAAAGTTAAAGCTTCATACAGCTCTTTGCCCATGTTCAAAGAATAAAATGCCAACTCTAATGAACACGTAACATTCCACAAACATTTTTTTAAAGCAAAAATAGGCTGGCAGATGCTTTGATAAATATTTGCCTACAATTACCAGCGACAATAATCAAGTTCATAAAGAAATTGGTTTTCATAATGAAATATCATTCAACACCCAAATAGAGAGGTTCATACAAAAACTCTAATGCTCTCACTTGCTTTGTTCAGTACAAGAAATTGAAGGACAGTTTTGATGCAAACATCAAGGATGAAAAACGGAAAACTGAAAAACACCTCGGAAAAGCTTTAATCAGCTCACATAGGAATTATTGTAATGTTGAGGACATCATAAAATACAACGGTATTCCACATAACATAATCCATCCAAGTGAAACCCCAGGACCAATAACACGATCTAAGTCCAAGACAAGTCAAGCAGTGGTAGATCCAATACAAGAACATTTCATAAATGGCCATCCAAACCAGTACTAGCTGATTACTATGCTCATTAATGTTAAATCAAGTTCATTTCCCTTAGTTTGCAGGATAACAATCTAATGTTAGTTCCTAGGTACTATTTCCAACTTGTTATAATGTTTGTTATTACTACTTTATAATCTCTATTTAAGCCATTGGAATGGAATAAAATGCAGTTCTGTTTAGAGGCATTTTGCTGTGTGGAAGTATCTCTCTTCTCCTTATCTCATTTAAACTCATCTAGCTTGGGTTTAGTGGCGATTACTAGGTTCATTATCCTTATAAGTTCCGGTTGTGGTGGAGAATTTCTGGAAGGCTAGAAACCATTGCAACCAGAACGCCTAACAACCGTTTGGTTTGCATCATTTGGTGCTTTTATTGAGATCCTTTACATTGCAAAAGCGATCTCTTCACAAGGTCAGTTTGATATTTTTTATTCTGTCATGTTATTTCATCCTCCCCTTAAAACCTATTTTCTTCCCAAAATAATCAAATTATTCAGACATTACTTTCATCGACCCCTTTCCCCGTTCATTATAATCATTTCGCTATACTCAAATCTTTTGCCTTATTAGTCCTACCTGTCATCACAACCTAAACTTTTGGTACCATTCCAATCGTAGTCCTAGAATCATGTCTACCTATAATGCATTGGGTTTCCATCGATTTTTGGCTGCTCCTAATCCGTTGGAAGGTGAAGGGTTGTCCCTTGAAGATACCAATCTGAAATAGAATTAACCAACGACTAGAACAAATGCAAAAGCAATTACAAGAGATATCTCAAGTTCTGCACATGATCATTAGAAGACAACAATGCAAGCATCATGTAGCAGCTAGTCATCATCCCATCGAAAGAAATTCTATTGAAGAATCCGTGCAGATGTACACCTACAACCAATCTACCAAATGTTACATTTGTTTTGGATATAAACACAAATTCATCAGTTGTCCATATGTCTACAAAAAAAGCACTACAAAACCTATAAACATGCTTAAGGATACCAGTGAACACTATGTTGAATCTCGGAAGGTTTCAAGCTCTCTTGAAAACCTTGATGCAAAACCAGAACAAGTTTTAGACACACTTACTGTTGATGCTGATGAAACCAAACTGGTTACCAAAGAGTCTATAGCGATGGATGTCAAGCCGACCATGGAAACAACTCAATATGTTTCCAATGAAGAGGACTCACACACACCCGACTTGATTTCACCTACATGGAATTACACCATAGATGGTCATCGGTTTAGCAAACTTATTATGTTAAAAAGGATGTCCGGATAATAATTACAATCTTCACTTATCCCTTTACCTCTTTAGAAAACAAGCAAGGAACATCAAGTTGATGATCAACACAACAATCTCAAGGTAAAAAAATCCTATTAGGCAGAATCTTTCTTTTATAATCTTGAATTCTAGCTGCCATCATTTGTATTGAAGAAAAATCTGTATGAAGTCAACACCCTGATCTCACACAACAAATCTCTACTATGGAAAAATGATGATAAAAAAGCAGGTCTTCTTGCATCTAGCACAACCGAGTTCACCATCAATCATAACTGTTGGAAATCGTTTGGAAACTGTAATAGTAGGGTAATATTAGGGAACTATGGGATCATGGAGGCTCAAGCAAAGTATTTAGGTGTTGATTAGACTAGTTTAAAAACTAGCTCCCAGCATCAAATGCTTAAATGTTGTAACCCTTATATGCAACTACTAAAGACCATTAGATTCGAGGACGAATCTTCTTCCACCTAGAGGTTATGATGCAGACATCAATGCTGAAAAACGGAAAACTTAAAAATGCCCCAGAATCAAGCTTTAATTAGCTCACATCTCAAGAACAAGATATGTATATATATACATATCTAGGAAATATTAAGGACATCATAAAATACAACGGTATTCCACATAACATAATCCATCTAAGTCAAATCCAATGACTAGTAATACAATCTAAGTCCAGGACAAGTCCAACAGTGGCAGATCCAACACAAAAACATTTCATAAATGATCATCCAAACTAGTACCAACTGATTACTATGCTCATTAATGAGCTGGTTGACCATTAAATCAAGTTCATTTCCTTTAGTTTGCAGGATAACCATGTAATGTTAGTTCCTAGGTGTTATTTCTAACTTGTTTTAATGCCTGTCATTATTACTCTGTAATCTCTATTTATGCCATTGGAATGAAATGAACTGTTGTTCTGTTTAGAGCATTTTGTTGTTTGGAAGTATCTCTTTTTCCCTTATCTCATCTAAACTCCTCTAGCTTAGGTTTAGTAGCGATTACCAGGTTCATTGTCCTTGGATTCCTGGAAGGCTAGAAATCATTGCAACCAGAACGCCTAACAACTGTTTGGTTCGCATTAAGTTTGCTGAAATCCACCAAAACTGTTGATGAACATGAATGAAGACCTCAACAGTCACATTAGAACAGAAATCACAAAAGAGGGAAGTAGCTAAAAGAATCACAAAACTAAGGCCTTTCATTGGCCTCATATGGGATTTGGTTTGCTTGGAATGACAATTGCCCACAAGGTTTAGGCACTGTCATTAAGATCAGTCCTCGCAGACCTGGGCCAGAACATGATTCTAAATAGGCCACACCAAAAGCTCGTAGGGTGGGCTAATTTATTAATGAAGTGGTTCACCCAGGTCCAAGCGTTAGATGCTGATCAATTGAGAAAGTCGATCTCCTAGGGGAAGCTCATTGAGATATCACAAAGCCTAGTGATTCTCACATGCTTACACAGATGACGCAAAGAATCTTGTTACTGCTATTTATAAAATACATGGTCTTTTTGTTTACAAAATTTCGTGTTTTATACCCTCCATCCCTTGTTAATGACCACAACATCCTACTGATGTGTAGAGAAGACCTCACAGCAAGTAACAGAGCGAAATCTTGGCATTACATCCTGTAGATGGAAATTGCAGCACAACTATAGGAGAAGAGTATTCATCTTGCCGAAAAGACGTCTCTTCGATATGGAAAACAAAAATTACCAGTATAGGGCACATATACAGAAAATATATGCATATTCTGAAATATGAGGTTACATAATTGAGAGAAAAAAAGAGAATCCAACACTCACGGTGCCTTCCAGCATCTTAAGCAATGCTTGTTGAACTCCTTCGCCAGAAACATCTCTGCTAATATTCAGGCTTTCAGCCTACAGAATGGAGCATTGGAAGAAAAGCAAGCAAGTCAAATCTACTTAAGATATAACAATTGAGATCTCTTGCTAATAATTACCTTCTTAGTTATTTTATCAACTTCATCAATGTAAACAATGCCTTGTTGCGCTGCTGCAACATTGAAATCAGCAGCCTACTCAATGATAAGACAAGGTGGAATGTTCAGTATAAATCAAGTATGCTTGCCTTGCAAAAGAAATAAAGCACAATTAAAAAAATACTAAGAAGAAAAGGGATAAAGCTTCAGAAATACATGCACTCCATGGGGTTTATCTAAGAGAGCCACAAATAGGTTCCTAGCACAGGAAATATCTTTAGACTTTAGGCCACAATTTAACAAGTCAATGAATATATACATACATACATACACACACATATATATATATATATATATATATATATATATATATATATATATATATATATATATATATATATATATATATATGCAGGTATATGATGATATGTCATATTATATTTGTTGCGCTTCAGAAATATTATAGAGCAGCAATTAGACCTGTCATGTTTTGTGGTTATGAGTGTTGGGCAATTACTCATCAACATGTACAAAAGATGTCTGTGATAGAAATGAAGATGTTGAGATGGATGAGTGGTCATACAAGAAAAGACGGTATACATAATGAGGTTACAACAACAACAACAACTAAGCCTTTTCCCATACTAGACGGGGTCGGCTACATGGATTCTTTGTTTCCACAGATCTCTATCGTGTGCCATGTTAGCAGTTAACTCCCAATAAGCTAGATCATTCTTTATTGTTTCTTTCCAACACTTTTGTGGTCGTCCTCTACCTCTTTTAATACTTTCCAAATTTAGGTTTTCTAACCTTCTTACAGGTTCTTCTTTTGATCTTCTTTCTATATGTCCAAACCATCTTAAACGATGTTCTCTCATTTTATCCTCTATTGGTGCCACTCCTAATTTGTTTCTAATAACCTCATTATGTATACGGTCTTTTCTTGTATGACCACTCATCCATCTCAACATCTTCATTTCTGTCACAGACATCTTTTGTACATGTTGATGATTAACTGCCCAACACTCAGAACCATAAAACATGGCAGGCCTAACTGCTGCTCTATAATATTTACCTTTTAATTTTAATGGTATCTTCTTGTCACAAAGAATACCTGATGCTCCTCTCCATTTTAACCAACCAGCATTAATTCTATGTGTAACATCTCCATCAATTCTTCCATAATGGTATACATAATTCCATTTTAACCAACCAGCATTTAATGGTATACATAATGAGGTTATTAGAAATAAATTATGTGTGGTACCAATAGAGGATAAAATGAGAGAATATCATTTAAGGTGGTTTGGAGATCAAAAGAAGAACCTATAAGAAGGTATGAAAAACTAGATTTTGAAAGTATTAAAGGAGGCACATGACGACCACAAAAGTGTTGAAAAGAAACAATAAAGAATGATCTAGCTTATTGTGAGTTAACTGCTAACATGGCACATGATAGGGCTATGTGAAAACAAAGAATCCGTATAGACGACCCCATCTAGTATGGGAAAAGGCTTAGTTGCTGTTGTTGTTATGCAGGTTAATGATGTGAAAATGATCTTCAAAGGTACCGTGAGTAACTTGTGCAATATCGATTCTACATCCTCCCCAACATAACCTGCCTGCAAGTAAATAGTACTTGTAAATTATAAAAGTTCCAGGATGCATTGCACAGAAATAATTTTGATTAACTAAAAGGAGCAAATTAGCTTGCTGAATATCAAAAGATACAGGTCATCCCTAAGACTCAACAGTTCTCATTGCATAAGCTTCTTGATTGTCAAAATCAAGTTCCAGGGCTCCATTAAAGCCAAATGATCCCTCACCCAGGGGACGAAAATATCATGATAACGTTATCAACTAAAAAAAACACATGATCACAATTATCCAAAAGAACTAGAATGTGAACATATTGACTGTTTAATCACACAATACTAGAAACAGAAAGTCAAGAACTCAAAAGGATAATCCCTGCTGAAAAATAAGGTGTTTCAGCGTCTTATCTGAGGGAAACTAATGCATCAAATATCATTGTAGTTGTTGATAGCGTTTTAAAAATGAGCCATAGCTGTTCTCTTGGTATGGTAAGCTTTTAGACAGGTGGTGCAACCCAAACATATAATGGATGACACCTCTCCCTCCCATTGTTTAATGTTAGAGATAATAAAGAAAAGCTTAATGAATATGCTAATATGAAATTCAAGAAGTAACTAAAAACTATCTGAAAAGTTTAAATGGTTCATTTATTTGTTACTTTCCTTTTCTTGAACTTCATCCCTATATTACATATGGGCCCAATATATATTGCATGAGAAATCAAGGTCAACGTTTTTGGTGCAATTGCCATAGTTTTAACTTTGGGTATATGATAAATGATCTAGACATTTGATGCAATCAAACCCCATGCATGAAATTGGTTTGATTCAAAAGAATGGAGTCCAAGGCTGGATCCACTTTTCAGTTTCATGTAGTTTCAAAGAAGAACTCTCTACCCATGTAAGAGATCACCCTTGCATGGCCAGTCCAACGCTCGGATAAAGGAGGAGGGCTGTGTTAGGCTTCCGACAACAACGTAAAACTTTGTCGGACATATCTACCATGGATTCTACAAATTATGAGCATCGCATTGAGGCGACGACCGCAGAGCCCAAACTTAATGAAAAGTAAGCAAGGGCCTCTACATCTTCATCCAGATATAGTGAATCAATTTCAAAGAGGGTTCCCACATCGGACATGTGTGGGTAAAGAAGTTAGTCCCATTACATTGTCGCCTGAATATAGTGAACAAGTTACAACAAGAGTCTCCACATTTTCAACATGAATGGATGCAGGGGTAAGAAAGCTAATCATAGATAATAAGATTCGTATTGGTATTTGTAATATTGGAATATTGACCGACAAGTTAATGAAGGTTGTAGATACTATGATTCGGAGAAAGATTCACATTCTAATGTTTATAAGAGACAAAATAGGTGAGAGAAAAAGCAAAGAAGATTGAGAATAGAGGTTTTAAATTATGGTACTCAAGAAAGAAAAAGGCTCGAAATAGAGTTGGTATTTTTGTAAATAAAGATTTAAAGGATAGTTTAGTAGATATACAATGATGTGGTGAACGAATTATAATAGTGAAATTAGTGTAAGGAGTAGAGGTTTTGAATATAGCTTGTGCTTATGTACCTAAGTAGGATTAGAAAATAGTATAAAGAAGATTTTTTGGGAGGAGTTAGATAAAGTAATTCAAAGAATTCCACAAAGGGAGATGATTTGTTTAGGAGGAGACTTAAATGGACATGTCGGTAAAGATGTATTAGGATATCAAGGTATTCATGGAAACTATGGTTTCGGGGATATAAATGAGGAGGGGTTGGAGATTTTAAATTTTGCTATGGCTTTTGATCTCTTTATAGCCAATACAATTTTAAAAAAACGAGATGAACATTTAATTACTTATAAAAGTAGCTTGTCACAAATACAAATTGATTATTTTGTTTGTATCGCGATGTAAAGATTGCAAGGTAATTTCAGGAGAAAGCTTAACTACTTAACATTGACTTTTAGTAATGGATTTCTAAGTAAAAAAGTGAACAAAGAAGAATAGAGTGCATAGAGCTATTCAGATTAGATGGTGGAACTTCAAATATAAAAAAGAAGATATACTTAAAGTATAGAAACACAATTATTAAAGATGAGAATGATAAGATTCTATCGGGAAATGATGATATGTAAAATAAATGAAAAAATTATTCCTATAAGCTTTTTAATAAAAATACAAATGGTAGTATTAGCTTAGGAGAGTTAGCCAAATCAGAAAAGTATAGAAACCACAATTTCTATCGGTGTATTCAAAAGAATGAAATCAAAGAGGCTCTTAAATATTTGAAGGTTAGTAAATCTGTAGGACTAGACAATATTCCTATAGAAATATGAAAAATTATAGGAGAGATAAACTCACTTGGCTAAAAAGACTATTTAATGAAATATGGAGAAGCAAAAGATGCCTGAGTAATGGAGAGCGAGTACACTTATACCCATATATAAGAATAAGGGAGACATTCATAATTGTGCGAGTTATCGAAATATCAAGTTAATGAGTCATACTATAAAATTATGAAAAATAATTATCGAATGTAGGTTAAAACAAGTAGCAAGTACAACCAGTGTTGTCCATAAATATTGTATCGTGTACGATACAACACTCTTTATTGCAGAGTGTTGCATATCATGCGATATGGCACTGTATCGCACGATACGGTCAGGGACCCTTTTGGTCCCATTGCCTTCTAAGTCATGTACAACTCCAATGGCTCCATCAAAATCCTTCTTGTTTGAGCTCCCAAGCAAGCCCAATGAAATGAGGTATGACTCCATGATCTGGAAATGACACCACGCCACTTGGATACTAACATGGATGGCACGGTTAGAGACAACAAGCCGTAAGAGGTGAGACTTGTGTCCCTCCATTGTGGCATCGAAGTTTAAAGTAGAGCACACACGTCTATTTTCTGAAACACTTCTTTTTCACAAGTTGTAAAAGTCAGGTCCCACATCACTGTCAGTGTCAGGAGTGTCTAAGACTGACACTTCAAATTTGTAGAAATGCCTAGGTGACATAGTGATCCAGTCAGGCAGCATGTAAAATAAGAAGGGAAGATAAACGGACATTTACAAACTGCCAGCATCGTGTGAATCATGATAGACTTAAGTCACTGCTTCACATTTAGTAAAAAGCCTCATAGTTATAATTATCAATTCTAAGTCACAAACTGCCAGGGAAAAAAGGAATACCAATGTCAACAGACATGATCAGGAAACTGACAGAAAATCATGTGAAATCAATGAGGCAGCATTTTCTAATGTAGAAGCAGAATTATCATTCATTATAATTTGTTGGCCAATGGGTCGAGCGAATGCCAGGATACAATAGCAAAGAGGTGCGGAAAACATTGAAATAAAAACATTACAACAAGATATAGGTCAAAAGTGATATAAGTAAAGAAAGCATAAAAGGAAGTTCTCACGTAGATAAATGAGAGTGTTCTGAAATTGAAATAACCCACAGTTCACATCAACCAAGTCCTCAAATTGTAAAGATTTCATTGATTGCTCAGAACCATGAATTGATTTTAAGGAGACCTATTCTCTGTCACAGTCGAAAAATGCAAGACCTGAAAATGTATAAGTTGATTTTCAAGGATCCCACAGGTTTCGCTCTTGATGTTAGAAGGTATGTCAAACACCAATTTGAAAGCCAACATCCATCAAGATTTTGAAGTTTGGATACATGATGACCTTCTGACAGGATGAATGATATCAACACAGAGAATACAAATAGTTCGATTGAAAGGGCTAATCACATCACAAGAAATGAGGAAATTGATTTTGTTGTAGTTGAAGAAATGTAATAGAAGGTCTAATGCCTTGGAGTTCACAGCCTGAGGGACCCTGTTACCAGGAAACTTTTATCAGAAAACACTAGACTAACATCGACACAAGAAGGATAATATCTCAAAGAATAAGACGAGACTTTGAACTAATACTTTTATTTCTAGATATTGAAGGACGAACAAGAAGAAAATAAAATTAAATCTAACTTGCCTGTGTTAGAGTTGTGGCATCTGCAATGACAAAAGGCACATTGACAAACCTGGCCAATGTTTTTGCCAGCAATGTCTTCCCTGTCCTCAAACCAAATGTATAAGTATGACGGTGGAGGAAAAAGGTCACTAAGTGTTTGATGATACTAGTAAATGTCATAAGGATTGCCACATGCAATTCAGAAAAACTATCTCCTTCACCCAGTGCGACAAGGAGAGGATGAACAATTTAGCACTTCCCTGAGAAAGAGCGGAAACATACCTGATCCTGTGGGACCCATCAGAAGTACATTGCTTTTATCAAGCTCCACCGTTTCAGCATCATTAGCTTCAACATCCGAACTTGCAGAGTCTGGCCCACTAGGTATAAAATTTATATTTCACAAAAATTAGAGACTGATGCAGAAAAGAACCAAGAAAAGAACCCATCATAAAAAAAAATATATCATTTCTATGTTTGATGTAACATAAAATTCAACAAGGATCTTTTAATGCCAACATGAACCGTGTGAATTATGTTTTTGTAGGTGGAATGGTTGCACTAACCCTTTACGCAATGATGAATGGCATATCCTCTTATAGTGATTATAGACGGCCACGGATAGCACCTGTTCACAAGGATGAGAATCGTCACATAAATCGTTTCTTTTTCCAGTTTTGAGTGTGTGCAAGAAGAATTTAGTCCATATGAAAAATGCTGAAAGTAACCACTATTGTCATTTAAAACTATACGAGAACCATTCCGTGCAAAGCTATACGACAACCATTCCATTCACATACATCTATAGACGCACAACAATGAATTCTTGCTTGCTTCCATATTCAAAATCAAGCCAGAAATGATGAGAAGAGATAAAATAACAGATCAATGTACATAACACTGAAGCTATCAGCAGTGTGAACTCATCATGCAGCAAGGATTGTGAATATCATGATGAAATTAAGCACTTATGAGATTCAGACAGGCTGCAGGAAGATGGAAAATGCATAAAGATGGCACCTTTTTGCCATGCTCCTGGCCTATTACAAACTTATCGAGGCCTTTACAGATCTCCTTGGGCGTCGGCAGATCCTTCCCCAAGTTCGTCCCTCCCCACGAATTCTTTCCCCTGGCAGCACCATCACCGCCGTTCTCCGGCACTCGAGCCGCACCCGGAGAAGAAGGAAGCCCTGAGACAGCGATCCCATTACCGGTAGGGCGCCAATTCTCCGGCGAATCTCCGCCGGAGGACCTGAACGACTCCCAGAATGAGACGTTCAGCTTCCTCGTGAACTCTTCGTCACCATCTTGCTCGCCTGCCGCTGCCAGCGGAGATTGGGGATGCGAATCGTGCTTCTTATCTGCGTGATCCTTCCCTCTAAGCCGTCCGATCTCAATGAAGCTGCCCTGTAAAGGCACCAACTTGAAGGGTCGAAAGTAAAATGCCGTTTTGCAATTGGGGCAGAGATTGAGCGCCTGGTATCCCCGATCGCGATTGTGGAACAAGACGTCCATCTGTTTGGAACATCTCGGACAGCTCGTCTCCGCCCGGATCCGGCTGCCGTCCCACTTGCTGCGCTCCTGCAAGCCGAAAGACGCCGGCAACGACGACGACACCACCAATCTCCGGCGGCTCCTGTACCACCCGATATGGTGGTAATTCAGCCTCGTGGAGATGTGGCACGTCTGGGTACAGTAGCTGCATGGATGGTGGCTCGAAGGATTCACCCTGCTTAACGAATCAGCTACCAATTGGATTAATCTAGAGGTGTCTCTCACCTTTCTCCATCGGAGGAACCCGGACATGGTATGAATTATATGGTATGAACTCTTTTCCGAGGAAATTATGATATGTAAAAGATTTTCCAACCTCCTTCTTTTACCTGACGTGAGAGAAAGAGTGCTATCGATTTTGGTACCTCCTGTTCTTTTATGAGAGAGAGAGAGAGAGAGAGAGAGAGAGAGAGGAAATGGATAAAATAAAGAAAGACAAAGAGGGACGGAAGAGACGCTGAAACGATGGGAATGCGTGGGCAAGCTTGAGAGAGAGAGAGAGACAGAGAGAGAGAAACGAAATCTACCGAGTCGCTGCAGTTCAGTTACAACGTTCGAGACCGAGAGAGAGACGAAATCTACCGACTCGTCACCACTCAGTTCGCGTGTTTCTTGACGCTTCGAAGAAAGGATTTATTCGAAACTCATCCGTCCCTTTCTAGCTATTTCCAAATCTATCTTTTATTTTCTCTACTTCTCAAAGTCAGGCTTATACCGTTTTAAAATCCGTTCCGCCTTTATAGTCATTTCCAAATATGTACCTTCTTTTCTGATGATTCCAAAACCATGACATTCTTTAACTGCCTTCCCAAATATGGTGACAGAAATCATTTACTTTGGTTTTATATATAAGGTAAAGAGAATTCATATTTTGATCCAGTTATGCACTTTCATTGAATTGGACAATGAGACTTCTCTTAGCTAGAAGACCAATCACTTCCTTCACCCACAGCGTTAGATCAAAGGTACTCGACTCCCAAGCTACAGTGGCGAGTTAGATTCCCCTGCTGGTGCATGTGTGTGTGGGTGTGTTAGGCTTCAGCCTCCCTCTGTAACAAAAAATAAAAACAATGACTTGCCCAAAAGGAGCATAACTCACTAGTTAGAGGGTTGGCTTTTACAAAAGTTGAGTTGTTTAATACCAGACTTGCAGAAAGGAGCATAGTTCAATAAATTGGAGTTTGGCTCTCTTACCGAGTGTGAGGAGTTCAATACCCAGGTATATATATCTGGTATGAGTCTGCCTAACCCCAGCTTACCTATGAAAAGAAATTGTGGTTTATTACATGAAAGGAACGTATATTTGTATTTAAGTCTGCATTTTTTGAATCGGAAGATTACTATTCATTCAAGAACTCTAATGTTATTTGAAAATAAGCAATTAAAGACTTGCATTTCTAGCTTAACATGACTAATTCTTCCTTTTTTTTCTTTTGGATACAATGGTGTGGCAGAAGCCAGATGCATGCCCCTGAATATTGAACTCATGACCTTCATGAAGGTGAGTCAACCTGCTCGACAGGTGAGCTATTGCTTGTACTTCACATGTCTAATTCTTCTTCTAATGGTTGATTCAATCTCGACCTAAAAGAAAGTATTTATTAAAAAAAATTACTAACCAAGATTATGTGATATTCAGTTTTATTGAAAAATTAAAACTTATTTATGTTTTTTTTTATTTGAGCTATAATACGAGGACATTAAAGGTTTACCCTCTTAACGTTTGCATGAATAAGGTTGCTTCTGGGATAAGCCAAAAGGGAGCAAAATGGAATTGGAATAAAAACCCTTGATATAAGCTTCAGAAGGGCTGTAGTTTTGTTGTAAGAGGCAGTGAATTCAATCAAAGTATTGGTTTAGCATTTTGGATTAATTAAAACCTCGGTAACTCATTAGATTTCTTTTATAGAACATACATTTTCATGTTTAATAGTAAAATAATCTCCATCAACTTGAGGTTTTAAAGATTTCAGGGACTTCAATGAATAGATCTTGTTATTTTTGGTATTATGTATGAGAAATGTGGTAAGTAGCCTCCTAAATATATGTAAGAGTCAGGTGACTTGTTCAAGTGGTTAGGGCACTCGTTCTCTTTTGGAGGTGTCAAATTCCAAGGCTGCAACTAAAAAACTAAACCTGCAGTTTCAGTTCCAATGGCCCATCCCCCATAGGTGGGCCTCATCATCTTAAATATTCGAATAAGCAATTCGCCTCACCTCACCAAAAATTCTAGATTGAAAAAGCCCGGTATGACATCATTTCTTTTTCTTATAAGTCACAGGCACGTGGGTGCGCCCGCCCGGCTATCGAATTCATGACCTTCATCTTAGACTCCTGCCATGTGAACTAACGCTGCGACTGCCGAAACGCACCATTAATTTAGTGCATAGTAGTAATCCTGCATGACATCAGTTTTTTATCCAGGTGAAATCCAAGATGACCTTCCTTTGTCTTCTCCCCAGGAAACGCCTAGATTCGTAATGGCAACAGTTTTTTCATGCGTTTATTTATTTAAAGGACGTGAAGTGAAGCGGCTGGCATGCAAGTCGGAGACGGATGACTAACTAAAACGAATGGACGAGGCTCTGTCCAAAGGAGACAAAAGAACTGGACCTTAACCGTGGATGGGCAGGGCAAGAGTAGAGGGGTCCGAGGAGGGGAACCATCATCTTTTCTCCACCTAACCAGGGATGCCGTCCATTACCAAGATGGACGGCATCCAAAGCCTCTTGCATGGCCTTCATGTGGATGGATCCCATCGGATGTGTCTATCCAAGATCAAATGGTACTATCTATTGGCTTTGTTTTTCTGTTACATGGGAGGCCCCGGCATAACATGCAGCCAGGGGAGTCGAACTTGCTACACTATGAGTGGGCATCAAAGAGTCCTACCGATGAGCTAACACGCCAAGTGTTGTGTCTATCAATGGATATAAATTCAAAGGTTTGGCACGACGAGCAATAACTGACCTGACTGGGAGTGGACTCACAAGTTGAAGTTCATGAATTTGATACCTAGACTGTGCATCTAGCTTTGGCTTCTCCATGCAAAAAAATAAAAAAAAGTCAATGGTTGGGTAGACTTTTATACTGAAACAGGGAAAGAATGGATAAAAGACTCAAGCTGGAGGTCCACATACTCCAAAGAGCAATAGCTAATTCAGGGGTTCAACTTTTGTGGGTGCCTTCTTGTGCATATAATGCTCAGTAGTAGGCCCCCAAGGTTAGAGGTGGCCAGTTTGGATTCAACTTGGCAGTTCAAACCAAACCCGAGTTGACATTATAACTGGCCAGAACTTGACCCAGAACTAAAAGTGAAGCACAGACATCCCTAGGTTCCACCCTCCGAAAAATCGATCTGCAATCAGAACCAGAACCAGAGGTTCAAAACCAACACTCCCAAATAATATTGTTGCTCTAAATTCAAAATCTCACCTTTAATGCACTTTCTTTCCAAATAAAAGTGGAAATAAACTACATGAGAAACCAAAGGGATCAGACCTGTAAGAGAATTTGGCTGGTTCTCTTGCAATTAAGGTTTTGATAGAACTAGAGTCAAGGGTTTGGAATCACTTGTCCAAAACCAGCCAAGTCTGCCTAGGGAAAGGGTCTTAGCCTCGGGAACAAACAAACACAGGCACACACGCACGCGTACACACACACACATGTGTGTGTGTGTTTTCGGCATGTCATGCACATTTTGAACAATATTTTGTTTGCCTTCGATTTGACCCTCTATGCTATATTTTCAACGTACCACCTGTTGGTCATTGCCCAATGGTGGTATCGATTAGGTTGATTGGCTTCAATGTAGTGATTGTGGACCCTGTATCTTGTGTTTAAGAACTTGCGAAAGCTTACCTGAGAAAAATACAAGGAAGAACGCAAGCGACTACTAGAGGCTATTTGATCCACAGTGAGGCTTAAGGCACTGGTATTCCACCCCAAACCTAGTGTGACACACACTCAAGTCGAACGCCCAAATCTATCACTCAAATAGGTGGCAGTGTTACCCTTGGTATCCTACCTTACCATCTCACACACACAATTGCATACAATATTTAACAAAGGAAACTTATTGCAACAAAAAAGCACTTAATCAAGGTCAACCCTTAAAGGTAACTTCCTGGTTAATTACCTGCTGCACTCAGGCGGGAATCGGGCCCACAGTCGGCCAGTCACATCTTGTAATGTGTCCCCTGCTTGGTGTGAACTTAGGATGAACAATATTCATAGTTATGCTAAATAAACCCCAACCATCTATAGTTTAACTGCTACTCTTTTGTACGGTCCCTCAAGCCATTTGCCTGTAGCTTACCTGTAAAATAATAAAAATAATGGGTTGAGTACACCAACACGTGTCTAATATGCGACTAACATGTCTCTTATATTGAACATGTTAGAGGCATGCATGTTTCTTAATAAGTGGCATATCATGATAAAACAAAAAAGATAATGCGTCATTTCACAAACATTTGAGCAATTGAAACACACCTGCATATCCATACACTCAATTTATGTTCCGATAATTATGGCCATCACTATGTATAAATCAAGGCTGCACGAGTCATTCTACATAACCAAATCTTCAGAGATCCCACGCAACATGGCTAGTAGTATTTTCACACAACAAAGTCTACCATATCTTTGAAATTCAATACGTGATTATACCATATAAAAAACTATCATCACCATGCCCTTGCAGTTTCAATTACAACATTTCACTCTCATTCACACATATCCATCAATTTGAATCATGCTCATAACAAACTACTTAGCAAAAGTGAAATAAATATTATGTCAAGTCATTGAAACCATAACTAACAATCATGCACAATTTAAAAGCCGCAGAAAAATACTTTTAATATGTCAGTATAAAGAGAATTACCCACGTACCTCAAATCACTCCAAAATCTAAGTCTTACCACTAAGATCAAATATCTTTAACCCCAAATGGCCTTGGATTCAGCCACTATAAAATCATACAAGTAACATATTGGATTGGACAACACAGTTTTTTACATCATCCATCATGTGTGGGCAGTAGTAACTTTGCTCTAATAGTGTCCTCATGCTACACACTCCTGAATTTCTTGCGTAGATAGAACTCTATATATCTTTAAGACGTTTTTGCCACCACCTACAACGAGAATATACACTCAACTCCATTTGGTCCAAAGGAGCCCTTGTTCCATCCATAACCGGTTTGCCTTCTTAATTTGTATTCTAAGCAATTGAAACTCTTAATCCCTCACCTGATTTTGTCGAATAAGGTCCATCATCAGCTCATGAACCTAAACCATAGCAATACGTATAACTTTAATCCACTTACAGCTTAGTGCATCTGCTACTTGGTTGTGTCATCTAGCGCAACCCACCATTCAAAATCATACTCCTTACGCAATTGCACTAGACGAGTGTCTTTTTTAGTTATGAAGGATGTGTTGGCTACACTATCAATAAGCACTTTGAGTGGAACACCTAATAAATACCCTCTCTGCACTTGCCAGTAATGGACCACAACTAACAGTTCTTTCTCATGAGCTAGATAACGCATCTTGGCCTCTTTAAGTTTCTTACTCAAATGCATCTAGATGGCCATCCTGCACCAAGATGACTCTAATCGTGCGAACAGTAACATTTGTCTCTACCTCAAATGAAAGGCTAAAAATCAAGAGGCCTTAACACATGTTTTGAAGGTATGGCTTGCTTTAGGTTGAGAAATGCCGCCTCACAATAGTTTGCTACACCCATTTGAACAATTTCATTAGAAGATCGTTAAGTGGAGCTACCTTCTTTGCATAGCTCTTAATGAACCTATGATAGTAACTTGTCAGTCCTAATAAACCATGCATTTCCGACTGGTTGCGTAGGTATTTCCAATCTATGATATGTTGTACTCAAATCTAACTTTAAGAACCACCTTGCATATCTTATAAAATCAATGGAAGAGGATATTCGTCCTTCATCGTGACCTTGTTAAGTACAATCTAGGCATAGCCTCAAGGACCTGTCTTGTTTCTTCTAGAATAACATCAGTGTCTTGTGTTGTGCCTTCTAAAGGTTGGGTCATGCCTTCGTCAAGAAACTCTTCTAGCACTTCCTATGTTCTACCAACTCCATGTGACTCATTCAGCATTAGTCGAAGGTTGCATCCCAAGTACGATCTCCATAGCATGGTTGGCAGCATGCCAGTCAGCCGACCCAACCTTTCACTGGCGTCCACATTGCAAGAGCCTTCCTACTAACTTTGTTGTACAACCACATTAATTGTCTTTTACTTGAGAGAATTGTAACCCAAGTTGATTAGCCACAATCAACGCTAGGAAATTAACTGTTTGTAGCCGTAGTATCAACCATAGCTCGCACCAACTGCAAACCAATCACCACATCCACATGTAGAGCATCTTCGTGCAAATTCACCTTTATTTGCACTGCATTAGGAAGTTTAAGAGGGCCGCCCAAGCCTTACCTCTCAGCTCGGCATCATCTACAAGAAGAATGTTCAAGCTTTGGACAATCGTATGCTATATGTCGTCTGCCGCACGTAGAGCACCCTTTGACTTGGGATCCTGGGGGATTCTATTGCTTCAACTTCTCCGCAGGTTCCTCCTCCTTATCCGACTTATTTCTGTGCTAGTCACTTGGCAAATCCAGTTTTCTCAGTGAATGACCCTTCCCCTTGCTCTTGTTTTCACCTGTCTCGACGTTTCGATAGCCAATAAAGGCTTCAACAACAATCATGGCCTATTAAAGATCGTGCATGTTTTGCCTTCGTAAACCTTCATGAAATTGAAGAACCAATCCTTCGACGTCTTTTATCTCAAGAAGCAAAGAGCAAAATTTCGTTACATCTTCTCAAACATTGCTAGTCTACTTCAATCTAGACAAGCTTCCCCTCGCTTGTCAATGATGGTGGGAAGAAATTACCATTTATAAAATGGTGGTCATTCTCGGCTCGGGTAACGGCTAGACTGGCCATTCAGCCGTTACTTGAGGATCAGGCCAAATCCAGTAACGTCGGTAACGGCCGTCCATTACAGCTCCTAAACGAGGAAAGCCACAGGTGTATAAGCACAAATGAATGGGAGAGCGCCTGCCTATAAAAGACAGGCACATACGAAAACATACATACCGAAAAATACAGAGAAATAGAAACAACATTCGTCTGTGCAAGCCCCTGTGAGGGAACCTCGTGTCCATCATCTTTACCGTTGCGCCCTTTTCATCTCTACAAAAACAAAGAGCTCCTGGAATCCAGCGACCATCATCAGAAACCTTCATAGCAAGGTAAGTTCTTCGCCGTCATTGGTATCAGGGCCTGGTTCCCTGCAAAACAGAAGAGAGGTTAAAAAGAAAAAAGAGGAGAGAAAGAGAGGGAACGAGAAAAAAAAAATCGGTGGAAGGCGACAGTCGGAAGGAGAAACCCAGGGGCACACTCGACCAAAAAAGTCAGAGGCACACTCGGTCGAAACAGCCAGAGGCACACTCAACCGAAACACCCAAAGCCCTGAGGCGAGCCGGAGCAGCCTGAATCCCGAAGGCAGGCAAGGCTGTAGGGACGGCTAAAGGAGAAACCAGAGGCAGGATCAGCCAAAAACTCAAAGAAACACTCTAAGGAAAACCGGAACAACCGACAGCCGACAGCCAAAAAGATAGAAATGCCCCTGACCCCTTTTGGATATTATGCAGTCTGCCACGATAAAAAGACAGTTTTACCCCTTGGCAGTTTTTGAAATTTATAAGAAAACCAGGGGCTGTTATTTTACGATATTGTCCAACCCGGTTTGGATAATTTCATTTTTGCCACTCAGTTAAAAGATGGGTTTACCCTTGTTCTTTTGAAAAAATTACAGATTCGCCCTAAGAGTTAAAATTATGATTTTAACCCCGATTAGTTGCGAATTTTTCAGGAATACCAAATAGTAATTTTACGAGTTTGTCCTTATAATTTTACAAAAATTACAAAAGTTGACAAATAGATAAAATTACAAATTTATTCCTTGGTATCCTTTTTAGGGGGTTTAGAGGCAGAAAAACCCTTAGAAAATTTTTTCTGCTTCATATTCTGTATCACTTTAACATGTCTCTTACTTTGTGTGTTTTTGTTTCCTTTTAAACCGCTTGATTGATATTTTTGCCAAACACCTAAAAATGAGTTCTAGGATATGTGTGTCCAACCTGGCAAAAACAAAAAAGCTAAACGGTCTGAATTTCCAGACTTCAAAGAAAAGAATCCCACTGGCTCTAACACTAGAAGGTGTAAAGTATGTTTTAAAGGAAACAGTGCGTCCTCCACCACCAGACGCAAGTCAGCAATAGTTAGAAATGTATAAAACATTTCTAAAGGACGATACCATAGCAAGAACAATCATGTTAACTTATATGGAGGATGACCTGATTATAGTCTTTGAAGAATATGAGACCGTAAAAGAACTGTTTGACTCATTAACAACTAAGTATGATACAACTGCAAAATTACATGTGCAATTGCTACTACAGAAATACAACTTCTTTAGAATGAAAGAAGGAGAAAATATAGTAGAGCATGTAAATCACATGTTGGTAATGGCTAGAGACTTAGTTGTAGCAAAATCAATCATCTCCGAACCGATGCAGATATCAACCATACTGAACAGTCTACCTCCATCATGAAATATGGTCACCACTGCCTTAAGATTAGTGCCTGAAATCAACATTTCTGAGTTTCCTCTAAAACTAGCAATTGAGCAAAAACACATGCTCAAAAATAAAAGGAAAAATTACTAGTGGTCTAGGATGAGTTAGCGTCTAGCTCCAAATCCAACAAAAAAAAGAAACCAAATAAAAGGTTTGGCAAGAATAAGAAAGGTGGTCAAAGATTTAAGAAATCATAGGAAACAACTTCCCGGATCAAGTGTTTCAACTGTGGAAAGATGGGGCACTACAAAAGGGATTGCCGCAACAAGAAAGATGGAGGAAACAACCCACAACGCGGACAATCGGAGAAGCAGGATATAATCTGCATAATTTCAGAATGTTTATACTTGGACCGCCCACTTACAAGTTGGTGGATAGACTTGGGAGCTACAAGACATATCTTAAAGACCAAGGAAGAGGCAATTGACCTGAAGGAATACCAACTCGGAGAACATCGTGTATATATGGAAAATAGTACTTTCTCAGATGTTCTAGGTATTGGATCCTTTAGGATATTTTTACAAGGCAACCCAATTGTATTGACCGATGTGTTAATTGTGTCATCAATAAGGCACAATCTGGTCTCGGTCCCTGCCTTAGTTAAGAAGGGTTTTAAAGTTAGGTTTATACCTAACAAGGTGACTGTGGGCAAACATGGAAGAATCTTGTTCTAAGGAGAATTTAATGTAGAACAAGGACTGTTCAAGTTATCTGATAATGAAAGTCATCAATCTTCTGCTTATATTGAGAGTGCCTTTTCTATTGATGTGAATATCTGGCATAAACGCCTAGGGCATATAAGTCTGAAAAAGTTAAGGAAATTATCCAACTTTGACTTATTGCTCGGATTTGAGGAAAAGACTTTAAATAAGTGTGAAACTTGCATACAAGAAAAAATAACAAGGAAAGTCTTTCTCCAAGGAAACAACAAGGGCAATAACACTGTTAGAAATTGTTTACACAAATTTATGTGGACCTTTCAGAGTAAAGACACATCAAGGAAAGGGTTACTTTATAACCTTTATCGATGATTACTCTAGATATATGTATATATATATATCTTTTGGCACATAAATCAGAGGCAATTGTTGCTTTCAAATAATATAAGCAAGAAGTAAAAAATCAATTAGGGCATTCGATCAAAGTCTTGAGATCAGACAGAGGAGGTGAGTATACCTCGGCAGAATTCTTAGAATTTTGCAAAGACTTTGGTATTGCTAAACAAAACACAATGCCCAAGACACCTCAACAAAATGGTGTAGCTGAAAGATACAATAGAACCTTGCTTATTGCTTCTCTTCCAAGGATATTTTGAGGAGAAGCAATAAGTACAGTCGTTTAAGTACTCAACAGAGTACCATGTAAAGCTGTATTCACTACACCATATGAGATGTGGTTTGAGAGAAAACCCAACCTAGGTCATCTCTAGAGGTGGGGATCAATTGCACATGTTAAGATCCTTGATCAATTTGGAGATAAACTAGACAGTAGGTCCTTGAGATGTATATTTATTAGATATCCAAAAGGTTCAAAAGGATATCGGTTTTATCATAAGGACCATGGACTCATTGAAAGCAGAGATGTTGAATTCTTAGAAGATTCTAAGAATGACATCCTGAAAAACAATGAGGAATGTGTTGATGATTTGGTAGATTTAGACCAATCATCTTTTTAGCCCATAGAAGATCTTCTTGAAACTACCGATACCCTAAGTGAACATAAGAGGCCAAGAGTCACTCTGTCCTACTTAAAAGATTATCACACTTATCTTGCACAGGAAGTGTGTAATTCGGTAGATTTGGATGAGTTAACTGATAACTTGACTTATCAGCAAGTAATGAACTCATCAGAAGCAACAGACTAGGAGAAAGCCATGGATGAGGAAATTAAATCCATTGAGAAAAACCAAGTTTAGGAATTGGCTGATTTGCCAAATGGAAGAAAAGTTATAGGCTGTAAATGGGTTCTGAAAAAGAAATACAAGGTCGATGGTACAATCGATAAGTTTAAATCGAGATTGGTTGCAAAGGGTTTTTCGCAAAAAGAAAGGATAAATTATGTTGAGACATATTCTCTAGTTGCGAAATTTGTATCCATACAGATAATCCTGACAATATCTGCATATTATGATTTGGATTTACATCAGTTAGATGTAAAGACAGCCTTTCTAAATGGTGATTTAGAAGAAATCATATACATGCAGCAACCCGAAGGATTTGTGGTTGAAGGCCAATGAGATAAAGTATATAGGTTGAGAAAATCCCTATATGGCCTGAAACAGTCACCTCGCTAATGGTATTTAACCTTTCAAAATGCTATTATAGAACTTGGGTTTGTGGCTAACAAACTTGATCACTGTGTTTATGTTTGGAATAGTGGAATAGTGGGAGCCACTTTGTCATCTTATCATTATATGTAGATGACATATTGTTGACTGAAAACGACAATGAGATGATTGTCAAAACCAAGTCATGGTTAAACTCCAAGTTCGAAATGAAGGATATGGGAGAAGCATCCTATATCCTGAGTATAAAAATCTCTCGAGATAGAGGATCTAGACTCTTATGCCTGAGTCAAGAGAGATACATAGACTATATCCTCAAGAAGTTTAAAATGGGTGAATGCAAGTCTATAGATACACCTATTGTAAAAGGGGTAAAACTGAGTAAGGTTGATTGTCCCGATGAAGGAGACGATAAGCCTAATGTTCCTTATGCACAAGCTGTTGGCAGCTTGATGTATGTTATATTGTGTACAAGGCCTGATATCAGCTTTGCTGTTGGTCTTGTTAATAGATATCAAAGTAATCCTGGTTGGCAGCATTGGGTAGCTGTGAAAATGATTCTAAGATATCTGAAAGGAACAAAGGACTTGGAACTGTGTTTTCAAGCAAATGAACTGAAAGTGGTAGGATACTCAGATGCTGACTTTGTTGGGAGCAAAGATGACAACAAATCAACCTCAGGACAAATATTCTTATTTGGAGGTGGTGTTATTTCTTGGGCATGCAAGAAACAGGGCTGTGTAGCGTTTCATACACAGGAAGCTGAGTATGTTGCTTGCTGTATGGCTGCAACAAGTGTTGTCTGGATAAGCCGCTTCATATGAGATTTGAAGTTGGAGATAACAGACGAGCCAGTGGTTATCTATTACGATAACAATGCAGCAATTACTCTTATTAAGAGTGGAACAGATTGCTCGAAAAGCAAGCATATAATAGTAAAATACCACTATGTTCATGATATGGTTAAAAGAAAGGAAATATCCATCTCATACATGCCAACGGAAGACATGTTGGTAGACCCCTTAACAAAAGGCATAACGGAAGAACTCTTCTCAAAACATGTTAGAAACATGGGTTTGAGATATGTTTGATTTGTTGTATAGGCAAACAACCATACAACAGATATACAATTGTTGTATAGGTACATAACCATACAACAGATGATTTGTTGTGTAGGAAAATAACCACACAACAGATTCTAATTACAATAGTAATCAGGAATCGACATAACTAGGGAAAACCCCTGAAAAGTGGGAGGAAAACCAGTATGTCGATACACTTGGCTCGAATGGCTAAGTGGGAGATGTTACAAAATGGTGGCCATTCTCGGCTCGGGTAACAGCTGGACTGGCCATCCAGTCGTTACCTGAGGATCAGGCCAGATCCAGTAACGGATAGCCGTTACCGGATTTGTCGGTAACGGTCGTCCGTTACAACTCTCAAACGAGGGAAGCCACAGGTGGATAAGCATAAATGAATGGGGGAGCGCCTGCCTATAAAAGGCAGGCACATACATAAACATACATACCGAAAAATACAGAGAAACAGAAACAACATTCGTCTGTGCAAGCCCTTGTGAGGGAACCTCATGTTCATCATCTTTACCGCTGCGCCCTTTTCATCTCTGCAAAAACAGAGAGCTCCTGGAATCCGACGACCATCATCAGAAACCTTCATAGCAAGGTAAGTTCTTCGCCATCAATTACTTCATGAAATTTTTCCTCAACCTGGCCCATGTAGTGGTAGCTGAATTCCTGTCATTGTAGTAACCCACAAGGAACATGGCTTCCGGTTGTAAACACCCCAAAATCCCGCGATTTTTAGAAAGCAAATCCCTGGTTTGCAAATCAACCCAAAAGGCCATTTTGCACCCCACGCCATACCATACCCCGATTCCCTTACCGTGACCTCTAGCCTAGCATCCCAACCATCTCACCACACACCCCACCTCACAACCTACCTTTTGTCATAACCCCACACAAACCATAAGAACCACAACTCCCTTGCCTTGCCTATCCCACACAAGACCCGCAACACCTTGCCGTGAGACTCTATTCTCTCAAGCCTTAAACTCCACCAAGCTCTAAGCCCGACCAACCATTTCATGCCTCAAGCTTTAAGGGGAGTACGTCCTTGGTTGCCCAAAGTGAAACATAAGCCCAATCACGAGCAAGTGAAGACAGACCAACTATTTGTAAGTGTCTAAACTTGGTCTCTTACGTTAACTTGCTTCATACTTAATTCAATTCGGATACGGGGTTGTATTAACGAAGCGTTGTCTCCCCCCGAGATGTAATATTGTTGCTTGACACACGAGACACATACGTGCACTTGAGCCTTAGCTCTTATATCGTACACGATACACACAAGTGCACTTGAGCCTTAGCTCTTATCTTGTACACCAAGCACCCACGTACATAATTGAGCTTTCGCTCTTACTCCAAAGACTCTAGTAAGAGCTATATATGCTGCAATTTCATTCGGGTTTTAAGGTTCAAGTCGTGTGAGTTTGTCATTTCAATTACACACTCGCACCCAAGGAACACCTGAGCACTTGCTCAAGCACTCACGCACCGGCAGTCACTAAGATATAGCCATATCTATATATTTTTAGCTGCGTGAGTTTTCCCGGTTCAGTTGTGTACGTCTTTCAATTCCGGGTTGTTAATTTTCAGTCGTGTGAGTTGCATTTCAATATATACACAACACACACGCACACGTTGACGACCTTCGGGCTCATATATATATAGTTATATCTCCCTTTCGGTTGGGTTTTACATTCCAAGTTGTGTGAGTTGTCTTTACATTTATACACAACACACACGCACACGTTGGCGTCCTTCAGGCCCATATATATATATATACATATTTACCTTCTGCACTTTACACTTAAGTCGGGTGGCTTTACATTCAAGTCGTGTGAGTTGTCTTTCAATTTATACACAACACACACGCACACATTGAGCCTTTCCGCTCTTAAGATATAGCTATATTTCCCTTCCACAGTTTCCCTTCAGCTATGTCTTTCAATTTCGGGTTTTAAGGTTTAGTTGTGTGAGTTGCATTGCATATCTGCCATACTTGAGATAGTGCGCATACTTGCATCAAACAAACCCCGAACAAACCCGTGCAAATACACCAAGACTTAGGCACTTGATGCACACACCTCACGCCTAGGTAAATAAAATTCAAAGACATAGATACGTGCAAACCCCACGTAAATAAAAGCTGCAATTAGACAAACAAATTGATCGAATACTTTCATATATTTTTAAAAAGTCCGTGCTTGTTTAAAATCGAGATTTCTAAGCGTACAAACTGACCCTTGAGCATCGGTTTAAGAAGGTTTATGACGAAAAGAGCCCACTTGTCCACAGTCGCCCCTTAAGTCAGATATTTCAAAACTTACTTCTCTAGTTTGAGTAAGCTAGCTGGCACGCCCTTTAAAAGCGACTTAGACACAAAAGAGGTTCACTTAAGGCCTAAGAACCCGAAGTGAAAATTTTTGGTGTCTACAGAAATTGGCATGCTCGATGGGACGTGGGACTTAAGAAAAATCGATACAAACAAAGCAAACCTCTTGAAAAATTTTCAAGAAAAGTATTTTAACTCTTTGTCTTGTGCATTTCATAGTTGGGTTTTAAAAAAGCATCGGAGTCATGTCGAGTTCAGACTCCAATGAAGTGTCCAGCCATGTCTTGCGTACATCAAGTTCTCACTCTAGGAGATTTTCGAAAAATTGAAACAAAAGAGAGGAAATCGAGGATTTGAGAAGGGATTTTGAGGCCAAGATCACTGCCCTTAGCCAAGAGGCTGAAGCAGCTGATTCGTGTTCGTCACATGGCGAACCAATAAAGGCCAAAAAGAAGGTTGAAAAAACTCGAAAACCTAAGGAAACCTCCGTTATGGAGGGAAACCAATACCACGAGTCATTCACTCACAAGGACCGTAAAGCCCTACATTAGCTGCTAAAAGGGCAAAACAAAGAGAAAAGAACCTACGCTCTGTCTGATTTTCTTCCTTTAGATTATGAAACAGACAGTGATGATGAAATACCGAATTTCCATCAGTATGATGGCACGGGAGACCCTAGGTCTCACTTGCAACTTTTCTCTCGTCGAGCCCACAAGAAAAAGAAGGACTCCATGAAATAGGTGTATTGGTTTCCCCTTTCCCTCAAAGACACAACTTCAAAATGGCTGGCTTCCTACGATCTAAGTCAGTTCACGACTTTTGAAGAGTTAGAGAACTGTTTTATGCAAAGGTTTTCACATAACGTAGAAGTCATGCCCACTTTAAATACTTTGAGGGATACGAAGCAAGGTACGAACGAAGATGTGCATGTATTTATCGTTTGATGGAGGTCCCTCCTTGGGCAAGTACGAGAATCCATATCAGAAGGGTGTGCAGTAATGCTCATCCTGGATAATTTTAAAAACGAGTTGAAAACCCTTCTCTCCCTACACGAAATCTCGACTTTCCACAAGTTGATTAAAAAAGCATCCCTTTTTGAAACAAATTTGAAAAAAGGAATTTATGATCACTTGTGGAAAGGGAGTGTGGTTTCAAAAACCCGCTTGGAATAACCCAAAACTTACGGGTTACCCACCATGGACAAAGGGGCAAAACCCCACAAAGTTGCAAACGTCCGAGTGGATCCAAGCTCGACAAGCACTTCAAAAAATTTTGAGAGTTTTGAAAACAAAAAAGACAAAAAATACAAAACCCTTTTGAAAAACGGGAGTATACTCTGTTGGGACAACCTGTGTCGGAGGTCCTAGGCCTCCTATTGGCCAAAGGAATAATTGAACTCCCTGAAATTTCTAAGGGAACCACTTCCAAAAGGAGGTTTCTAAATCGATTTTGCAAGTATCATCGGCTCAAAGGCCATGATACAAAGTAATGTTTTTCCCTACTCAACAAGATTGAGAACTTGATCGAGCAGGGGCCGGCTCTAGGTCACTGAGGAACCAGAGCCTGCCCAAGCTATTTTCGAAGAACCCTTCCCCAACCACGCAAGTACCAGTGGGAAGGGTAAAGAGGTATGTGCTTTAACGATTTCAAAGAGTCTAGTGCATGCATATCATTCCAGGTTTTCTACTTATGTACCATCTCTCATCCTTCATAGGAAAGTCACCCAAGTAGTAATCGGGGGAGAGCCCAGAGTCCCGCCCCCGGTTAAACCTGTTTTACAAATCCAAGGTGCTTCAAAACACACGAATAGAGCGTGGGGGAAGTGACCAGGTCCGAAAGTATCTATCAACCCCCATATCTACAAAGTGCTAAAAAAGTGGTTAGTGTTTCTGGCCCTTCAAAAGCATGTATTCCTAGAGTCTCGCCAAAAACGGACAAAAGCAAAGTTGTTTTATCCTTGTATGATTTTGAAAATCATCTTTCAAAGATTCCAATTAACATGTTCATCCTAGAGCTGATACAAACCTCGCCTAGGCATAGACTTGTTTAAAGAAAATTCTAGAAAGAGCCAAGGTTATTTCAAACATAACCCTAGAGTCCTTATCAACCCAAGTGGCGTCTATAGGTACAAAAATGCCCATTGTGTTCTCGGAAGAAGATATCGAAAGACCCTACGAAGCCCACAACCAGGCCCTATATATCGAGGTGGTATTGAATCACCATTCTCTGGACAGGTGCCTAGTTGATGGGGGAGGAGGTCTCAACATCCTTCCGCTCCACGTGGCGTATCAAATCGGAGTCGCCTTGACCTCCGTAAACCCAAGCCCCATCGTAATCACTGGATACGATGAGAATGCGTCTAGACCCTTAGGATCCATAGAATTACTCATAAAAACGGGAGGGATAACTCACATGGGGGTATTCCATGTCTTAGACATCCACCCCCACTATAACCTATTACTGGGAAGGCCTTGGATACACAGCCTGCGAGCTGTACCATCCACCTTCCATAGGTGTGTCAAAATCCCCTTTGAGGACCAAGTCGTGGTAATTCTAGGTGAGAGTCACCCTCAGCTTCAGGGAATACAGAATTTTCCCTGCTTGTCGAGTTCTCAAGCCTACGAGGCCAACCTGGGGCAAGTATTGGTCGAGCCACCCAAGCTCGTCCTTCAAAATCCTAGGAAAGTGTTGTGTATGAAGGGGCAGCGCAAGGCTAGCCCACTCAAAACCATCACGATCCTAGGAAAGACCAAGTGTCGTCCATTCCCAAAACCCCTAGACAAAAAGCCATATGAGCATAACATGGACGATAGTAAGTTCCAGAATCATGACTTATACCAAAAACTTTTCAAAAAATAAAAAATCATGGAACATGCTATTGAATATGGGATATACGCCATAGAAAAGTCTAAGGGCACAAAACTAGGGTCTCCTAGAGCCCATACTGCCTAGAGCCAACCCAAGCCGATATGGGATCGACTATACTCCCAAAATACCCCCAGAGCCCCCACCTGTGACCGCTTGGGTCAAGGGTGCCCTAGAGCCTAGTGAAGCAGAAACCTACGATTTAGACCTCTTATTTAGAGTCTAACTTATGGCGTTTTCCTTTGTAGGTATGATGGAAGATCCCTTCTTAAACCAAACATCAAAAAAATTGGAAAAGCTCGAAATTCAAAAACAAATTGGAAAATTTCAAAAACCAAAAACATTAGAAATTTATGCAAAAACCAAAAAACATGTTGTTTGTATAGCTCCAAGTATCTTTGCTTTACAAAAATCCAAAAACATTGAAAAATTAGAAATTCCCAAAAACAAAATCTTGTATATACCAACTCCTGGTAAAAGTTTGGAAAAAGCCAAGGATTTCAAAAAGAAAGTTGTCTTCATAACAAGACCAAAAGCTTCGAAACCCATTAAAATTCCAAGTCAAAAACCAGGTGTTTTCAAAACTCAAACATCAAGTTCAAATTCCCTAGGATTCAATACTCTCGAGAATGATCGAAGCACGGAAGAAGATCCCCTTCTCCTTGAGGAGGATTCAACTTCTGAGCTCTCAGAGTTTCATAAAATTCTCGATTTTAAAAAACCTTCGAATTCTATAGGAGGGGATTTCATAGAGATCAACCTAGGGAGCAAAACAAAGCCCAAACACATTAAGATAGGTGCATGTTTGCATTAGCATGAAGCATCATCATTCATTGTATTTTTGAAAACCTACATCGATGTGTTTGCATGGACATATGAAGACATGCCGGGTATAGACCCAAGAGTCGTAGAGCATTCTCTTCCCCTATATTCGGATTCAAAACCCATAAAGCAAAAGCTTAGAAAGATTCATCCGAACGTGCATGCGTAGGTTAAAGAGGGTTTAGAAGATCTGCTAAAAGTCGGTTTTATAAAACCCATTGCATACTCAGATTGGTTGTCAAATATTGTTATAGTTCAAAAATCCAATGGAAAAATTCGAATATGCATCAATTTTAGAAACTTGAACAAAGCCACTCCAAAGAATAACTTTCCTTTACCTAACATTGATTTGATAGTCGATAGCACTACAAATCATGAAATGTTTTCATTCATGGGTGGCTATTCAGGGTATAACCAAATCAAATTAACCCCAAGAGATCATGCTAAAACTGCTTTCACAATACCCTGGGGCACGTACTGCTATACAGTCATGCCCTTTGGTTTGAAAAATGCCGGCGCCACCTACCAAAGAGCTATGACTACGATTTTTCACGATCAGATTTATGAGCTCGTAGAGGTATATGTGGATGATCTCTTGGCTAAATAAAAAACTCGATGCACTCATATCGAATGCTTACAAAAAATTTTCGAAAGGCTTAGGCTTTACAAAGTAAAGCTAAACCCTCAAAAGTGCGTGTTCGGGGTCGAATTTGGTAAGCTCTTAGGCTTTATGGTAAGCCAAAAGGGCATTAAAGTCGACCCCTCTAACTGTAGAGCCATCATAGACATGACTCCACCCTCCAATCTTACACAAATCCGTAGCCTCCAAGGTCGCCTCCAATCAATTCACAGGGTCATTTCGAACCTTGCTACAAGATGCGAACCCTTCAACAAACTTTTGAGAAAAGTGGTGAAATTCGTATGGGACGATGAGTGCCAAAAGGCTTTCGAAAGACTAAAGGCATATTTGGTAAATCCTCTGATTTTAAACCCTCCAAAGCAAGGAAAACCTCTTTTACTCTATATTTCTGTGCATATGAATGCTTTGGGTGCATTGCTAGCTCAATATGAGGATGATACCCACAAGGAGTATGCCATCTATTACATTTCGAAAACTCTCTTGGCTTATGAAAGAAACTATCAAGCCATGGAGAAGACTTGCTTGGCCTTGGTGTGGGCCTGCTAGAAATTTCGACACTACTTCCTAGATCATGAGATCTGGATAGTGTCTAAGCTTGGTCCCATCAAGCATCTGTTTGAAAAACCTATCCTCACGGGTAGGCTAGGTAAATGACAACTCTTCTTGATGGAGTATGACTTGAAATTCCACCATCAAACATCCATCAAGGGTCAAGCCCTAGCTGACTATGTGGCCGACTTCCCCTTGGAAGATGCGTATCCCACGCTTGACAAAAATGCCCGATGAAGGCATATTTCAAAACCAATTTCAAAATCATATTTTATCAAATTGTTTAAATGGAAACCAAGTGTGGAAGATGCACTTCGATGGGGCACGAAACCAAAGAGGGGCTAGGTCAGGCATTGTCCTCATATCCCCTGAAAGGGGAGAAATACCCATAGCCATTCGCTTAGATTTCGAGTGTTTCAACAATACAGCCAAGTATGAAGCACTCATACAAGGCTTAAAAATTTCGAAAACTCTAGGGGTATCACGCATTGAAGTCTTTGGAGATTCTTTACTTGTCATAAACCAAGTGTTAAAAGTTTGGCAAGTTAAAAACAAAAAACTTCTTCCATACCACGAGTTGGCCACCAAGCTGGTCGAGTCGTTCAAATCGTGTACTCTCACACACGTAGGAAGAGAGGATAATGGTGTGGCCGATGCCCTCTCATCCTTGGGCTCAGCCCTAAGGGTCGATCCCACTTTGGGAACCAGACCCTTAGAAATATGGCATTCGCCCACTCCATCCACACACGATCTTGAAATTTGCCAAAACAAACAAACTGATACTGAAAAACCTTGGTTTCATGACATAAAACGTTTTCTAGAAAGTGGAGGATTTACCGAATTTGCCACATCTAAAGATAAGGCTTTTATCCGAAAAATTTCCACCCGATATACGATTTTGGGAGGGGTTCTTTACAAAAAGAGCTTTACTGGCATCTTACTAAGGTGTGTCGACCTTGAGGAGGCTAGGATAATAATGCATGAATTCCACGATGGAGAATGTGGAGGGAATGTAAATGCCAATATGATGGCAATGAAAATACTTAGAGCGGGCTATTTTTGGTCCACCTTAAAGCAGGATTGTCATGACCATGTTAGGAAGTGTCACCCATGTCAAGTGCATGGACACGCCATCCATATCCCATCATCCTCATTGCATTCCGTGGTCAGCCCCTGGCTATTCACCATGTAGGCATTTGACATCATAGGACCAATATTTCCTCATGCATCAAACGGGCATAGGTTCATATTAGCAGCCACTGAATACTTTTCCAAGTGGGTTGAAGCTACCTCCCTGACCAATGTTCAGGGGCAACATGTAGTGGGATTCATTAGGAAAAACATTCTGGCTCGCTTTGGGGTTCCAAAGGACTTAGTGTCCGACAATGGTACCCCTTTAAAAAATGAGAAGATGGTTAAGTTATGTAACACATATGGCATAACTCACCACTTCTCATCGCCCTACTACTCTCAAGGCAACGGCCAAGCCGAAGCCACAAATAAGACTCTCATAAGTATTATTGAGAAAACTTTAGAGAAGGGTAGGACGTGGCATGAGAAGCTGGATGAAGCCTTATAGGCTTATAGGACTTCCATCCGAACTCCCACAAATGCCATGCCATTTGAGTTGGTCTATGGCACAAATGCCATTCTCCCCATTCATACCAAAATTCATTCATTTCATACATCCATTGCACTCGACCTCCCCCTAGAGACACTACATCATGCTAGGATGGCCGAACTTGACTTACTAGATGAGCGAAGGCTCCTTGCCATGGATCATGCACATGCATACCGGCAAAGGGTAACCCAACACTATGAGAAGCATATGAGACCTCGCCACTTCAAAGTGGGAGACCTTGTGCTCAAAATCATTCAATATCGTGGCCCACATCCACTTGGAAAATGGCGGCCCATGTGGGATGACCCTTATGTTGTGCGTGGAACCACCACGAACAATACATATTGGCTAATCGATGTTGAGGGTAGGAACTTAGCCGACCCTATGAATGCTCAATTTTTGAAAAAATACTATATGTAGGGTCTAAGCTAAGCCCTATTTCCAAAATATTTTGAAAACCTCCTTTTGAAATTTCATGAATAAGGATCAAAGCAAATCATGTAACCTTGAATGAGAGACTCAATGGCTTGTGAAAAAGCAGAGTTTTCCAAAAAACCAATGGATCACATTTCAAAAATCCTTCTTCTTACAAAAGAAGGCCTGGTTCAAAATAGGAAGATACTTACAAGTAGTACGTGCTATTTCTAAATAGGCTGATCTGGGATGAATCGAGTAGATCCTTGGGATAAGTCCTTCCCCGTTTCTCTTCTCTTTCTCTAAAAGAAAAACCTGGCCAAAAGGAAAAAGGGAAATCCCTGCAAAATCTCTTTCCCAAAAGAAAGTGAAATCAAAAGAAAGAAAATCGTGTATTCTATGGAAAAGAGGGAATAAAGAAAAAATACTCCCAAAGGGAGACCCTCTACGAAAAAAACAAAAAAAGGCCAAAAAGCTCAAAAAGAGCAGTTTTTTGCCTCTATGCCTTAAACCACGGGACACTGCAGAAGGGACCGTGGTAAACTCTTTCCCATCCCTGTGACTTATCCCAAGGTGAAGAAAGGTTCATTCTAAGGAATCCTAAAGTAAAAATAGGATTTACTTACTTGAATCTCATCTTGTTTGAGAGTTAGACGTCCAAGTAGGGTGTAGAAATTTTGAAATATGGCTTGATTTCGAATAAAACCTCCGCTATATTAGCAAGTGTCAAGAATCAAGTAAAGAAAAAACACGAAAAGCTGAAGTCCTTAGGATTGAAGCTAAAAGGAGCTTTCCTCTTTCAAAAACAAGTTTAGAAAAGCCTCGAACATCGAGCAACATAAAGACCAGCCCACTTGGCGCAACAGGTCTTCATAAGACTCCCAAGTTCGACTATTACACTAAGTCTCTAGGAAACCATACTTCCTAGCATCTCATTCCATGCCATCATTCATATTCATGCATGGGTACTTCCATACATATCCCAATTAGGACTAGAACCATGTAGGTAAGTCCCCTTTGGCGAGAATCTCCTCCTATCGGGCTTAAAGAAAACGTTTTTATCAAAACTGGGACGATCCCATATTCTCAAGAACAAATCTCGGGAGAAAGTGAAACAGGGGTGTTGTCGTCTTTGCCATTATCCAAATCCATTTGGATAATGCCAAAGAGGGGTATATGTAAACACCTCAAAATCCCACGATTTTTAGAAAACAAATCCCTTGTTTGCCAATCAACCTAAAAGGCCATTTTGCATTTTTCTAAACCCAAGAGCTTCCAAAAAGTTTGTAAATACTATTTTGAACCCCATATCCAGTATAAATACCTTAAACTCGGGTTAAGCCCAATTTTCCCCAAAAAGCAAAAGACGAACAGGTGAAGCAGGGAAGAAGACACTTCATCGAAAAAGCAGTTCAGAAATCAGCCCACGAAGGCCAAATCCAAAGGCAGCCTCAGAAACAAGTGTAGAAGCCCAAAAGCAGCACCGTGGCCTGATAAAAGTTAGGGTCATAAGGCGAAAAGAAGGCTAAGGCCCGATGCAGAATGCAAGCTCGGCACACCTAAAAGCCAAATCAAGCATCCCCATCCAAGCAACATGAATCTGAATCAGAAAAGGCCAAGATGAACAGAAACAGAGTCCAAAATGGTGAGATGGAGTCCGGACGACAAAGTTGGGGAAAACCCAACACCAGACGAAGCGCTGATGAAGCCAGTGCCCACACAAAATGTGTGCCTCGAAAAGCCAAGAAGGACCATCTAAAGAAAATTTGGATTGGATCTAGACTATAAATATCCATATCCATATCCAAATAGTGTTTGAATTGGATAGGATCTGGACCAAAATATCCAGATCCATATCCATAAAAATGTTGGATTTGAATCGGATATGGATCTTAAAATATCAAAGATCCAGATCCAAATAGTGTTTGGATCGGACATGGATTCCACAATCCAAACCCAAGACCCATATCCAAGACCCACCTCATTTGCCTATAAATAGGAGTGAGGGGGTCCCCAAGAGTTCACGGGAAATCCACTTGGAGGAGCTTGGAGGAGAGAGAGGGTATTAAGGTGAGTGCTTAGTGCTTTCTTAATTTTATTTAGTGGGTTAATTGTGGGCTTAAAGGGGGATTAGTGTGGCCTGCACCACCTTGATTAAATGCTGGTTTGGCTTAGACAAGAAGGCTTTGGAGTGGCTGGCTTGGAGCTTGAGCACACCCTAAACCGACCCCGGGAGGTAAGCTTAATCAACCCCCTAAACCACTCTATGTCTAACCCTCTAAACCACCCTAAACCGACACCACCTAATCCCACATAATAGCCCCAACCTAACACCCCAACCGACTCACACCCCTCACTCCCGTGCATCCCTAGAACTACTCGAACCGCCTCTCCTTTTCCCCTGCGCCCCGTGCGCCCCGCACGCCCTACACGCGCTCCGCGTCCCTCTCTGCACACCGCCTTGCCACTGCCTGGTGCCCAGTACCTGTCGCCCCCGCCTTAGCACACACGTGCTGTAACGAGCGCCTGGCGCCTAGCACCTGGCGTCAACCGATTCCCTAACTGACCTACTGTCCCGACCAACCACCAACTCCCTGTCATCCTACCACCTCCTAACCGACCTACCATCGCCACAATCCAACTCCACACCCCCAGCACCACCTTACACTCCCACCTACCTAGCACCGAACCCAACACCATTGCCATAGTCTAGCACCCCACGCCATACCATACCCCAATTCCCTTACCGTGACCTCTAGCCTAGCATCCTAGCCATCTCACCACACACCCCACCTCACAACCTACCTTGTGTCATAACCCCACACAAACCATAAGACCCACAGCTCCCTTACCTTGCCTATCCCACACAAGATCCGCAACACCTTACCGTGAGCCTCTATTCTCTCAAGCCTTAAACTCCACTAAGCTCTAAGCCCGACCAACCATTTCACGCCTCAAGCTTCAAGGGGAGTACATCCTTGGTTGCCCGAAGTGAAACACAAGCCCAATCACGAGCAAGTGAAGATGGACCAACTATTTGTAAGTGTCTAAACTTGGTCTCTTACGTTAACTTGCTTCATACTTAATTCAATTCAGATACGGGGTTGTATTAACGGAGCATTGTCTCCTCTCGGGATGTAATATTGTTGCTTGACACACGAGACACATACGTGCACTTGAGCCTTAGCTCTTATATCGTACATGATACATACAAGTGCACTTGAGCCTTAGCTCTTATCTCGTACACCAAGCACCCATGTACACAATTGAGCTTTCGCTCTTACTCCAAAGACTCTAGTAAGAGCTATATATGCTGCAATTTCATTCGGGTTTTAAGGTTCAAGTCGTGTGAGTTTGTCATTTCAATTACACACTCGCACCCAAGGAACACCCGAGCACTTGCTCAAGCACTCACGCACCATTTTGGCCTCGGCAACCACTAAGATATAGCCATATCTATATATTTTCAGTTGCGTGAGTTTTCTCGGTTCAGTTGTGTACGTCTTTCAATTTCGAGTTGTTAATTTTCAGTCGTGTGAGTTGCATTTCAATATATACACAACACACACGCACACGTTGACGACCTTCGGGCTCATATATATATAGTTGTATCTCCCTTTCGGCTGGGTTTTACATTCCAAGTCGTGTGAGTTGTCTTTACATTTATACACAACACACATGCACACGTTGGCGACCTTCGGGCCCATATATATATATATATGTATGTATTTCCCTTCCGCACTTTACACTTAAGTCGAGTGGCTTTACATTCAAGTCTTGTGAGTTGTCTTTCAATTTATACACAACACACACGCACACATTGAGCCTTTTCGCTCTTAAGATATAGCTATATTTTCCTTCCGCAATTTTCCTTCAGCTATGTCTTTCAATTTTGAGTTTTAAGGTTCAATTGTGTGAGTTGCATTGCATATCCGTTATACTCGAGATAGTGCGCATACTTGCATCAAACAAACCCCGAACAAACCCGTGCAAACACGCCAAGACTTAGGCACTTGATGCATACACCTCATGCCTAGGTAAATAAAATTCAAAGACATAGATACGTGCAAACCCCACGTAAATAAAATCTGCAATTAGACAAACAAATCGATCAAATACTTTCATACCTTTTCAAAAAGGCCATGCTTGTTTAAAATCGAGATTTCTAAGCATACAAACTGACCCTTGAGCATCGGTTCAAGAAGGTTTGCGACGAAAAGAGCCCACTAGTCCACAGTCGCCCCCTAAGTCAGATATTTCAAAACTTACTTCGCTAGTTTGAGTAAGCTAGCTGGCACGCCCTTTAAAAGCGACTTAGACACAAAAGAGGTTCACTTCAGGCCTAAGAACCTGGAGTGAAAATTTTCGATGTCTACACCGGTAGAACTTTCAATAACAATTAAGCTTTTTCCCATATTACTGATACATGGATCTCTTGTTTACATAAAGCTTGATCCGGTGTCATGGTAATAGTTAGCTCAGCAAAAGATGGATCTTTCTTTATTGTTTTCTTTCATCATGTTGAGTTCATGGTCTTCCTCTTCCTCTTCGAATATTTTCACTACCCCAATTACTTAAACCTTTTATTGTCGCCTTTTTATGTGTCTAAACTATATCTTAAATGATTTTCTCTCATTTTATATCCGTTGGTATTACTTTCAATTTGTCTATGATAACCTCAGTAAGAATACATGTTTTCCTTGTATAACTATAAATTCATCTCAACATCTTTTGTATAAGTTGATGATTAACTAACTGCCCAACACTCAACAACATATAACAACATCTCTAATTCTTGCTTTGTAATATTTACCTTTTAACTTTGATAGTATCCTCTTTTCACATGGGATATTATATGCACCTCTCCATCTTAATAAGCCTGCATTAATTATATTTGTGATATTTTCCTTTTAAGGATGCAATTTGTGTCAATCCGAATTTTATGTTATATGTAGTAATCAAATGATCAAACTTGCATTTCATATATTTCGTTTTAGTTATACTAAGTCAAAAACTTTATTTTTCTAATTTTTCTCTTTACAATTCTAATTTCTAGTTAACTTTTTCCTTAAATTCATCGATTAATACAATGTCATCCAAGAAATATTATACACCAAAATACTTTATCTTGAATATGCGTTGTTAAATAATCTAATAACTAAGGTAAATAAATACGGCTTAAAGTTGATCCTTGACCCAATCTCATATTAACTTCAAAGGAATATTAACTTCAAAGGAACCTGTCAGTCCTCAGCCGTGTTTATGTGCCACTACATTTGTTTGTGAGCGGAATCCTATCAGCATCAAAATCTTAATTTTTGCCAAATGACACTAGATCCCAAAGAAAGTTTTCTCATGCCTTGGAATCTTAGGGCCTTTCACATACCTTTGTCTTTGAAACTTTGGTGTGACATGTAACCGTATTCGTGTCATGCTTAAGAACGTGTAATGTTGTCAAGAGAGCATCGACCTCTCCTTCCAAACTTGCTATCCAGTCGGCCTTCGCCGGCATTGGTGGTCAAACTCCCTCCACCATTGCCAACTAAGTTGTCAATTGGAAAATTGTGTTCCCCAACTTAGCAATCCACGCACTGATGCTTGATCCACATTGTTCTCAACATTGCCAACATTAGAACCTCGGATCATACTGTTTTAGGTTCTTAACCATGCTCTACTACTACTTGGCAAGAACTCAAGTTGAACACCTAAATTTTCACCTTCGGTATGTGTAGTGCTACCACTTGGAACCAGCCTTACCCGTATTCACCAGAAAACCTTATTGAACAAGTAGGAATGGTACAATGCAAAAGGACTTAATCAAGTCCAAACCTGAAAGGTAATTCCCTGGTTAATTACAATTGTACTCACCCCAAGTAAGATACTTGACTCTCAAGGATTCTAGAAGCACAAGCCCTCAACACTACCTTGGAAGACTGCTTGGATGAACACTCGAACTAATTCATGCCACCCTCCTATGTAGTCTTCTCCCCCAACTTGAAATTCAACCACCGACCACACCCTCAAAGAGAGCTTATAATCTCTCCCTCTATCCTTTAACTGCATCCAGTAGAGTGTGCCACCTCCAGTTGAGCAACTACTCCAAGTTGGAACTTTTAATGGATGCATGAAGGAAAGCCACCACACCGGCTGGTAGTGTAGCTAGTCCCTCAAAGGTTCAAACTTTCAAAATGGCTCACATGATTGCCACATAGATATCCTGGTAGTTATTACTACCTTGGATTCCCCTGAACTCCTCTGGGTGCGGGACCTCACAAAGTGGTTCACATAACCACTCCCTTCACCTCTTGTCGAGGACTTCCTGCATAACCCCCAGGCTGCACCTCTGGCTGCAGTCGACTCCCACAACCTAGCAAACATCCATGTCTGCCTGTGAGGTAGACCAGATGTCTGTTCACACCAGCCTGCCCTTGTCCGCTTAGTTTGTCTTGTCAAGAAGAGTTCCATCTATCCGAACCTTCCCTTTTTGACATGGCAGCCCATCGTAAGGGTAGCCCCTTTTCGTGTGTAAAAGCATGCTCATGGGCGCTGCAGTGAGCGGCTCCGACCCAGTTGAGCTGCACGGTGCCTGGAACCCATTCAACAGGCCCAACGATGCGTATCAATGTCTTAGGTACACAATTTTGTGTTCTAGGCGTTGTTCATCACCTCGCATTGTGTATTGTTCTTATGTTGTCTCTGATGTTAAATGCATTTGCGTGTTTTGGGTCGTGTTAATATTTTTGATATGTCAACAAGAGTTCGCACATGACATGCTCCTGAACTTGTTAATGGATGGAGACTGCCAAGGGGGAAATGTTTTATTCTATGCATCATTCACTCACTATGAAACACTATTGAGTAACTGATTCCGTAAGAACACAAAATGCACCCGCACGCAGACACAAGTCAGGAGCCCAAAAAGTTTCAAGACCGAGAAAATACTGCAGAGATCTCCCTTCAGACTCCGTTTTCAGAACCTCCTCAGTCCATCATGTTCGATCAGAACTCTAAAAGCATGCTTGAGCAAGAAAATAGTACTAGGTCAGGTGACTGGGCAGTCGTTGGTTTGCACTTCTAGCCCACCGGCTTGATTAACATTAGCTATCCTTCTAAATAACCATGATGCCCTGTTCACTGCCTTATACACTTGGATGCTTAACGGAATCCATCATAGCTAGTTTTTCAATCACCTCCTACAGTGTAAAAGCAGACCGGTGTATCAGGGAAAAAAACAGCAGCACAATATTATATATATATATATATATATATATATATATAAGGAAGAGTCATAAATGGATAATAATATTTTTTCATGCATAATCTTACATAAACATCTTAATCATCAACGATAAGATTTGAATTACTTTAGATTTAATGCATATGATACATACATTCACTTTTAAATGTTTATGTAAGTTTATATATATAAATATATCAAAAGAGTGGCCGCCTGTAATGGACAATGATGTTGATGAACGAGTTAATCCGTCAAAAAATTGTGAGAAACAAAAAACCTGCCAGCTATAAGACGGAGGGGCCGCTATATAAACATGTGCGAACTTGTAGGCCAACTAGATTCTGCAAAATTTTCTGCAGTTAAATCAGGTAGAACATACTTAAAGAGTAGAGCGGATGAAGACATGCAATGCAGGAAGAACTTGGCAATGCAAGGTATGGCGGAGACTATTCCCGACTCTGTCAACAGAAGGCTGAAATCTCTTTCAAAATAAGAACGCAAAGTGCATGCGTTTTCAACCCAAACTCAGTTAATGTCCAAGTGTCACCAGAATGCGCCTCGTGAACTTCAAAGAGATTCTTCGTAGAATTAAGTTCCACAAACAAAACTAACAAAACCCGTCTGTGTCAAGGAGTTGTTACAAGCTCTCCAAAGAGAATTAGACGTTTATCTGATAATATCAAAATTTTGCATATATACAATCATCACGACTTGAGAAACATCTTCCTGAATTCATCGTTCGACTTTGGTGGATCCTCGTCGCCATCGTTCTTTGTACCACTGGCAACAAAGCCAAGGGGTCTAGAGATGTACCTTGGCATAGCGAATATGTTGCTCCCCTTGAGTTGAACATGACCGCCACGTCTATGTGAGACTAATGAATGTTTGTACACTAGGTTCTTTGGATTCGTCATTTCTACCTTCATGTGTATTAGCAGATAGGGTCCGTCCACCTATAGAAAGATAGTCACAGTAAGAATCGTAAAGCAACCAGGAAAAATAAAGAAAATGACCGAGTTCAATAAATTTTAATAGATTAGGAACGCTGAAATCTTTACAGAGATAAGAATCTAACTTTTCTGCATGCAATAATGAACTCCACTAAAATAATACTTTTAACAAACCAGTAGCATTTTATTTCAAAGTTTTTGCAAGACACTGCACTATCCATTCTTTCTCTCCATTTATCTTGAGGCTTTGTTCAGCCTCTTCTTTAACATTAGGCATGATCTTTTGGCTACTGAAACAGTGCTTGAAATAATTGGCTTTCTTCTATAGAATTACATAACTTCCAGCTTTAGATATCTGCGTATTCATCCAAGTTGCATGCTTCTGAATGAATTTCTAGTATGAGAACAGCGCTATGCCATTGCTATGTAATATGGTTGACAGAACTAGTGCCAAGACAAATTCGAAACATCACATAACAAGGATGCTCTTCAATCTTCAAGTAGGATTAGCCTACTAAGATTTAACTAGAAGAAACCCAGTTGTGACATGCAACAGATTTAACCAACATTTCCACCTAACGTCACCAATAACAAAGAAGCTAATCCACCCCCTTCTGTCAGATAAACAAGTTGCTGTAATAGGCTACACAGAAAATGGAAGCACAGGGCGTTAAAACAAAATAAATAAAGCACTCCTTTTGAATATCTAATTCATATTTCAGATATAGTATTGGACCAACAATTGATATATTTACCAAGCATTTCTTAGACGCGTGTTACTGCATATAGAAAAAAATAATGAATAAATTGCTTGTAAGGACCATATAGTCCTGCCAGATGGTCTAACTTCCACAATGAAATCCATGGGCACCTCCAAGATGCGCAAAAAGGAAAAGGAATAAGACGAAAGTGGCTTCAAATTTGACTGTATAACTTCTGCGACTCCAAAAATTCCACCCATCTCCTACTCTGGACCAAATATTAATCGAAGGTATCTCATACCAACAGCATATGCCATTACTGCCATATGGGCAGGGAAACTCATGCTATATAGAAAACAAGGTGCTTGACAAAGACCATTCTTGCAACGATATTGATGACACGCATAGTTTTCCCTGACAGGACGTGCTAAATGAAGCCTTCCAGTCTGCAAATGTATTGCCTTCCCTAAAATATGTACCACTACACTCCTCCATTCCGTTCAATCAACCGCCTAATATCACATGGTGGACCAAATCTTTTATTAGGAATCTAAGCAGCAGGTTGGAATCTGCTTCAACAACCACCTGCTTGAAACCCAAACTCCAACCACATACCCCATGAATTCCTGATCAAACTTCCACAAGCCATCGTGCCTCTTTGTGGGTGTTGCTACATGGGAGTTGAATTTAATCCAGCCTTCTAAAGGTGGAGACCGTTTTGCACCTCCAGGAGGTTATTTATGTATTATACCAACCATTACAAGGTTTAATGACTTATGCTTTCACTTTAAATTGCAATTTTCATATAATTATTTGTAAAAACAAGTGACAACGTTGAAAATTGTACAGGGATCTGGTTTTATGTTTTCCTCCAATTTTTAGGCCTTCCTCTCTCCTTTTGAAGCGGTTCACCATCAGAATTCTGCCACCTTCTCATTGGGGCTTCACATGATCATCTTTCCAAATGTTCGAACCACCTTAAGTGTGGTCTTCAATGGGTATCACACTGATTCTTTATTTAATAACCTCATTACCGATTGAATCTTTCATTGTTAAGTACACACCAATGTTATCTGTATTGGCCCGTATCGTACAATATACAATGTATTGGCATGTATCGTGTGATACAAGCCAATATTGCATGATATAGGATTGTATCTCGTCCATATCGCAAGATATGTCCTTTTAGTTATAAAATCTCTCCTCCCACTCAACCATAACCCCACGTTTCTGTAGGTTGTTGGCTTGTGTTTGAGTGCTCCATCAACTCCAACACTTCGTCGGCAACTTTCAGATAGGGAGAAGCATCCCCAACGGTTTGACCTCCAAATGGCACTATCACTCAGATGGCGACAGCAACAACAATGTAGTGGTTGCCTTGTGGTATAAGGTTCTTTTATATTTATTTTCTATCAAGTGTTATTTGTTTTTTTCTTTTTTAAATAACAATATATGAAGTGAGTGGATATCTTTTTATTTAATTTGTGACAATCTATAAAGTTGATGCTCTTTCAGTATTTTGGTGGTTTATGAAGTAGAGATTGGAGATTTATGAAGTGTATGATCATTTATGAAGTGATTTTACTTTAAGGTTTATTAAGATTTAAGAAGGTAATAAATTAAGATGGCAGGAAGAGGTGCTACATAGTCTCAATCTCAGTATGATAATCTGGTGTGACAATAGGGGTAATTAAGGGAAACAAATTGAAAATAAGATGTAATTTTTTATAGAAGATGATGAGTAGTGGAATTTGAATAGGGAGCGACAAAGTTACGGGAGTATTAAAAGCCATTAAATGATAATGTCTACACATGATTGAGAGTATAGTGGGAAAAAGACGAGGAAAAGAAGACACAAGAATGCTTAAGGAAGAGGATATTGAATTTGGTGGTGGTGATGATGATAATATCCCTTATGATATTAGGACAGATGTTGTGTAAGAACATATATCTAAATCTAAATCTTTATTCACGAACCTCCCAAAAGAGAGAGGGTTTTTACATAGAATCTGATGAGATTCGAAGTTACGTGGCAGAAGATTAAAACCAGAAATGTTACTAATATTAAGGAGGAAAACATGAGGGATTGAATGAAGGGCAGACCTCCAATGGAGGCCGCCCCCCTTCTTTTCCTCTCTTTCTTACACACAACCTCAAAACACTAATACAACCTACCAACCCTTATATAAGGAGCTATAAAACGGAAATTGACCAAAATAACCAAAATAACCCTAGTACAAAAAATTACCAAAATGCTCCTAAAGTTTCGGGCAAGTACAATAATACCTAAAAACATAAAACTAACACAAAGAACACTAGATAAACATATTCTTCAATAGAATCAAGCCACAAGACTTGCGTATCTTAGCGTACAGGAAGAGGCATCCAAGGCCCTCTAAAATGACTAGATTTCTAGCCATTCGAGGGTGCCCAATGGCTAGTTGGGACCTCTTGTTGGGTCTCCTTCAACAAAACATAAACTAAAAGAAATTAAAAAAAAGGTACATGAACAAAATATAGTGCATGCAATATGCGCAATGTACATTTTTAACACCCTCCCTCAACTAGCGGTAAACTAAGAGTGGTTTGGAGAAAACATAAGTAGCTCAACAAGGCGTCGCTTATGTATTCGGCCTTTAAACACATTACCATCATCAAACATCCAGTTGTCTCCCATGTTTCTCTTTTTGTTTCTTTGTTCAGATTTTATGTTGGATTTACCGTCCTTTATTTTAATGCCTGCAAAAAAACTTCAACAAAAGTAATTAAGATCTTGAAAATAAAGTCATACAAACCTAAAACCTAAGAAGTTAATCCTAAAAATAACAAGATCCTAAGATTTTAAAGATTTCTGAAATATTTCGCTAAAAGCATAAGAAAATTTTCCTTTAATGAAAACCATTGATTACCTATATAGGATTCTCTAATAAGTTCATGAGTCACAACAATTGATGACATTAAAAAAGGCCAAGGTGCAATAATATGATAAGAGCTTAAATCAGAGCTCGAACCAACAATATTTAAGACTAAGCTCAAACATGAGCTATAAGGCTAAACTTGAATCATCTGCAAACAAGCTTTAAAGCTAAGCTTTAAACCCAAGCTTTAACGCTAAACTTGAACCATCCAATTAATCATATTAAAAAACACCAAGACCCTTAAACAACTTGCAAGCCCAAGCGTGACTATGAATCCAAGGATAATACGAGAATCCAACACAATAATCAAAAGGTGATTTTTAAATATATGAGTAATTTATAATCAAGAAAGCAATCTGATAAATCCAATATTTTTTAAGTCTTTTCAACATAAAATTGTGTCACATAAAAGACAATATTTAACAAGAATTCTTTGTATCATCTCTCCCGTGACAAGGATATGTACGGCTGTCTCATCTCTTGCAGCCGATTCCAGGCTTATGATAACCTGACTTGACTCTACTATAAGCGATGTGAGCTTAGCTGACAAAGGTCTACAGACCTAAAGAATGTGAAGTTTGGGGGCTTTAGTTCAAGGTCTGACCCAAATTGAGCAAGGGCAGCCACTTCGCGATATTGTGCCAATTCGAGCTTCGCTACGCTCAGCATGTTTAAATGCCTCTTCACTTCATTCAGGTCGTAGTAAATTTCACCACCACCAAAAAGGATATTCATTCTACCAATGGATACAAGCATACTTTCAAATGCAAAGTGATAGTATCTCGCACACTACCCTCAATGAAATTAGGACTGGTCGATGCGGGCGTGGGGGGAACTGAGCACTGATTGAGATCAGGCCAGTTCATCGTGTCGCAAGATGAGAAGTTAGGGGGCCACTCAGGTGACAGGAGTTCTCCTCTCCTCTCGCTTCAAAAGCACCGGAAGTCTTAGTGGGAGTGGGCTCTATGCTCAGCTCTCTGCCACTTTGCTATGCTCAGCGCCTATAGTAGTGCCGCTGAACTTCGTTCTTAGTTGTAGTAAGAGCGTAGGCCTATAGTGCGACAAAGAAGGATGGACCGGCAGGCATCTCCATTCAGCTCAAAGAATGAACATCACTGCCGGAAGGGCCCCTCTCTCCGCTACTTTGCTATGCTCAGCGCCTATAGTAGTGCCGCTGAACTTCGTTCTTAGTTGTAAGAGCGTAGGCCTAAGTGCGACAAAGAAGGATGGACCGGCAGGCATCTCCATTCAGCTCAAAGAATGAACATCACTGCCGGAAGGGCCCCTCTCTCCCCACCTTTCTTGGTTTCCACCTGTCCCCATAGACCTCACTCAAGATGATGTGCCAGAGTGCTACTGTAAGTGTCGTTCCGCTCTACGCGCCTACCGTATCCTTCGCTACGCTCAGCCAGAAGCCACTTCACTATCGTTCAGGTGATGAGGTAGGTGTTTCCCGTCCAATAAGATGAGGTGAACCACTATCTTCAGGCTGTTAAATTTTGCTTCGCTCAACTCATGCCTCGTACCTCGTTCTCAAATATTTTGACTGATAATAAAATATGAATTCTTTGAAGTGTGATCCCTTAAATCAATGTCACTCGTATAAAATGCTCAAAATAAACCAATACCAAATGAATAGTCAATAGTCAAATCAAGACTCCTTTATGAATGTTCCTTTTGAAAAATAACTATCTACATTAAACACAACAAAGTTGTTACAATCAAGATAAACCATCCAAAACAACTAAGTGTATTTTATCTCCAACCAATGGCCAATAACATATAGGATGTCATAATCTCAACTTACGCACCTTAAAACAAAGGCTTTCGATAAATGGCCAACAACAATGACATATATTCACGATCTTAAACACATAGAGATATAACTTATTGTCTAACAAAAAATACAGTCTCGTAAATGAGACACCAAACAATCGATCCAATAAATATTAAAATCAAGTTGGAAGGAACACACTTGACTGCTTCTAGCCAAATGCCAAAAGAAAAACAAACCAGGTGCCAACATCAGATGACAGACATGGAGCATGGTCAATGCAAGGCGGCTATCATCTCCAATCGATGGGCTTTCGATTGGTAATGAGCTTAAATAGCACCATACAGCTGCAAGGCTTTGGTTCTGATTCTACACTCAATGCAGCAGCCTTGGTCGTGGTCTGTGTCAGCAACAAACAAGACTGTTCAATTTTTCTACATCAATAGGGTACATCAGATGATGTTGCTCGGTCTCCCGCTACACACCATACAACAGCAGACATCCTTCATCTTGGTCCTTGGCTCAGCAACGGAACAACACTCCTTGTTGTTCACCTTCTCCACAGCAACACAGGTAATCTGATCGTCCTCCGCAGCGCCAAGCTATTTTTCCACAGGGAAAAAGTGTTCTGCTGCAACAGACTTTTGTGCCCTAGCAAGACTCTAGATTCACTTTCAGAAACACAACGATAGCTTGCATTCTTCCTTAGCTATATGTAACCAATCACCAGAGATAAGTCTTCTATGGATTGACGATCAAGAGTCGCCTTCAGCAGCAACCACACAGCTTCAAACAAACCCACAACTAGTGTTTCCTGAGAAAACACGTTCAGTGGTGAAACAATAACACCTTGAGGGACAGGTAAAGGTCCCACATCTTTGCCAGCAGCTGCTGCGTCACTTGGAGCTTGACTTGAATGACCCTGAGTGATAGGAATAGTAACTTCATGTGTGGTTGGAATACCCAAATATAAATAATCCACAACTTGTTCTTAGAGTACATGTGTAATAGCCTTCCTATTCCTATCCTAGCTGCCTCCACCTAACTAAATCGGACAACACTTGCAGGGAAAAATCCAGAGTAAAAGAATTCTCTGGAGAAACAAAAGAATACACAAGGAAACATATCTCTTGTAGAGGTAGAGGTGACGGCAGGGCAGCAGCAACACAGATGTCTCGTTCTCAAGACACAACCTACACATCCTCTGTAGTCGGAGCTTCTTGTTCTCAATGGCTGCAATGTTGCCTTTCTCACCCCATCGAAGCAACAAGACTGGCATCATCTACCACAGTCGCCAATGGACCGACCTTGCTTTCAGCCTTCCCTCTGATAGTCGTGTGCTGGTGGTGGTAGAGATACACCATCGAGTCATGACCCAGGATTGTTCGTTCGTCCACATGCTAGCCAATTGGTTCATTACACATTTCTCCTAAAAACTTGACCATGAAGATGCTACTATCGGTTGGTAGAGGCATCAGCAGAAAGGCATCAGTCATGCCGCAATGATACACATCCTAGATTTCTAGCCATTAGAAGGTGCACAACGGCTAATTGGACATCTTGTTATTGGGTCTCCTTCAACAAAACATAAACTAAAAGAAATTAAAAATAAAAGAGAAACATGCATACACAAAATATATAGTGTGTGTAATATGTGCAATGTACATTTTTAATAGACTGGTAGTAGTAGTTCTTCACCAACTAAGAGAACGAGGGTTTTTGAAAAGGTTCTAAGTGATACAAGAGGAAGTAATATAGGAAGTTCTAATTTTGGCATGCAGTCATTTTTCCATCCTATTACTACACCTAGTACTCAATCTTAAATTTATGTTCCTATTGCTTCAGAGCAATTGCATGAGTAGACAAACCTTGTAGTGGGAGATGATTTTATGATGCATACATTCTATGTAATAGAGTAGATTCCTTTCATTTTCAAGCAATGACAAATGTCATTGACAACATTGGTCGAATCTATAAGATCCCTTCTTATAATAAATTAGGAGGAAAATTATTAGATAAGACCATTTTTAAAAAGTATTATTTGACTTTGAGGAAGTCATGAAAGGAGACTAGATGTACTATCATGGGCATATGGATGGATAAATAGGTGAGGACAGACTTTATTAAACTTTCTTTCCTATTATCCTAAATGACTTCTATTTTAGAGATCACTCGACATGTAAGAGGAGTGTCATATTGTAGAGAGGTTCTAAAGCAAGAATTTGACAAAGTGATGTTGGAGGTTGGGCATGAAAATATAGTCCAATTAATTATAGATAGTGCAACTAACTATAAAGCAGTTGTAAAGGAGTTACTAAGAGTTATAGTACTTTTTATTAGACACCATGTGCAACCCATTATATAGATCTCATCCTTGAGGATATTAGAGAGATGAATGAGGTAAATGCAGCAACTGAGTGTTGTCAAGATATCACTAAATTTATTTATAACCAAGCATTTTTATTATGTATGATGAGGAGATATACTGATGCTACTGAGCTCCTTCGTATGACTGCTACTCGGTTTGCAATTAATTTTTTGTCAGTACATAACATTATTAAACAAAAGCAAGCCGTGAAAATAATGTTTACCTCAAACGAGTGGCAACAATTTGTAGAGTTGCCTCAAAATAGGAGAAATTAAAAACTTAATGAGACTTCAGAGACAATCTTTAAGAGTACATTTTGGAACTCCTCTATTAGATTATTAAAGGTTACATGCCCTTTGGTTAAACTTTTGTGATTGGTTGATAGGGAGAAGTCATTTATGAGCTATCATTAAAAAGTCATGGATAGGACTAAAGAAGCTATCATGAGCAATTTTAATGGTATTTTGTAACTTTAAAAGGAACGATGAGGTTAATAGAGGTATCACTGATTGCATAGACAGATTGGTCCCTGATAAGAGTATAGCTAATGTTATACATCGAGAGATGGAGATCTACAATAATGCTCTTTACTTGATGGGCTTGCTTGTAGCCATTCACAACCATACTAACATATGCCCAAGTAAACATATGAATCATTTATCTTTTAAGTTTCTTAAATCTTATATTTATTATAGAATAAATATTTATATTTGTCTTTTTCTATTATATGTTTGGTAAAATAGGCTTGAAAGTGATTGCCCAAATTTGAGAAATTTTGGAACAAGGGTTTTGAGCTAAACCTGTAGCGTAACTGGTTGTGAAAGGAATTTGAGTGTCTTGAACATATCCACACCAAAAAGCATAGCAAGTTAGAATATAAGTAGCTTAATGACCTAGTTTTTATCCATTGCAACATGCAGTTCCAACAAAGGTAATTAAGGATTAGTTACTAATTAAGTATTGAATTCAATGTTTCAGTTTATTAAGATTTTATTCTTGAACTTCTTAGTTTTAATTTTTATTTACTTATTATTCTTACAGGTAATTAAGAAAGTTAAACTTAAGCAAGTATGAGAACCAATTTGATCCAATAAATCTTAAAAATTTTGATGTCTTAGAGGAATAGATTATGGAACATAATGAAGCAAATACACTCCTAACTGAAAAAGACATTCGGTGGATCAATTTAGAAGGAGCATAGTGACATCAATAAGGAGATGATGATATTGATTTTGCTATTGAAAGTGGTGATGATCTTAAACAATGAAGAGAAGAAGATGAAGATTATTTATCTGATAATCCTGATTACAATATGTGATTCTTTTTTTCTAATTATGAAAGTTGTAACTTTGCTACTTCTTTAGTGATAAATTTGTATTGCTTAAGTGCTTATAATTTGAATTAATGATCAACAATGAATATTTACTCAACTTTTGAATTATAGGAATTGTTTAGAATTATCTTGATTTTTTATAAATTTTTCTTATTTTTATTTTTAAACTATTTTTAAAAAGTTTACAATGCAATACACATGTCTTGTGGAGAAAAATGATACATGATACGATACGATACAAACAACATTGAAACATCTACCTCAAAGTCTTTTGCCATGGACATCCTTTGCACATATGGATAGTTGTCTCCAAGTGTTGCTAATCTTACTACTACCTTGTAATATTTACCTTTCAGTTTTTATTTTATTATTACACAAAATATATAATGCACCACCTCACCACTTTAGTCTGCTTACGTTAATCCTATGTGTGTCTGTCCCTTGTGGAATGCTAACCCTATTTAAATTGAGTAATGCAAAATTTACCAACCTTTGCACTGCCCTTTTCAGTTGACATCGAACTTATATTCCATATATTTTATTTTTGTTCAACTAATGAAATCCTTTTGCATCAAAAAGTTTCAATTGGAGTTTATTCATAACTCCTCAGGCTCCAATCTTATCCACCAACACTGCACATAACATAAACTAAAGAACTGCATCTTAAATTAGTTCATCCATAATCAAAGAAATACAGAGTTAGTTTTGACTCTTGGTGATTTGTTTTTGTTATTAACACTAAAAGAATTATTTCCCTCATAAGTTGGCTAGTTCATGTCCATATAAGAATTATTCCGTTCTTACACAAGTTTCTTAAAAAATCTCTTGATACCAAAGAAAAGATCTTTTGATCAACAAATACCATGAGGAGGACACCAAAAGTACTCTATAAGACATTGAAATAAGTGAATAGCCTCAATGGTAGTGTCCCTGCCATCAATCCAGATTGACTCTTTTTCTTACAGGATACTTGCCTCAACTTTTTTCACTAATTGTTCCCATAGTTTTATGATATATTAACTTGATCCATATAATTGGCACAATTGAGATTATGGATGCACCAAGTGACTTAAGTACCTCATGTAAATGAAAAAAGCTTGAGATTCCATCTGAACACAAGAAAAAGGACTCCACACAAACAAATTCACGAGCATACTTCAATAGAATCACTTTTTGGGAGCTCCTCATGCACTTTTTCGCTGGTTCTCTCCCTACTTGGTGTTTAAGGCTCCTAAAAAAAGTGCTCTACGATGTCTGTGCAAGCCTCCTAACTCGGATTGTGATATATTTGCAGTGTTTTTTTGAATTTTTTTCTTTGTATTTGTTGTTTTTTATGTTTTTTTTAAAATGACAAAATATGAAGTTATTAAGTGTGTGGATATGATTTTTATTGCATTCTTGAAGTGGGAGACACTTTATTTAAGTGTTATGTGAAGATTGGGGATTTATAAAGTGTTTTTATTTTCAAGTTATTGATTCAATTGAAGTGCTCAATTTAGATGACAGGAAGGGGTATTAGAGACTCTCATTCTTGGTTTGATGATCCGGCATGATAGTGGGGTACACCAGTTGAGGTTTCTAGATTGAAGATAAGATTTTTTTTTTGTGAGAGGGTAGTTAGTGGTAGAATTTCACAGTCGAAACACCACCTAGCAGGGACTAGCAAATAAGTTGCTCATTGCATGGGCAGAGTTAGAAGTTTGTCAGAAGGCATTAAATGACAATATCTTCAGATGATTGAGAGCATACAAGAGAGGAGACAACATAAGGATGATTTGGAGATATTTCAGGAAGATGATGATGATGTTATTTGATTGACTAATAGTATTCCTTCAGATACTAGAATAGAGATTGGAAGTAGTAGCTCTTGTCCATCAAATAGGGAAAAGAGAGTTGTTGAAGATTTTTGCTAGTAGAAGTGGTAGAAGAGGAAGCTCAAGAAGGAATAGAGGAAGAGTTGCTTCTAGCATACATTCATTTTTTCCTCCTGGCACTACACTTAGTGCTCAACCTAGAATTCGTACTGCTGTGGCTTTAGAACAACTTCATGATCAGGCAGACCTTGTAGTGGGTAGATGATTTTATGATGCATGCATCCCATTTAATGTAGTAAATAATTTTTTATTTTCAAGCAATAACAGATGCAATTACTAATATTGGTCCAAGATAGAAGATCCCCTCTTATTAGAAGTTGAGAGGAAAGATATTAGATAAGACCATCATTGAAGTGCAAGAATATTGTTCGACTTTGAGAGAGTCATGGAAAGAGACAGGATGCACTATCATGGTTGACGGATGAACAGATAGCCAAAGAAGGACCTTATTAAACTTTCTTGTCTACTGTCCTAAAGGACTTATGTTTTTAAGATCTCTAGACATGTTAGAGGAGAGGACATTACAGAGATCCTAAGACAAGAGTTTGATAAGGTGATATGCGAGGTTGGCCTAGAGAATGTAATCTAATTGATTACAGATAATGCAACTAACTATAAAGCAGTTGAGAATGAGTTAGCAGATACTTATGAGACTTTCTATTGGACACCATGCACAACCCATTGTTTAGATCTCATCCTTGAGGATATTACTGGGATGGATGAGATAAAGGCAACAACTGAGTGTTGCCAAAATATCACCAAATTCATCTACAACCATGCATTTATATTGTGTATGATGAGGAGATATACAGATGGTGCAGAGATTGTTCATACAATTATAACTCGGTTTGCAACTAACTTCTTATCTGTACAAAGTATTATGAGATAAAAGCAAGCATTCAAGAGAATGTTCTTCTGAGATTAGTGGCAATAATTTGTAGAGTTGCCTCAAAATAGAAGAAATACAAATTTGAATTAGATTTTAGAGACGGTCTTTAGGAGTACATTTTGGAATGCATGTGTTAGATTGTTGAGGATTACATGTCCTTTGGTTAAGGTTTTGAGATTAGCTGATAGTGAGGAGAAACCATCTATGGGCTACCTTTATGAAGCTATGGATAGGGCAAAAGAAGTCATTATAAATAATTTTAATAGAAAAAAGAGGGATTATGTGCCCGTGTGGAAAATTATAGATAATAGATGAAAGACACAATTGCATCAGCCTATTCATGTTGTAGCATATTATCTAAATCCATCTTTCAGGTACTCAACAAGCTTCAAAAGGGATAGTGAGGTTAATCGAGAAGTCATTGATTGTATAGACAAATTAGTCCCTAATGAGAGTACAGTAGATGCTATATATCGAGAGATGGAGATCTATGATAATGCTCTTCACTTAATGGGTTTGCTTGTAGCAATTCGCAACCACACTACTATGCGTCTAAGTAAATTGTTTATCTTCGTATTTAAGCTTCTTAAATCAATAAATCTTATATTATTATGGATTATGTTCCTAATGTTTACCTTTTTGTACAGATGTTTGGTGGAATAGGTTTGAAAGTGATTGCCCAAACCTTAGATAGTTTGCAGTCAGAGTTCAGAATCAAACCTTTAGTGCAACGGGTTGTGAAAGGAATTGGAGTGTCTTTGAACACATCTATACAAAAAAGCGCAATAGGTTGGAACATAAGCTACTCAATGACTTAGTTTTCATCCGTTTTAACACGCGGCTTCGCCGAAGGTAATCTTGTATTACTTACTAATTAGTATTGAAAAATTTAATTCAATATATTGTTTGACTTCAATTGTTAATGTGATTTACTAACTTCTAGTTCTTATCTTTCTTTCTTGTAGGCAATTGAAAAAGATAAATAGAGAAGAAATCCAATTTGATCCAATAAGTTTGGATAATTTTGATATATTAGAAGACTGAATTATGGAAGATAACGAAGAAAATGCCCTCCTAAGTGAAGAAGACATTGCATGGATTAATTTGGAAGGAGCGCACAACATTATCAAGAAGATGAAGATTTTGATTTTCAAGCAGAAGGTGGTGATGATGATGAGGATTTTTAGCAAGGAGAAGACGAAGATTATTTAGTTGTTGATCCTGATTATAATATGTAAATGTAAATGTATTTCATTTTTTGCTTCAAAATATGTAAATTTGGATGCGATTGCTCAATGTTGAATGCTCAATATGTAATAAACTTTGCATTATATGAATTCAAAGTAATTACCAGATTTTTCCAGATTTTTTTGGATTTTTACTAATTTTTCTTAATTTTTTAAATATTTTTCTATTTTTTAATATTAAAGTATGATACGCTACGCTACGATATGCTACGATACGATACGCCCGTATCATGAAGCTTAGCAACACGCGATACGATACACATCATACAACACTGAGTGAATCCATTCACTGCGTGTTGTCTTGAAATGATTATCCAAGTTTGGTTTGAACTACAAACAAATATTTTATTACAAGAGGTTGTTGGGATTACATATGGCTCTATAAAGGAGCCAACTCTTAACATTGAAGGGCTTGATGAGATAAAACAAAAGCTAAAGAAAGTTTAATGTGCCAACTTAATATGAAGATTTTGGCAAGGTAAAATCTTCATATGCTGAAAAAATTCGGAAAAGTTTGTCCACTTTTGGAAATGCCTTTGATGCTTGGGACTATTTGAAGAAAACCCTTTCTCAAAATGATTGTCTTTTAAATAGATTTGAGATAGACTTTTCAATATTAAATTGGGCAATTTGAGTATACGGGATTACCATAGTGGGTTCAATGACTTGTGAAATTAATTACTTTTTTCTTAGACTCATCCACTAACATATATCTACAAATAATATACACCAAGATACTTCATCTTCAATATGCTTTTGCTCATCAATAACAAAGGTAAATAAATATGGACTTATAGCCAATCTTTGATATGACTAATATTAACATCAAGGAAGTCCTAACATGTTTATGCACCATTACATCAATGGGATATTTCTTTTTTCCAAGGTTCTCCAAAGAATCTCTTCTTGAAATCCTATCGTAAGTTTTTTCTATATTAATAAATATCATGTGAAGGTTATTAGTCTTTAATTCAAAATATTTTCGCAAACGAGAACAATGTCTTGCTCATCACAAGTTCAGAAATTATAATTTATGATGCTTCTTTTGAGAAAACAGACATGGAACGATGGGCAATGCTAACTCACACATGATTGATTATGTCTTCTATCATAGTCCTCCAAGTAGGAGAACTGGTTGCCAATACTAAAATGCTGAATATTTACCTACGTACTTGCATAAAGGTTTTTGCATTTGGCCCACTTTCACATCCGCAGTCATCAAAAGTGTACGTCATGTAAAGAAAGGCACGAGAAACCTTTACATCTCTTATATGTCAATTAACACATGGAGGTGCCACACGTAACATCACACATCTTAAGCATTAGCAGGTGTGCAATAAAAAATAAATGATGTTAGGATGAGCTTGGCTGCATAAATTTGCAGAGGTACAAACTCCGAAGGCAGATAAAACTAATGTCACCAAAAACACCATAAGCAATTCAACCGAAGACTGGCAGAAAATTCTGAGCTAAAAAGATCAATCAGCATTTTGGGTAACTAATAGAAGTTTCTCTACAGGAAAATGGAAGAGAGCTTACTCATGAACACGTTTTTGTACAACATCCTCTCCATCAAGTTTTTCACGCCAAGAGATTCTTTCACTAGCATTCGCATGTATTTCCCTTTGTTGAAATGCCATTAAACCAGATTTGGCACCCCCCTAGGAAGGAAAAGAGCAACAGAAAAATATTTCACAATACGGATAATACGAAATACATAAAGGGAAAAAGTATCTCTATTTCAGCAAAGCAACAGCTAACCTCAACTAAATGCTGTTATCGTTACAGATGTCTTACCGTTCTGATTTTTTATCAGCTTCCCAATAATGCTTTCCATGAGGGTGTCCTTATATGAGACATGGTTGTGTCTCTATGCTCTTGAATGGACATGAACGATTCAGTTTTCTGAGTAGATTTCTCAATCAATTTCCTTTTGAGGAGGGAAAGAAAATAAGGCAATTGTAACTAGAAAATTGCTTCAGAGGGATCTTCAAAAAGTGATGCAGCAAAGGCAAATCTTACTGCATATCCTTTATCAACTAACTTAGCGTATGGCTCACCTTCTCATTGTCAAGTAGACAGCCTTGGGTTAAAAAAAGAAAATGATAAATAGAAAACCTCCACAAAAGTCAAGATTCAGGGAACTGTCATATGAAGAAAAAAACAGACCATCCCTCCGATATGGTTCCAAAACTTTAAGAAGCATTTCTGGAACAGCTGAGTCACCCACATCTGGCAGAGCTGATTCTATCACATATCCACGAAGGTCATTTTCAGTTATAGAAGTAATTTCAGGAACTTCTGTCAGAGACTTGCTTATAGTAGTGCCAGTTTCAAACCAAGAAGGCTTCACACCCAATTGCAACAGCATCCTTAGTGCCTATACTTGAGAATAAGTAAGGAAAGTTGTGTTATTAACTAGGAACTTGTCAGCCTTCAATTATACTAGTCACTTGAACAATGACAATCAAAATAAGGAACATCACGACACATTGAATTCTAGTACCAGCAATTATAAGAAACAAAAACAGCCATCAAGAATAACATCAAAAAGTTCAAAGACTATGCCAATAGACCCATTTAAAAGCTGCAAAATGATAAAAATGAGCAACTCAGTTGGGATGTGAATGGTTCACATTCAATTTGGGTGCATGAAAACCACATCCAAATTTAACTGGATACCATATAATTGGATTCAAAGCCAAGTACGGTGAACATCATGATGTTTTGAGGTGATATTTACGATCTTTCGCTGCAACATTGAAGCATCGACTTCATTCCATGGTATAAGAGTCATTCACATTCGCGGAAACATTGTTCGTTGCCTCAAGAAGCGTGTCATTCGTATCTTTGACTTTATTGTAACTTTACCTCTTTATATTTTTTTTCTCCTTGAACTATTGATCATAAAAGAGGGTTTAACTTACATTTAATACCCTCGAACTATAAAATATGGCCCAATCTATGAAAAATTACCTATATTTTAAAACATTATGGGTTATGTATGTGGTTTTAAGGTAGAACTCTCCGTTAATGCCACACTTTAGAGATAAATTGGTATCGCTCAAACAAGGAGATAAAAGAGTAAACAAATCTTTTGGTGAATATTCTAATATTTGGAATCAATTATACGGTTTTACAAAGAAATGTTCACAATGTCTTAGTGAAAGACAATGTGAGGATAATGAAGATTTTGTGTATCAATTTTTAAGAAGTCTTTGGGAAGAATTTGAAGAGGTAAGATCATCCCTTATTCATTGAAATTTTTTTACTATCAAAGAAGTTCTTACCAATCTTCAAATAGAGGAAACAAGAATGAATTAAGCTATACTTTAAAAAGGCACCACCCTTGCCACATCTAAACCTGGAGCAAATATAAAGGCTTATCGTCCTCCTCACTTCAAAAATGAAGGATCAAGCAAAGTAAGAAAAGAGATCATTTGCCACCATTGTAGAGAGGCTGGACACATAAGGCCAAATTGCCTTAAATTTAAAAAAAAAGGTGGCTTTGGTGGAAGAATAAGCTTCAACCTCTATTCTTATACTTGAAGAAAAAGTGAAGGAACTCGAAGCTCAAATTAAGAAGAAAGCAATGGTTGGAGTGGTTTGCTCTTCTTCAACAAATGAAATTCAGGTACTACATCTTGGATTATTGATTTAGGTGCTTCATTTCATGTGATGTGTAATAAAAAATTTTAAGTTCATGTGTTAAAAAGCCTTTATCATGTGTTTATGCAGCAGATAGAATAAAATTAAGTGTTGATAAAATTAGAGATTTACAAAATTAAAAATTTAAAGTTTCTAAAATTAGTATTGTTCAAAAATTAAATTTAAACTTGTTTTTTGTATCTCAAATTTTGGATAAGAATTGTGTTCAACTTTTTCATCTAAAGGATGTATTGTACATGATTACTTCTCGAAGAAGGTGATTAGTTGTTCTTATAGAGAGGGCGAACTTTATATCATGGATTATTTGTATAGTATAAGATATGTTAATATTTTGTCAAATAATACTCTTCTATGGCACAAAAGATTAGGACATCTTAATGCTCAAAAGTTGTATATGTTCTCTTAAAATAAAGAGTATGAAAATTTTTTCTTGCAAAGATTGTGTACTTCGCAAAATGCAATATCTATCTTTTTCAAACAAAACACATTACTACAAGACCCTTCAAAATAGTCTACTCGAATGTATGGGGTCTGGTACCCATTTTGTCTAAAGGGTGCATTTTCTATTATATTATTTTTATAGATGATTTTATTAGGTATACATGGTATACTTTTAAAAGCCAAACCCTTTTTTTTCAAAAATTTTGTTATATTTCATAATCTTGTGAAAAAATAATTTGATTCATGAAATCAAGATTTTTAGATCTAACTAAGGAGGGGAGTTTGTGTCAAAAGATTTAAAGACCATTTTGATAAATTTAAAATTATTCATCAAACCTCTTGCACTAGAACTCTCTAATAAAATGGTATTTCGGAACGTAAACATCGGCATATTTTGAAAACCACAAGAACCTTGCTTTTATCGAGTAGTGTTCCTAAGAATTTATGGGCAGAAGCTACTATAATTATTGTTTATTTAATTAATCGAATGCCCTCTTCGATTTTACAAAACTTGTCTAATGTAGAAAAGCTTTTTAAAGTTTCTCTCAACTATTATAGACTATGTATTTTTGGATGTAAATGTTTGTTTATACTAACAAAGATGATAAACTATCTTCTCGTGTCATAAAATATATATTTTTAGGGTATAAAATAAATAAAAAAGGATATAGGTGTTATGACTATAAAAATGACAAGCTCTATGTATCGAGAGATGTCAAATTTTTTTAAAATGAATATGTATTTAAATGCATGGATGATGTTAGTTCTATTGATGATTCTTCCAATTCCTTTTTGAATAATATTTTAGGAGAAGATGTGATTCATATAGAAAATGATCTTGATTAATACATGATTTAAAGACATTATATTACTCCTTTTGATCAATATTACACTAGGAGATCTCCTAACATTACTTCATCTATTCTTAGAAGGTCCAGTCATAACTATAGACCTCCTGAACGATTTGTTTCAGACGATAGTTTTTCACAAGGCATAGAGCCCTAGAAACCAATATTTCAGCTATAAAGAAGCCTAGAACTTTTAAGAAAGCCCAATTATTACAAGATTAGATTCACGCTATGAATGAAAAATTAAATGCTTTATATAGAGCCCAAACTTAGGAGGTATCTATACCATAAAACAAAAATACTATAGGTTGTAGGTGGGTCTATAAAATTAAGACTAATGGTGATGGTTCATTAAACAATTATAAAGCTAGATTAGTTACCAAAGGTTACTCATAGGAACATATAATTGATTATGAGGAAACCTTTGTTTCTGTGGCAAAAATGATAATTGTTAGAACTCTTATAGTTGTTTAGTAATTCGAAATTGAAACATCTATCAATTAGATATTAAGAATATTTTTTTAATGGTTGGTTGAAGGAAGAGGTATATATGGAACCTTCTCCTGATCTCAACATACCTAGAAACCATGTTTTGCGGCTCGAACGAGCTTTGTATGGTCTCAAACAAGGTCCTAAGGCTTGGTTTGATAAAAAGACCGAATTCATGACATTGCATGACTTTATTACTTGTTATTCTGACACAACCATGTTTGTAAGGAAGTCTTATAAATGTATTGTTATACTCTTGTTATATGTCGAAGATATGATTATTACACGTAGTGATAATTCTGGGATTCAACAAATCAAGCAAGAACTTGGTAAGATGTTTAAAATGAAGAATTTTGGACAACTCTCTTATTTTTGGGCATTAAGGTAACTCGTGATCATAAAGGTCTTTCCTATCACAAACTAAATTTCTAATGACATTATTCTACTGACACCTGATCTAATGACATTATTCTTAGATCATTGAGTGATCCTACTCCTTATAGACAGATGGCTAGAACACTCACTTATCTCACTATCACACGTCCAGACATTGCTTAGGCTGTACATACTGTCAGTCAATTTCAACATTCACCTACCTCAGTTCATATGAGTATCGTCATAAGTATTATTCAATATATTTGATAAACCTCACATAAGGAAGTATTTATATCATCTTCTTCTCTACTTCAGTTACCTGCATATACCAATGTTGATTGGGGTGGTGATGTAAATAACAGACACTCTATTATCCATTATTGTATTTTCGTTGATAATTCTCTTATATCATAGAAATATAAGAAACAACAAAAGGTATCCCTTAAAGACTAATTGATGACAATCTATTTATAAGAAACATACTTATAAGAACTGCTTCAGGCAAAAAAAATTAGGTACATTATGTTTTAGCAGCAAAGTTATGACCACTTCTAAAATGTGTCTATTGTTTTGTTCAGTAACACCATCTTACTAAGGAGTATAAATACAAGAAGCTTTATTCAAAATACCATGAAATTAAAGATACATTTACAACCGACTGTTTACACAGTCATGATGGGCTTATGAACAATTTGAAGATAGAAGAGACCTCAAATTTTGATTTCATAAGGTAAACAAAAGCTAAGTCTAGAAAAATCATCAATAAAAGTAACAAAGTATTTGAACTTTCCAATAAAAGATATCAAATATGGACCCCAAACATCTGAGTGTATCAATTAAAATGGAACACATGACTTAGATTCACTACTAGGAAATGATACACTATAGTGTTTAGCCCTTTGTCAAACATCGCATTAAAGGACTAAATCACGAAAACAATCAGTCAAAACTATCTCTTTTACTTTTAAAACTAGCAAATGACATAACCAACTATACCATATCGTTAATTTTTCTTTAGCAGTAGTGGTTGCTAATGCTCTTCTCTACAAAGAAATCTCCTCTTCTAGAAGTATGTATAGCTTGTTCCTCAACTCACTACGTTCAAAGGTTCTTCCCATCCTCAGATCCTGAAAAATAGGACCAGAGGGGAAAAGTGACTGAAGAAGTCTCTAATTAAGGATCTAAATGATAATAGATTGATTGAAAATTTAGGAATATAAATCACTAAATCAAGTCTAATTTTTTTTGTTTGAATCACTCCCTTTTCTTCCATTTGAACTAAGGATCTATTAGCAACTTTCACGTATTGTGGTATGAAAGTATTTTCATATCTCAATAATTTAGGACATGAAGAATTAAAAAACGAGTTACCACTAAAGTTACAGGATGTAGGAACACTTGTTTCATTCTTAGGAGAGGATGTAGAAGGTTGTTCATGCAGTCTTAATTTAATATAATATAATTTCTTCTTCAATTCAATCATATCTTCTATATAATTCGATTCATTCTTCTTTTGAGAGGTGGCTGCCACATGACTTTCATACTCTTTATAATCAGTTGGTCAACTAATAATTTTCCATCATTGGTCATGTGTATATCTCCTCTTCCCACAATGTGAGAACTCTAATTTATTCTTGTCTTAATAGTATTGGAATCTACCAGTTCCTCAAATTCTTGCAATATTTCTACCTTGTTGAAAATTAATTCGACCTCTTCAAGCAAATGCATATTTCTTAACTTGAGTTTGATCTCTCTAAATTTCTTCGATCTTTTTCTCTCAACAAAAGAGCATAAAACTGAGGGCAGATCCTCTTTGCTTAAAATATTAAGTTTAATGGACTCATATTTTGGAGATATTCCTTATAAGAGATCAAACACTTTTTGCACTTCAATATTAATCGTACGTTCCTTAATGCATTGGTTACACTTATTCTAAAAAATATACCTTTGTCCCCTTGGTGACACTTCCTTATCTTCTAAAGAATCTCATACTCGATGATATTGCATTGTCGGGAGTATGCCTCTTATACTACAACCCAGATTTTTACATCAGACTCCATATACATGAATGTCTTACTGATCATGGGAGTCATAGATTGTATCAACCAAGAGAACTCACGAATGTTTCATCCTTAGACCCATGTTCAAATTTTGCACTGTCTTCATTCGTCCGATTTTGATTTCTACCAATAAGTGTCAGTTTTCCTCTAAATTCCTGGACAAGTTCAATTAATCTTACTCATTCTCTACAATTTTGACCCTCAAGTCGAATGTTTGTAATCTGAAAAGGCTCTATTTTCTGTTCATTACCATGCATGGTGTGTTAACTTGTAATAGGGCAGGTCGGGCCACTAGGGTCCAACTCATGCCATCCAGGTAACAGTTGGGGAGCATAGGGCTCCCCAACGGCTAGTTATTATAACCGTTGGGGAGATTTGCTCCCCAATTGTGCAGTCAGCTCAATAGTAAGCTGAACATTCATTTTATTTTCTTCTCTCTCACTTGTAATGCTTGTTCTATAAATAGAGCCTCAATCAATAAACACATAAGTTGTCTTTCATAGCCTTTTGATTCGTGATTTGGCTCTCTTTCTTGACTCTTGACTCTAAACTCTTGACTCATTCATATTTGGGTGTTTTTATATCTTAACGATTTCATCAACATATCGACATTTTGTGACCTAGCCGATTCAACATTCAAGTATCAACAAATATTTACATGGTATCAGAGCCTCATTTTGAAGAATTTGAGTATATTGGGAAGCATGCTAAGATTGCAAAGTTTGTGAAATTACTCTAAATTTGATGTAACACTAAGACCTTTGATTTTTGTCTAAAATAGAGAGCAAAAATGAATCTTTTAGATGTATTCTTGACCCAAAATACTACCAAAGTTGGGCAAAAACTATGAAAAAGTATTTTTTATCAAAAGATTTTTGGGTTATATTGATGTGATAATTCAAGAACCAACTTTAGACATTGAAGATTTAGATGATGATGATGTTTTCAAGGCAAAAGAAAAATAGAAGCAAGAACTAAAAATTTTGGAAAAGAAGAATGCTAAAATAACTTTGATTATTTGTCAAAATGTAGATGAAAAACATATAAATAAAATTTGTGTTTTCGAAAGGGCTTTTGAGACTTGGGAGTACTTAAAGAAAATCCACTCTCAATATGATTTCGTCTTTCAAATTGATCTTATGAAAATGATGATAATGCTCAAACAAGAAAATTTAAGCATTAGAGACTATCACAATGATTTTTTGGAATTATGGTCTCAACTTAGAAGTTTTGATAGATTTAGAAAACTTTAAAAAATAGATGAATTTCAAGAGTTTTTAGATAACCAATATTTCTTTTTATTCATGTGCAACTTAAAGGATGAATTTGAAAATATTAGATTCAACTTAATACATAGAAAACCTAAACCAAAGGGAGACTCATTTTTTACCAATCTTTTTATGGACGAAACAAGATTAAAAAACATCAATGTTGCAAAAGAAGTCATTCTTATCACCTCCAAGCCGAGAACAAATATGAAGATATAGAAGCCCCCTCATGTGAAAAACTTCAAAAGACAAAGAGATGGGTCAAACAAAACGCCCACGAGACCATGACCGAACAAGGACATGATAGAACGCCATTAGCCAATGCAAATGCAAAGCTTTCAGCTGTTTCATCATTGGTATCCGAAGCTCCTTCTTCTGCAAATGGGAAGTTACTCTGATGTTGTCTAACAAATAGATAAAATTGATTTTCACAGTGTTAAATAGGAGAAGCACAGAATTGTTACTCCCTAGAGGAACTACATAACAGGAAATTCGTCATGAAAAAGTTTCTTACTGGAATCTGTTGAAGATTCATTAGCCCTTGGAGATGCAACAGTTGAAGCAGTGTTTGACCGATCTTTAGAGAATAAAGAAGTTTGAACAGAAGGTCCTTTTTGAGAAGGCTTAGGTGTTGTAGGAAGTGTCCATTCCATTATAGTAAATGGAAGAGCCAGTGATCTAAGCTATACAAAAGAAACACATGGGCATATCATAAAATGCACACTTTGAAGAATCATGTTGCACTTAAGCTATCTGTATGTGAAGTAGAAATTGGACCTACTCACGGTTTATGTGTGCTACCAAAACATCTTAGAGAAAGAATCATGTTGCAATGCCGTAAAGAAAGAACACCTCTAAGAAAGCACAGTTTAAACTTTGAACAGACAACAGAACAAAATAACGCAATCTGCCAGTTGCATTTGGATAAATGGAGAAGTGCTTGCAATATTTGTACACAATAATGCACAAGGAACAAAACAATGATGCATAATTGCACATTGTTTCTATTAAAAGGAACAAAACATGAACAATGTCGATGTTGAATACACCTTTAAGAATGCATATATTTACTAACATTGAGAAATCAATGCAGTAAGAGTTAAAATCTCTTTCTTAACAAGCAAAACCTGTTAGAGCGTAGTAAAGTGGAAAAATAAGAACTCAAATTGGCTTCAATTAAACAGAAAATATGCCAAGCCAGCACTTATTATGAAATTAATTCAAAAAGGCATAATGACGATAAGCCATAGTAAAACTAACTCGGGTGGGAGAACTAGAGAAGGGAAGAGAACACTGCCAGCAACAGCAGAACTACAAACAACAACAACTAAGCCTTTTCTCGTACTAGATGGGGTCGGCTACATAGATTCTTTGTTTCCACAGAGCCCTATCATGTGCCATATTAGCAGTTAACTCACAATAAGCTAGATCATTCTTTATTGTTTCTTTCTAACACTTTTGTAGTCGTCCTCTACCTCTTTTAATACTTTCCAAATTTAGTTTTTCATACCTTCTTACAGGTTCTTCTTTTGATCTTCTTTCTATATGTCCAAACCATCTTAAACGAAATTCTCTCATTTTATCCTCTATTGGTGTCACTCCTAATTTGTTTCTAAAAACCTCATTATGTATATGGTTATGACCACTTATGCATCTCAATATCTTCATTTCTGTCACAGACATCTTTTGTACATGTTGATGATTAACTCCCCAACACTCAGAACCATAAAACATGGCAGGTCTAATTGTTCCACTATAATATTTATCTTTTAACTTTAATGGTATCTTCTTATCACAAAGAATATCTGATGCTCCTCTCCATTTTAACCAACCAGCATTAATTTTATGTGTAACATCTCCATAAATTCTTTCATCACTCAAAAAAATTGACCCTAGGTATTTAAAACTTTCCTTTTAGGGGATGCAATGTGTGTCAATTTTAATTTCTATATCCTTGAAGGAACCAAATGATCAAACTAGCATTCCATATATTCTGTCTTTGTTCTACTAAGTTAGAGGCCTTTGCTTTCTAATGTTTCTCTCCATAGTTCCAATTTTCTATTAACTTTTCTTATGACTCCTCCACTAACATAATGTCATCTGCAAATAACATACATCAAGGTACTTCATCTTAAATTTGTTTTGTTAACTCATCAATTATCATTATAAATAAGTATGGACTTAAAGTTGATCCTTGATGTAACCCAATATTAACTTCAAAGAAGTCTATCATTCCTTCATGAGTCTTCACACATGTTTTTGCATCATCGTACATGTCTCCTATAAGGTTAATGTATGTCAATGAGATACTGCTTTTTTCCAAGGTTCTCCAAAGAACCTCCCTCGGTACCCTATCGTAAGCTTTTTCTAGATCAATAAATATCATGTGAAGGTCTTTCTTTTTTGCTCTAAACTATTCCATAAGACGTCTCAAAAAGCAAATCGCTTCAACAGTAGATCTGCCTGATATGAATACAAATTGGTTCTTTGTTGCACTTGATACTTGTCTTAACCTACGTTCGATAATTCTTTCCGACAATTTCATAGTATGGCTCGTTAACTTGATACCTCGATAATTCGCACAATTCTAAATGTCTCCCTTGTTCTTATATATGGGTATAAGTGTACTCGCTCTCCATTCCTCGGGTAACTTTTAGTTTTTCATTAAATAGTCTTGTGAGTCAAGTAATTCCTGTGTCTCCTAGTATTTTCCAAACTTCTATAGGAATATTGTCTGGTCCTACCAATTTACCACCCTTCATATGTTTAAGAACTTCTTTGACTTCATTCTTTTGAATACGTCGGTAGAAATTGTGGTTTATATACTTTTTTGATTTTGCTAACTCTCCTAAGCTAATATTAACATCTTTATTTTCATTAAAAAGCTTATAAAAATAGTTATTCCATCTATTTCTTATATCATCATTTGCCACTAGAATTTTTTCATCCTCGTCTTTGATTCATCTAACATAATTAAGATCTTTAGTTTTCTTATCTCTAGCCCTAGCTATCCTAAAAATATCTCTTTCACCCTCTTTTGAGTTGAGTTTTTTATACAAATCCTCCTAAATTTTAGCTTTTGATTTACTGACGGCCTTTTTCACTTCATTCTTTGCTTTCTTATAAGCTTCTAAAGTTTGACTAATTTTCTTAGCATAATGTAATTTGTAACATCCCCTCTTTGCTTCGATTTTATTTTGCACTACTTCACTCCACCACCAGGCTTCTTTTTGTACAGGTATACCTCTCTTATTGTTCCACATATCACAAGGTGTACGAACATAATTTCAAGCATCTTCTTGAAGGACTTTCTGTTTAAATATATCTTCTTTCTCGCTTTTGAGGTTCCACCATTTAGTTTGAATAGCTCGATGCACTCTTTTCTTCTTTGTCTATTTTTTTATTTGTAAGTCCATAACTAAAGTCGATGTTGAGTGATTAAGCTTTCTCCTGGAATTACCTTACAATCTTTACAACACACACTATCTTTTTTCTACAAATAAAGTAATCAATTTGTGTTTGTGATAAACAAATCTTATAAGTAATTAAATTTTCATCTTGTTTTTTGAAGATTGTATTGACTATAAAGAGATCAAATGCCAAAGCAAAATTTAAAATCTCCCTACCTTTCTCATTTATATCCTCCAAAACCAAAGTTTCCATGAATACCTTGATATCCTAATGCCTCTTTACCGACATGTCCATTTAAGTCTCCTAAACAAATCAGATCCCTTTGTGGAATCCTTTGAATCACCTTATCTAACTCTTCCCAAAAAACAATGTCTTATTATCTATCTTCTAGTCCATCTTGGGGTGCGTAAGCACAAACTATATTCAAAACCTCTGCTCCTAACCCTATTTTCAACGTCATGATTCGGTCACCATATTGTTGTATGTCTACTATACTATCCTTTAAATCTTTATTTATGATAATACCAACTTCGTTTCGAGCCTTTTCCTTTCATGAGTACCATAATTTAAAACATGTATCCTCTATCTCCTTTGCTTTTTCTCCAACCCACTTTATCTCTTATAAACATATAATATTAATCTTTTTCCGAATCGTAGTATCTACCACCTCCATTAGCTTACCGAATAATGTTATGATATTCCAAGAACCAATACAAATCTTATTATCTAGGACTAGCTTCCTTACTCCTCACATCTGTCCTTATTGAAAATGCGGAAACTCTATCTGTAAATTATTCATTACATTTGGATGGCAATATAGTGGGACTAACTTATTTATCCCACGCCCATTCATGATGTAGGAACTCTCTCTGTAATTGATTTATTATATTCAGACGAAAATGTAGTGGCCCTTGCTTACTTATCACTGCATTCAGACTCTACAATACGTCGCTAGGTGGGAACACCCCAAAGCAATGCTCATAATTTGTGTAATTACAACAACAACAACTATGCCTTTTCTCATACTAGACGGGAATGGCTACATGGATTCTTTGTTTCCATCATAATTTGTGTAATTAATGGGATAAAAATCTGATAAAGTTTTACGCTGAATATCGAAAACCTAACACAACCCTCCTCCTTTATCCAGGCTTGGGACCGATAGTGCAAGGGTGATCCCTTACATGGGCAGAGTCATATTAAAATTTTAATAATTTTATAAAATTTGTAAAAATCTAAAAAATCTAAAAATAGGAAAAATTATAATAAAAAATTAAAGGTAACCAAGTGGTAGAGAACACAATGAAAATGCAACTAAAAATGACATTTTCACCATTAATAAATTAATACCATGAGACTCAAAGAGTAAAAAAGTTAAACTTAAAGTTAACAATATACCAACATGCTTATAAAAGTTTACAAAGTTAAGATTGTAATTGATTACACAAATACAAAGTTATAAACTACAATAGTTTAATTTCATTGTTTCATTCCACAAAACGTGAATCATAATTAATAAATACATTAGAAGCACTATAATTAGGGTCACTACTATCATCATCATCATCGTCACCATCTGCCTCCTCTTCCTCCAAAATTGGGTCCTCTAATCATGCTCCTTCTACATCGTTATCTTCAATCCTTGTTTTTGACTCTATCGCTCTCCAATTTATATCCTCTAAAATAATAGAAGACTCATATTCTTTGACCTAATCTTGAAGAATATTAATATTTTCATAGTTAGTGAGTCATATGATACCTTACTTGCCTTTCTTGAATTTGTCTATAATAAAATAAAAGAAAGAATACAATATACTTAGAAATTAGAAAATATTGAGTTACCAAATCACGAAGATGAGTATGCTGTAATTTATTTCTCTTTTTTGTATGAATGCGTTAAAAAAACTCCAATTCCTCTACATCCACTTAAACTACATGTTTGGCTTAATATGCATTGAGCAAAACTCGATAAATTCGATGCATCTACACCAAATAGAGCCCACCATTAATCTAAAATAAAATATAATAAGAAAGGATTAAGTCTTAAGAAGCAACACAAGTCATAAGAAAGAAAAAGTAATAATAATTTATCAAAAAACTAAATCATACCTGATTTCATTTGGGAGCAGACTTGTATTGTAATTGGCCTTTCAAAATCTCTAACACTATCTATATACTCACATAGCTCTAAATGGATGTTCCACCTAGTAGATGAATCTTCTACAAGGTCAATTGCATTAAATATCCCTTTCTTAATTTCTTCATCCCCTATAAAGTTCGGAGAAAATCTAATAGAGAAATTAAGAAAATAAATACCATGCAAAGATGCATTTTCCGATTCCAACGTACATAAATTATCTTTCAAACCTTCTTTAAAATAAACTGCTTGCGATTAAAGTTTGACCTTATCCATAGCATCATATATATAAGGCATAACATGCCTATCTTCATTGTCTATCATTCTCATTACCTTCACTAAAACAGAATCACCCAAAAAAAAGTGTTGCATTTCTCCTAAAAGTTAGCATTAAAAATAAGATCTACTATAATAATCTCCTCTCTTTCTTAACCAACTTATACAGCCTCATTCATCAGATGCAAACATCTTTTTCAATATATTTTTTTGTATGACCAGACTTTGAACAGTAATACCATTCATAGCAAATTAATCAACTCCCTTCCACCAGTGTGGATTCTCGTCAAATGTAATATAGACGGGCGATTATAAATAAACTTTGACATTTTTGCATGCATCCATTGTTCCCTTAATTTCATTTATTTCACTTAAATCCTCAAGTCCATGAGCATTGCATTGAGGCATCCCCTCTTAGTGACATACTATGGAGGCTGAATGCAGTGAAAAGTAATCGAGAGCTTCTACATTTTCACCCAGATGTAGTGAATCAATTACAAAGAGGGTACCATATCATGGATGAGAATGGGTAAAGAACTTAATCCTACTACATTGTCGCCCGAATGTAGTGAATAAATTACAGAGAGGGTCTCCTCATTTTAAACTTACAAATGCGGGGTTAAGGAAGTTAATCCTAGATAATAAGATTCGTATTGGTTCTTAGAATATCAGACATTATTCAATAAGATCATTGAGGTGGTAGATACTATGATTCAGAGAAAAATTCATATCCTATGTTTACAAGAGACAAAGTGAGTTGAAAAAAAAGTAAAGGAGATTGACGATACATTTTTAATTATGATACTTAGGAAAGGAAAAGCCTGGAAATGGAGTTGGTGTTATCATAAATAAAGATTTAAAGAATAATATAGTAGACAAACAATGATATGATGAACCAAATCATGACATTGAAATTAGTGCTACGAGCAGATATTTTGAATATAGTTTGTGCTTACGCACCTCAAGTAGGACTAGAAGATAGTATAAAGATGACTTTTTGGGAAGAGTTAGATAAGGTGATTCAAAGAATTTCACAAAGAAAAATGATTTGTTTAGGAGGAGATTTAAATAAACATGTTGATGAAGAGACATTAGGATATCAAGGTATTCATGAAAACTTTGTTTTGGGAATATAAATGAGGAAGGTAGAGGTAGATTTTAAATTTTATTGTGGCATTTGATCTCTTTATAGTCAAGAGTCATGATAATCTCAAAAAATGAGATGAACATTTAATTGCTTATAAGAGTGGCTTATCACAAACACAAATTGATTATTTTATTTATAGGAAAAAAGATATGTCGTGTTGAAAAGATTGGAAGGTAATTCTAAGAAAAAGTGTAACTACCCAACATCGACTTTTAATTATAGATTTAGAGGTAAAAATGTGGACAAAGATGAAAAGAGTGTATCGAGATAATTAGACTAAATGGTGGAACCTTAAAAGCGAGAAAGAATGTATATTTAAATAGAAAGTTCTTTAAGTATATGCTTAGAATTATGTTGGGATATTTTGTGATATGTGAAATAATATGGCTATACATATTAGGAAAGTAGCGAAAGAAGTAGTAGGTGAATCTAAGGGAGGTGTACGGGCTCAAAAAGAAGCTTGGTGGTGGAGTGAAGTGGTGGAAGATAAAATCAAGGCAAGGAGGTCGTGTTACAAATTACAATATGCAAAGAAAACTAGTGAAACTTTATAGGCTTATAAGAAAGGAAAGAAAAAAGCAAAAATGGCCATAAGTGAAGCAAAGCAAAAATTTGGGAGAATTTATATAAAAAGCTCAACTCAAAAGAGGGTGAAAGAGATATTTTTAGGATAGCTAGGACTAGAGATAAGAAAACTAAGGATCTTAATTTTGTTAGATGCATTAAAGATGAGGATGAGAAAATTCTAGTGGCAAATAATTATATAAAAATAGATTAAAAAAAACTATTTTTAGAAGTTTTTTAATGAAAATAAAGATTTTAGTATTAGCTTAACTACAATTTCTACCGAAATATTAAAAAGAATGAAGTCAAAGAGGCTCTTAAACATATGAAGGGTGGTAAATCGGTAGGACCAGACAATATTTCTGTAGAAGTTTGGAAAATACTAGGAGACATAGGAATCACTCGGCTCACAAGACTATTTAATGAAATACGGAGAAACCAAAAAATACCCAAGGAATGGAGAGCGAGTACACTTATACCCATATAAAAGAACAAGGGAGACATTTTGAATTATGCGAATTATCGGGATATCAAGTTAATGAGTCATATTATGAAATTATGAGAAAGAATTATCGAACATAGGTTAAAACAAGTATCGAGTACAATTGAGAACCAATTTGGATTCATGCCCATCAGATCTACTATTAAAGCGATTCACCTTTTGAGATGTCTTATGAAACATTTTAGAGCAAAAACGAAAGACCTTCACATTATATTTGTTGATTTAGAAAAAACTTATGATCGGGTATGTTCTTTGGAGAACCTTTGAAAAAAGAGGTATCCCATTGAGATAAATAAACATTATAAGAGATATGTACGATGGTGCCACAACATGAGTGAAGACTCATGATGGAATGATAGACTCCTTTGAAGTTAATATTGGGTTACATCAAGGATCAACACTAAGTCCTTACTTATTTATAATGGTGATTGATGAGTTAACAAAACATATTCAAGATGAAAGACCTTGGTATATGTTATTTACATAAGACATTGTGTTAGTGGAGTGGTCTAAGGAAAAAGTTAATAGAAAATTGGAATTATAGAGAAAAACATTAGAAAGTAAAGGCTTCCGACTTAGTAAAACAAAGACAAAATATTTATTCAATGTAAGTTTGATCATTTGGTAACTTCAGAGGACATGAAAATTAAAATTGGCACACATTGCATCCCCAAAAGAAAGTTCTAAATACCTAGGGTCAATTTTTGAGTCATGGAAGAATTAATGGAGATGTTACGCATAAAATTAATGGAGGTTGGTTAAAATAGAGAGGAGCATTAGGTATTCTTTGTAAAAAAAAAGATACTATTAATGTTAAAAGGTAAATATTATAGAGCAACAATTAGACATATGATGTTTTATGGTTCTCAGTGTTGGATCTTTCTCTACTTTCCTAATATGTTTAGTCATATTGTTCCATATATCACACGGTGTACCAACATAATTCCAAGTATCTCGTTGCACTCTTTTCTCAGTGTTGGATCTTTTGAGGTTCAACCATTTAGTCTGAATGTTGGATAGTTATGATTTCTCCTATAATTACCTTGTAATCTTTACAACCTGATCTATCTTTCTTCTTACAAACAAAATAATCAATTTGTGTTTGTGATAAGCTACTCTTATAAAGAGATCAAATGCCAGTAAAATATAAAATCTCCCTACCTTTTACATTTATATCTTCATTCCATGAATACCTTGATATCCTAATTCCTCTTTACCGACATGTTCATTTAAGTCTCCTAAACAAATCATCTCCCTTTGTGGAATTCTTTGAATCACCTTATCTAACTCTTCCCAAAAAGCCATCTTTATACTATCTTCTAGTCCTACTTGGGGTGCATAAGCACACACTATATTCAAAACCTCTTCTCTTAAGACTAATTTCAATATCATGATTTGGTCACCATATTGTTGTTTGTCTACTATTTTATTCTTTAAATCTTTATTTATGATAATACCAATTCCGTTTCAAGCCTTTTTCTTTCCTAAGTACCATAATTTAAAACATGTATCCTCAATCTCCTTTGTTTTTTCTCCAACCCACTTTGTCTCTTGTAAATATAGGATATGAATCTTTCTCTGTCCATGCTGAAAATGTTGAGACCCTCTCTGTGATTTGTATACTACATTTGGGTGACAATGTAGCAGGACTAAGTTCTTTACCGACTCCCGTCTATGATATGGGTACCCTATTTGCAATTGATTAACTACATCCAGACGAAAATGTTGAGGCCTTTGCTTACTTTTTACTCCATTAGGCCTCTTCAATGCATCACTAAGAGGGGGTGCTCGAACGTAATGCTCATAATTTATATAATCCATGGTATAGAAATTCGACAAAGTTTTATGCTGGCTATCTGATATTCATATGAAAAGATAGGAGAAGTGCCAATGAAATCAATTACTTGCTCTCAACAATAAAGGAATCATAATCAGGCCTTTACTTACTTTTCATTGCATTCGGCCTCTTCAATGCATTGCTAAGAGGGGATGGCCGAACGTAATGCTCATAATTTATATAATCCATGGTATAGAAATTCAACAAAGTTTTATGCTGGCTATCTGATTTTCATATGAAAAGATAGGAGAAGTGCCAATGCAATCAATTACTTGCTCTCAACAATAAAGGAATCATAATCACAATAATACAAGGAAAACAAGGTATTTCTCATGAACAATAGATTCTTTTCCTCTTTCTTGTGAAAACATGAAAACAAGTTCGTCTTGAGAATCTAGTGTTCATGATTTCTTATTTCACAAGAGTTGGTTGTCCATGATATTCTTAATTCATCTTAATTGTAAGCCAAATAGACTCATAAGTTGGTTACTATAACATCCCACAAGTGTCGACCAGCATGACATTGGGTCTGTCCATGCCACGTGGTTGATACACGTAAATCGTTAACAAATATGAAGGCGGCACAACCCATACAATCAAGGATATGTCAAAAGTACATTTATTAATATGCAATTTAAGCTCCAACAAGACAGTGGTACAATGAGAAGAAATTCAAAACTACAAGGAATTAACTCCTACCATCTCACAACGAAAGTAAGAAACATGCTTCAATATCCCACGTGCTCAATGTCTCTGCTGGCTATATCCTAAAAATATTTAAAATAAAACCTGAGCACCACACTGTGAACATAGATGGATGTGATCTCTCCTTCGATAATCATACTAGATACATGCACCATTTCAAACCAGACAATGAGAAAATATATATCAACAACAAAACAATACCATTATCAAACGTGCATGCATACTCAAACGCTCGTCAATATGCAATTTAGTTCTGTTATCATAGACTCTATATTGTAACCAATCACTGTCGTGCCATAGGAGTTGCTTGCATCATGCTCCTATCCAGCCACATGACCTCCAACAATGCCCTCGACATGTCGGGACCTGGATCCTGGTGCCTCCTAAGGGCCCACCAAGTCCAACCCCTCAGGTTTGAGAGAAAAAGTATCTGAATACTCTACTAATATAATTATACATTTAACCATATAATCACAACTCCAGAATCACATATCATATCCACAATAACATCCATTGGGCCATCTCCCAGGATCCACATAACCAGATCCATATCCACAACAATATCAAAATATCATATCTATATCAAAATCATACATTCAAATCAAGTATCAAATCCGTTCTACTTTACATAAACTCTCTACTCTCGTTGAGTAGTTTCACTTGTCCCCAACTCAAGCATATCGTAACTGACATGAGTTGCCCACGGTAACTACAAGTGCAAAGTAGCTCAACCAATGAAGTAGCCAACACAACTCAACACATCTACGAGTTAGGACTATCCGATATGCCCATCTACAATCCACTAACGCCAATGAGTTAACACTAACAGATATGACCATTTATAATCCATCAACGTCCCATACCGTCGTGAAGGATAGATACATACCCATTAAGTGGTTTACTCGCACATAAGTACACTCATGCTATACACCCATATAGTCATCAAAGCATTTTAAAGACTATTCATAAGCTAACACATGTATACCCATTTAAGAGCATTAATAAACATTTCACAATCTCATGCATCATCTAAAAGCAGTTAAAAGATACCTCTATCATATAACCAAAAAGAGAATACATCCACCGACTGGACGCTTCTTTGCAGGTCCCAATATAATAGTGCTAACTCCCTTTTAATCGCCTCAATTTAATTCCTAAATCATGATAAAAGCATATATTAATATTGTACATTCAAATAAAAACCCAACAGTTCAAACCACGTTGAAATCATATCTCAAACGAGTCTAAAAAAAAATCTCGTGAAGTCGATACCTTCGCCTCTGCGCATCAAATTTTAGCTGCCTTTCGCTCTCTTTTCGTTCTTCTCTTCTCTTCTTTCTCTCTCTCCCTCTCCTTCTCTCACTCTCGTTTATGTTGGCAGGAAGGCAGTTGATCTCATGCTCAGGGGGTTGTCCTGAGTATGCCTTGAACCTAGCTTAGGGGGTTGTCTTGGGTATAAATAGGATAAGATCTAAGGAAATTTCATTCAGTTATTTCCAGTATTTGCTTTAAATCTCTCTCTTATCCTTAACCGTTGGTGAGTGAATCATATCCATTGTGTGGCAGACCGTGTGTGTAAGGAATATCAGTAAGCATGTGTGAACCCACTCAGTTCAAGTTTCTTATCACCAAATTGAAGAGTGTGTGCATATTGGAGCATCATTTGATGCTTTTCGCTTATCCAAGATCCTCTCAACCTGCGATTTACATCAGAGATGGTTGTTTACAAAGAAGTCATCTTTCTCATGTTGGAATGGTCATGCATAACATATGACATATTTCCCGATTCTCTATTTGTTGGTGGGTTAGGGGCCTCGTTCCTCTCTCAACTAAGTGAGGTCCAGCCCAGGCCACTCCACATCTACACCACAAAAGAGGTTTTCTGAAAGAACTAGCTTTGCTAATGCAATGGTGGAGGCAGGGAGATTCCATATCATTTGACCGATGCAGAGGCAAGACCTTGTACGATTATGGGATCTCCTATGTTGCACGAAAGAGTAACCTTTTCAAACATTTGGAAAGCTGTGGAAGCCGGGCAAGTTTTGCAAATACTTTAAGGCTTGTTTTGAAGAAGAGTCTACACTTTGTTTCACTTGGTAGTGAACAAGAATGTTGATCTCACGCTTCACTAGCCTTAACAGTATATGGTTGTAACTCCAACTAAACGATTGTAAAAGTCTGACATGCATCACCCACTATGGCTACTTGTATCTGACTTGTGTTTTTGTTTGTGATGCAACTGAACCTTTATGTATCTAGGATCAACAACCGATCAAATTTTGTGGGTACCATAACAAAATTAATGAAGTAGATAGAGGGCTTAGAGTTATGGATTGTTGATTCTAGAACTGCTGATCAAATGGTGGGGGATCAGAAGTATTTATCCAATTATCAATCCTTGAATATCAAAGAGCCAATTAAACTGGTTGATGGCTCTCATACCTCTTTATTGGGAAAGGGAAGTGTTTCAACAACTTTATTCAATTTACCTTTTGTTCACTTCATAAGAGAGAAGGAATTGCAAGTAGTGTCTTCTTCAACTTGTCTCCAAGTGTCTTGTATGGGCATGTGGTCTCCTGCGAGTGAACAACTAAGTTTTTTATATATTTTCTCAACACTAATTGACCATGCCAATATATGATGCGAGCATATACAATGCATTATCTGCAGTGTAACCTGGCAAGTGTGATGCAAATCAAAGAGCTCAATAACCTTTTGTAATATGGTTATAGTTTCCTTAAGAAGCAAAAAAAATGGATAATATTCAAAATACATAGAAAGGAAGATTATCAATAATACGGTGACCGGTAGGCCTCTTTTCCACAAAAATGTCAACTAGTCTTTTCTTAACGTCACATTTTCATAATTAAAGCCCAATCTGCAATGAAAAGGAGCAACTTTACTTATTAAACTGAAGTTGAAAATAAAATGTCAAAAAGTATATAACAAAGGATAATTATGCTCACTTTTATATCCTTCCCATTTTAGTCTATGTTTTCTTTTTCTTTTTCTTTTTCTTTCCTTTTCTTTAATTTTCTCCCTCCTCTTCTATACCATCTTTAATCTTTTTACTTGACTTTCTCCATTTATCAACCAACTTATCAATCTCTTTTTTTGTTTTTGTTTTTTGTTTTTTCTTTTTCTTTTTGCTCGAGGACAAGTAAAAGCTTAAGTTCGTGTTGATCAACCCGCGTAACTATATTTTTACTAAGCCAAAATCTTGGATTTTCATCCTCTTTAATCTTTTTGATTGACTTTTGTTCTTAAGTCTTGTTATATTTATTATTTTAATTGTGTTCTTATTACATTGTTCTTTTGTGTTTTGATAGGTATTTGCGTACGGGAAAAGATTGAGGCTTAAGCCCACAAGAAAAATAAGAGAAGCTATCAAGACCTGTGGCCTGGGACTTGCACCGTTTAAGCGTGCAACGCTCACCGAAGACTTTCATGGAGCGAACCAACACTCGAGCGCTAGACAAGAGCCTCAACGATAATAATAGCAAAGCAGCCGCTTTCATTACCTACAAATAGAAGTTACTCAATAAATTACAACAACAACAACAAAAAGATGGCAATGTAAATTCATTTAAAAAATCTCAGTCAGCATTACTTATCATAACAATATAAAAGTAATAACTCATATTTATAAAATGAGTCTATTAGGGAAGCAGAATAGGATAAGGATCCATATAAAGCACCTAATGTCAGCATTGTTGATCATGTTATCAAGGGGCATGTATGCCAAGGGCAATAAATTGAAGAGCATGATTAATGAGAATCACATCTAGAAAATGAAAACAGGGAAATAGAGTATATGTATCGAAGGATTTGAGTACATAAAGAAAGTTGTGTTTGTTACTTTATTATGATATATCAGCTACACTTCATGAAAATTTGAGAAACAAAGAAAATGCACGGTTCTTTATTGAAAATTCCAAAGTTCAGAACAATCTACTATGCATGCCTTAGATTAGGATTTCCTTCTTCTTTTTTGATATCTTTGTACCACCTGTAGCCATCATCAAGAATATCAACTTCACTTTATGTTGTACAACAACACATGGCTCTCGTGTTGTTCTAGTAGTCATTACAGCTTCCAATTTCATGTATTCATGTAGTTTGGAAGATATTAATTGGATTATAAATTACTTAAATATTGGATGATAAAAGATATTTTGCTCATATTATGTGGAACCTGAGCTTGTCTTTTGGATCATCTTCCTCAGCCTCATCATTCAATTTCAAGAGATGCTTCAATGTCATCATCATCGTCACTTTCTGTTAGAGATGATTGTTCAGGAGTACCACTTGATTCTAAATTATTACATGCCTGACAAAGGGTCGGCAATGAATTGTTTGTAATTGATAATCAAGTAATTACAAGACTAAATGTGAGAATTTGCACTTTGAAATCAGAAGTTTTCTTAAAACAGCTTTGATTGGAAGGAGCCGTTTCTTTTTAAATCGCATCTTAGCAAAACAAGATTCTATGTGGAAACAGAATTGATTCTGTTTCATAGATTTTGTATTTTATCGAGCCACTTTTAGAGGTCTAAAAATCCTGGATATTTAGTGCAAGCAAGTATTGGGTTTGATGTTTTATTAACAATTTTGTCTATATTTTTAAAAAATTGGTGACCAGATAAAAATTAGAGAAAGGTTTTCAACCGAATGCTATTGTGAAATGCCTATAAATCGGTGTAAGATTTCTTATTTTCTTGAAACCTATCATTGTGAAAATCTATTGATGTTAGCTTTTCGATGTTACCATCCATGATGGGCTTGGATTGCTTTAACCTTCTGATGGGTATAGTGTCGCTTGGCGTATGATCTTGTTTGGTGTATTTTGGACTTTCTACTTGATGCTTTTAGCTTGGGCTTGAGCGATCGCTGAACATGAGTCTTCTGAGTTTCCCAGGTCCTGCTCCTTTCGCCTCCATGTTTCAAGCTTGTTTGTTCTATTTTTAGTCTTTTTAATTCAAATATTTTGTAGGGTTAAAGCAACTATTTTACAAAGGTTTTGCAGGTAGAACTTATTGTGGTGCCAAATGCCTCACTTTGACTTGTACAACCTATTCTTTGAAGGAATCATGACTAAATTAGTTTGATTTTTTTTTTAGTGGGGCTTGAAGTATCTCTCATTTGAGATTCCCACTAAATTTTGGGTGTTTGCAGATGCTCGTCTTTGTTATTAACCAAATTGGCAAAGAATAATTCCACCAATTTAAGAATATGAACTTTCTCTTTTCTTGCTAAGGGACTCATTGTTGTTTGTCAGTTTGCAGTCCTTCTCAATTCTGTTTGGTTCGCATCGAACAATTATTAGGTGCTCTGGTTGTAATGGTTTATAGCCTTTGGGGAATTCTCCGCCACATCAAGAACTGATAGGACATTGAACCTGCTAATCGCCACAAAACCCAAGCTAGACGAGTTTAGATGAGATAAGGGGAAGAGAGATGCTTCCAAACAGCAAAATGCCTTCAAATATAACTGTAGTTCGTTTCATTCCAATGGCTTAAATAAGGATTACAAAGTAGTAATAACAGGCACTAAAACAAGTTAGAAATTGGATTTGGAAACTAACACTACAAGGTTATCCTGCAAACTAAGGACAATGAGCCTAATTTAATGGTCAACCGGCTCATTAATGAGTTTAGTAATCAACTGGTACTGCTTTGAATGACCATTTATGAAATCTTCCTGGGTTGTATCTGCCACTGCTCGACTTGTCTTGATTACAATAATCCCTGGATATATATACATATCTTGTTCTTGAGATGTGAGTTGATTAAAGCTTGATTCTGGGACATTTTTTAGTTTTTTTTCAGTCTTGATGTCCCCATCAGATAATTTCTCTCATACCCCAAAAGAGTTTTTGAAATATAATAAATGGCATACTCCTTAAGGCTCTCATCCTCATATTGGGCTAATAAATCCTCCAATGGTTTTTCATGTATGAAAAGATATGAAAGCAAAAGTTTTCTTGATTTTGGAGGTTTCAAAATTGGAAGATTTATCAGATAGGTTTTAATTATTTCAAAACCCCTTGACACTCAAAATCCCAAAGGAATTTGACCCCTTTTCTCAAAATTTTGTTGAATGATTCAATCTTGTTGCCAAATTAGATATGAATCGTCTAATGGCTTGGAGAAAACCCTGGAGGCTCCTAATTTGAGTCACGTTGGAAGGTGGAGGCATGTTGATGCATTCCCGTTCAACAACAACTTTTCTCGATTCTGAAAGAGCCGAGACATTGTTCACGAACAGTTGGTATATGGGGAATTCATGTTCACTCGCCACAGATTTACTTGATAAGAGAGAACTTAGAAAACTATCTAACCACTAATTCTCAACTGAATTAGATAAGAGAACACAATTTCGCCTGAAAATGGATGTTGTCTCCTTCAACCATCTAAGAAGTCTATTTAATTTTCGACAAGGAACCCAAAGCTAGCCATACAAGAATAAATCAAATCACAAGTTCCCATGCAACAATTAGCTCTAGGTGCAGGCTCAAGGGTGATTAAATGCATCATCCTATTTTCCCAAGCATTGAGAACACAAAATGATTTCCTAGAGTGTTTCCATGTTTCCCATTTCTTGGACGAATTCATGCTTTAATTACCCTAGAAAACACCATCATGAATTAATTCTATAGTTGATAGTTTTCAGTACTTAAGTCTTGTGGTTCCTCAAGAGTGAGTACATTTTTGAGATTTTCAGCGGTGGGATGGCTTGACACTTGGAGGGATCAACCTATCTTCACCTTTGGCTAACCATAAACCCTAAAAGTTTTCCCGACTCCACTTTGATCAGACACTTTTTATGGTTTTTGCAAAGATTTTATATGAGGAGAATGGGTTTTGGATTTCAACAAAAGTCATCTAAATATACTTTTTAAGCCAAAAGATATGAGAGTAGCAATATGTGCCCGAGGGTGTTGTAAAAGCAGTTTTTTGTGGATCTTTTGAAGATAATTTGATTTTATTGTAACCCAAATAACTACCCATAAATAAAAACATTTCATGATTAACTGTGCTATCGACAATCAAGTCAATATTAGGTGAATAGCTTGCTATAATCAAGATTAGAGAAAAATATGAGCAAATAAAAGTTTGAGTCTGGCTTCGTTCCTGGTGTAGCTATAGGCATCACAGTTATGCAATCAAATAATCTGGTATTTTGGTCATTTCAAATATAGGGATATTTTGTCATATCCATTTAAAGGGAATTCCTGTTTTTCTCTATCTTATGCAATTTTTATGTCATTTCTACAATCTTTTTTAAATTTTCATTTTTGAGATATATGAGAACTGGTAGCTGCTATGGCAATTACCCTTGCCCCTTACTCTCAACCATTTGTTCTATAAGTGGAGCCTTTATAATTTGTTATCTAGTGTGCTTCCTCTTGATGACATGTTTTGCGATCTTCCTTGGCATATCAAGTTCCTTACAAGACCATGAGGCCAATATATGTACATTGTGTTAGTGGATGAGTCTTTGAAAAAAGTTAATAGGAAATTGAAAATGTGGAGAGAAATATTAGAAGTAAAGGCACCCAATTTAGTGGAAAGTAGATAAAATATATTAAATAGAAGGCTCTTTTTGTGCTCACATTTTAATTCAAGTGTGCATATATTTTCTCTTTTATTATGATGAGAAGAGGCGGTGAGTTTTCAAAAGTTGCAGACTACGCCCTTTTCTACTTATATATTTCTTTTATTTTCTGGTTGCATGCCGCAATTTTTCGTGTTGCTTTTTGTCAACACAAATAAGCCACCACGGGGTTTCTCCGCCCTTGGCACTAACACAAACTTTGATACTGTTTCCTGTCGTACTTCCTTTTCGTGTCTAAAGTTGTCAGCCTAGATGGTCCACGTTTACACAATAGTCTCATGAAAGGAAAGGCTGGGAATGTCAAGTGAGCCCAAAATAAATTATGGGCTTGGTATTCCAAAATTGGCGAACCACTCATCACTCGATTATGGCAACCCAGCTGGGCCCGTTCAAGTGAGCCCAGAATAAATGGTCACCCATTTCGCGTACCTTTGATCTTGACTTACCACAAGCAATAATCTGGAGGGTTAAGATTAATCAAAATCCTCACCGCATATCAGGAAAAGGACGGCCAAGACGTTTTTTGCTAGTTTTATAAGTAACAATAATATGGGTCTAGTCAACGTTGGTTATTCTGTGGGACAGTGGGGCGTGCTTTCTTGCCAGAGTTTTTTAGTTGGGTAACAATAATATTATGCATGTTCACCAAACTCTGCTGACCATCGGTATCCTATGTTAAGGCCGGGGCTCTGGGCTGGGCTGGGCTGGGTAGTGTTTGATCCTAGTCGTCCGATCGGATGAATCTAGTCACGATTTTGGCTAGTCCGACAACCATGAATAGACCCATGTCAATTTGAAGGTCATGAATTAAACATCCAGGATTTACACTCCTATACTGCAGCTGGGATTAGGCAGACCCGTATCGAACGTGTGTGCCCTGTGCCATCATACTCTTGATATTGAACTTGAAGGTTCTTTTGAATATAGATGAATATGCACACATGATCTTAGCTGCATAATGTTCATTTACACCATTCGACTTTTGAGAAAACGGTAAAAATTTGAATCAAATGCACCGTTGTACTTTATACTTTGTATTTAACATACCATATGCATTATTATAAAGTGATTCAAATCTCTATCATCAATCTTAAAAATGTTGTATGATATTATACACAAAACAACATTAATGCATTCTCTAATGAGTCCTTTGACCTTGAAAATCAACGGTCTAAATCTCTAAGTCAAAAGTAAATAATATCGAGTGCATTTATGGTATCTATCAAAAGTAGCAAGGTACTTTTATTTTTGAAATTTGAGGATGTTTAAGTACAGGTTGATATGGGCATGAAATTTGAGGATTTTTGAGATAGGTACTTTTATTTTTGAAATTTGAGGATGTAATAAGAGTGAAGTCCAAGTGAACAACCAAGTTAGAATTTCTTTCTCTCTTGTTTAAAAGTATAAATACGAAATCGTTTGTGATGTAATTTCGATGAAAGCTTTTCATTTACTCTTGGGTCGTTTATGGCAATTTGATAAAAAAACTAGATACAATGGTTTTCAAAATACTTATTCTTTCCATCACCAGGAAAAGAATATTGTCCTTGTGCCTCTTAGCCCTAAAGACATCCGTCTTCGACCTAGTCCCCCCAGCTCCAAAATTCCCTCCTTTGAAGACCACAACAACCCCAAAGAAAGCCTTTTCGTTTCTCACTCCCAATCCTTGAAAAGTGTGTTGCACCACTACCCCTCTTTCCTCTTAGTAGACCAACCCTAGCAGGCTCCACTACCCCTTAACTAAACCGATTCGGGCATTACTTAATGAATTTGTAGATGTTTTTCCTGAAGAACTTCCTATGGCCATCCCCCTTTTCAAAGAATTTAACATCAAATTGATCTTATTTCTGGAGCTAGACTAACCTATCGTTGCACCAAAAGAAGCCAAGGAAGTATGACAACAAGTTGACGAGGTCTTTAGCAAAGGAGTAGTGTGAGAGTCCATGAGCACCTGTGCGGTACCAACACTTTAGGAACCAAAGAAGGATAAGACGATGCGAATGTGTGTGGACAGCAGAGTCATCAACAAGATTATCATCAAATATCGATACCCTATTCCTCATCTTGATTGCATGTTAGATGAATTATATGGTGCTTCTATCTTTTCTAAGGTTGACTAAAAAAATGTGTATCATTAAATCTGCGTGAGAGAAGGTGATGAATGGAAGACGGCCTTCAAACTGAGTACGGTATGTATGAGTGGCTTATTATGCCGTTTGGTCTCACGAATGCTCCTAGCACCTTTGTGCCTCTCATGAATCATGTTTTTAGGAAGATCATTGGAAAGTTAGTTGTAGTTTACTTTGGTGATATCCTTGTGTATAGTCAAAGCATTAAAGAGGACCTAGGACACCTCCGTTATATTTTTGAAGTCCAACGGGAACAAACACTCTGCCAACTTAAAAAAGTGTCGTTTTTGTACAATTCTTATATTTTTAGGTTTTGTTTTGTCCTCCCGTGGAGTAGAGGTGGACCCCGAGAGAATTCAAGCCATTCAAGAGTGACTGACTCCCACTAAGTTGAGTGATGTAAGTAGTTTCTATTCCCTGACCTCCTTCTACAGATGCTTTGTGAAAGACTTCAATATTGTCACAACCTGCTCACCGATCTCATGAAGAAAGATGAAGGTTTCAATTGGGTGTTTGCTGATCAAAAGAGTTTCGAGACCACCAAGGAGGTACTGTGTTCAACACCTATCCTTGCTCTTTGTGACTTCAATAACATAATTAAAGGGGAGAGTGATGCATCTGGAGTTGGAATTGGAGTTGTCCTCATCCAGATCTATTAATGATTTCTCTTTCTCTACTACATATATACATATCCGTCTATGTCTCATACCCATTAGGGAAAAGAGAAACCAAAACTGTATTCGCCTTGTTAAGGTTGGTATCAGAATAATTTGTAAGTATACTCATCACCAAATTATGAGTTCATCGACTCTAACTCATTGACTTTGAACCCGGGCATCAAACCATGTTCAAATGACATTAGCTCAGACACAAGTATTGATTCATGTTCCAATAATACAATGGGACAAGTTGAAGGGTCCATGACCCGATCTAAGAACCACCTCACACCAGGATGAAACTCCACCTTCCATATTTTAATGTGCCTTCATCCAATTGAGGTTGAAGTCATCCATTGTTATTCTGGTGAAGAACTTGATACAATTGAAGACACCCCCACACATTCCGAAATTGTTATGACTCAAGTCTATGTAAAATGCATTACTTGCCTATAATAAGTTTTGTAGAAAGGAAACCACAAGTGGTGGGCATTGGAAACTTTCCAAATCTCCAAGGTCAGGTTTCTTTGTACAAGGCATGTCCTATAAGGCCTCTCCAACTCTATATATACCTCCTTTGGGCTAGTGTTGGAGGGTATCTTGTTCTGAGATAATAAAAGTCTTACAACTTTCAAGTAGGGTTTCTGCCCAAGGCATTCCTATCCCTTGTTCTTCTTATCTTAAGTCTTGTGTGAGGTTTAGTGGCAAGTTATTGCCATGATTCTTATCGTAGATTCATGGTGAATTGCTTCAACAAACCCGACATACATCAATTTTGATGCTTTCATTGAGATCCGAACACAAGTCTAAACTCAATTTTGTTCGTCTCATCGAGTTGTATAACCAATTTCTTCTCATTAGCTCATCCATTTAGACCAAAATATTTTTTCCATTTGAATTCATATTAGGTAACCTTCTAACCAATTTGCAACTCAATTGGTATTGTATATCAAAATCTGCAAGCGATTTCGTAAAAATTGTTATTGCAATCCAAATTTATCTTATTTGGTGTTTCTACCAGCACGTCTAAAAGTCTCATTTAGTCCCCCTATGGATGGTTCAAGCCAATTACACTGGTTCCATAACCATGATGAATCTTCAATTGAAGTCCCACGTGACCTTACCTTTAATGAAGCTTTGACAAGGATCCATGAGTGTTGAGGATTACATCATGGATTTCAAGACCTTGATAATGAGATGCAACGTGCATGAGCCAAAAGAGCAAGCCATCACTCAATTCTTGAATGGGTTGCGGCATGACACTACAATGCCGTGAAACTCCAACCATATCTCTATTAATTGATGACGTCTTCAAGCTGACCATCAAGGTGAAACGACATCAAAGACAGCATAATGCACATACTTCTCACACTAAGTCAGCCCTGAAGCCAGTCTCTTCGGTCTCCACCAAACCAGCCCCTTCCAAGGAACCGTCCTCCTCGGTGCATGATAAAGGAAAAGAAAAGCTACTTGAGGCAGGTGTGACAAATAAAATGTGCTATATCAAGTACTTCAAATGCCTTGAACTTGGTCACATCACCTCCCAATGCCTAAATAAGAAGGTGATGATTCTATGAGAATCTCATAAGATGTTGAAAGTGAGGACGAATGGGAACCCTCGGGCATCGATGACGCTGAAGTGGTGGATGAAGAATATGCAGATGAAGAACTCTTGGCAGTACGACAAATCCTTAGCACCCACATGATGCCAAACAAAGAACAGAGGGAGTGCATCTATCCATTCCTGATGTACAGTCCTTGGCAAAGTATGTTCTCTCATCAAAGACAACGAAAGTTGTGTAAATGTTGCCTCTATGGAAATAGTAAGAAAACTCAACATTACACTTATTATTCGTTCCCATCAATATAAGCTTCGATGGTCGAGTAATAAGAGTGAAGTCCAAGTGAACAACCAAGTTAGAATTTCTGTCTCTCTTGTTTAAAAGTATAAATACGAAATTGTTTGTGATGTAATTTCGATGAAAGCTTTTCATTTACTCTTGGGTCATTTGTGGCAATTTGATAAAAGAACTGGATACAATGGTTTTCGAAATACTTATTCTTTCCGTCACAAGAATATTGTCCTTATGCCTCTTAGCTCTAAAGACATCTGGTTCGACCTAGTCCCCCCAGCTCCAAAATTCCCTCCTCTGAAGACCACAACAACCCCAAAGAAAGCCTATTCGTTTCTCACTCCCAATCCTTGAAAAGTGTATTGCACCACTAGACCTCTTTCCTCTTAGTAGAGCAACCCTAACATGCTCCACCACCCCTTGCCTAAATCGGTTCAGGCATTACTTAATGAATTTGTAGATGTTTTTCCTAAAGAACTTCCTACTGGCCTTTCCCCTTTTCGAGGAATTTAACATCAAATTGATCTTATTTCTAGAGCTCCCTTACCTAATAGACCAACCTATCGTTGCACCCAAAGAAGCCAAGGAAGTATGACAGGTTGATGAGCCCTTTAACAAAGGAGTAGTGCGGGAGTCCATGAGCACATGTGCAGTACCAACACTTTTGTTACCAAAGAAGGGTAAGACGATGCGAATGAGTGTGGACAGCAGAATCATCAACAAGATTACTATCAGATACCGGTACCCTATTCCTCATATTGATTACATGTTGGATGAATTATATGGTACTTCTATCTTTTCTAAGGTTGACTTAAATTAGAAGACCACCTTCAAACCAAGTTTGGAATGTATGAGAGGCTTATTATTATGCCGTTTGGTCTCACGAATGCTCCTAGCACCTTGATGCTTCTCGTGAATCAAGTTTTAAGGGTGATCATTTGAAAGTTCATTGTAGTTTACTTTGGTGATATTCTTGTGTATAGTCAAAGCATTGAACAGCACCTAGGACACCTCCGTTGTATTTTTTAAGTCCTACGGGAACAAAAACTCTATGCCAACTTAAAAAAAGTGTCATTTTTGTATTAATCATGTTATATTTTTGGGTTTTGTTTTGTCATCCCGTGGAGTGGAGGTGGACCCCAAGAAGATTCAAGGCATTCAAGAGTGACCGACTCCCACCAAGTTCAGTGACGTACGTAGTTTCTATTGCCTGGCCTCCTTCTACTGATGCTTTATGAAGGACTTCAATATTGCCACAACCCCGCTCACCGATTTCATGAACAAAGACAATGGTTTTCACTGGGGATTTGCTTCCCAAAAGAGTTTTGAGACCACCAAGGAGTGCCTGTGTTCAACACCTATCCTTCCTCTTTGTGACTTCAATAAGGTATTTGAAGTGGAGTGTGATGCATCTGGAGTTAGAATTGGAGTTGTCCTCATGCAACAAGGCAAAACTATTGATGCTGACTCTCTCTCTCTCTCTCACTCTCTCTCTATATATATATCCGTCTATGTCTCATACCCATCAAGGAAAAGAGAACCCAAAACGTTATCCGCCTTGTTAAGGTTTGTATTATAATAATGCGTAAGTATTTTCGTCTCCAATTGATGAGGACATCAACTCTAACTCGTTGACTTTTAACCCAGGTACCAAACCATGTTCAAACGACTTTAGCTCAAATGCAACTATTGACTCACGTTCCAACAACACAATGGGACAAGTTGAAGGGTCTATGACCCGATCCAAGAACCATCTCACACAAGGATGAAGCTCCACCTTCCAAAATTTAAGGTGCCTTCATCCAATTGAAGTTGAAGTCATCCATTATTATTCTAGTGAAGAACTTGATACAATCGAAGACGCTCCCAAACTTTTCAAAATTGTTAGGACTCAAGTCTATGTAAATTGTATTACTTGCCTATAATAAGTTTTGTAGAAAGGAAACCACAAGTGGTGGGCATTGGAAACATTCCAAATCTCCAAGGTCAGGTCTCCTTGTACAAGGCATGTCCTATAAGGCCTCTCCAACCCTCTATATATACCTCCTTTGGGCAGGTGCTGGAAGGTATCTTGTTCTACCATTCTTGAGATAATAAAAGTCCAACTTTCAAGTAAAGTTTCTTCCCAAGGCCTTCTTGTCCCTTGTTCTTCTTATCTTAAGTCTTGTGTGAGGCTTAGTGTCGAGTTATTGCCGTCATTCTTATCGTAGATTCATGATGAATTGCTTCAACAAACCCGACGTACATGAATTTTGATGCTTTCGTTGAGATCCAAACTCAAGTCTAGCATCAATTTTTGCATCTCATCGAGTTGTAGAACCTATTTCTTCTCATTAGCTCGTCCATTTAGACCAAAATATTTTTCCCATTTCAAGACATATTAGGTAACCTTCTAACCAATTTGCAACTCAATCGAAGTTCTACATCAAAATCTGCAAGCGATTTCGTAAAAATTGTTAATGCAGTCCAAATTTATCTTATTTGGTAAGTTTCTACCAGCACGTCTAAAAGTCTCATTCAGTCCCCCTATGGATGGTTCGGGCCATTTACAATGGCTCCATAACCATTATGAATCTTCAAGTGAAGTCCCATGTGACCTTACCTTTAATGAAGATGGAATCCTAGCTCTTGAGCATTGAGTTGAAGCACTTCAACGTGAAGTGTGTGGACCTAGCATCTCGAGGGCATCTTCACCCACTCCTTTTATCCGTCAAAGGCCTTTTCCTCCTTATGAAGACTTCCTGGAACCTAAGGGAGGATTACTCCCATTCTTCCATAATATCATCTACCACCTAGACATGATCGAAATCAATTTCAACCGAAGATACCAACTCCATCTTTCAAAGGTGGAAGCTCTCCAAAAAAATTTCTCGATTCAATTCATAAGATCAAGAAGGTTTTCAAACATTATGATTATTCAAACCAACGAAAGCGCAAATAGAGGCATTGGCATTCACCGATTATGCCAGTATATGGTGGATAAATCATCAAGAATAGAGAAGGTGTGATGATGAACCCAAGATTCCTACTTGACGGGTCATGAAGAGGGAGATGATGCGAAGATTTGTGGCAGAATGCTATCAACAAGAACTCTATCTCATCTCTAAGGTTTTCGACAAGGATCCATGAGTGTTGAAGATTACATCAAGGAATTCAAGACCTTGATGATGAGATGCAACATTCATGAGCCGAAAGAGCAAACCATCACTCAATTCCTGAATGGGTTGCGGCATGACATACCAATGCCGTGAAACTCCAACCTTATCTATTCATTGATGACGTCTTCAAGCTGACCATCAAGGTGACACAAAATACAAGACAACATAATGTACAAACTTCTCACAATCAGTCGGCCCCTTAAGCCAGTCTCTTTGGTCCCCACCAAACCAGCCCCTTCCAAGGAACCGTCCTCCTCAGTGCATGATAAAGGAAAAGAAAAGGTACTTGAGGCAGCTGCAACAAATAAAACAAGTGATATCAAGTACTTCAAATGCCTTGGACATTGTCACATCACCACCCAATGCCTAAATAAGAAGGTGATGATTCTCCAAGAATCTCATAAGATGTAGAAAGTGAGGACGAATGGGAACCCTCTGGCCCCGATGATTTTCAAGTGGTGGATGAAGAATATGCAAATGAAGGAGAACTCTTGGTAGTACGACAAATCCTTAGCACCCACATGATGCCAGACAAAGAATAGAGGGAGTGCATCTTTCGACTCTCGATGTACAGTCGTTGGTAAAGTATGTTCTTGAATCATAGACAGTGAAAGTTGCGTAAACTCTATATAAATAGTAAGAAAACTCAACATTACACTTATTCCTCGTTCCCATCCATAAAAGCTTCGATGGTCGAGTAATAAGAGTGAAGTCCAAGTGAACAACCAAGTTAGAATTTCTGTCTCTCTTGTTTAAAAGTATAAATACGAAATCGTTTGTGATGTAATTTCGATGAAAGCTTTTCATTTACTCTTGGGTCGTTTGTGGCAATTTGATAAAAGAACTGGATACAATGGTTTTCGAAATACTTATTCTTTCTGTCACCAGGAAAAGAATATTGTCCTTGTGCCTCTTAGCCCTAAAGACATCCGTTTCGACCTAGTCAACCTAGCTCCAAAATTCCCACCTTTGAAGACCACGACAACCACAAAGAAAGCCTTTTCGTTTGTCTCTCCCAAGTGTATTGCACCACTACCCCTCTTTCCTCTTAGTAGAGCAACCCTAACAGGCTCCACTACCTCTTGCCTAAATGGGTTCAGGCATTACTTAATGAATTTCTAGATGGTTTTCCTGAAGAACTTCCTACCGACCTTCCCCCTTTTCGAGGAATTTAACATCAAATTGATCTTATTTTTGGAGCTCCCTTACCTAATAGACCAACCTATCGTTGCACCCGAAGAAGCCAAGGAAGTATGACAACAAGTTGATGAGCCCTTTAGCAAAGGAGTAGTGCGAGAGACCATGAGCACCTGTGCGGTACCAACACTTTTGATGCCTCTCATGAATCATGTTTTTAGGGAGATCATTGGAAAGTTCATTGTAGTTTACTTTGGTGATATTCTTGTGTATAGTCAAAGCATTGAATTGCACCTAGGACACCTCCGTTGTATTTTTTAAGTCCTACGGGAACAAAAACTCTATGCCAACTTTAAAAAGTGTCATTTTTGTACCAATCATGTTATATTTTTGGGTTTTCTTTTGTCCTCCCGTGGAGCGGAGGTAGACCCCAAAAAGATTCAAGGCATTCAAGAGTGACCGACTCCCACCAAGTTCAGTGACGTACGTAGTTTCTATTGCCTGGCTTCCTTCTACTGATGCTTTATGAAGGACTTCAATATTGCCACAACCCCGCTCACCGATCTCATGAACAAAGACAATGGTTTTCACTAGGGATTCGCTGCCCAAAAGAGTTTTGAGACCACCAAGGAGTGCCTTTGTTCAACACCTATCCTTGCTCTTTGTGACTTCAATAAGGTATTTGAAGTGGAGTGTGATGCATTGGAGTTGGAATTGGAGTTGTCCTCATGCAAGAAGGCAGAACTATTTGATGCTCACTATGACTCTCTCTATATATATATATATCCGTCTATGTCTCATACCCATCAGGGAAAAGAGAACCCGAAATGTTATCCGCCTTGTTAAGGTTTGTATCAAAATAATGTGTAAGTATATTCATCACCAATTGATGTGGACATCGACTCTAACTCGTCGACTTTTAACCCGGGTACCAAACCATGTTCAAATGACTTTAACTCATGTTCCAATAATACAATGGGACAAGTTGAAGGGTCCATGACCCGATCCAAGAACCATCTCACACCAGGATGAAGCTCCACCTTCCAAAATTCTAGGTGCCTTCATCCAATTGAAGTTGAAGTCATCCATTGTTATTCTCGTGAAGAACTTGATACAATTGAAGACATTCCCACACATTCTGAAATTGTTATGACTCAAGTCTATGTAAATTGCATTACTTGGCTTAAATCCAAGTAGTCTCAATGTGTCAAGTCAAACCCATGTTTTCCTTTATTTTTTGCCTATATTAAGTTTTGTAGAAAGGAAACCACAAGTGGTGGACATTGGAAACTTTCCAAATCTCCAAGGTCAGGTTTCCTTGTAGAAGGCATGTCCAATAAGGCCTCTCCAACCCTCTATATATACCTCCTTTGGGCAGGTGCTGGAAGGTATCGTGTTCTACCATTCTTGAGATAATAAAAGTCCTACAACTTTCAATTAGGGTTTCTTCCCAAGGCCTTCTTGTCCCTTGTTTTTCTTATCTTAAGTCTTGTGTGAGGCTTAATGGCGAGTTATTGATGTCATTCTTATCATAAATTCATGGCGAATTGCTTCAACAAACCCGACGTACATGAATTTTGATGCTTTCGTTGAGATCCAAACTCAAGTCTAGCATCAATTTTTGCATCTCATCGAGTTGTAGAACTTATTTCTTCTCATTAGCTCGCCCATTTAGACCAAAACATTTTTTCCCATTTCAAGACATATTAGGTAACCTTCTAACCAATTTGCAACTCAATTGTACATCAAAATCTGCAAGCGATTCCATAAAATTTGTTAATGCAGTCCAAATTTATCTTATTTGGTAAGTTTCTACCAACATGTCTAAAAGTCTCATTCTGTCCCCCTATGGATCTTCAATTGAAGCCCTACGTGACCTTATCTCTAATGAAGCTGGAATCCTAGCTCTTGAGTGTTGAGTTGAAGCACTTCAACGTGAAGTGTGTGGACCTAGCATCTCGATTGCATCTTCACCCACTCCTTTTATCCGTCAAAGAACTTTTCCTTCTTATGAGGCCTTCCTGGAACCTAAGGGAGAAGCACTCCCATTCCTTCCATAATATCATCTACCTCCTAGACATGATCGAAATGAATTTTGACCGAAGAAACCAATTCCATCTTTCACCAACAAATTTCCTCGACTGAATTAATAAGATCAAGAAGGTTTTCGAACATTATGATTATTCAAAACCAATGAAGGTGCAAATAGAGGCATTGGCATTCACCAATTATGGCAGTATATGGTGGATAAATCATCAAGAATAGAGAAGGTGTGATGATGAACCTAAGATTCCTACTTGATGGGTCATGAAGAGGGAGATGACACGAAGATTTGTATCAGAATGCTGTCAACAAGAACTCTATCTGCATCTCCAAGGTCTTCGACAAGGATCCATGAGTGTTGAGGATTACATCAAGGATTTCAAGACCTTGATGTTGAGATGCAACGTGCATGAGCCGAAAGAGCAAACCATCACTCAATTCTTGAATGGGTTGCAGCATGACATAGCAATGTCGTGAAACTCCAACCTTATATGTTCATTGATGACCTCTTCAAGCTGACCATCAAGGTGAAACAAAATCAAAGACGACGTAATGTATAGACTTCTTGCACTCATTCGGCCCCTTAAGCCAGTCTCTTCAGTCTCCACCAAACCAGCCCCTTTCGAGGAACCGTCCTCCTCAGTGCATGATAAAGGAAAAAAAAAGGTACTTGAGGCAGCTGCAACAAATAAAATACGCGATATCAAGTACTTCAAATGCCTTGGACATGGTCACATCACCTCCCAATGCCTAAATAAGAAGGTGATGGTTCTCCGAGAATCTCATAAGATGTAGAAAGTGAGGACGAACGGGAACCCTCTGGCCCTGATGATGCTCAAGAGGTGGATGAATAATATGCAAATGAAGGAGAACTCTTGGTAGTACGACAAATCCTTAGCACCCACATGATGCCAGACAAAGAATAAAGGGAGTGCATATTTCCACTCCCGACGTACAGCCCTTGGTAAAGAGCACCTAGGACACCTCTGTTGTATTTTTGAAGTCCTACGGGAACAAAAGATCTATGCCAACTTAAAAAGTGTCATTTTTGTACCAATCATATTATATTTTTGGGTTTTATTGTGTACTCCCGTGGAGTGGAGGTGGACCCCGAGAAGATTCAAGCCATTCAAGAGTGATAGACTCCCACCAAGTTGAGTGGCGTATGTAGTTTTTATTGCTTGGCCTCCTTCTACTGATGCTTTATGAAGGACTTCAATATTGTCACGACCCCACTCACCGATCTTATGAAGAAGGACAAAGGTTTTCATTTGGGGTTTGCTGTCCAAAAGAGTTTCAAGACCACTAAGGAGTGCCTGTGTTCAACACCTATCCTTGCTCTTTCTGACTTCAATAAGATATTTGAAGTGGAGTGTGATGCATCTGGAGTTGGAATTGGAGTTGTCCTCATGCAAGAAGGTAGACCTATTGCCTATTTTAGCGAGAAGTTGAAAGGTGCATGCTTGAATTATTCTACATATGACGAGAAATTTCATGCCTTGATTAGAGCACTCCAAACATGGCAATATTACTTATTACTGAAAGAGTTTGTCATCCACACGGATCATGAAGCACTTTTGTATATTCAAAGTCATGGAAAGCTTGACAAGAGGCATGATAAATGGGTTAAATACCTGGAGTCTTTTGCTATGGTATACTTTGCTTTCGGTACTTAGTGCTAAACTTTTGAGTTTCATGTTTTGCAAGGAGCTCCATGCACAACACCTGGATTTCACTCCCTACCTAACTCATGAGAAGACTGATGCGTGTTACTTCAAGCAAGATGGCTTCCTTTTTTGTTATGAGAGACTTTGTATACATTGTGGATCCATTCGAGAATTGCTTATTCATGAGGCACATAGTAGAGGTCTTGCTGGTCATTTTGGAGAAAAGAAGACTCTAGAGACTCTTAACACTTCTTTTGGCCATCTTAGGAAAGATATGCACAAGATCATGGAGTGATACATAGCATGCAAGAAGGCCAAATGCCATGAGGCGACCACACATGGCTTATACAAACCACTTCCCATTTTTAACAAGCCATGGGAGGACATTAGCATGGATTTTATCCTTGGGTTGCCTCAAACAGCCCATGCAAAGATTTTATCTATGGTCGTTTGTCTTCATGGAGTACCGAGGAGTATTGTATCAGATCGAGATTCCAAGTTCTTGAGCTACTTTTTGAAGATCCTTTAGAAGCGCCTTGGGACTAAACTGCTATTTAGCACCACTTGCCACCCACAAACTAAGGTTGTGAACCGTACACTTGTTGCTCTTATTCGTGTTGTGCTTTCCAAGAACATTAAGACATAAAAGGAGTTTCTTCTATGGGTAGAATTTGCATACAACCATTCAGTTCATAGTACTACTCAATATTCTCCTTTGGAGGTTATTTACATGGATTTAATCCTCTCACCTTCCGTTGATTTATTGCTATTGTCTAACTCTTCAATTTTAAAGCATACGAAGATGGCGGTGGCTAAAGGCTGAATTTGTGAGGAAGTTACACGAACAAGTCAAGACTCAAATTGAAGAGAAGAAGATTGAAAGCTATGTTAGGCAAGTGCAACAAAGTGAGGAGGAAGTGGTGTTTGAACCTGGAGATCGGGTGCAGGGTGCACATGAAAGAGAGATTTCCTTCGCAAAGGAAATGCAAGAAGCTTGAAACCAAGAGGAGATGGACCATTCAAGTGTTAGCCAAGATCAATGATAATGCTTAAGGAAGATAGACCTTCTAGGTAAGTATGGTTTTAGTGCAATCACTGTTGCCCATTTGTCTCCTTTTGACGTAGTGATGAAGAATTCAATTCGAGGTCGACCACTTAAAGAAGGAGGGGATGATGTGAGCCCACTAAGGAGCATGGATCCGTGAGCACTACAAGGACTTGGTGGACCTACGACAAGAGTTAGGATCAAGAAAATCGAGGCATGGGAATCGACACTTGTTCCATCTCAACAACTAGAAAAGTAGGTATTCTTTCGATATCCTTGGAGCCAGGCCTTACTAATAATGATGTCGAGCACTAGTCTTTGATCTATAATTTAAATCTAGTTTTGTAATTGGTGTAAGAAAGTTAGAGATTTATAGTTATTATCAAGTCATGCTAAACCAATTGACAGAGGATTGCCAAAGCCTTATTTTGAACTTGCAACATTTGTATCACCACATAAAAGGTTTGTTAGAAACCTTTATTGAAGTAAAACGATCTTATATTCTCAAAGATGAAAAATGTTGCGAATAATTTAGCCCAAACTATTTCAAGTTATAGGGCAATACATGGATCCTAGATAGTGATAGCCTTGATTCGAGAGATGAATATCATAAGGAATTTATTGGTGAAATACTTGAATCAATCTTCACAATGTACCAATATTAAGACTCAACGTAGAGTGTTAAGCTATACCTTCTTGGATCGTGAGTTGTATAAGCAAAACCATCAGGGTTTACTTTTGAGATGTTTGAGTAAGGTTAAAGCTCGAACAATAATGACTAAGGTTCATCAAGGACTTTGTGGGTCTCATCGGTCAGGACCTAAAATGAAGGGGCTAATATATGGGTATAGGTATTATTGACAAACTATGCATCTAGATTGCATTAATTTTGCAAAAAGCTATCAATAGTACCAATGTTTTGGCCCTTTACAGAAAGCACCTGCATAAGAATTACATCCAATTATTAAATCATAATCATTTCAAGGTTGGGCCATAGACTTAATTAGAATGATTCATTTAAAATCTTTGAAAGGAGATACTTTTATACTAGTAACAACATATTACTTCACTAAATGGATTGAGGCTCAACCATTGAAAGTGGTGACTCAAGATCATATGATCACGTTTATCAAAGATTATATTATATCTTTCGATTTGGAATTCTGCAATCTTACAAGTAACCTTAAAAGACCTGCAGTTTAGAAAATGGTCTCTCAATTTAGATGAAACATATATAGTGTTAAAGGTTCTACGAGAAGGGACGTATAGACTCACAAAAATTGAAGGGGAAGAACATGTGAGGAGTATAAATGACAAGTACTCTTAAAAAAGCATTATCCTTCATCATGGGAACGAATATTTATTTAAAAAATCAACAAATGTGAGTATATGTTTATCAAAAGAATTTTGAATTGCAAAGAATATTAAAAAGAGAACAGAACCTTTATTTAGCTTGAGGTAAATGCCTTATTGAACGTAGAAGTGAATCCCAACTAAGCTAATTTGCCTTGGCCCCTTGTACTCCCATTCCATAACCATGAGATTCTTGACCACCAATGGTTCTTTGGTACTTCATTCCTTGAGAGGGCTTCCACATAGTCCTCCTCTAAGTCCCAAAGTTTCTGTCATATCTCTTCGTAAGCTCCAGTTGTCGCAATCAATTATTGGTAGCATATAGCCAAACAATCATTGAGAGATAAGTTGTGAATAAATAAAAGTGACTTCTCGAGAGAGAGAGAGAAAGTCGCACCCAATGAGGTCAATACTCACGAGATTCTCGATATTGATCCATGTTATCTTGAAAATTGGAAGCTTGAGTTTGGAAGTTGTCAAGAGATATTAGTGATTGAGCTCATTGTTGCATAAGACGATACAATAGAGAACAAAGATTTGACATGCATCGATGGTTTGCAGAAAGGCTCGAACTCCCTTTCTGGGAGCTAGCTCGATTACCAGAGGCGGAGCAGGAACTTTGGTTTCTCCCTAGTAAGTTGCACTAATGGTTGTGGTGAGATTGGTTAAGATACAAGTTATCTCTTAACAAGGTGTAGCAATTGTCCTAATCGAGACGAAGGCTTAGGGTTCCTCCCAATGAATCATGATGGCTCTACCGAACAAGAGGTCACTAAACAAAGGACCTATGTTCGAACTCACAGGATGGGGAGGAGCTTCAACAACTACTACCCATAAATGAGAGTGACATGTTTTAACAAAGAGAGAGAAGTGTAAGGAAAATTTCACTACTAAGAAAGATACATTTTTAAGATGTCGACAACCTAATGGAAGGTCTTCTGTAGGTAGCTAAAAAGCAAGTTCCTACAATTGAATAGAGGCAACAGTGTTGGAGCATGAACGTCTTTGAGGTAATATATTATGGTTGATTGGGACATGTTTAACGGTTCACTCAACAAGCATTGGCTAGTGAAATGTTGGCTAAACTCCTCCAATTTTCTATAAAAAAATGTAATAAATGCTCAAAGAACACCATATCTCATATTTCGTGGTGGTTTTTGGGTTGGTCGTAAAGCTATTGAAAGAAAATCTCTCGACAAGTTTGAGATTGGCTTTAGTCACCACAACAATTGCTAAATTTAATGTTACTACACTGCTTGTTAGTATCTCGATCGGATAAATGGGTCAAAAATTCCCTAAACAAGCTCAAATTGATGAGCTAAACACAGAAGAAAATATCTTTTGACTATTGTTCGATTAATGAAGAGGGGGATGCACTAACTCCATTTAATAAATCTTGAGAGCAAAAGAATTGTTGTCACTCTATTAAAGAGATTTGAGTGAGACTGAATAGTCTTTTTGACATCTATTGAGTCATAGTTCTCATGACTCAACAAATGAAATTGAAGTTATTGTCAAACTCAAAGTGAAGTAGTTTCTTGAGGCAAATTGATAGTGACCTAGTTTGTGATCGAAGTTTCAATAAAACTCTGCCAAGACAAATTTCCTCCTGTTTAAAGTCAATAAGTCGATGACTTTAGAGAGAAAGAGGATGTGGTCAGAAAAAGTATAAATATATCCAACATTAGAAAAACCACCAAATATTAAGTAGTATTGGGTACTTTTATATTGTAAAGCTGGAAAAAGAAAATATGTATGGTTATGATGACACAAAAAGAGTACTCAAGAAAAAAGAACAAAAATTAAGAGGATGGTTAGAGATAAAGTCTTTATGATGACACAATATTCTTTGGCAATTGCTACACCATTGGGGCAGGCAACAAACTTACATAATCAAAACAAGCGAAACCTAGTGTGTTTGCCCTGAGTTACCTCCTTTGTATGTTACTCGTTGTCCACTAAAAGTCCTTTGTACGGAAGTTTTTTTGAAATAAAAGAGAAATGAAAAGAAGAAAAACGTAAAGAACGTAGTTTAGGACTATCGAAAGAGTCAAGTGATAACATAAATTTTGTGGAAAGTAGAACTTATCGTATCCAACTGAAGAATAAAATAATTGATTTCGCTATACCAAAAACCTAAGATAAAGAGAAGATTGAGGTTAGTAGGAAAGGCAACTCGAGAGAACTATATAAGGTCCACCTGTACTAATCATCGACATGCATAGCACTCGATCCAACCATTAGATATACTCTCTTCAGAGTCTCGGCAAGGTGTGAAGGTTCTTGGGAAATGATCGTACTGAAACCAATTTGTATATAGTAGAAGAGGTTTTGAGATGATCAATTAATCAATGAGTCTAAGGTCTTCTATAGTAGATATGATAGGATCAAGAAGGAAATATTCAAAGTTAGTAAGTTAGGACACACGGTAGGCCAAAGTCAAAATCTTATATGGAGTCTGATTCTTGGAAGCCATGGAAATGTGGGTTAAGGAAGATGGTAAAGATGCTTTTTACAAGGGAGCTTTAGGTTAAAAAAAAAAAGATTATCAATTTTTTATAAAAATGTGTTAGGAAGAATAGGACCCTTGGTCACATTATTCAGATCAAAATTTGAAAGGGTAATAGGTTTAACGAGACAATGGTAGAGTATAACGTATAACATTACATAATATTTTAGTCAATCTCGATGGATTCCTTGGTGAAATGAAAAATGAAGGATAAAAGAATAAAATGACATATTTATGCATGCAGAGGTTGGACATTTTATATCAATCATTAATTAGTAGAAATAGTAACAAGATTGCCATTATGACATCTTCGACCTACCTACATAATCTAACCCAACATCCTCTATAAAGTTACTCTTAGACTCTCCTAACAACAAGGTTATGATCCAAAACGTTGAATTGCATGTCCCTCTCGAGAGCTTCATGTTTGGAAACCAAAGTATGCAACTCTTTCGATTCTCGAGCAAACTCTCGAGAAGCAGAAACTTTTGCGTTTCAAGCAATAGATGCTTGAAATTGTGGTGAGCTGAGATTAGATTATACCCAAGAAGCTTCATCTACTAATTTAAGGTGTTGCTGATAAAGAACCTCAAGCTACTCTTCAAGGGATGAAATCTCAGTATACGCTTAATTTATTACTCTTGAAGTCGGCTACATGTGAAGATATTTTTGCCAATCATATTGTTAAACTATCATGAAGTTGTCTTATATCAATAACTTGCTAAGAGAAAGAACATATATACTCTTTAACACTCACCCATAGAAGCAAGTTGGGCCTAATTTATGACTCAATGATTCTTACAAGCATCAAGATATTCACGGATTTAGATGGAGATATTAGAAGCCTCTTTAATTAATCTTCTGAGTTCATAAGAAAGGTTTATGTCTTTTCAAAGAGTTTGTATCATGTACATACCATGCCCAAGTGCATTCATAATAAAATGGAAAGGAGACTCTTTGTAGAATTGTTGAATCATAAAGATTATGATATCCCACAAAACGATGAAAAAAGATCTATCTAATATGAGAGAAGAAATACTAAAATCCACTACTTCTTTCTCAAAATACTCTAGAGGTGTGTTGTTATATGATTAAGAAGATAATGTAGGACCATCACTAGCAACTTCAAACATGAGATCCTGAATATCATTAGTAAAGTCATCTTCTACAATGATTCATATGGTAGATCCCTTATTTTTAGCTGAGTTATGCTCCTAGTAGTTTTGATAGATAAAGTACATTCTTAAGTTTTTTCGTGATAGGGGAGAAGAAGTTGACAAACCGAAGAGACCTACTGAAAAGGTCAACAAATATATAGAGATATGCTTGCATCAAGATTTGAGATTATTACCAATAGCTATTTTTATGCTATAGTCAATGAGTCTCAATTTGTAATTGTCAACCAAGACCTTGGTTATCTTTGTATGGATGGTTGTCCACCAAGAAGATAATTATGGGTCTCATCAGGATAAAGATATGAATCACGAAGCATAAAGATGGGTTCTTGCTAATGATTTTCAAGCAAGAGCTCTTTGATAGCTGACAAACCTTAATAAAAACCTAATTAACGAGTCAAGCAGTGTAGGCAATATGATTGAGCAACGATTAGGTTGAATCATGATGATAAAGAAACACCACGGAATAAGAATCGAGGAAAAATTTAATAATCCAATTCTATAAAGATCCTCTTTAAATTTGGTAATAGAATTAAAATAAGAGAGTGAAAATACTAATGAAGAAAAGTTACCTCACTAGGGTTGATGGACCATGAGTAAGTAATGATCTCTATCGCTGAAGCCAAGGTTGAAAGAATGAAGTATATTGGCAATGATTCATTAAGAGGGAGAGATAAAGAAACCGAAACTCAGGTGATGTAACAATATAACTATAATAGTAGGAACGCATGGTATTCGTCATCTGTCCCTAGTATGATACCTTAATAGTGACAGATGAATCATGTCAAGAAAGTTATAGTAAGAGTTTTGACATATAAAAATCTCGATATACTAAAAAGATAGGATCAATACCATTGATTAAAAGATTCGTAATCGCTTGAACATCAAGAACAGTGGGAGACATCATTCCAAACAAGAGTTGGAAGCAATTTTGATAGAAAATACAAAAAGATGAGAAAGAATAAAAGAGGTTGCATCAAATTAAATGGTTAGGTGGGACAATATGATTAGATCAAGGATACCTATTTTATCCAGAAGTGGCATTTTTGGTCTTTAACTCTATCTACTCAATCAACATATAACTGATTTGTCGTGGGCCAAGGACAGAAAGTTTATTCGATGGAGATAGTCCCCAATATGAAAATCTTAGACCAAAATTTGATTCAACAATTAGAAGTAGGACAATATCCGAAAGTGAAACCATGAAAAACAGGAAAATGAGAAATTCTATTAAAGATTGTTCGAAAATAATTTACATAAACACAAAATTATGGAAGGTGTATTTGTAGATCCTAATGACAAATGAACAAAATCTTGAGAATCACGTTAAAGTAGCAAATGTGTCAATTTTTCTGACATGATTTTCTGACATGAAATTAATTTAAGTGCAACTCATACCCTCAATGATTGTGGATATAGAATTGTAAGGGGCATATATTAATGGCATATATTAATGCCAGAAAATGTAGAAGGATATTTGACAGATGGTTGAGAGTCATAAAAAAAGAAGGGACACATATCTTATGAAAGATCGAAACCTCAAACTTGTGAAATAGACCTGCCACCTAAAGTTGATCTTACGAATCATGGAGTTAGTTGGCATATCCCAATCAGTGTAGCATTAAAAAAGAATGGCATTATAAATGGAGAGTTATCGAGGGTCACTTCCAAAAAGTTCAGCATGATATATCATTTCTGTGGAAGCCTACAAATTGGTATGTGTAATCGATGATAAGCATCATAAAACGATGATAAAATTGTAGTTCTTTTCTTCATTTACCGTTCTTAAGAGTAGAAGTAATGCAGTCTCATCTTCTCAAACACATCAAGTGCTTTCACTTTTCACGTAATCTCTATTGATAACCAAAATGCGCACCATCAGATTCTCAAGAACCCATTTCACGTTGTCTAATACATTATCCAGCTCTTTCCCTCCTAAGAATGAGAGTCAGAGTTATCTTGACACTCCTCTTTATCTTCGACATTCTAGTTTCGTGTGACGTGCTCTATCTTTTATGTGGGAACCATCAATGAAGACGACAACAACTATAAAAAATGTGGAGATCAAATTCTTTAACCACAACAAAAGAGGTACTAGAACCTAACGGAAGACTCGCCTTTCCTTAGCAAGCGCCAGGCAGCGTTTAGAGCACTTGGACAGGTGAGAAAAGTCATGACTTCGAGGACGCAACCTCCTTTTGTTTGAAGGTTGGTTACTAGTTGAGGACTCATCCTTAAGGTCGATAGCAAAGGGACTTGCCCAGCATGCACGGAAGATTATGGTAGTTGATTTACTTGGGATTTTCATAAAGCAATAAACCTATGCTCAGTCGGGTAACATTCCAAACAAACCAGACCACCGGTCAAATGATCTGAGAGATCATGATCTGGCACCGAAATGCATATCAATCATGACATCGCAATCACATGTTGGTTCTAGGATTACCTGAATGATATGTATTTTGATGTTAGATCATAACCACCGAGATCACCAGATCCTCTGCCTAGACGGTCATATGCAAATTCAGTTCATTCTTTCCAATCACTTCAGCTGTAGTAGTTGTAATATCCCATGACTGTAATAAACTATCTAATGAAACGATACATCTTATTACAGCAGGAAGGAAAATGTAATTAAACAACATATTAGGTGAGGAAACGGCAGGTTTGACACTCGATGATGAAGGGCCAACTGAAAGCAAACATTTATTTGTTAGAAAAGAAGAAAAGTGATGCGGAATCTGATGAAGACCAACAGTATAGCATCAAATATTAATGCTCTCTTCTGAAAGATCATGTTCAAAGAGGGACAGTTTCCGTTACGTGGCTCTGAAAAGGACAATTTTTTGTCCCAGTCAAACGACACACGACCCACGACCCACGACGATGTCATGTGGATGCCTCTCTCTTGGATATGAGCATAAACGATATTCATAACTAAGAATAGTTAACCAACCACAATGAAATAACATCTGATTCAATGTTTGTACACGCTAAACAACAAAGTACTAATCCGGTGCAGAGCCCACCAAGCTTGTGTTGCACCACTCTGATATGTCACACACAAGATACGGCAACATGACCTTGAGCTGTCATGTGGATGTATCTCGAATGGGTATGAGCATAAATAATAATATATTTAAATGTATATGATTGGTAACTGTTTTATTGCTGCTTTTTAAATGGTATTGAAATTATGTGTTATTTGACTTGTATTTGTAGCATGAATGTTTATAACATGGTGTTATATGTATGTGTTTGATAGAAACATATGATTTGATTACGTGCTTAATGGATTTTGGACAAGGACACGCATATAAGATAATGTGGAATTGGGTTTTGAAATGGAACATAGTATAAATCCATAAGTCATAATTTGTGGTTTGTGTTTATGGTCTCCAGAGACTTGCAAGTTCCGTAAGCAGTATGACCTAAAACACATTTCATAGTATGTTCGTGGGCACTTTGTCGCGGAAGTTAGAACGGTTTGACATGCTTGAATGGGGTGACGAAGAGTTGAACTCCTGCAACCTTTGAACAATACAATATGGGATACAAATATTGTAACTAATGATGTGTAGGTGCAAATAGTTCAAAAGCATGAGTTGGAAATATAAATGTTTATTAGTTACGAAATGTCTGTAAAAGATGCATACTTTAAGTCTGTCTTCTATTAATCAGCGTATAACTTTGTATGAGGCAACCAGTCGATGATCACCCAAATATATTAGGATTTATCCAGAAGTTAGAACTTACAAATCATGTGGTGCTAAGTAGCTAACTTATTCGACTTCACATTTCATGAAGGCACATAATAGATGAGTGATTTTTTAGTTTTTACTTTTGATGATTTGTTGGTGGGCACCACACCATATTAGTACTTTTGCTAGTTTGTACAAACATTTGAGCTAGATGATATTTCATGTTCGGTTACTGTGCTTAGTTGTAATTATTGTTGATGCTCATACCTGTATGAGATGCATCCACGTAGTATCACCGCAAATTCTATCATGGTTGTGTCTCGTGTAGGTGTGACATTTTCAATCGTTTTGTGCAAGCTATTTATGCAGTCAACTCACATTACATCATTGATGCTTGGAGGTCGTTTCTATGTTTTTTATATAACATTATGTTTCTCCTTTTTTTTGACATCTTCTAGTTTTTTTCAATTATATGATTTGTTCAATAAATGATAGAAATAGTGTATTGCACCGTATCATACATACGATATGGAATGCTAATCACATACATATACCAATTATGATGCAGGGTTGGATACAATATTTACAGCATTCTTATCCAAACAATTTTTTGGCTACAACAAGGAGATCAATGGCTGGTATGTATGCCCAGGGAATCAAACTCACAATCTGCATCCTTTGGATCGAGTGCCCTGCCAGGTGCTTAGACATTGATATAGAGAATTCTCTTAGTCAGTACCTGATGTAGCAGGCAGGTCATATTACATATTATGTTGCAACTAATGATTGAAATTAGAAAGATTCCCACTCCCATTACCCTTCATACTAACAATTCTCTAGAATACCAACAATCTTCAAGTGCCTCCAACCTTAATCAAATCGAAAAACTTGTGATTCCTTTTCTATGACAAGATTTAAGAACGTGCATATCTTGTGCATGGTGTGTGACCTTTCCATTGCCTTGAAAAGCAATAAGTGCAATAGGAAAAGAAAAAGGGATAACCCTGAATAAGGTTAAAAGCAGGACATCAAAAGAATCCATGATGAAAAAACAAATATAATTTGCAAAGAGTTCGCTCATATACCCCTTCATTGTCTACCCTGTTTGGTTAGCTTTAACCAAATAGTGGTGCCCTTGTAAACCCGGATCACCAACTACAGAAATGTTCCTTTGTTCTTCAAAAATAAACAAGGTTCACAAAACCAACTTACCGTGCCATATTTTCAAGGTGTTGAATGTAAAAGCCAGTTCGTGCCTACGTTACAAGGGTACGGTTGTGGGATACGGCAACTTCAAAAATAATGAGTGTGATAATGCAGCTATATGATAAGCTAGAAAAAGAACTTGGATTTTTCAAGAGTTACTAACTTATTATTCGATAGTAAAGTATTGATCAGTCAACATACTATGAAATACATGACACTAAACTATCTTTTCAGTTAAAAGTATTAACAACAATTCATGCCGAGGTTCAGAAGTGTGCGCTGGAGAGGTAATCTGGTTTCTGGGAACATAGTATTAGTCATCTATTAGTATTTTTTTCTTAATTTTTCTTTTTGTGAATAGGCAATCTGGAGTTAGACAGACCAGATACCCGATGCAAATCTCTTTCAAACTCCAACCTACTGTAAGGGAGACATAACCCTAGCTGGTGCAGTGAGTTGTACCTCTTTGGAGCATAGAAGAACATAAAGTTTAATCTTCAAGGTCTTCGTGTTCATCTTCATATATTAATACCCTTTCTGAGGAGTTACAGGCACAAAAAAGATCAGCTCATTATACTACTTGAACAAACCAAGAGCTGGGTGTGCAACCTAAACCACAACAGCTAAAGTGGATCCTTTTACAATATCCATGATTTTATCTTGAAAGATTTTCAACAATTAGGATATGCTCTGTAGAGTGAGTATGAGACAAGATCTTCGAGACAAGGCATTTCCCATAGCTGTAGTGCCTAACTTTTAAAGCTTGAAGTGTCTGAAACAGCAGAAAGAGAAAAGAAGAGAAACAATATATCTCACAAGATGAACATAAGTCGTATTTATTATCGTACAAGACGGTGATCATGCTGAAGTTCAACAGACAACTACAATCTATCTAGATAGATAGATATCTCCTAAAAAGCCAAATGAAAAAGAAAGAAGGCATGTATAGCCATTTAATACAAGATGGTGGTCATGCTGAAGTTTAACATAGACCTACAACCTTAACTAGATAGATAGATTTTCCAGAAAACCAAGGTCAGCTAAAGCATAAAAAAGAAAGAAGGCAAGCACAGCCATTTAACAAACATTTACCTCCATCCAAGATCATAGAGTTCTTGGGAGTTACTAACAGTGTGGTTTCTTTGTTCCTTGAGAAAACTGATCAACAGAAAGCAACGGATTCCAGAAAAGTTGATTACCACGGAAGCTATCACCTGCATTTGACTTGCGCTTTCCTAGGGACGAATTAAAACCCACAATTTCTGCTTCAGAACTCCATCTGCTTGAGCAGGATTCCATATTCTCATCTGTTGCATTAACAGGAAAGAAAGAGAACTCCTTATCTCTTTCTTGAGATGAAAAGGACTTACTGAAGCTATTCAATCTTGTTTTAGTAGGAGAAAATTCAGTATATATCCTTCCACCTTGGGAATTGCTTGATCCCAAATCCTCGACATCATCATCCCAACCATTTTCTGAGTTTACACAGGGAGTTGACGATGGTGCTAACCTCAATGACAGATCAAATGCAGATACAGTTGTTCCTCTGCTTCTTCGGTTTGTGGGAACTACTTCTCTGTCGCTATTTTCTGGAAGCTCCAAAACTTCAGTCATCCTCTGGCTCTGGAATGGCCCAAGATTTAAATGACTACGGTTTGGTTGTCTCTCCTCCTGAGCATCAAAATGCATCATTCCAGCTGGATTGGAGCTAAAATGTAATGCGCATGCACGTCCTGTGGCTGATAACGGACTACTTCCCCGTGGATCCTGCACGGTGAATGGGGATATCTCTGAACGAAAATGATATTGAGGACCAGGGACAGGAAATGGACATCTTTGATTTAGAGGGGAAATAATGGGTCTAGGTGGGAATTGTGGGAGATAATATGGAATAAGTCTCAGATTGGCAACTGAATCTCCAGGTTGAGGCATGGAGGGCAAGTTAACGCTTACATATTTAGGATTCTTTGGAGCAACAGTACCAGCTGCATTTTGTTGTGTGGTTGAAGCCAGGTAGCACCTTGAATTATGTCGCTGACTCCGGGAAGCTCTTCTAGGAGTGCACCCAAGATTCAATGCAGCTAACACAAAAAGCAGAGGGCAGAAGAACTTCAAAAAACTTCACCTATCTGTGCAAATCATGGATTACAATATAACAGCTCCAAATGTCAATGGAGAACAATATGGCCACGAGTTTATCAGTACACACACACATAAATTATGAACTTTCATAAGCCCTTCTAGGACTGCAAATTTAATGTACAACAATTATATGCGTGCAGCCAGACATGCTTCTGTGCATGCGTATATGTCCACATGCATAAATTATGTCTCCAACTCGAAGAAGCTCTTCCAGCACTGAATCCGAGATCCAATGCAGCTACTACAAGGGCAGGGAAAAAGAATAATCTGAATGAGAAACTTCTGATACAGTTCATCTGTCGGATACACACAACTCAAGGAACACCATGGTTTACAAATAGCAGTTTAAATATGGGTTCCTATTGGAGAACAATGTATGACAAAGCACCAGTATATACCCGTCTGCAAAATTTAAGCCTACAAGAGAACTATTTTACAAGCCTATATGCAAATATTAAGCATTAAAAAAGATGAAACTTGATATCTGAATGGGCCCTTTGATTTTGCAAAATAATTCTCGAACTTAAGCAATGCGACCATCTTAGCAACAAGGACCTAAAGTTCTTCCATCTTCAATCTGAAGGAAGAAGACTAAAATCCAAAATAGACATTTAGTAATGCACCAACTTGGAGAAGAGGCCCAAATCGGCCGACTCATAAGCAAACAAAAGATAAGCGGTGACAAAACCTTCGATGCATGGCTGAAGAAACTTCCCATCTTCTGTCTCGTCCCTCCTAATGATTGTATCGACCGCATCGTTTGCTCTCTCCCACAGCGTGGTAAGGTCCATATATTCCGCCTATATAACGATTTCAATCCCAAACTTCAAACATGAGATAATCACACCGATCCGCACATACATCCGCTTCCCATTAAGCAAGAAACGCGAAAAGAACGATAGTGGTACCTCAGAGTTGGCCTTGGAGTACATGATTTCTTCCGCTTTTAACACTACCACGGGGAGCTTCTCCTGCCATTCTTTGTTCTTCCTGATGGCCTCACTATGGCTCTCGTTGACAATCCTACCGCCATAGTTTTTCACCAACAAATGGTACAAACTCAATCAGAAACGCGGAAAACAAGAAAGATAGTCAACAAATGAGTAGGAACGGAAATCACCTAAAGAGCTCTTGAATGAGAGAGCCCCTCATCGGTTGGTGTCTATCACTGTGCCATGCCCTCCGAACGCATTCATACGGCCTCGGGCCTGGTCTCGGCATCTCTCTTCTTCTTCTTCCCGCAAAAGATTCGCTCTTTGTTACTTCATTTCGATCTTCCGGTTCTTCTTTCTTCTTGTTTTCGGTGATGGTGGTCAGACAGAATAGGGTTGTTTCATGTGGACGGGGTGGGTTTGGTTTTCCCCCTTTCTCCCCCTTTGTATCTGTGATTTGGGCTTATGAGCGAAAGAAGTGCACAGTGATAGTGATGGTGTCTCGCTGGGGCACCACCAAAAAGAACCTTTCCGAAGAAATAAAACGTCAGTAGAAACTCACCTTTAAAAAAATTATGGTGAATTTTCGTTTGTTCGGCTTTTCAAACAGCGGCTTGCCTTTAATTCTTTGTTTGGCCGCGAACTTATCACGGAATAATATTCACTGAATCCCGTAAAACTATTTCATACAAATTCATTAATATTTTTTTATAAAACAAATCTACCGCTATTCTTGAACGGAAAGGTCTCTCTCTCTCTCTCAAATGGGAGGCCAAAGCCATATGCCTACATGGGATATCGAACTCATGACGTTCAACTTTTGAGTCAACCCCCTAACTAGGTGAGCTATTGCCCTTGGTGCAACAAAATATTATCTTTTTATGCAAAAAGGGCCTCATCAATAATGAGTAATTGTGATTTTACTGTATAGACAACTCAGTTCGTATATGGTTCATAAACAACCAGATATTTTATTTGCGTCCCAGTAACAAAAGAACATGTTTCTTTAAAGAGACTATTTCACTCATTTAATCACAAGTATATCATGAGTAATGTCCTCGTTGAAGTATGTACTCTAGCAAGAAAATCACATGAGGTAGATTGATGTGATGCGAATTTTGGTAACATATTGACCACAATAACCGACGAGGGGCTTTTAGGCTGTTGTATGTCAGATTCAAGGCTCAGGTCAGGCTTGATACAACCATACTTGAGCTTGGTTTGAAACTCAATGTCTGGGCTCTTTGGTTGGCTCTAAGTCTGTGGCTTGAGAGCCTGAAGGCAGGAACACAGAGATGAGTAACTGCCAAGGCTGATGATAAATAAGAAATGATGCGACATTTTTATGAATATTTTAAAAACCATATTGAAAACAATGAAATTTTGAATGTTTACAACTAGTTGAGAAAAGAGATTTTTTTAAAAAAAGTTTTGGATGTTTTCAACTAGGTGAGTCTGACGCTTCATTCCACTTTTATAATGTTCGAGTAGAAGCTTCGGTGCTGCATGCGGAATCCATTTCGATTGATGTAGCTCCTATGGGAAAAGCATGTAATTCATTATAGCAAGGTGCTCCTATATTATCATAACAACATGAATTTTCTTTTGAGAACCAACCTTTCTTAAAAGATACAAGTTTCTATTTATTATATCAAGAAAGGTAGTGTGATAAGTACAATGCAATTAACGTTCAGGATTGATACGCGTACACCTAAAATTGATTACACCCCATTTTTCATGAGTTTTCCCAAATGTTCTTTCTCAAATCCGGTATTTACATTGGCATCTTTTTACTCATCGGAACGCTCTCTCTCTTTCTATATGAACCACTATTAGCCGGATTGCTGCTCTTCATTAGTCTCAAACGGCCTACTCTATTCATTCATTCATCGATTTACATCAGCTTGTCGCAAAACAACTCATTGGAACCGGGAAAAAAAGAAGAGAAATAAGAAATAAGAGGTCATTATTGAGTTTTATTGGTTTTTATAGGTTCTTGTTGATTTGGATTAATTTTTACCATTTGTTACTTCATTGGGTTCATTTTCGGTTGGAATTCCGACAAAAAATCTCATTGAGTTTCTGGCTCAAGACACTCCTTTGTTGTGCCTCTTACTTGATGAAAAACATGACATTGCCGTGATTGTCCTAGTCGGGGACACGGCTTATCCACACCTCCTTGATGTGGGAGACATAGTTGGGATGTGTTTCTCCTATTTTGAATGATGCGGTTGCGCCACATTTTTATGATGATTTTTTTCTTTTTAATATTATATAATATATGATGTAATGTATAGGATGCACTCACACTTACACTTACTCATTATTTTTTGTCATATGTAGGTATATCTAATAAAACATGAGTAGAAGGATGTAATATCATTGCATCATGTAGGAAACATAATACCATAACATGTCGATGAAATCACGTTATAAGGTTGATGTATATACCTCCAAGACTGTGATGGTGATGAAATGTCTCATATGTTGGGGTTACTCCCTATATTCAAAGGTCATAATGCCTATAAAATCTGGCAGGTTCAGATACTTTTAAACTTTAATAATATTTTATATTTATAGTTTAACACTAAAGATTCAAACTAACTATGTAAATGTAAATATAGAGATAGTTTGAAAAGTGGTAATAACTCACATATGATACATTGTTGCCAAAGCATGTTTAATAAAATAAATAGATGTCTTGAGGACCTATGCACTTGATTTATATCTTATATTTGGAGATTTTGGGATGTTCTTTTGTATTATTTGTTACATGTATATGTATATATATATATGATATTTATAATTAATGACATTTTGATTCCTCATTTTTTGTTCATAATATAATCTGAATTAAAATAATAAGTTCAAAATAAGTACAATCACAAAATACAACGAACATTTAATCGTCGTCTTCAATGTCATATATAATATCATCTATTGGTCCTCTCGTTGTTTATATGTACATCTCAATACATAAGTGGAATGATGTCAATTATTGACACTCATGTCGGTATCATTGCAAAGATAGAAAGATAGAAGGCGCTAGAGAGTCATATGCATCTGGAATATTAGAGAAAATCGTGAGTAAATTGGATTATTAAATGCTTAAATAATATCTATATAGTACAAAGATATTGTTATTATTGCTAAAAGTGTCGTGTTGAATGATGATAGCACATGTATCACAATCCCTCGTAATTGCTCAACTTCTTACACTAACGGCAAAAATATTATTGACCCCTAATAGAAAGGAGTACCAATATTACATTCCATTGAGTAACAATAACTAAACTCATGTTTGGCAAGAACATTCAATAGTCAATGGGTTATGGGTCATCCTTTGTATATGCAATACGAGAAATAGTAGCATCAACATCACCTTCCTCCATGAAAACTTGTGAATATAGGTCACGTTGATGTGTCACTTGCATTCTCTACAAGTTTCACATCACTATTCTTTTTTCATCCAAAAAGTATGCCAATGACTCGATACTCACAATTTCTATTTCCAATAACATTCAACCAATAATTCACAAATATGTGTTATCAAACTCCAATACTTAAGAAAATGTATAATAGTTATACTAAATGAGGATGTGCAAAGACAATATTACTGACATTATTCATATTGGATATCTTACTGGCGAGTGTCTAGGTTATATAATAATTGTTGCAAAATACTTGAAGAACGCCTATCTTCTCTTCTAATTTTCATTCTTACATTGTTAATATACTTTGCCATCATAACATTTGACCCATCAACTTGCTTCAAATGTATTAAAATATGTTTGAATTTTAGTCTTCTTGTGAGGTATTTCTCACAATATACTCATATTCACTCAATTTACTTGAAAAGCATAACCTTGAAGATACAAGCCTAAAAGATGGTTATGTGTCTTGTTCACTATATTCAACTTTCAAGAACCATTGACTACTCATGTCAATAAAAATAAGCACTCTATCTTTTTAGTATCTAACCATCTACTATTTTCAACATCAATATTTTTACTCGACCTATATTTGTTACTTCTTTCCCACTATATATATGCAATAAGATCATTACGACTACTAAATACATCCTCTATTGTAAACACAAGATATACCTTATAGTAAACAAATGTCTCTTCTACTTTAGCAGCCAACCAATCAAAAAATACGTCATCTAGTACAACATGATTAATTTCAATCTCATTATTTGTTATATAAAATATTTTCATTAGTTATTATCTTTTCAAAATAGTCTATTGTAAGTGCTTTCATTAGAATTGTTTGTGATTCTATAATACATGGATGGATGTAAGGTGCATATATACAAATATGATATGAGAGACATGACCTACCTACATCTATCATTTGAGAGGGATATGACCCAAGTATATCTCTCATTTGAGAGATGTGGCCCAGTTGCATCTCGCCTAAGAGAGATGTAGTTCAACCTTATCTCACCTAAGAGAAACATTCCACTATGTCTCTCTCTTAGGTGAGACGTGGCTGGGCCACTCTCATTTGAAGCGCATCTCTCTTAAGTGAGATGTGGCTAGGCTCGTATCTCTCTCAAATACTCAAAAATTTGGTGAGTTATTTTTTCAATCCAAAACCATAAAATATTAGAAAAACTAAAAAGTAATATAAAAAACCAACACAAACCTTCAAAAGATTACAAAATAATATAGAAGAATCAATCTCATACACCTTTTTTAATCTTCCTCTTATTCTTTTTCTTCTTTTGTTTTTTTCTATTCTTTTCTCTTTTGTTTTCTCCGATAAGGTACGTAAGAGTATACTCAAGTGCTTTCTAACTACAAAGAAAATAAAGTTTAAAATGAACGAAATGGTGATCTTGAGAGTTGTAAACTCCCCAAATCTTCTATATTTCAAAAACTCTCAAAAACACCAAAAAGCTCGTTTGAGCCAAAATGACAACCTGTTTTAAAATGTGAAAACAGGTACAAAAGGCAAAAGGAGACCCTAGGCCAGAAGAGGATTCAAGCTCAGAGCTTCAGAAGCCACTCCCTGATAAAAAACAAGAGAAAGCAGAGCCCGTTTGAAGAAAAGTTCAAAATCAAGCAAAACGGAGTCCAGAACGGCGAGACGGAGTCCGGACGACAAAGTTGGGGAAAACCCAGCACCAGACGGAGCACTGATGAAGCCAGTGCCCGCACAGATCGTTCGCCTCGAGAAGCCAAGAAGGATTGTCCGAAGAAATTTTGATTTGGATCTAGACCATAAATATCCAGATCCAAATCCATGTAATGAATAGTGTTTGGATTTGGGCCAATCCAAATAGTGTTTGGATTTGGATTGGATCCAAATAGCGTTTGGATTGGATCGGATCTGAACCAAAATATCTAGATATGTATCCATAAAAATGTTGGGTTTGGATCAGATACGGATCTCAAAATATCCGAGATCCACGATTCAGATCCAAATAGTGTTTGGATTTGGGTCTGGATCCAAATCCCAAACCCAAACCCAAATCCAAGACCCACCTCAAATCTCTATAAATAGAGGTGAGGGGGTCCATGTAAAGGGTTCATGCAAATGCTTGGGAGGAGAGAGAGGGAGTGATAGACCTAGCCATGTGGGCTCATTGGGTGAGGTGGGTTCAAGCCATGTGGGCTAAGTGGGTCTAGACCGAAGGATTGCAACCAAGGTGGGCTGGACCAAGAGGCTACAATCGTGGAGACGTGGGCTCAAGCCAAGAAGGACCGGCTCCAAGAGGTAAACCTAACCCCCAACCTAGCCTAGGTTCGAACCTACCTAACCCCAACTGAACCTAACCCTAATTGAACCTAATCCAACCTAACCGCCTCAAACTATCCCTAACAAACCTCAAAGACTTCACCTCGGTCGGCCGTGAGCAAACGGCGCCTGCCGCGCGCCCCTTGACGCTGTCACACCCCTCTGATGTTGCCGCGCGCCCTGCGCGTCACCCGAACTCCCTGGCAGCGCCACTGCGCGCCCCGCACCACTACAGCCCGCTTGCGCATGATGATTGCTGCGGCCTGACCTGCACCCTGTCAACCCCAACTAGCTTTAGCCAACCACCCTGGCCGTGACCTGCAACCTAGGACAGACCCTAAACAACCCCCGTCTTGGCCGAACCTAAGCTCCCCTAAGGCCCTAATCGTGACCCATAGAACCTCCCTCAAAGCCACTTAGGATAACCCCTCTTGGCTGCCCAAGGTGAACCGCGAACCCAAGTGCAAGCAAGTTGAACATGGACCAGCTATTTGTAAGTGTCTAAACTTGGTCTATTACATTAACTTACTTTATATTCAATTAAATTTTGTACACACGTGCACTTGGCTGCCCAAGGTGAACCGCGAACCCAAGTAAAGGAGCTTTGACTCCCCCCAATTGTAATAACTTGGCTTGACACACAAGCACACATGTGCACTTGAGCCTTTCTGCTCTTAGTTGCACACTTTTTGCACACACACGGGCCTTGACAGCCCCTAAGATATAGTTCTATTTATATATATTCAGCTGCGTGGGTTTATATTCAAGTTGTGTGCGTTGTCTTTCAATTCCACACTCACACACGTTGAGCTTTCGCTCTTATTCCCAAGACCCTAGTAAGGGCCATATTGCAATTTTATTTGGGTGTTTCATTCAAGTCGTGTGCGTGGTATTTCAATTTTACACTCACACACATTGAGCTTTTGCTCTTACTCCCAAGACCTTAATAAGGGTCATATTGCAATTATATTTGGGTTTTACATTACAAGTCGTGTGAGTTGTCTTTACATATATACACAATACTCACGCACACGTTGGCGACCTTCAGGCCCATATATATTATAAGTATTTCCCTTCCGCTATGTCTTTAAGATTTGGGTTTTAAGGTTTAGCTGTGTGAGTTGCATTTCAATTTATACACGACATACACTTACACAATTGAGCCTTTCCGCTCTTAAGATATAACCCTATTTTCCTTTTGCAATTTTCCTTTTTGCAATTTACATTACGCAATTTCCCTTAAGCATCGTCTTTCAATTTCGGGTTTTCCCTTGGAGTTGTGTGAGTTTGCATTGCATATTCGCCATACCATGAGTTATGGCGCATACTTGTATCAAAGCAAACCCCATACACCCATGCAAACACGCCAACTTAGGTCACTTGCGCACACACCTAGCTGGCCTAAATAGCGTAAAATTGAAAGACATAGATACGTGCAAACCCACGTATATAAAACTTGCAAACACAAACACGAATCAAATCCATATTTTCAAACACTTACGTTTTCAAGAGTCAAAACCGTTTTATCAAAGTCCATAAGCATACAAACTGATCCTTGCGCATCGATGCAAGAAGGTTTGCGACGAAAAGATCCTGCTTGCCCATAATCGCCCAAAAAAGTCAGATATTTCAAAACTTTGCTAGTTTTGAAGCAAACTAGCTGGCACGTCCATATAAAGCGAAGTAGAACTCGAAAATGTTCACTTTAGGCCTAAGAACTAGAAGTGAGAATTTTCGGTGTCTACAAGAGTAAAGAGAAGAGAATGCCAAAATTGAGTGTGGAGAGGAGAGAGAAACTGCTCGGGATGTGGATAGTAAATAGCATGTGTAAATAGTAATCACCTTAGTGTTTTAGAATCTATTGAAAAACAAAATGAGGTTTTGGGGAAGTTCTTTGTTGTGACGGATGAAGTGTCTTGCAAAAATGATGGTTGTTATTAAATTGGTGATATATTTATTTATCTTGTGTAATGTATGATTTTTATAAGTTCATGTTGAGAGATTTCATATTTTTATGGTTGTATGTTGCTTGGATAAGGATACTTTACACCTTCTTCTTAATGAAGTTTTATCTTTAGTAAAAAGGGGGAATGAGGTAAATAGTGCCCCAATTTTAGGGACCATGTTCATGTTAAAATCTTATTTCCCCATTTAGCCTTATTGGCATTTCAAGTAGAGAGGACCTCCATTCAAAAGAGAATCTAGCATCTCATATAAATGCTTAATATGATTAACCAACCTTCTTTTGTGTCTTAACTTTACAGTAAAATGATTAGCTAGGATATAGTAAATGATACTTTGACCTTACAATTAGCATTTCTTTTAGGTAACTTGAGAATAAACAATTCATGGTTACCAAGCACAAAACCTTAATTACTAAGTACAAAGCCCATTCCGTACACTACTCATGTTTACACATGCCCCATTTAACTATGTCACAACAATCATATCATGATTTTATTATTTCACATATTAGATGAGGTACACAAATAATATGTGTTTGTATTCATCTCGTAACTTGTAATGGTCTTGATCATGGTTTTCTTGCATGCGATCATATGCATTCATCTACCATCCTTTACCTCGACCTTTTACTATTTGTAAGCATATCAATGAAGATGTTGGTATTAAATTACCTATAGCATGATAATCTCTCTACACTAGGGCTTTGGGTGTCTACAGGAGTAGTCATCTAATACTTGTGGATCTCATTAGGTGAAGAAGAGTCATCTAATGGATATGATAGTTGAGGAAGAATGACATAATATGTGGTAGAAAGATGCAAAAAAACTTAACCTTTGTGAAAGGAGGTGGATGCAGTCCTCCATGTCAAAGGAGAGGGAAACTTGATCGACGGGAATCAATTCTTGCTACTAAGTTCTATGGTAGTCAATTGCACATATCACATAATATCACTCTGTATGATTATGGAACAACTAAAGAAGCCCATTAAGATATGAATTTTCTCAAAATTGGACTTAATTTGATAATTTTTAAAATCCACAGTGTTAAAGATTATCAAAGAGTATTAAGGGGTGATCCATGATGGTTTCGATAAAACCTCTTAATGCTGCATGAATATCATGGTATATAGTGACCCTCAACAATTAAATTTGTTTATAGAAAATTTTGGATTAGGGTCTTGGATTTATAAATCAAAATGATGAATTCAAAGGTAACATAACAAATTGGCATTGGAATTGGGCACCAGTAGAAGTTAAAAGAAATAAAGAAGGCAAATCAATGGGCATTTTCTACGAATCTGAGTTGAAATCAAGGTTACGAAACCTGTAAGAATAGGTATATCACTTGAAATCAAGAGACATGAACCACCAAAATGGTTCAATATAAATTTTGAAAGGCTAAAGATTACTTTATTATGGGTGCTAGATCTAGTGGTCAAGGATTGTGAATGAGAAGATGCATGATCTAATATGGTAATTGGCTTAGCTCAAAGTGAAGAATGAGAAACCCAAGAGCGGGACCACAATGACTAGTGTAGAGGGAGGGGATGACAAAAATAAAGAGAGGATCAAATGAATATCAAATCAAAGAAGAAGTGGTTGAGGCAAATAATAATAAAAACTAAATGGATCATAGTATAAAATCAATCTAATTATCATTGTTGTATAGTCTGAGAGATTATGGTATTGCAACCAATGAAAAAGATAAGGATCAAGAAGAAACATTATCACCTCTAATTGAGGTAACGCAACTCAATAGTAGAGAAAAGATAGAAATGCCAAGCAAGATAAAAAAAGAAAATGAACGAGCTTAAATGAAGAATCAACAAAAGAAATAATCATTATATTTATGGTTGGAAAACAGAATAGTGTTGAATGAGATATGGGCCTTACTTGAAAGTAAGATGAAAATATTCAAAGAAACAAACCACAAAGATAAAAATAGTCAATCAATGGAGGTGAAGATTATTAGTTGGAATTGTTGTGGATTAGGGAACAATAGGCAATTCTAGCTCTTTACCTTGAGTCAACAAAGATTTGGAGCTGGTTTCATGAAGAGAGATTGCTCATGTCAATACAATCAAATTGCTCATGTCAATGCAATCAAATCATTTTGTCAATCTTGACATAAGAGGATTTGCACATATAAAACTAGTAAATAAGCAAAATATATTGCATAATATATTCAAGACATGATAAGTACATTTATATTCAAGACATGATAAGTGCATTGAAGACCACTTGGCTAGCATTGTATGCACATAATTGTACCCTAAACATCAATGATGTTAACAAAATAATAGTTTCCTAATATTATTTCTATGGATAAAAGAATAATAAGGATGAATTAGATTGGTTTGAATACGATACAACTTGATCCATATGCTTCATTGCATGATCTCATTGCACACTCTTATTTTATTGCCAGATGTTGGATACACTCATCTATTTATAGATAGTGAAGAGGCTCTTCTCAAAGTCATCACGCTTCGTTAAGTATGTTAATGACAACTTGTTACATGTGTCACCTTCTTAGTGTACGTGCACACCTTGTTAAATATGCACCTTGATTTACACCATCTTGAAGAGTCAACTCTTTGATAATTATAGAAACAATTTCTATTGTTTTGAAAATTATCTAGCATATCCCCTGTCATTTTCAAAATAATCCAAGTCCTTATCATTCTATAAATCTTATCTTTCAGTATAGGTGTCTTATGATATGAACCTCTACTTAAGAGTCATAATTTCTATTAATCTAAAAGAATGGTAGAGTAGCTTTGAACCATTTGATCCATGAAGTATGGCACATGACTACCAATAAGATTTTAATATCATTGAATGTCATTTTTAAATGTGACACATTTATAACTTTGTGTCTTGTACCCTTATTCATGAGTGCTTCAAAAGTTTAGCCATAAACTTCACAAGGCAACCTCACCCTATATTTACATAGGTAGACTATATCAGAAGCATCCCATAATAAAGACTCCAACACATATGTGCTATAGGTCTATTGAGTAGTGCCCAATCTTCTTTTTCATATCTTTATGGGTCTAAGTAACTTATACCTTGGGATGTTTGATTAGCAAGTATTTGTAATCACTTTGATGGTGTATTTTTGTTTATTGAACTCAACACTTAAAGTTATGAAGTATGAGTTGAGTTTCCACTACTAGTGATCAATAATCATGCTTGCCACCACAATTCCCTTGCCAAACATTTTGTCAAAGGTTCATAAGATAATAGAGGCAACTCTATTATTTATCAAATTTGTCATATATGTCTCACATCCACAAGTCTAAATTTCATGCTTCTAAATTTGATTGTGTTTTTATGAAGTTTCTTTTATTTTCTCTAATTTGATCAAAAGATATTAGAGGTTCTATTATTTTCATAATAAGAATAACAAAACAATAATCTTGAACTTCTCTTTTGTTTATGGTAGAAATCTGATATCTTAAATCATAAAATGAAAGGAGATAAGATCTTACAGAAGAGTATACATATTGATCTAGCAAAGGGATTGCTATACTCACAAAAGATTAAAAAATGAAGATGAGAAGAAGAACATAAACTTATTTGTTTGGTTTGCCTCTACTATAAACCTTCCTAGAAGTCTGTTGACCCATCGGTGAGCAAAAAGTGTTGCTCATCTCTATAGCAGAAGGCTACCAATGATTAGTGACAAGAGGAGAGTGGAGTACAAGACACTCTCCCTCTATGTTTTTTGCCTCTCACATACATTCTCTCCCTCTCTATCTCTCTATGCTCCATATCATCTATCTATTTCCCTCCTTCATCTTTCTCTTATTCTCACTCTCCCTTTCCCTCTTGCTCTCATCTCTCTCCTTCTCTCATTCTCACAAACAACCCTCAATTTATGAGAAAACTATGGGCATATTTGGTTTCTAGAACTTAAAAACAACCCTCTATGAAAACTAGAAACTAATATAGTTTGAAAATCAGGGGTGCCAAATGGTTGGTGTTGCCAATTTCTAGGAAACTAGCCATAATTTTACAAAATCATTGTTAGTTTGGCAAAAATTGGACCAATTTTTGTTTTTTATTTTTCAAAATAAGTTGAAATTACTATTTTGCCCATCCAACTTTTAGATAATTATAGAATTGTTTAAGGGAAAAATTATAGTTTGTCCATTCTTATTACGAAAATTTACAAAATGGTATCTTGGAAAAAATTATGGTTCTATCCTACTTTCTTTACTAAAATTGTAGAACCGTTTAATAGGCAAATTTATGGTATTGCCTTGACCTCTTTACTGATTTTACTAAAATTATAAAACCGTTTAATAGGAAAATTGTGGATAGATTGAGTTTGGGAGATGTCTCAAGTAGATGATTACGAGAGTTTGAATTTAAAACAAGTGTGAGTAAAAGCATGATTCTATTTGTATGGTTTTCAGAAATTGTTGTCTTCCATGGTTGTCAGAGGCCACATGTCACGATAGGAGGAGGGATTGGGGGCTCCTATGGTGTGATTATGGTTGGACATGGTAGCAATCTTGATATCGAAACTAAACTTATATTATTGGTGCGTGTTTATATTGATGCTATATATTTAAACTATGATAGTGATTTTTGTCTTATATTGTATATTGTTTGAAACATGTCTTTAGTGTTCTATAGTTGTAGAGAAATCGCATATGCTTGTAGAGCATGATTGTGGGTGCTCACTCCCTACTATTAATATTTTTTGAGGTTAAAGCAAATATTGGATCCTACTTAAGTGACATGTAGAGATGGGATTGTAATCATTTGATGCCAACTTATCCAAGAAGGTAGGTCAAATTATTATATTCAAATTATCTAATTGAAATTTCATACCAAGATTGTGAATGCAAAATTTGATTGTTTAGGCCTCCACTAGTCGTGTAAATTTTGGATTTTAGCTGCAAAAGGTCTATAGTCTAGTTGTTTCGGAGCTTTCTCACTTAGACTTTTCTAACACCACTCTCTTGATCGACAACTATGTCGAATGGATCAAAGAAAGTTGATTGTCTCGTGGAGGCATGACACTAGTATAAATCAGAGCATTCACAACAAATGATGCAATAATTTTGGCCTTTTAAACTACTTGAATATATTGGAAAATAATTCCTAATGGTTAAACCTTCAAAAGAAAAACAAACCCGTCAGAATCCATTAGCACATACATTTCCATTAGTTGTAGTATTAATTCCAATGGTTTTAGAACTTTCGAAAATATTTTGGTAATTTTTATGGTGGTTCTTGAGTTTCAAATGTGAGGGTTGTAAACCACTGAAAATGTTAAGAGTTATTTTCAACAACTTTTTCTATATATTTCTAGTGGTTTACAACCTCTAAAAATATGTCCCATAAAAAATAGATGACCTCATGCCGTAGATTGATTGTCTCTCCTTCTTCTTTATTTAATACTCACAGACCTTCCATGTCTTCTCTGGTGACAGTCCTATTTATCCCTTTTTCAATGACAATACGTCTCTCCCTTTTGTGGTGGTGACCTTATCTCTCACTTTTCTAGTACTGAAAGATATGAATCTCTTACTTTATCTCTCTGTTTTGGCAATGATCTAGTCTTAAGGTTCTTGGGAAGTCGAAGGCCTTACTCACATTGTCTTATGATTTACTTGTTTCTATTTGGTATATTGTTGAATAATTAAAATAACTAATTAATTTGTAGTCACACAAGAATATGAATATGAATTTGAGGTATCTTTTATTGTTGTAATTGTTCTATCCTTTGTACTTGTTTTTCAGTATGTTAATGCACACAAAGTGCTTTTCATTATTGTAAGGTATGAAAGTGCAACGTTGAAATTATCGTATCCTTCATAGTTGTTTTTCAGTATTGTATTGTAAAAGAGTTTGATATGTCTTTACTTTCTATATGTTTCAAAAGGATGTGTGAGCACATGCATCCTTCTAGAGATATACAATCTTTTTAATAATGTTAAGAAGAGTCACATTTTTTCTCAAGTCAAAAAGAAATATTAGATTATCTAATATATATAATATAGTTGTTGTTAGATCTTGATTACTATCTACTGCAAATCATGGTCTTCTTGACAAGTATGTACTCACAAAGATAATATTTCTATCAAGATGTTGTGGTTAGACCGACTAAGATAATATTTCCGTCAAGACGTTGTGGTTAGACTGATTGCTTCTATTTTAGCTTTTATGATGGCCTTAGTTTTGGTATTGCTATAGTTTGAATTAACGTAGCATGAGTGCTATGTCTAAGGCCATCATAGGTGAGGAGAACCCGAAAGGTAACATTTCCATCATGCCATTGTGGTTAGACTGACCGCTTCTATTTTAGATTTATGATGGCATTAGTTTTGGTGTTGCAATAGTTTGCATTAACACGGTAAGAGTGCTTCTCAAGTGGTCCTCTAACAAACGTGAACCTAGTTTGATTGAAAAATAAATTATAATAAAACGATTTCTTTCAAATACCTTTTTGTACAATTTTCTCATAGATAAACATGACTTTAGTGAAAAGTATGTTCTTTCACCAGGCCTCTTGATATCCTAACTATAGAATATTGAACAAAAAACTTTGAAACCAGCCAACCTTACAACTTAGCTGGATTAACAATTGTACCGAAAGCAACATGATTCCGTAGATCTTCAATGAAATGCCATTATCAAAACAAATCACTTATAGATGCTTATAACCATTTTTTTTACAAAGTTGTATATGTATACTATTTTGGCATACTATTGCTAATATAATATAGACTCAATAGCCACGAAATGATTCAAAGAATATTGTAGAACCAATGCCATCTTCTAAAATACAATACTACTATAAGTGAAATAATTCTATTAGGGATTCTAGTTTATTACCCATCATCTAATCTTTCCATGTTTGTATCATCATATGCCCATTTCGTTGTCTCCATCAATGATGCATTTTGATTGCAATAGTTAGAAGAAAGTGAAACAAAATCCTCTCTCTCTCTATGTGTGCTTGTGTGGTTTCTATTTGGGTCAACTCAAATAAAATTCTGGTTTCATCTAATTTGATATACCTATAAGTTTCTGATATATATAAAATATGGTGGGCTGATATATCTAAGCTATAACTAAGCAGTGAATGGTTTTTAAGGGTCGAAAAGTTTGACAGATAATTTCCTAAAATCTAAAATTGTTTGACACTTTAACTTAGACTCCATAGGCAAAGCTTACTATTATAATAATTTAATACATTAGTAAACTATTTTAAAGATAAGAGATCTAGACAAATTTTTTGATAAGGAGACTGATAGAATATATGCAAGTGTCCATCAAATAATTTTTTACTATATTATTACTATATAAATGCATCATAAACTTATTATTTCACATAATATTAGTCCCAAATACATCATAAATCTCTTTTAATTGTTGCCATGCTTTTAAAAAAGTCATATTATTTCCCTAGTAGAAAAAAATATTTGTTATATATTACTTTAGAAATAACAGTTATTTATCTTTTAATACTTTATTATATTTTAATGTATTATTGTAGGAATTACATTATACAAGAAATGTTAGAGATGATTGACTACAACCTCACACACATTAAACTTTTCTTCAATATATATTAAACATTAGTCTTGATTATATTCAGTTCATATGACATTTAGGTACTTGTTATCCATTTGTGGGTTTATATAGCTTTATATAGCTATGGTGGACTTATCTTTTCATCACTTTGGACTTTGATGTATTCATATTCGGCCCATATGGCATTTGTGTTATCCTTGTTATTTTGGCCAGTATGACTAAGTATAAACTTAATGATAAACTTGATGTATGTTTGATATTTAATTTAATTATTTACATGATGCTTTTATTTAGATATATATTAATTTGGAAGATCAAGTGTTATGATTATTTGATATTGTATACTAGGTATATGCAATATAAACTTACTTCCAATGAAAAAATCAATGATAATTGAAACCACCAAATTAGAAGCATATACATATTTTTGGCAGATATTACCAAACATATTCTTGTTGCTCACCCCCCACAAATGTGTCAAGCAATTATTTTCAACGATTTTGCAAACATTTTTTATGGTTTGACCTTTATAAAAGCACATTTTTCATTGGTTTCCAAATATTAATTATGGTGGCTTCTTTATTTTTGAAAAAAATTCTTCAATATCAAAAATTTATTTCTAACGATATATGAATTTTTTTTTATAGTTTGAACGATTCTCAGAAATGACTTTTCTCAACGATTAAAATTCTACACTTATTTTTAGGGTTATTATTTTTTATAGATATATTTTCAATGATTTTTTTTTCATGGTTTTCAACTATTCATGACGCAAATAGTTTTTGCCTACGGAAATATTGATTTTTGAAATTACCTAAAATACTTGAATTTCTATTTGTGCGACTTATTGTTTGACAAGACTGGTATCAAAGCTCAGGTTGATGATACTTAGGCATTAAAATGATAATAATTAGAACCCATATTGATCTTTTAAAAAATATAAAGTGGTGACTATGTATAACACCATTTGAAAGACGTACAAGCAAAAAATTATTACGTGGAAGTTAAAATACTCAATTTGAAGTTACCATGCTTGAGTATGGAGATAAGAAATGATGAAATTTAGAGCTCGAATACTTAAGTTGAAATGAAATAACTAGGTTGAAGATAGACCTTATTGGTACTAAAAATTGTAAAAGAATTTGAGAAGTTAGTTGTAATAGGAACTAACTATTAATAGATGTAGTTAAACCCTCTCTTAAAGAAAGACATATACTCACTATCCAAAAATTATAGGCAATTACTGTGGAAGTTATAGAAATTGATATAGAATAATGAAAAATAATCTCAAACTAACCCACCATCAAGTGACTAACCTTCTTGAAGAGACCAATCATCAAGCATCATAGTTCAACTCATTTATTTTCTTTGTTTTCTAGTTTTAGGAGTTATAGTCTCTACTTTCAATCAAAATAATTCTCCTTTTTTGTTCTCGACTATATTTCTTTTGTGGTTTGGTTTTTCTGCATTTGGTTGCATAATAAAATCACAATATAAAAAAGCTGCTTAGAGTTGTTAAATTCGTTAAAATTTTATTTCTAAGCAAATTTTACCGATTCTTAAGTATTGAAAAGATGATTATGTTTGCTTTCTTATGGAAAAAGAATCATCCAAATGAAAATCAATTAGTTGAGATATGATATAAACTATCATACCCTATCATAGGCACCTATCGTTTTAGGTGACCGAGTATATCTTCCTAATGAATGGCTATAAGTCAATCATTTTTAACCAAACTTGATCATTTTTTATCCTTTGGAAAGTATCATTATTTCATCTTTATATACAATCAAGAATTGCATGAGTCAGAATCTGGACGAGGGAGTTATGAGAAAGACAATTTAACCCATATTAGGAGGTTTGTAACTACGGTGCCGATAAAATTGGAAAAATCACCAAAAATTTAGTTCTTATCAAAATCATCCTATTCTTGATACTTATAGCTTTCACTAAAAATCACATCAATTGGATATGTATAGAGTGAGATAAGGCAAAAATATGATATCCTACCATGCAATTTGTAGCCAATCTTATTTTTGCTTCGAGGTGACCCAAACTTTGCTTGTTTCCAGGGTGTCAACCTGAATCAGACTCAATCCTTGTTACTAGCTTGACAATGCTTAGAAGGAACTCTAGAAAGCCTTCACACCCTTGATTACGACCAAAATCTTTATTGGGATACACTTAGTCATATTCCCAAGAACTTCAACATGTTTGATCATCTCTAAGGCAGATGTTAGCACCCTCTGGTATGCTCACATACTTCATCAAACAATAGAATCTCCACGCCATTTAAAGGTACCCAATTTCGGCAACAACAAACTTAGAGTTATATTTTAATTTGATGCTTGATGACTTTGTTAACCTGATTTTACAAGACAACATTTATAATTAAGATTGTAGTTGTATTTTATAAATGTGGTTTTGTATTCTTCTATTTTATAACTTCATTTTTGAGAACCAATATGAATATTTTATACTATTTATTATGTTTTCTTTAATGTTTAATTCAAATATTTTTGTCATTAAAGAGAAAGAAAATATTTGAACTCTTTTGCTTCAGTAGATGTTATGAGAATTGGTATGCTTAAAATTGTCATATTGTAGACGATGAATATCTGCAAGATACTATGAACTTCTTGGGAGCTTGATGTTGATAAGTTATTAAGAGGTAGCTATGAGTTGCATCATAGTTACAGATTGTTTAACGTGTTTTATAATATAAATGTTAATAATGATTTATAGGTTGTTAATATATAAATGTCAATACACTGGTAAGGTGTTGGTATACAACCAATAGTATACCCGGAAAAAAATGGCAAAATGTATAAATTACATAGTAGTATGAAAATATGCGTCCTCATAGTTTACTTAGTTATGGTTGTTCTAATATGTGCATGATAGCCAAGTTAGTGCATACGAGCTAGTTAGGGTAGCTTAGATAGTGACTGTCATCATACCTATGAAAGTTCAAGTTAGTACATGTGGCTTTAGCTGGGCTAATATGCACCAGTTTCTACTATCATGTGTGTACCAAGTTAAACCAACTATCGCAGCCTAGGATTGGATTCCATATGTGCCAAATTAATTGACTTGTAATTTGTTATATGTCCATACGTCCATAATAAAGCCTATGTGAAGGTTTACCCTTACGATCAAGCCAAGACAAAAGCGTGGAGTCGGGGTTTGCTAGCTAAGATCAAAACAATTAACTTTGTTATGGAAAGTTGAAAGATGTGAACCACCCATGTGTAAATTACTTCAAAATCAATATCAACTATATGATTAAGAACTACGGGTATTGAGATTGAAAATAAAAAATTTAATATACTTTTTACCGGATACTTGATTACCATTACCCATGTGTGTAATTTTCACTTTTTGTTTTTAATTTCAATCACTCAAGCCTCTCAATCAGATGTTGATATTTGTTTGGATAAAATTTGCATGTGAGTAGTTTGCATCTTCCACCTTCTCATTTTGTGAGTTTTTTTACTGGGGTATCTTTCCAACACAAATGTAATAGATTATGTTGAAACTCCATTTTTATGTGTATTTGGGCATCAATAACACTAGAACAAGTTGACTTCTTAAGAAGTTTCAATTTGGTGTCCTCTAGCTGAGCCCATTAGTGGGAAAACATGCTTGATTAAAGTTAAGATTGAAACTCTATTTTTATGTGTATTTGGGCATCAATCACACCAGAACAAGTGACTTCTTAAGAAGTTTCAATTTGGTGTCCTCCAGCTAAGCCCACTAGTAGGAAAACATGCTTGATTAAGGTTAAGTCTACTAGAAAAAACATTGTGGTGAGGAGAGGAAGAACATGAGCAAAAGAAGAGAAGTACTTAGGAAAGGAAAACTTATAAAGATAGGATTTAACTGTTGAATTTTTCTTTTTATCATAACATGAATGTTTCTTTATAAAGCAAATAATAAATGATTGTGAGAAGGACAAGGCAGTAATGATCTAACTTGGTCAAAAGGGCTCACCAATCGCTATTAAGGACCTCTTACTCATGCCCGAAGTGGAACCCACAACCCAATTCGGTTCGAACCCAAAACATTGTTGGGTGAATGGAGCATTAATGACTTCAACAAACTCAAGGTTATTTATTTACTGTAGCAAGAGGTCATTCAAGAGTAAAGCCACATTCGAGCCAGCTAAGAGATTCTCATCATCTCTTAAATTCAGTAGTTCCAGTTAGCTAATCTTGGGGTAGACAATTTGAATTTAATGTTCATTTAGTGGCCTTAGCAATTACCAAGACAATAATTATAGTAAGCTCATAGATAGTTGATCCTGTATATCATTTCACTAGGTGATTGTTTATTTCTTATGAAAGTCTTTATAGCAATTAATATGCCTTGAACCTAGCTTATGGGGTTGTCCTAGGTATAAATAGGATCAGGTCAAAGGAAATTGGATTCAGTTATTTCTAGCATTTGCTTTAAATCTCTCTCTTATTCTTAACCGGTAGCGAGTGAGTCAGTCTTTATCATTTGGTGCTTTGATTGAGATTGAGAGGATGGCAAAACAAGATTTTGATGCCCTCCACTACCACGAGTTATGTCTCTTGACTAAGCTTAGATTATGGCACTGCAACATGAACACGAGGCACTCGCAACCCAGGTAGCATAACTGACTCAAAGCCTTGAAGAATTGTTACAATAAAGAGCTTCTCTTAACCGATCCAACACCAGTCACCATGATATGAACCCAAACTTCCTCGAGTTAGGCTCAACTGTATGAATGCACCAGGAAGCAAGAACGGATCGAAGAGACGTGGACCATCAAGTTGAATCAAAATTCTCTCTTTCGCTAGATCAAGCTCACCTAAAGAGTTCCTCGACTGGGAGCAAAGGGAAGATAAGATCTTTGAGTATTATCAATACTTTGAAGAAAGAAAATATTGCCATGCTACTTTGGACTTCACCAACTATGCTAATCTTTGGTAGAGCAAACTTAAAGATCAGCGACGTAGGGAGGGAGATAGAGACATAACGAGTTCGAGCTTGATGAAATGGATCATGCATAAGAGATTTGTTTCTGACTACTATCGATAAGAGCTCTACCTTCAATTGCAAAGCCTGCGACAAGGAGGGCTCAACGTGGAGGACTACATCAAAGAATTCGTCACCTTGATGTTGCTTTGCGAAGTATAGGAACCACAAGAGCAAACCATTCCCGATTTCTCAGTGAGCTAAACAAAGAACTAGTTGACGCTGTGGAATTACAACTATATTCATTCATTGAGGACGTTTTTAAGCTTGCCATTAATGTCGAAACATAAAGTATAAAGACCCCTTCCCTTAGATATCTTGTTTTTAAGCCAGCCTAAAATAAGGTTTTCTTAAGTACATCAAGCACTTCCAAAGAAATCAAGAAAGTTGGATATGCTACTGCAACAAAACCAGGCCGAAATGAAAAAGTGGTTGTTGAAAACCCTCGCGCCAACCATCAAAGTTGTGACATTAAATGTTTTAAATGTCTCGGTCATAGGCATATCACCTCCCAATGTCCCAATAAGTGAGTGATGGTGTTACGCGAGTCTTCTGAATTACTAGATAGCGAGGACGAACAAGCCCCTTAAGATGTTGAGGCTGAAACTATTGAAGTTGTAGACGAAGGGGAACTTCTAGTAATATATATGGCCCTGAGCTATCAAGTCACTCTTGAATAGGAGCAGCATGAGAACCTATTTCATTCTCGCTATACAATTCTCGATAAAGTTTGCTCCCTCATTATCGATGATGGTAGCTGTACCAATGTGACCTCCACAAAATAAATCAAGAAGTTGAGCCTACCGACCATAGTTCACCCACATCCTTATAAGTTGCACGGACTCAACAATCAAGGGAAAGTTTTGGTTCAACAGCAAGCTACTGTGCCAATATCCATTGGTAAAACTTACTAGGACTCCATTGCATGTGACGTGGTTCCAATGAATACAGGTCATCTCTGACTAGGTCAACCATGGCCGTTTGACCGACGAGCATTCCATGATGGCTACAAGAACAAGTATATATTTACAAAGGATGTAAAAAAAATCACTTTAGCGCCAATGTAGGAGCATCCTCTACTTGCTAAGCTATTGAGGGAATTCACCAATGTGTTTTCTAACGGGCTTCTTGATGGTTTCCCTCCAATTCGTGGTATCGAGCACCACATTGATCTGCTACCTTGTACAACTCTTCCAAACAAGTTGGCCTATCGCTGCAACCCCAATGAGACTAATAAGCTACAACACCAAATCAAAAAATTGGTTGCTAAAGGCTTCGTAGGGAGTCTACGAGTCTGTGTGCATTACCTACCCTGTGTATTGATAATCGAGCCATCAACAACAAAATAATTATTTGATACTGCTATCTCATTCCTCGGTTGGATGACATATTGTATGAACTCAAGGGATCAAGATTGTTTTCAAAGATTCATCTCGAGAGTGGTTACCACTATATTCGAATGAAGGAGGGAGATGAATAGAAAACCACATTCAAAATGAAGCTAGGGCTATTCAAATGGCTTGTGATGCTATTCAGCCTATCAAATGCACCCAACACCTTTATAAGACTCATGAACTATGTGTTGCGAGAGTTTATTGACAAATTTCTTGTCGTATGTTTTGACGACATCTTGATTTATAGCCATGAAATGGTGAACATATTATCCACATTCGGAAGGTTCTAGAGGTCTTGTGCCATTAAGGACTCTATGATAACCTTAAAAGTGCCAGTTTTGCTAATCACACGTGCATTTCTTGGGTTTCATCATCTTTGAGAAAGGAGTTGAGATTGATTCTGAAAAAGGAAAAAAACTATCCAAGACTGGCCAGAACCAACCAACGTGATTGAGGTACACAGTTTTCATGGGTTGGCCTTGTTTTATCAAAGATTCATCGATAATTTTAGTAATATTGTAGCACCATTAACTATTGTATCAAGAAAAACTAAGAATTTTTGTGGATTGCAGCATGCAAGCATGACTTTGATGAAATAAAAGTGTGGTTGAGTGGTGCACCAACTTTGGATCTTCTTGACTTCAACGAAACTTTTGAAGTTGAATGTGATGTTTTATGAGTAAGAATTGGAGCCATGTTGATGCAGGAGCAACAACCCATTGCATTTTTCAGTGAAAAATTAAGAGGACCCAAGTTGCACTACTCTACTTACACAAAAAAGAATTCTACACATTAATTCGAGCATTGCAAACATGACACCATTACATGTGGGATAAAGAATTCGTAATTCATACTAATCATGAATCTCTTAAGCATCTTCAGGATCAAGGGAAATTGAATAGAAGAAATGGGTCGAATTCCTCCTTTTTCTATACCATTTAGTACAAAAAAGAGAAATCTAACATAGTGATTGATGCTCTATCTTCATTGATCACTATTCTCAAAGCTCATATAATGGGATTAAAAGTCTTAAAAGAATAATATGCAGGGGACCCAAACTGCCCACCCATCGGTTCAACTGGTTAGAAAAGAGAGATAGATGAATTCTACCAGAATAGCGGATACCTATTTCGACATGAAAAGATTTGCATTCTAAGAAATGAACTCGGTTCTCAGTAGGATCCTCTCGAAATGTAAAATTCATGAGCTATTTATGGAAAATTCTATGATAGTGGCTCGGAACCAAACTCTTATTCAACACATTATGTCAACCTTAAATTGACGGGAAAACTAAAGTGGTGAATCGCACTTTCACCACTCTTATGTGAACTTTTATCTCCAACAACCTGCGAACTTGGGAGGAGCAACTTCCTTGGGTGGAATTTGCCTACAATCATTCAGTTTACAGTACTATGGGTCATTCTCCCTTTGAAATAGTCTATGAGATTAATCCCACAACCCCTTAGACTAGATACCCATACCCGAGCATGCTGAAGCAGATTCTAAGGGAGTAAATCGAGTTGAATCCATCAAAGTTTTATACTAACAAATAAAGCAACAGATAGAGAAATAAACAACCGTCTATGCCAAACAAGCTAACAAAAGGCGAAAATCCATTATATTTGCTCCTGGGGACCTTGTTTGGATACATCTCAGCAAATCGATATTTCCACACAAGCATGAATCTAAACTAATACCCCGAGCCGATGGCCCTACCAGAGGAGTTCAATGTTTCTAATTCTTTCAACATTAAAGATCTTATTTCGAGAATCCAAATTTAAGGACAAATCCTCACCAACCCCAGGATGATAATGAAAGACCAGACGATAATGATCTAACCTAGTCATAAGAGGTCCCCGATCGCTATTAGGGACCTCTTACTCATGCCCAAAGTGGAACTAACAACCCAATCTGATTTGGACCCAAAACATTGCTGGGAGAATGGAGCATTAATGACTTCAGAAAACTCAAGGTTGTTTATTTATTCCTGTAGGAGGTCATTCAAGAGTAAAGCCACATTTGAGCCAACTAGGAAATTCTCACCATCTCTTAAATTCAACAACTCAAGTTGGTTAATCTTGGGGATAAACAATTTGAATTTAATGTTCATTTAGTGGCCTTAGTAATTACCTAGACAACAATTATATCAAGCTCATAGATAGCTTAACTTTTATCATCATTTTACTATGTGGTTATCTATTTCCTAAGAAAGTCTTTTGTAGTAAGCTCATAGGTAGCTGAGCCTGTATCAACATTTCACGAAGTGATTGTCTATTTTCTAGGAGAGCCTTTATAGCAATTAATATGCCTTGAGCCTAGCTCAGGGGGTTGTCCTGAGTATAAATAGGATAAGGTTTAAGGAAATTGAATTCGGTTGTTTCCAGCATTTGCTTCAAATCTCTCTCTTATCCTTAACTGTTGGTGAGTGAGTCGGTCTTTATCACTTTGTTGAGTCATATCTATCATGTGGCAGACCGTGTGCACGTGAGTAAGCAAAACCTGTAAGCATGCATGAATCCTCTCAGCTCAAGTTTCTCATCAGATTGACTCAAACAACCATATGCCTACTTCCTGCATCGAAAAGGAAGAACTAATTGCCAATGTTTAGTTGGTTCAAGTGATTCACACTTGTTCCCTTAAGCAAGGTGTCAAGTTCGAATCTTGTGGATGGAGCAAACCACCTTTGGGAGAGATTTACCCTCATAGTTGTCTGACCCGGCTTGAACCCGAATAGTTGGACGCTTGTGGGCTTTCAGATACCCGTTGTTTAGAAGAAACAAAAGGAAACGTAATTACATAAGTATACATAACTAATTCTATGAGGTGACGTATATACTCTTTAACTATTTTCCAGTGGACTGAATAAATCTAGGTGGTGGCGCCATGGTAGGAAAGCATCAGAACTTGAATAATTAATTGGATATGTTTTATATATAAAATTGCATTAGATTATCAAATGGATTCGGTTTCAATTAGGACTGGGTTGCAAACCCAATAAGATTCCAACTGTCACGGAACCCAATTCTGACCCGACTACGGGTGAAAATTTCTTGTTTTGAGTGGTGTTCATCCGGTGTTGTTTCATGTTTGTGTTAAAAGAAGGTAAACCAAAACATCATCCATTTTCTTCATCACTTTTGAGTCGAGATCAACACAGACTTTTCAGGTCGCTCCTCGTGTCGGGTTCTGAGCAATGCCTCGCATTACCGACGGTTTAATGTTTCGTTCGTTTCATTTCATTTTCACTCAAAAACAGGTTTTCGTAATTCAGAGTATTTTTCTTCACATTTGGCGGACAAGTAAACGAGGTCGCATGTGTCATGTTTCAGGTGTCATATTTTTCTCGTATAAAGAAGGCCAAGCCAAAATGGACACGTTTTGTTGCCTCACAGCCGTGGGCACGACAAGGATTTGGTTCGGGTCGTCCTCATCCGGTGTCTGAAATGATACGCTTACACCCGATCTAATGTTAGCCTAACTTGGTTCATGTCGGAACGCGGGTCTGGATCCAATCCATCATCATTCATAAGCCGCCGACGTTCGCGTCCGACGTCGCGCCGGCGAACGTTTTCCCTCGCTTTTGGGTCCAGCCACGTCTCGATCGCGTCTTCGACGTTTCATATTCGAGTCCCTGGGTTCTTACGCTCATCGTTGTCGCTCTCCTTCATCTCATTCTTTGATTCTGCGTTCGATCGAGCGATCGATCCTCGTTCTTTTCTGGCGAGAGAGACGCGTCGCGTCGCGTTGAGGCTTCGGAGTTGCCCAACGGGGTCGATGATGCTTGGTTTATCCAATCAACGGAGTAAGCGTTTCAATTTTGGAGCCGAAGGATTTTTAGATTGGAGATACTCGAGAAACGTTCTTCGGTAGGGTTTGCGGCTTCTTTCTCGTTCATCTCTCGATTTTTCTGCTCTTTGGAATACATTCCTATAGGGTGACTGTTAGAAAAGAAAAGTGGAGCGTCCTACCATGGCGGCGTCTCTATTTCAGGTGAAAACGCTTCTTTTTTATGCTTTTCTTCCTTCAGATCTCTTTTAGTAAACAGTAAGGTTTATCACATCACGACTCGTTAAGGATGAATCGTTTGCCTTAATGTGCCCTTCGATTGAATGAGAAAAATATTTGCTTGGTACTTCGTTAGTAGAACTTTGGGGTAGAAGTAGATGGTTAGATGCCTACCTCCCAGCCCCATGAGACACGGGATGCTCGGAATCGCCATCAGAAAGTACTGGCTTTCTATGGCTATAATGCTGTTTCTTTATCGTATCTTTTAAGTCCAGAACTCGGAATCTTTGGAGCATCCTTGCCTTCTGTCCTCTTTCCTCATTTATGTCAATTCTTCTCTGGATTCTAAAAATAAACTCGAGTTTGATTGATCTTCTTCCTTGCTGTTTCTTAACGCTTACGTTCTGTTGTGGTACTGTGTAATTTTCTCTAATCACTCTCACTTGATATAAATTAGTTATTTCTATAGCATCGCATATGTTTCCTGTCCCTTGTTCATTTGTCAGCTGAGTCCCCTCTGCTTATTTTGCTTGGGATTGACACCGCAACCAAATCTCAACCTTTCGTAGCTATGATCACATTTCAGTTTCTATTGGGTGCTGGGACTCCTTCCCAAATTCATGATTGACTGCAGAGTGTCTTTTCTTCTTTTTCTTAATTATGGACTCAAATACCAATCCTTTTTTGTTAAATCTGGGCTCACAAGCCAACTTTTGATTCCTGAATGGTAACTATACCAACTCATGCTTCCTGATTTTCTGGTCCCATTTATTTTCTCTAGGTATCTTGTTATGTTGCAGCAATGCCCTATGTTAGTTATCATAAGCACTTCCATCCCTTAGTTTTACGTCCCCAATATGATGGCATGTCCTGTTCATGTCTAATGTTGAAATTCTGATTTTCAGTCTACTCTGAGTGGCTCAAATTCAAATCTTCCAGATTCTGGAAGTTCTGGCCGGTCTTTCACAACTTCCTTTTCGGGTCAATCAGGATCTGCTCCGCTTTTTCATCACTCAGGTGAGAAAACTTGTGGGCATCTTATTTGTACTTCTCTTATAGTGGTGGGAAGATTCATTTTCTAATAATTTTTTGTCTGCAGGTTCTATTCAAGGGCTTCATAATGTTCATGGAAACTTCAATGTGGCTAACATCCCTGGTTCTCTTTCATCTCGCAACCCAGCCTTGTCAGGTTTGCCTTCTTCTGGTGTTCAGCAGACATCAGGAATCATTCCTGCTGGGCGATTTGCACCAAACAACCTTCCTGTTGCACTTTCTCAGGTCCCTTTCTTACTTCTCGAGCAAACACTCTACACACACAACTTGCACAAGTTGTGTGCATTTTAACAGCATTTGTACATCACCTTTTGGACAGTATGTGTCTTTCAAAGTGGCTGTTCACAAACTCAAATATTTAGTATTTTGGTCAGTTTAGATATGGAACCTTTATATGAACTGTTAAAATCCATCAAACGAGGTCACCTTTAGGGATACAAGTGGACTTTGTTCCTTTTTGAAATGACAAAAGAATAAAATGTAGAAAGTTGCAGCATCTTAAGGTCACTTACGACCTTGTATGCAGGTTCTTAAATTGTACAGAATATCTGCAAATTAAAACCCCCCTCCATGTGTGTGCATGCATGTGTATGTGCACCAGAAATGCACTGGAGAACTTTAAAACTGTGATTCCGTGGCTCTGTAAATCTTTTAATTTCTGAACATGGTTTGCTCTTGCAGCTATCGCATGGAGGCTTGCATGGTCATTCAGGCGTTACAAGTAGGGGAAATATGAGTGTTGTCGGAAACCCTGCATTTAGTAGTAGTTTGAACGGGATTAGTGGTTCTATTCCTGGCATACCGCCATCATCTGCTTCTCTTGTCAGGAATGGCGTTCCTGGGATAGGAGTATCCCCTATTTTGGGGAGTGCTGGTCCAAGGCTTACAAGCTCCATTGGAAACGTTGTTGGTGCTAATAACATTACACGGAGTATCAGTGCTGGTAGTGGATTAAGTGTGCCTGGGTTAGCATCACGTGTAAATTTAGCTGCTAATAGTGGTACAAATAGTCTCAATGTGCAAGGAACTAATCGACTTATGGGTGGCGTGCTTCAGCAAGGTATTCTCTCTCATGGTGGTAATCATTGTCTCAAAGTCCTTTACTTTTGGTTTATTTCCATCTTTTGGAGACAGGTTGTGTTTTAGATGGCAATATTACTGTGAATTCACCTTGTTCTTTTTAAGCATTTCTTTTCCATTCTTGGATATAGTATTTTTAATTGTATTTAAATTTCAGGGTAAGTTGGTCTAACTAAGCTCAGAGTAGAAATCCATTAAAACACAAAATAAGAAAGAGTAGGCAGTGAGCTCAGCAGGTGGTGAATTCCTTTGAGTTCACTACTTCATTATCAATTTGGAGCATTTAGTCTAACTTGGTGGCCTCTGTTAATCCTTTTATGGACATGGGGATTTTTGTATGTTTATGCTACTCAAATATGACCATATGGTTACCATGAAAAAAGAAGTATGAGCATATGTTTGCTGGGCTTTTCCATCTGGGGTTTGTCATCTTACTGATGTGCAGTGCAGACTGGTGCTTGTATTTTCACTTTAGGGTTCCCTGAGTTTGTTTGAGTCACTCACTAGGCTGTTGTTATTGCAAAGTATTTCCTGTTGCTGCTTCCTTTTGGGAGGCTCTAGCTTAACACCAGGATGGTCGATCAACCACTTGACCGGTTGTTGCTGTTGGCTACCTATTTTCCCACCGAATATACATGTTTATTTTCACGGGGATCAACTCTTGGGATGATCAATTCTGATACATGTAAAACATTTTGTAAGGTTGTACAGTTAGTTGCAGACCATCATAAAATCGTGAATACAGTGGATTTCAGCAATGCAAACCCTGTATCTATTCCCTTGTTCTAGCTATCCAAAGAAATTATTTTTCTTTCCCTTATATGGGAGGTTAGGCAGATCCCTAACAGATACTTCTGAGTTCTGTGTATGGAACTCATGAACTTCAACTATAAGGTGTTTTTTTTAGTGAACTCCTAGCCAGGAAAACTGCAACTTCTTGTCCCTAGACCACAAGAGTTAGTTACGATGATAATAACATTTTCATTTATTTCTCTGACATTTTTCTCAAATTTTGGGGTTTTTTTCCTGGTAAGCTGCAAACACTTACATCACCATTCCAATTACCATCATTTCCTTCTCACAAATTTGTTGAAAGATCCAACCCTGCATTAACCCAAATTCATGATGAAAAAGCTACTAAGAACTTAATTTGCTGGTAACCATGACAATCTACCAAATAAACCTCAGTCAATTGTATGTTGGAATATCCGTTCTTTAAGTAAGAATAGGGAGAATCACCACTAATGGTTAGGAAACCTATCCTGGTTAATCCATGGAGAAAACCCACAGACACTCAACACCCTGTGTTTCTGGTGGAGCTCTGAGCCTCAGCCTTTCAGTAGTTCTCACCTTGAATATCTGCTATCATATGTTTGGACTTTGGAGCCCTCATGGCTCGAGTTTTCTGATTCTTAGGGCACCATTGTTTCTATGCGGCAGTCATTCGGATGTTCATGCTTCTTATTCTGAAGTCCAAATCTTTCCAGTTGTATTATGAATTGTTGATTTTTGAGTCCTATTCAGCACTGAGACATATCCAAATATCTTAATGCAATGCAGGTTTTAGACAGTGTTGTCTGACGCGTATCGTATCGTGTATCATTGGGTTCCACGATACGGGCGTATCGTATCATATTGTATCGCCCGTATCGTACATAAATATTAAAATAATGCAAAAATTAATTAAAAAATAAAAAAATAGTAAAAATCCGAAAAAATCAAGAAAAATCTGAAAAAAATCTAGTAATTGCTTTAAATTCATATAATGCAAAGGTAGTACAGATTGAGCATTCAACATTGAACAATTGCATCCAAATTTACATATTTTGAATAAAAAAAATGAAATACATTTACATTTTACAAATTATAATCAGCATCACCAACTAAATAATCTTCATCTTCTCCTTGCTGAAGATCCTCATCATCATCATCAACAGCAGCACCTTCTGCTTGGAAATCAAATTCTTCGTCTCCTTGATATTGTTGTTGTGCTCCTTCCAAATTAATCCATGCAATGTCTTCTTCAGTTAGGAGAGCATTTTCTTCACTATCTTCTATAATCCAATCTTCTAATATATCAAAATTATCCAAACTTATTGGATCAAATTGGCTTTCTTGTCTATTTACTTTTTTTAATTGCCTACAATAAACAAAGATAAACAATTAGTAAATAATATGAACAAGTGAAGTCAAACAATTTATTGAATTGAACATTTAAGTAATATAACATTACCTTTCACGAAGATGCATGTTACAACGAATAAAACTAAATCATTTAGTCTCTTATGTTCCAACCTGTTGCGCTTCTTTGTAATGATGTGTTTAAAGACACTCCAATTCTTTTCACAACCCGTTGCACTACAGGTTTGGCTCAGGACTCTTACTGCAAAATCTCTAAGGTTCGGACAATCAGTTCCAAAGCTGTTCCACCAAACATCTGTAGAAAAAGACAAATATTAGAGACATAATCCACAGTAATATAAGATGAAACTTAAATACGAAGATAAACAATTTACTTGGACGTATCGTAGTGCGGTTGCGAATTGCTATAGGCAAACCCATCAAGTGAAGAGCATTATCATAAATCTCCATCTCTCGATGTATAGCATCTGCTATGCTCTCATCAGGAACTAATCTATCAATACAATCAATGATGCATCGATTAACCTCACCGTCCCTTTTGAAGGTTGCTAAGTACGTGAATGATGGGTTTAGATAATATGCTGCTGCATAAATAGGCTGATGCAATTGTTTATTCCATCTATTATCAATTATTTTCCACGTGGGCACATAATCTCTCTTTTTTTTATTAAAATTATTTATGATGGCTTCTTTTGCCCTATCCATGGCTTCATAAAGGTTGCCCATAAATGGTTTTTCCTCACTGTCAACCAATCTCAAAACCTTTACTAAAAGACATGTAATCCTCAACAGTCTAACACATGCATTCCAAAATATACTCCTGAAGACTGTCTCGGAAATTTCATTCAGCTTTCTATTTTTTCTGTTTTGAGGTAACTCTGCAAATTGTTGTCACTCATCTGAGTAGAACATTCTCTTCAATGCTTATTTCTGTCTCACAATACTCTGTATAGATAAGAAGTTTGTTGCAAACCGAGTTGCAACTGTTTGAAGAAGCTCTGCACCTTCTGTATATCTCCTCATCATACACAAAACAAATGCATGATTGTAAATGAATTTTGTAATATCTTGGCAACACTCAGTTGCTGCCTTTATTTCATCCATCTCACCAATGTCCTCAAGGATGAGATCTAAACAGTGGGTTGCACATGGTGTCCAGTAGAAAGTCCCATAAATATCAGCTAACTCCTTCCGAGCTGCTTTATAGTTAATTACATTATCTGTAATCAATTGAACTACATTCCACCTCTTGTATAACCTTATCAAATTCTTGTCGTAGAATATCCGCAATGTGCCTCTCCTCTGACATATCCAAAGATATAAAAAACATAAGTCCTTTAGGACAATAGACAAGGAAGTTTAGCAAGGTCCTTCCTCGCTTATATGTCCATCCATCTGCCATGATAGTGTATCCTGTCTTCTTCCATGACTCTCTCAATGCCGAACAATATTCTTGCACTTCAATGACGGTCTTATCTAAGATCTTTCCTCTCAACTTCTGATAGGAGGGCATCTTGTATCCTAGACCGATGTTAGCAATTGCATCTGCCATTGCTTGAAAATGAAAATTGTTTGCTGCATTGAATGGAATGCATGTATCATAAAACCATCTGCCCACTACAAGGTCTGCCTGATCATGCAACTGTTCTGAAGCTATAGTAGCACGAATTCCAGGTTGAGCATCGGGTGTAGTAGTAGGAGGAAAAAATGAATGTATGCTAGAAGAAGTTCTTCCTCTACTCCTTCCTGAACTTCTTCTTCTACCACCTCCAAAGTCTTCAACAACCCTCTTTCCCTTGCTAGGTGCTCGTGAACTGCTACTACCAATATCTGTTTTAGTATCTTAAGGCAAACTATCAGTGAATCCAAATCCAGTAGCATCATCATCTTCTTCAAACATCTCTAAATCATCATTTTGTTGTCTCCTTTCGTGTATACTCTCAATCATCTGCAGACATTACCAGTTAATACTCTCTGTCAAACTTCTAACTCTGCATGTGTATGGAGCAACTTCTTTCCTAGTACCTGCTAGGTGGTATTTCAACCTTAAAATTCCACCACTAACCACCCTCACAAAATAAGCATGTGATCTTTAATCTAGAACCCTCAACTGGTGTACCTCACTGCCATGCCGGATCATCAAACGAGAATGAGAGTCTCTAATACCCCTTCCTGCCATCTCAATTGAGTACTTTAATTCAATAAAAAACCTGAAAATAAAAGCACTTCGAAAATCCCCAATCGTCAAATAACACTCAAATAGAGTGCCTCCCACTTTATGAATGCAATAAAAATCATATCCACATACTTAATAACTTCATATTTTGTCATTCAAAAAAATATAAATATAAATAAACAAAAGAAACAACAAATAAAAAGGAAAAAAATGAAAAAAACACTAAAAATATACCTAAATCTGAGATAGGAGGCTTGCATGGACACCATAGAACACGTTTTTGGAGCCTTGAACACTAAGGAGGCGAAGAACGGTTCTTAGGGAGCTTGGAGAGGTCTGAAGAGAGAGAGAGAAAACCCGCAAAAAATGCGGGTTTCGGTTCGGTCAGAGACCCTTATAAAGGGTCCCTGGCTGTATCGTACGATACGGGCGATACGTACCATATCGTGCGATACGGTGTGATAACTTGTGTTTTACGATACACTATTCTGTATCGTAACGATACGATATGGTGCGATACGGATAACACTGGTTCTAGATAAACAAGATTCAAATAGCACATGTTTCAGAACCTGTACAAGACATGTAATCTAGTGCAATTTCTAAAGAAATGTTACTAAGAGCATGAGGATAACGGAAATAAGCTCTTATGGAGATTGTGATATTCTAACCAGTACTGAAGTTAATCCCGTACATGCATGCCTACATGTGTATATATGCACTATGCATTTCGACTTCCATTGTATTAGCTAATTGGGTAGTTAATTACAACAAGTCTGTTTATTTAGGGATCTGTATTAAGTTGTTACTTACATTTAAAATTTACTACATCTTTGGCACCTACAGCTCCGCAAATGATTTCTATGCTAGGCAACTCATACTCTGTGTCAGGAGGTCCTCTGGCACAAAACAATGTCCAATCCGGAAATATTCCACTGAGCTCCTTGGGAATGTCTAATGATGTGAATTCCAGTGATGGTTCTCCATTTGATATTAATGATTTCCCTCAGTTGACTGGTCGGCCAAGTTCTTCTGGAGGGCCTCATGGGCAACTAGGTGAGATAGTAGTGGTTGATTTTTGTTCTTGTATATTGTTGCAATGTGTTAATTGATATACTTTTGCAGGTTCATTACGAAAGCAAGGTGTTGGTGTAAGTTCTATTGTCCAACCAAGCCAAGAATTTAGTATCCAAAACGAAGATTTCCCAGCATTGCCAGGGTTTAAAGGTGATTCTTCTATTTTTGTGTATTAGATTATGTTATCCATTTATTTAGTTACTTTAGTCTCTTTCCATCTTGGTTTTTGTAATCTAGTCTGCATTACAAAAGTTTTTCTTTCTTTGTTTGCCTAAACTTATTGGTAATATGGAGGATTTATTTAGTTTACGTTGTTTTCCTTCAGTTGGCTATACTTCGCAGGATCTCTTGTTTGCCATATCTTCTTATTATTCAGATTAACAAACTTAATGTAGCCAACAAACTTCAGAACTTGGTCCCTCTGATATGTCTAAAGAAAGTTGTAAAAGTATGTCGGTGCCCATTCAGATCAGTCTCAAAACAAGATACATTGCATGTTGTATCCTATCACATCATAAATGTCATATCATATTTCTACAAATGCTTTGAGAAGAAATCTTGAAAGAATTATGATTCATGAAGGCAAACTTCAACTCTTATGGCGTGCAACCAATCATGGACTGGAAGCCGTTAAAAGTAGGGGCTTAACTGCTCCACCAGAATGATACTGTGCACAAACCCTCCTTTCTCCATGCTATGGATTGGCTGTGGAAGGGGCAAAACTTTCTGTAGGTGGAGTTTGGATTGGAAAACTGACCGCAGATACAAACTTTAACCAACAAAAAGAAAAAACTGCAAAGCTTGTCCTGGATATGCATTAGCACCCCAAGGAAAAAAATCCTAAAGCCTAAATTGTGAGAGAACTGAGCAGAGGGTGGGCTTTGCGTCCTCAAGAAAAAGATGCTGCAACTTAAGTTCCGACACTACTACCATCTGTATCAAGTTGTATCCTACAATTTATCATTCATATGGACCCTGGAACTAGCTTCACATGTGAAAACTAACGTTTGATCTCTCCTTTATGATACATATTGTACTTTGTTCTATAATACAATTTAATGTTTGTATCCTTTAGGTGAGGAGATGGTCATGATGTTTTTGCTTAAATGTCACAACCCATTTGTAGGGAGTTTGGTTTCTTAATGTATCATATATCAGTAGCCTGTAACATTTGAATTTCTGCATAACTCACAGATACTCCCAATATAAACGTAGCCATTTTTCTATTATCTTCTTTATATTTCTTATCCTTTTGTTTTCTAGTGCTTGCTAAAGTATACATGTTTGTGCATGTTTCTGTTTGCGAACCAATGGTAAATTTCTATGTTGAAATTTGGTTTGTAATGGATGATTACATATAACATGAATTTCTGTTACACATCTTCTGCATCAGCTTGTGAAGCTATAGTATGCTCTGCAGTAACTGGTACATGTTAGAGTAGGGATCTGTTAAGTGGAAGGCACCACCAACCACTGGCTACGGTTGTGATGGTTGAATTAGTTGTGGATCATTCAACCATTTCAGTTTAGACTGTCGGTAATTGAATAAATGTCTATTTATGCTGCAATCTGTTGATGATGGTTCCCTGGTTCCTTCTTCTATAGTAACTTGGATATATTTTGCTCTTGCAATTGCTTGTGTTATCTTTTTTGGTGTTGCAATTTCGTGTTGTTGTTTTGCATCTAGGTGTCGTATCATTTTGCATTCATAGGTCGCATATCAGATTAACTGGGCTTTCTAATGCATGTTGGATTTTTTATGATTTACGGATAACTTCTGTTTCCTGATCTAGTGTGGAAACTAACACATGCATTAACAGGTAACACTGCTGATTTTGGAATGGATTTGCGCCAGAAGGAAGCTCACCATGAAAATGCCATGTCTATGATGCAGTCACAGCATTTTCCTGTAAGTCCTAGATTTTTTTATGTGGTTTAGTGTTAGGTTAAATTTGACGACAGTCAAATTCATGGGCCTGGTATGAAGTCCTGGTCTCAGTCAGGTCCAGCTTGGGAATTTTGAGTACCTGTGTCGTTTTGTATTTGGACATTATTTGGTCTATTTGCATCTAACTTGTTCATGCATATTCAATGCAGATGGGAAGATCTGCTGAGTTCAGCTTGACAGGGGCTTATACAACTCATCGCCAGCAGCAGCTGCAACAGCAACCACAACAGCAGAATCCTCCATCAGTCAGTAATTCTGGAGCATCATATGCAGCTGCAAGTAGTTCAGATCTTCTTCATTTGCATGGTTCAGATATTTTTTCGTCTTCTCGTGGCATGACTGCTTCCTATCATTCTCAGGTACTTTTTCTATCATTCATTCCTTATGATTATTCACGTAGAAGTCCAGGAGTCTTTTCTCATGAGTAAACAAAAAATTAGTTCATTTTTGTTGAGTTGCATGAGTGCTGTCCACGCCTTGTTGATTTTAAGGCCTGGCTGAGTTTCAAGTACACCTTTGGTTCAAAATCTTGCGCTTTGATGTTGTTTATTTTGATAACCGTGTCCACTATTGTTTTATTAGGTTCAAACGAGTGGAGCACCTAATCTGGGACTAAGGCCAGTTAATGCTTCTAATTTTGCTTATGAACAGCTCCTTCAGCAGTATTCCCATCCAAACCAATCACAATTTCGTTTACAGCAAATGATTCCAATTCAACAGTCATATAGAGATCAGAGTCTGAAATCCTTGAAGAGCATTCAAGCTATACCTGATCGTTTTGGCCTACTTGGTCTATTGAACGTAATAAAGATGAGCGATCCTGATCTTACATCACTTACTTTGGGAATTGATCTGACAACTTTAGGACTGAACTTGAACTCAAGAGACAATCTTTATAAGACTTTTGCTTCCCCATGGTCTGATGGACCTGTAAAGGGTGATCCTGAGTACTCCCTGCCGCAGTGTTATCTCCAACCTTTAATGAAACTACAAGTAAGATTTCTCATTATATGTGGAGAAAAGCTATCACTTTCATCTGCTTTTATTTTCTGACCCATCTCTGATGAATACAGCCAGGATACTTTTCAAAATTCAGGCAAGAAACACTATTTTATATTTTTTACAGGTAATTCTTATCTGCATGATCTGAATTTTTGGCCTTATTTATATGGTGGTAAAATAAAAAATTAATTCTGTTTTGCCTTGTCCCCCCTTCTCTAGCATGCCTAATGATGAAGCTCAACTATATGCTGCCAATGAACTGTAAGCTCTCTTTCTCTCTCTCTCTGCACAGACACAAGCACATCTGGGGAATCTTTTTTCCTGGCTGTGTAGCAGACCATTTGGTTTTGTCAGGTGGGATTGATAAACATTTTCTTCTTTCATATGCCCTATGCAGTCCAAGTTTATATATTTAGGAGAAGGCATCCCAAACTAAAGTCTTTTCCCATATTAGGTGGGTTGGCTGTATATATTCATAATGCACATTCTCCAACTTTCCCTTTACATGGGACCTTCATTTGGTCATTCTCCAACTTCCCACCCTTTACTTCTAAACTTCTAATGTTTTAATACTGTAATACATAATATTAACAGAAAAAACGTTAGGCGAATAACAGTCCCATACTGCATACATCTATTAAAAAAATTATGGACTTCTCTGCTCTCCTAGTTTACAATTCTCAAACCCTGACATCCATTTCTTCAACTGTATTAACTTATTTGAGTAGCCTAATTGGACAAGTTGTATTTGGAACCATCCTTGTGGGATGATGCTTCATACAGGAGAATTCACTGTAAAGAACTGGGTCACAAAATTGAACATTAGTTTATTTCGTTTTACCTAGGTGAAATACTTCAAGTTTTGATCGAAAAGACATAAGCTATTGAAATCTCAAGAAGAGTCAACATCACTCTAAAGATGTAAGGAAAATCTCAAAACACCTCGAATCGTGAAAGCTGATAATTCATAGGTACCAAATTTTGATACGAAAATTTGATAAGAATGTGATAAAGTAGGAAAGTTTATAAATTATATAAAATTGATTCTTCTAAATTTATAAGTATAAAAAGCTTAACTCAAAAGAAGGTGAAAAGATATTTTTTAGGATAGTTAAGGCTAGAGATAAAAAACTAAGGATCTTACTTTTGTTAAATGCATCAAAGATGAGGATGAGAAGATTCTAGTGGCAAATGATGGTATAAAAAATAGATGGAAAAAGGAGGACTCCCCGGACTCATTTGTGGAATATTTCTATAAGTCTTTTAATGAAAATATAGATGGTAATAGTGTTGTCTGACGCATATCATTGGGCTCCACGATACGGGCGTATCGTATCGTACTTTAATATTAAAAAATATAAAAATATTAAAAAAATCAGGAAAAAAATAATAAAATTCAGGAAAAAAATAAGGAAAAATCTGGTAATTGTTTTGAATTCATATAATGTAAAGTTTAGTACATATTGAGCATTCAACATTGAACAATTGCATCCAAATTTACATATTTTGAAGCAAAAAATGAAATACATTTACATTTTACATATTGTAAATTTGTATAAGGATCATTAACTAAATAATCTTCATCTTTTCCTTGATGAAGATTCAAAGTTTCTACTTTCTCATCACCTTCTGCTTCAAAATCAAAATCTTCATCTCCTTCATGATGTTGTTGCACTCTTTTCAAATTAATGCATGCAATGTCTTCTTCAGTTAGGAGTGCATTTTCTTCGTTATCTTCCACAATCCACTCATCTAATATATCAAAGTGATGAAAATTGATGGAGATGTTACATATAGAATAAATGCTGGTTGGTTAAAATAGAGAGGGCATTAGGTATTCTATGTGACAAGAAGATACCATTAAAGTTGAAAGATAAATATTATAAAATAACAATTAGACCTGCTATGTTTTATGGTTCTAAGTGTTGCGCATTTAATCATCAACACGTGCAAAAGATGTATGTAGTAGAAGTGAAGATGTTGAGATGGATGAGCGGTCACACAAGAAAAGACTGTATGCATAATGAGGTTATTAGAAACTAATCACAAGTAGCACTAATGGAGGATAAAATGAGAGAAAATCGTTTAAGATGGTTTGGACACTCAGATTGACGACCCAATGATGCTCCTGTAAGAAGATATAAAAAACTAGATTGTGAAAATGTTAAAAGAGGAATAGGGCGACCACAAAAGTGTTGGAAAGAAACAATAAAGAATGATCTAGTTCATATTGAGTTAAATGCTAGCATGACACATGATAGGGCTATGTGGAAACAAAGAATCCATGTAGCCGATCCCGTGTAGTATGGGAAAAGGCTTAGTTGTTATTGTTGTCGTAAATTCTCAAATGTTAGATACGAAAAATTGATATGAATGTGCTTGCCTTTGATGAGAATCACTCATGAAACGGAAAAACTGTTCCTGTACATGGCTAAGTGTCTGAAAAGAGGACAAAGTGCGATCAAAGGATCGATAGGCCAACCTGAAAAATGGGAAATCAAATCAAATTTGGGTTTGTGGTGCATGTCTTGTGTATTGTTTGGCAAGATATATCCCCATGCACTATTCTGATAAAAGGGTGATACACCTCTCTTTTGATGTAAACATCAGCATTCACGAGGCTCATATGTTATTAAGATACTCAACATCAGTCTTAAAATGTGTTTTAAGAAAACAAACAAGATCCTAGCACTATTAGTAGCTATGGAATGAAGGTGTGGGTGCAGGCTTTCAACTGTACATGCACACACAAGTTGATAACATCTTGTAAATCTAGAATAAAAGCTCAATTTTCTTATTATTGAAGTAACAATAACATTAAACTATCTTAAGTTGGAAACTTTTAGTTAGAACATCTAAAGTAATTACTGCTGAGTTGGATACGTGGTGGTACAATATCCGGTTTTGAAATGTCTGACAATGTATGCGACACCCAGTGTGACATGGGTTAGGGGTTAGAAACACCCTATATAAAGTGATATTCTGGTTTTTATTCGTTCTTGTTGCATTGTAGATCAAATTTTAGCACAATTTGTGTTGGGTGAATCTGGCAATGTCTTTTTTTTCGTTCTTGATCCTGTCTTGCATGCAGGATGAATAAAGGTTGGTTCTACCATAGAGAATTGCGGTTGTGGCTCATCAAGAGCGAGGAACCTCTGGTTAGGACACAAACATATGAGAGGGGAACGTACCTTGCTTTCGATCCAAACAAGTGGGAAGCTGTTCAGAAGGTTTCTCTCTCTCTCTCTCTCTCCCTCTCTCTCTCTCTCATCCATGTGCATTAATCAAATGCTGGATTGCAGGAAAATTTCATCCTACAATATGAGATGATTGAAAAGAGACCAGCACTACCTCAATATTAGCTCAAGCTCCATATAACTCTGGTGGCTTTGTACCTCAGCAATTGTTCTTCTACAAGAATTGTATTGTATTTTTGGTTCCCAGTAAAAGAAATTCCAGTTTAGTCTTCATGTTTCACATTGGAAGGCAAGGCCCTGTCTTGCTTGTGCATTTTCGCTGGCCAGCCCAATTCACTGGCCGAGATGTAGTTCTCTTTCAGTTTAAAGGAAAGAAGCGCTCCAATATTCCTTTGTGGGTGTTGAGAGCGGTTTCAGTGATTAAACACTGCAGTTTTTTCAGTGTCGTTTACTTTGTTTACTCGAGGAGGTTGTGCCTAGAAGGTGAGACTTGCGGCTATGTTCCGAAACATGGTTCTCTGAGCACGACTCTTTTGTTGGTTCTTGTCCAAGTTCGCTATTCTGTGGTTTCAGCAGAAGCTACCTTCATATGGTGTTGAACGCCAACATCAAAATCATTGCCTAAACCATTCCTGATCTCTACTTTGGAAATCCCTTTGCTTATATCACTGTTGCCAAAAGCAGCCTTACTTTCAGTTACACTGTTGGTTGTATAAAACCCTGAGACTGTCACCCTACTCTAAAAAAGACCATTGCATATTGTCACCAGGGCCAACCTTAGCTTGGTTTGGTTGCTTGCGAGTCAATTGTGGCCGCCTATTAAAGCTACTAAAGTTTGAGTTTCAGTAAAGAAGAATTAAATTTTCACGAAGAGTCCAACCAAATATGAGCTATCTATCTTATGCTAACTAAGAAAAGAGTTACGTTTACGTCTGCTGTTAAGAGTTTATCTAAGCGGTTGTTGTGGCGAGAGAAAAGCGATGGCCTTCGTGCAAGCTGCAGGGATGAGTTGTCTTTGAAGTTGACCGAATCCAATCAAACAGTAAGAGCTTTTTAAACCGAAAATTATTGAATAGATAATTCCAAAGTGACAAGAACAAGGAAGAAAGAGTAGACCTGGATGGGCGTGAATTGGATCATATTCTTCACGGATTTGATCCGAATTGACTGATTCAGACTGATTCTAATACTATTAAGAAGACGATCACTAAGATACATTTTGACTGGGTGGACGTGCTCTTCTTGCTGTGACCATAGTTCGAGAAAGGCTTTTAGTGAAAGAAATATCCACACAGAATATCCTTCCTTTTCGTTTTTAAAGGGATATAAACAACAATAACCAAGCTTTTTCTCAAATTATATTAGATGAGGTAAGCTACATGGAGCATGAGCTGTCTCATCTGCTCTGCCCTTCGATCATAGTTCGTACAGGTCATCCTTCGATCACAGTTTGCAGGAGAGGGGGGAGTGAACTATGAAGCTCAGCTTTCATTTGAGGCCAAGTGATGATTGGCTCTCTTGTCCAAGATTGCGATCACCGTCAAAGCTTGGCGTCGTCAAGGAAGAAGAGAGCCGCCACAATTACCATTTCATCTTCGCGAACCTTAGTGGCCCGGAAGTAACCCTCCAAATCCCATACGAAGTTCGCGAGGGACTTCTGGTCCCCGTTCCTCTTGAAAGGCTTGGGTTCAGTACCCGATGCTTGTGGGAATGGTGTGCTCAACTCGGTTCAGAGGCAACAGTGCATTATGCTCGCTAGTTGATCGCATACTGGCTAGGATCGGGTTTTTGCTGACTCGCAGCACCCACAACTTTGCCTCCAGACTTTCCCCCTTTGCTTCAGTGCGTTTGTTGAAGGACTGCATCCCATACACTCTCTGCATAAACAACAACTAAGCCATTTCTCATACTAGACGGACGGGATGGTATAAAAATCCAACAAAATTTTATGCTTCCTGTTGAAACCCTAACGCAATCCTCCTCTTTTATCCGAGCTTGGGCCGGCCAGGCAAGGGTAATCCCTTTGTTGCAAAAATGCAACTTCTGTGCTTGAACTGTGCGATGCTCCATCTTTAACAGCAACAAAAGTCGTCGTTTCGACAGCATATTTCTTACCTTTCGCCATTAGATCACAGTCGATCTCCGTCAAACAGATCCTGATCTTCGTGAAGCAGCAACACGATCTCAACTGCAACGATTCAGCGTAGGGTCAGAATTTCTTGCTTCAGCAGAAAAGCGTCGAACAGATGGCAAACTTTAGGCCTGCAGCAACAGATCTCTAACAACAGCCCAATCCTGCCTTCCGATTGATTCTGTCGTTCAACCACCCACACGATAGACCACTTCCAACCACAATCGACACTCGAAGCAACCAATATCACCCACAGAACTCCCTCAAACCCGATTACAAATAGAAACACAAACTGAATCCTAATTTACAGCAAAAATAACTCACGTAACGCAAAATTGGACTGAAAATGACTTGCCGGAGCTCTAGAAAGAATACGTTGTGATTTTTAAAATATCAAAAATATATTTGTTGAAGATTATGGCTGGAGATAAATTGTGGCATTAAAAGAAGTATTTTATAATAATGTTTCGGCATTAAAAGCCACTAATTTAAGTAATAATTGTACTCATTAGTACATATATCAGCTATAACTTATATACATTTAACAATCATATTATGAGCTGTAACTTATATACATTTAACAATCATATTATCACATTAAGAGTCACCTTTTTTAGTGGTAATTAGGATCATTAGAAGTATATCATGAATCACATCTTTAAGTACTATTGTAAACAATATTCATCCAAGTTTCTCTCATGTTGTGAGTCTTTCCTACTTCGTTTTTTTAGATAGTTTGTAAGTCTTATTATAGTGCAATTGGATTTATAATATCATTATCTTTGCTTTGCCAGTTTGTTGATGACTCAGTTGCATTCATGCAAGATGAAACGAGAGTCGTTATTCTATCTTGAAGGTGTTTGTCAAGATCCATTGTATTTTGCTATTTGATAATGATGATGGTAAATAAACCTAAATGTTAGTGTTTATCGTACTTCGAAGAACAATGCTATCTTAATCTTTCTTTTTAGGGCTTAAATTCAATCTCTCAGGTACTGATCGCAAAAAGAATCGTGCCATCTATAAGAAGAGTTCTAACACCAATAATTTTTAAATTTATTTCGCTCAAGATAGTTATTTCTCTCCAAGAGATGATATCCTACTTCATTAAGTTAGATAGGTTTAATGGTGACAATTTCTTACAATGATAAAAGAATATGCATTTCCTTCTTACCACTTTCAAGGTAGTGTATATTCTCACAAGTAAAGATGAGAAAGGAAGGAGAATGTGACCATGAAAAAAGCCCACAAATAACAAATTGGAATAATGACAATTACATTTGCATGGATCACATCTTTAATGCATGTTAGATGTCTTATCCATATGTACCAAACATCACTGTATGCAAAGGACCTATGGACAAACTTGAAGTGAGATACATGATAAAGATATTATAAGTAAGAAATTTATTGTTACTCATTTTAATAATTATAAGATAGTAAATCCGTTATAGAGCAATTGAATGAGATCAAACGATCTTAAATAATTTTAAATAGCATAAGATGAGTATAGATGAAACATTATCTCTTCTATTGTAAACAAACTTCTTCCTTCTTTCAAACATTTTAAAAGAAATTTAAAAAACAAGAAAGAAGACATTTTTCAATAATTGTCTAATCATAAGAGTACCAAAATACATTTATTTACTGGCTTGCAATACAGGAGAATCTTCATCTTTCCCCTTCTTGCATGAATGTTGTCCTCTGAGAGAGTGCAACCAAAAGTGGCCATGAATGAGGGTCTTCTATCATTGAGTGAAGTCGAGAGCATAAGGGAGAGTTGCGCAGGCTCATGGCAAAGCAAATCGAGGTTGTAATGGTTGAGAGCAACGCTAGGTGGAGTTGCGTGAGTTCCATTATTGTGAGAGTATCCTTGGTTCAATCAACCCTATCGAAAGATTGCTGCCGATGGTGATAATATGGTATCAAGAGGTAGGGATTGATACCCATTACCATTTGTTGCGAATCTCTTTGATCTCTTCAGTGGACCTCGTTGGTTCAACAAGTTCGATCTGTACTCGGGTAGGTGCGTGTGATACTTGGCGATGAGGTGAAGACTATAATGGTGATACAACGTAGGGTGTACAATACCTTTCAGGCTGACCAACACACTCACTATTTTCTGCATACTGATGAACGAGGTGCTCCATGGATTCATGGATGAGTTCATCATCATTTATCTGGATGACATCATGGTATGTATATAGGAGCACACTCGTCACCTCAAGCTGTTTTTCGACACGTAGGAGCACTATCTGTTAAGAGGGAGAAGTGCAAGTTACCACTAGATTACCTTTCTCAGACATATTATGGGAGTGAGGGTGGTTTAGATGGATCGAGAACTATTATGGGACCATGCTAGAGGTGTGGAGTTTGCCAGGAGATTAGTGAACTACTACAAGAGGTCCATCGAGTACTTTACGAGGATTGCAGTACCCTTAGAATCCGATAGTGTCCCATGCTATATAGTTAACTCAACAAAAAGAAAAAATGCACATAAGTTCATCCTGAACTAACAACTGCAAGCTGTCTAGTATCTGCTTCAATCTGAAGAGGGACAGATCTATCTTAGTAACGTACATCTGATGGGTGGATCAACAGATACACAGCGTGTGCTTGATAAATATTCTAAGAACCATCTTATCACACTACCAACCTTGAGCTATATTTACACGACGCGCACTGTTTACCTTATAGATGTAAAACAGGAGGGTGCTTTACTTAAATCTAGAAATAAGGTCAAGTCATATGACATGAAAATAATTAATTATAAGGTAAAATAATCACAAGAATGACCTCAAAATGGGACAGTTCGTTATTGATTGCTTAGTAAACGTTTAAGATTCATTTACTAGTAAAATTCATGTTGTGATGTTTTTGTTCACATTTCCTTTTCAATCTTTCCTTTTTTTTGGTCTAAAGGAAGCCCACAAATACCGGGACTTGTTTGGTATAAGCCAAGATTCCCCACTCTCGGGTAAAGCTCTCCCATCACAGTCTTTCTCCATTCGCACGACTCAAACCTGAGACCTTGCTTAAAGAGAACAAGTGCTCAACCACTTAAACCATTCAAGCATTGGTTCCATTTGAATCCTTCTAAAATGCATTGAGATGTGTATCCATCTAAACAAAAAAATCATTAGAGCATGAGATTCGTAGAGTTAGTTGTCATATAGAAGCAATAGAGCCTTAACTGATTCTGTAGCTGTTATTGTGCTCGACACAAAGAATGTTGTTAATGGAGTTCAAGAAAGCATGTACTCCTCGGCTTGTCTTCCCAATTGATGAACAAGAAGAAGAAGAAGAGAAACCAGTAAGCTCACGTAAACTAATATGACTTGTTCACTCCAGTTTGGGAGATGATTTTGCATCATACGACGAGCAACTTGTTTCATACAAGTATATGTTAACCATCACCGGGACAGAGATGAGACAGGTAGAAAGCATGCTATCAGAGAACATATGCGAGATAGGTCTTGGGGGCAACTTAACATGGGGGATCTAAGCTCAAACAAGCACAAATTGAAGTATATTACCTTAACGAGTGGCGACCTATTGTGTTGAGGCCTAAACAGAAAATGAAATAGGGCAAGGGGATAAAGAGAACAAAAAACCCTCTTTCCTTTTGTTCTACAAATGGGGTATACAAGTATGCAGTTGGGGACTAAAAGTTTACATGTGCATAAAAATTTTAGGTCCACAAAATTGATAGGAATTCAAATTTTGGGTGCTTAAGGTGGTTGCCTTTGTAGCTGTACTCATGAGCTACTCATGCTCAACTTGATGATAACTCAAACTTGACTCAATTTTCTTGAACTGGACTCACTCGGGCAAGCTCGCAAGCCTATTCAAGCTCCATAGAGTAAATCGGAAGATGCCTTTTCTGAAGGAAATTGGAGATAGTAAGTGGTATATTGCCTACAAAAAGGAAAGCATTTGCAAGCGAAAATCTATTTGGCAATTTTGGGAGGTAGTGAGCCCAAAAGTGAAGGCCCTTATTTCTCAGATATTTGAACATCGAGAAGATATCCATTATATTAGTAGGACTCTCTTGGTGCTGACCAAAGGTTAAAAGACAAGGGACTCTCCCAATTCCGCACAATATCCATTTGCACCATGATGTATAAGGAAACATTTATTATAGCTATAGTTTTAAGCAACCATGATTTCATGTTTGATTTGTAAGTAGTATCAACACTCAGAGTTTTCGTGCGAAGTTCCTGGGTTCAATTCTTGTGACATACCTCCCATTGATGCTGAAGTTTTTGACTCAAATTTGGCCTATCGAGCTACAGTTTCATGCCAATTGTAGATTCCACATTTGATGGAACATTTGAAAAAAGATCAAAGCCTAGTTTCATGGAACCTTGTATCAAACACTCCAAAAGAACTCGACCCCCATCCTCTTCAAGGCGGGTTATTATGCATTGCACCACCTTGTTTTCTACCAGCATTCAGCGAAAGGGCAACAAAACCGAGTTATTCTCATCTACACAGTCAAGGCAACCCACTCTCAGCATTCCTTTATATGCTGCTAACCTGTGCTAGAAGACCATTATAAAGCTGAGCCGAGCTCGGGGATTGAGTTGTGCTCGATAACAATTATCAATCTAGACAGTTCGAGCTCAAGATGCTAGCTCGAACATCAAAATCAAAGCTTGATCGAGTTTGAGCTAATTGTTTATTTAGAGAGACGAACCAAAATTTACTATACTCGGGCTTGACTCGAGCTAATTGTACTCCTAGTTATGAAACAACTCAGAAATGTTCCCTAGTGAATCAGGTCTGCTAGGACCTAGTTGGAGCAGATCATGTAAGGAGATGTATCGAGATCCAATTCAATGTTTTTATAATTTCAGAGTGGTTCAAAGTAGGATCTGAGTGCAATTTGTACCGTTGAGTAGGCTATAATTTTATGATTTTTACTAAATCAAGATGATTTATATGGTACAAGTTGGATGCAAATCCTTTAGTAGGGTCTTCTTTAATATTTTAGCGGCTTAAGAGTCATTTAAACTCTAGTTTGGATGCCGGTTGCCGGTGGACTTGCTACTGTGTAGGTTGTTTGTACAAATCGTCAATGGACGCATAATTTGTCATTAACCCATTGTGTGAATGTGTTAATTTGAAATGGTGAAGATAAACATGCTAACATCAAATCATTATCAATGAGAATTTGATGATAATAGTTTTGATATGACCATGAGAATGGTACAACGTAAAAGATACGTATTGAATTATAAGCATAAAGATATTGACCATCCCTTGTACGTTTATGTCCGAGGTCTTTGAAGATTTGATTGTGGTGATAATTTTGATTAAGGGCATGTTTTGCAGGCGCGCTACCTATCGATACCTGAAGCCTTGGTGAAGTTCACTCGACTCCTGTAGTTTTAATTTTAATATTGTACAAGTCACATTTATTGAAACCAAATGGGTTGTGTATACCTGATGTACTTGTGTTTAGTTGGGTTTGCTTACCTAGTTATAAAACTGCATAGTATTTACTGGTTACTTGTTGTTGGGTTTGATGTACTCGACTTACGTTTAGTTGGATTTGCATACCTGATGTACTTGTTGATATGTATCTGTAATCTTAAATTTCCATGCTCTTAGTGTGTGATCCTCAAAAGGAAAGGATTTTACATGTTAAGAGACTCAGCTTCCAATTATTATATTTATTGGTTAAGTGCAAGTTGAATGTCATGTTGAAGTGTTCCAAGGTTGACTTAGTGAGAAGCTGATATAATTAGGAGAAGTGATTATAAATTTGTGAATAATATAAACTTCTGTTTTTATAGAACTTTTTGTGGTTACAAGAGGCGGCGGAAGCCTAACGGACACCCACACATAATTCAACTCTTAACAACGGAGCTAACTCTCCATGTGTTCTTTGTAAAACTTTTTTTGTTGTAGGAGGCTGAAGCCTAACACTCACCCACACATGCATCCTTTGGGAGGAGTCGAACTCTCTACCAGCAGTAACGGTACTAGAACGCCGTGCTATTGTGCCTTTTTTTATAGAACTTTAGAATGTATAGTTGGAGATGGAATTTCTTTAGATTTTTGTGCCCCAAGGAGTTATATTAACATCTCAGATGTCGAACTCGTGTGCCACGAGACGGGTCAATGTGAGGTTAGCCTTGAGAGCCATGACTTAAACAAAATAAAGTACTAAGACAAGTATTAAGCCCCTGCTTATACTATTAACTCGAGAAAGGTTAGCAATTGCTCAAAAATTTCACAATGTTTAGGCGGTTCGATGTAAATTAGCCTCTTAAGAAGAAGGGCTCTTTTCCACTCTCACCCTGCGCGGGAAGCAAACGAAGCAGCCATCAATTAGGAAGCAGGACGCAGATACACTGAACAAGCGAAGAGGAAGGAGGATGTCATCGTCGGTGGTGGTTCTGGACAACGGCGGGGGGCTCTGCAAGGCCGGAATAGGCGGCGACCGCGACCCTGTCGCCGTCGTCCCAAATTGTACCGGCCGTTCGCTCACCCACCACAAGTCCAAGAAATGGCTCTTCGCAGACCAGCTACAAGAGTCCGACGATATCGTGTCCATCCGCCGTCCTCTCGATAGAGGTTACCTCATCAACTCTGACCTCCAAAAGGACATCTGGGACAGGATTTTCAAGAACCTCCTCAAGATCGATCCCTCGGATTCCTCCCTCCTCCTTGTCGAGCCCCTCTTCAATCTCCCCTCCATTCAGCGTTCCACCGACGAGCTCGTATTTGAGGACTTTGGGTTCCAGTCACTCTACGTTGCGGACTCGCCGTCCCTGGTCCATTTGTACGAGACGAGCCGTTGCCCGCCGGGCAAGTTGATGGCAACGAGCCAGTGCAGCCTCGTCGTCGATTGCGGGTTCTCTTTCACCCACGCGGCACCGGTTTTCCAGAATTTCACACTGAATTATGCTGTGAAGAGGATTGATCTCGGAGGGAAGGCGCTGACCAATTATGTGAAGGAGTTAGTTTCTTACCGATCAATCAATGTGATGGATGAGACGTTTATCATGGATGCCGTCAAGGAGAAGCTATGTTGCGTCTCTCTTAATGTCCCTCGTGATCTTGAGATTGCAAGGTATTCTCTCTCGTGTTTTTGATGGTCTTACACTTCACCAGCGTTTTCTTCCCCATCATGATCTTTAGCTGTTGGATATCCTCTTTCAAGGCAAGTAGAAATGTTACATGTCCATGTGTATCTTGTGGTGCTTCTTCTTGGCTTTATGCGTTACAAAGGGGAAAATTCGTCCAAATTGGTAACGCTATATGTGGCATGGAAATATCTATTCCAACGACCTTTTTTTGAGAACTTCAGTTGGGTTATTAACTGGTTAATATTTATGAAATTCTGAGACACTCTCTTCATAATGAACATTAAAATGATCTCTGTCGTCATTGTAGCGGATGATCGTGTTATTTGTTTTATGGGAGTAGAAATCTTCGATCAACGGAGGGGTTTTACCTATTACAGAGGACCTGATTTGTTGAAAGATACAGGATTCTAATTTGCGAATCCAGTGGAGCTGAATCATAAATTGAGGTTAATGAAGAGGAACTACACAAAGATATTGCAATGCTTTCCTCTATCTTTCTCTTCTAGATTTGATACAAAGTAAAATACTGGGGTGGTTAGTAGAATTAGGTGTTCCCCTATTCAACGCCGCAGAATCTTGTGTTTATATGTTAGTATATTTGAAATAAAGTTCAAATGTTTCCTAAATAAAAAAAGAATAAGGGACAAACCAAGGAAAGGACCAATTATGTGAATTTCAGGGTAGCATAGCGTATATATAGTATAGCAGAGGCACATAGACTAAGCTATACACACAAATATAAAAACTTCAAAACTAACAACTATTCTAACAACATGAATGAATCGAGAAAAAACTTACAGTATGTCATATATCTTAAGTGGATTGATGCACAAGGCAATAGTTAACAAAAATAGAAACTAAGCCTCGATGTAAATGAATAAATAATATGTTTCATGCCTGTTTACATCCATGTACTTGCCAACTGCCAGCAATGTAGTGTCACCATCCATTAGAAAGATAAAAGCAGTCAATAAAAATCATATGATGGGCATTTAACATAAACAACACCTGACCGTTGTCATGATAGAAGTATAAAACTATAGCCCATTATCAAATTATCAAATGATGATAAAGCAATATAGACTTCCAAGGTCAAAGACAATAGCTAACGAAGCGTAAGCAAGTTTATAAATTATTATCCATTATAAATGTATAATCATGATTCATAGATAAAGGAAGCAAGAATCCATTAAAAATATCTTCTGTCACATCAACATAATTAAAAAAATTAAAATCATCATTATTGGCATGACCATCATCATCTGAGCGCTCATCATGGTTCTAGACAATCTTCTTCATCTTCATCTATCTCAACATCATCAACAATTCCTTCCTTGTCCTACTTTATTTTCTTCTTTTTCTGTTTAACAACAAATGATCATAAACTTCTATTGATATTTATAAAACAAATAAAACTATCTAACTTTTTTCATTACATATCAAAGATAAAGGACATTGGACATTTGATGTATAAGGGCAAGGGCTCAAGGGATGTAAGTAGGATGTGGATTCAGTCACTCATAAGGGAATTCAGCCATGAAGTGGAAAGTTCAAGATGCCTCTGTTGCGACAATGAAGCTGCCATACAAATCTCATCCCCCAATGTATCATGAGAGAATAAAACATAATTGATAGATATCACCATTTCACAGAGAAAAGGTGGTAAGGATCTCCACATCTTACATGTTAAATGCCAAAACCAATATGTTAACATTCTCAAAAAGCTGAGAACAAAGAGATTATGAGAAACTTGGAATCATTGATGCATTCATCCCAACTTGAGGAGGAGTTTTAAGTGTTGGAAGTATGGCTTTTTGACACACACACACACACACACACACACACACACACACACACACACACACACATATATATATATAACAACAACTAAACTTTTTCCCATACTAGATGGGGTTGGCTACATGGATTCTTTGTTTTTACATATACCTATCATAATTTGTAGAATCTATGATAAATAAGTCCGACAAAGTTTTACGCTGGTTGTTGGAAGCCTAACACAACCCTCCTCCTTTATCCGGACTTGGGATCGGTCATGCAAGGGTGATCCCTTACATGGACGGAGTTTTTTTACATATATATATATATATATTTATTAATTTGTTTATATGCGTATCTTAGTTTTTGTATTTCGTGTGATTGGTGGCATTATTGTCCACCCATTTAAATATCCTTTAACTGCATCCACTAGAACTGCAGTCCTCTAGTTGAAGTTGAGATGGTTTCTTCTCCTCCATGTGTTGTAATTCTTCTCCGCTAGCAAACTCATCCTAAAGAGCCCTAATAACAAACTGGGATCGTTGGCATCTGCCAAGGTAAGAGAGAGTATCAAGAGGATTTCAACTACTTAATTTCTTGGATAGGGGTTATTTGCCATCTACCGTGATGTATAGGACATTGCATACTTATTGTTGGTATAGAGTTCTTCACCTCATGCTTTTAAGACTCTGTCTCATTTAAGACAAAATGACATGCATGTTTTTATGACCCTTTTCCTCCATCAATCTTATGAGTGTATTTGCTTCATCATCTTCCATAAACCACTCCTTTAAGATATCAAAATCAAGACTTATTAGATCAAATTAGTTCTCATACCTACTTGAGTTTAACTTTCTTAATTGCGTGCAAGAATGATAGGTAAATAAAAATTAAAACTAAAAAGTTCAAGAATGAAAACTTAATAAATCGAAACTTCAAATTGAATACTTAATTAATAACTAATTCTTAATTACCTCTGTTGAAACCGTATGTTTCAACGGATGAAAACTAGGTCATTGAGCCGCTTATGTTCCAACCTATTGTGCTTTTTTGTGTGGATATGTTCAAAGACACTCCAATTCTTTTCACAACCAGTTGCATAAAAAGGTTTGGCTTAAAACCCTTATTACAAAATCTCTCTAAGTATGTGCAATCACTTTTAAACCTACTCCATCAAACATTTAATAGAAAAAACAAATATAAAGATCTATATATAAATATAAGATTTAAGAAAGTTAAATATTAAGATAAATTATTCATATGTTTACCTGAGCACATATTAGTATAATTACAAATGGCTACAAGCATGCCCATCAAGTGAAGAGCATTATCGTAGATCTCTATCTCTCGATGTATAACATCCGCTCTACTCTCATTAGGGATCAATTTATCTATGCAATCAATGATACATCTATTAACCTTACCGTCCATTTTAAAGTTGCTGAATACATAAATACTGGTACTCCAGGCTGATGCAACTTTTTATTTCATCTATTATTAATAATCCTCCATACGGGCACATAATTACTCTTTCTCTATTAAAATTGCTCCTGATAACTTCTTTAGCCCTATCCTTGATTTTTTAAAGATACCCGTATGGATAGCTTCTCTAGACAATGGGTTGCGCATGATGTCAAATAAAAGTTACCATAACTCTCAGCTAACTCCTTTACAAATGTGTTATAGTTAGTTGTATTATTTGTAATTAATTGGGCTATATTTTCACACACAATCTTTAATATCACTTTATCAAATTCTTCCCTTAGAACCTCGACAGTATGATGCTCCACTTACATGTCAAGTGATCTAAAAAATAAAAGTCATTTATGACAATAGAAAAGAAAGTTAGTTAAAGTCCTTCCTTTCTTAACTGTCCATCCATTTGCATCTTGTTTCCTTCCATGATTTCCTAAAAGTTGAAGAATATTCTTAGACTTCTATGACAATCTTATCTAATAGTTTCCCTCTCAACTTTTGATAAGATGACACCTTATACCCTATACCAATGTTAGCAATGGCATATGATATTGCTTGAAAATGAAAAGAATTTGTTGTATTAAATAGAATGCCTGCATCATAAAACCATCTTCCTACTACAAGGTCTGCTTGCTCATGGAATTGCTCTGAAGCAATAGTAGTATGAATTCCAAGTTGAGCATTAGGTGTTGTACTAGAGGAAAAAACGAATGTATGCTAAAATAAGATCTTCTTCTAGCAATTTCTCTTTTACCAATTGTAACCTCTTCAATAACTCTCTTTCTCTTGGTTGCTTCAGAACTACTACTACCAACCTCTATCCTAAAATCAAAAGGGATGCTATTCTTATGAAAATAGGTAAAATCCTGAATCCTTTTATTGAACGAACAAATCTATATACAATCAGCCAAAGTCAAGTAGTTTATTGCATACATGATGAGTTTTTATAGAGACAAAGAGAGCAATGAAAGCAACAACATTCATCTACCGGTTGTTGAAGATGGCCAAACAACTATTTTACTAGCCGTTGGGACCCTCTAGTGGCCTTGGTGGTGTGGCTTGTGGTCGAGGTCTGTTGGGACCTGATTACAAATTATGGGCCATATTGGCCCAACCTTATTACATTTTAACACCTGTCATCAAAATTACGGCGTATACCGAAAGTTTGTATCAATCCTTCATGTGTGAACTCGCACCGATCCTTTCAAAAGAAGAATGTTTCACCACAAAAGTCTTTTCCGAAGCTTCAGCCTTATGATCTTCCTTAGGACATACCTACAACAAAAACTAATTGAATTAATTCCCAATAAAATTATTAAGATCCCATAACTCCAAATATGAAGACCTATTTTTCAAAGAAGTTTTTTAATGAAAAACGTTCATCATTTAAGTAGGATTGTCAAATATAACAAATAATTTCATGAATCGCCACAAACTCATTATATTACGAAAAGGCCTTGGTATACCAAACAAGTTTTAAGACTAATCTCAAACCCAAGTTTTAAGGACAAACTCAAACCCAAACAACCTTTAAGGTCAAGCTTAAACAATCCAAATCAATAAACTTTAAGGCTAAGCTCAAACCATCCAAATCAATCAAATGCCAAGGCCCTTAAATAACTCACAAGCTCAAATATGATTCTATAATTCTAAGGATAAGATAATCCACCAAGATGATTAAAATAGGTTTTAAATATATACGAAAAGATTTATAATCAACTTAATATTTTCCAAGAATCTTTTAAACATAAAATGTTTTAATAAAAAAACAAGAATTCTTTTAATACAATTTTATAAAAATGCTCAACATATAACAAATGAATATTCAATACTGAAGGTGAAACTCTTTTTATACATTATTTTCAAATAATTGTATCAAACACCAGGTTATCAAGATAACAATAAGTGCATTTTCAACATCGACTCATCTCTAACTAATGGCTAACACCTTAATCATAAAGGTGTTCAACAAAAGGCCAACAAACGTGACATATAGCTACAATACGGAGATCGTAATCATATAAAAATGCAACCTCAAAGTTATTAAGATCACAAATTATCAAATAAAAATAAGTGCATCTTCAAACATTGACTTATCTCCAACCAATAGCCAATCACATGAAGCACCTTAATCACAAAGGTCTTCAACAAAAGACCAATAAAAGTGACATATAGCCGTAATATAGAGATCTTAATCATACAAAGAGATGCAACTTATTGTCTAACAAACAACAAACAAATTTTCTTTTAAATGAGACACCGAACAATTGATCCAACAAATATTAAAATAAACAAGTTGGAAAGAGAACACCTAGATGAACTCAAATATGAATACCCAACAAGATCAAATTGGATTCAGATATAGCTTCGAATCTGGTCCAATAAGAATCTCATTTTTAACATATAATGAGTTTGGATCCAGAACCAGATCTACATATAAATGTATCCCGTCTGTCTTTGCCAAACGCAAAGGACTGAAGCCCCCCCTCTCTCTCCTTCTTACACCCTCTCTTTGCAGTAGAGAGTCATCCATTGCCACAATCCTCAATGACCACCATCACTACCATCCTTAGCGACCAGCTTCGCCTGGCCAACCTCCTCTCTTCCCTCTCCCCTCTTCTTCTTTCCCTCTCTTTTGTTCTCCGAGTCCCCCTTTTCGTGTGAGTGTGTGAAGTGCATCACGACAACCCACCACTATCACCCCAACAATCAGCCAGTCCAAGCATCACCTCCGACAATCGTCACCTGCGCTCGATTGATCATCTACTGGCCATCACTCACCTCCTCTATCCTTGATCACAACCATTCCCAAAGCCTATGCTAATCGCCCTCCACTCAACCTTTTGAAACCAGCATCTCTACCTACGTCGCAGCCTCCCTCTTTCCCGTCATCCTTAGCCACTCGTTGTCACCCCTCAAGCATCCGGTTCGCAGTCGTCATCTCGTTGCTCTCGCTGATGACCTAGCCACCCGTCGTCGCCCCTCTACCAGCCAACTCACAATCGTCACCCCTAAAACTCCATCGATGTCTGCCACTATCGAACCTCTCGCCATGTCCTATGCCTGGCTGTCGCCGAGTCTCCCTCGCCATTACAAGAGAGTGTGAGTATGACCAGAAGATTTAGGACCCGTCGATTTCCAGTACATTGGTGCTGGAAACAAAGATGATGCTTTCTATCACTACAAGATGCCGAAGATGATCACCAAGATCAAAGGTCGGGGAAACAAGAAGACCAATGTTGTGCAAAGCCATCTTTTCGTACTCGTCTTACTAAGTCTTCCTATAAAGCATGCCATAAATCAAGGAGAAGGGAATCTCATCCAGCGACTTTGAATGGATCATCGTTAAAGAGAGGTCACAACTTGTTGCAACCCAAAAACCACCAAGGTTCTCTAAATATAAGTCAATGATAAGGCTTGTGCTTTTCTCTTAGTCTTGCCAACCCAACCGATTCAAGATAGGAAAATTCTTCTTCAGACATAAACGTAGTCTTGGGCTTAACCAGTGTTGTCTTGGACTTAACCAGTGTTGTCTTCAGACTAATATCGTATCGTAGCGTATCATACTTTAATATTAAAAAAATAAAAAATATAAAAAATCAGAAGAAAAAAAAGAAAAATCAGAAAAATTAGAAAAAATTTAAAAAAAATCTGGTAATTACAAAGAATTCATATAATGCAAAGTTGAGTACATATTGATGATTTGATCATGATTCACCATTAAATAATTGAACAAAATTTACATATTTTGAAGCAAAAAATGAAATACATTTACATTGACATATTGTAATCAGGATCATCAACTAAATAATCTTCATCTTCTCCTTGTTGAAGATCCTCATCACCACCTTCTGCTTCAAAATAAAAATCTTCATCTCCTTGATAATGTTGTTGCGTTCCTTCCAAATTAATCCATGCAATGTCTTCTTCACTTAGGAGGGCATTTTCTTCACTATTTTCTATAATTCAGTCTTCTAATATATCAAAATTATCCAAACTTATTGAATCAAATTGGCTTTCTTCTCTATTTACATTTTTCAATTGCCTATAAGAAAGAAAGATAAATAATTAGTAAATAACATTAACAATTGAAGTCAAACAATATATTGAATTGAATCTTTAAGTACTAACTAATACAAGATTATATTTCGCGAAGCTGTATGTTACAACGAATAAAAACTAAGTCATTCAACCGCTTATGTTCCAACTTGTTGTACTTTTTTGTATGAATGTGTTCAAAGACACTCCAATTCCCTTCACAACCCGTTGCACTAAAGGTTTGAGTCAAAACTCTTACTACAAAATCTCTAAGGTTTGGGCAATCACTTCCAAACCTATTCCACCAAACATATGTGGAAAAAGGCAAACATTAGAAACTTAATCTACAATAATATAAGATTTAAGAAACTTAAATACAAAGATAAACAATTTACCTGGGTGCATATTAGTGAGGTTGCGAATTGCTACAGGCAAACCCATTAAGTGAAGAGCATTATCATAGATCTCCATCTCTCGATGTATAGCATATGCTCTACTCTCATCATGGATTAATCTATCTATACAATTAATGATGCCTCAATTAACCTCACCGTCCCTTTCAAAGCTTGCTGGGTTTAGATAACATGCAGTTGCATGAATAGGCTGATGCAATTGTTTATTCCATCTATTATCTATAATTTTCCACATGGGCACATAATCTCTCTTTTTTCCATTAAAATTATTTCTAATAGCTTCTTTTGCCCTATTCATGGCTTTATAAAGGTAGCCCATAGATGGTTTCTCCTCGCTATCAGGCAATCTTAAAACTTTTACTAAAGAACATGTAATCCTCAACAGTGTAACACATGCATTCCAAAATGTACTCCTGAAGATTGTCTCTGAAATCTCATTCAATTTTTTGTTTCTTTTATTTTGAGGCAACTCTGCAAATTGTTGCCACTCATCTGAGGAGAACATTCTCTTCGATGCTTGCTTTTATCTTACAATACTCTGTACAGATAAGAAATTAGTTACAAACCGAGTTACAACTATACGAAAAAGCTCTGCACCATCTGTATATCTTCTCATCATACACAATACAAAGGCATGATTATAGATAAATTTGGTGATATCTTGGCAACACTCAGTTGTTGCCTTTATCTCATCCATCTCACCAATATCTTCAAGGATGAGATCTAAATAATGGGATGTGTATGGTATCAAATAGAAAGTCCCATAAGTATCTGCTAACTCCTTCCCAACTGCTTTATAGTTAGCTGCATTATTGGTAATCAATTGAACTACATTCCCTAGCTCAACCTCGCATGTCATCTTATCAAACTCTTGTCGTAGGATCTCTGTAGTTTGCCTCTCCTCTGACATGTCTAGAGATCTCAAAAACATAAGTCCTTTAGGACAGTAGAAAAGAAAGTTTAGCAAGGTCCTTTCTCGCCTATCTGTCCATCCGTTTGCCATGATAGTGCATCCAGTCTCTTTCCATGACTCTCTCAAAGTCGAACAATATTCTTGTACTTCAATGACGGTATCTAAGATCTTTTCTCTCAATTTCTGATAAGAGGGCATCTTGTATCCTAGACCAATATTAGCAATTGCATCTGTCATTGCATGAAAATGAAAACTATTTGTCCAGGTTGAGCACCAAGTATAGTATTAGGAGGAAAAAATGAATGTATGCTAGAAGCAGCTCTTCCTCTACTCCTTCCTAAGCTTCCTCTTCTACCACTTCCAAAATCTTCAGTAACCCTCTTTTCCCTGTTTGGTGGTCGAGAACTACTACTACCAATCTATGTTCTAGCATCTGAAGGAATACTATCAGTGAATCCAATAGCATCACCATCTTCCTCAAACTGCCTTAAATCCTATGTCACACGGGTGCGGGTGTGGGATACGGTAAATTTCAAAAGTTTTGGGTGCGGCGACACGGCTAGGGTATATAATATTATATATTATAATATTATATATAATATTCAAGCTACAACAAGTGAGACATCAATTAACATAAGTATATGACAATAGCAAGTACACAACTTTATATTAAAGCAAAACACATAAATGGTAAATAACTACTAATTTCATCATAATACACAAATCAATCTTCACTATCCGAATCCATTTATCCAAAAAGACCCGAACTTCAAAATTGATACCAAATTTTCAAGCGTGGAATATCCACACAAAAGGAAGTGAAGAAGGTCCGTGTTGAGATATTTTTCTATGTTCATTGGCGGAGTTTTATGGGAGATGATGGAAGACAAGCTGAAGGAGCATTTTAGAAACTATGGTGAGGTAACTCAGGTGGTCATCATGGGAGATAAGGTCACGAGTCGACTAAGAGTCTTCGGTTTCATTGTTTTCACGGATTACTCCCTCTTTGATCGGGTTCTATAGGATAAATACACCATAGACGGCAGAACCGTGAGTTACAATTCTTTTTTTTTTTTGCATTTTTTTGCCATGTCGCACCGACACGGTGTCGATGTCTGTGTCAGTGTCGCACCCGTGTCGAGGTCGACACTCCACCCCTGCAACTTCTTTCTTAGTCCCTGCTATATGGTGCTTCAATCGTGAAATTCCACCACGAACCACCTTCTCACAAAACAAACATCTGATCTTTAATCTTGAACCCTCAATTGGTATACCCCATTGTCATGCCGGATCATCAGATCGAGAATGGGAGTCTCTAACACCCCTTCCTGCCATTTCAATTAAGTACTTTAATTCAATAAAAAACCTAAAAATAAAAACATTCATAAATCCTCAATCTTCACATAACACTTAAATAGAGTGTCTCCCACTTCATGAATGCAATAAAAATCATATCTACACACTTAATAACTTCATATTTTGTCATTCAAAAAAAAGAAAAATGCAAATAACAAAAAAAAAATACAAAGAAAAAATAAAGAAAAACACTCAAAATATACCACAATCCGAGTTAGGAGGCTTGCACGGACACCGTAGAGCACGTTTTTGGACCCTTCAACTTCAAAGAGGAGGAGAACCATCGGAAGAAAGCGTGGGGAGCTAAAAAAAAACATAGAAACCTGCGGGTTTCTGTTTGGACAGGGACCCTTTATACAGGTCCCTGGCCGTATTGCCCATATCATACGATACGAGCGATATAGGTTATCGTATCGTGGTTGGCCATGATACAGACAACACTGGGCTTAACGCTTTCTACTTTGACAAGGTGGAAAAGAAAGCAGGTTGTCCAACGGACTATCCTCTCAAACGAAGTGTAACAAGAAGGCGGTGGCAGACCTCCTCCCTTCAATTGCAGAAACGAACACTGATTACTTCATATGTTTTTCTCTTCCACAGCGAACCCTGCAGGATCGAGAGAGAAGCACCTACAAAGGGTGGAGACGATGGCTCCATTACGCACAGAGACATCACTCACCTTCGCCATTGCTTTGCATCCAAGATGCCACATTGCGGCCTTGCTATCGGCTTTGATACTATGTTATAAAAACATGTAAAATCTTGAATTCCTTTTATTGAGTGAACAAATCTATATACAATCAACAATACAAGGCAAGTAGTTTATTGAATACATGATGTGTATTTATAGAGACAAAGAGAGCACTGAAAGCCAACATTCACTTGTTGGTCGCTTAAGATAACCCAACTAGCCGTTAGATCGCTCTAGGGGCCCTAACCTTGGTGGTTTGGCTCGGGTGTTCTGAGTTCGTTGGGACCTGATTACAAATTATGGGCCTTATTGGCCCAACCCTATTACATTTTAACAGTTGTCACCAATACCAATATCACCATCAAATCCAATATCCTCTTCTTCAAACATCCTTGTATCTTCTTTTTCTTGTCACTTCTTAACTATACTCTTAATCATCTGCAGACATTATCATTTAATAGTGTTTAATGTCTTCTAATACTCTTCTAACTCTGCCCCCGTAACAAGCAACCTCTTTCAGAGTCCCTACTAGGTGATGTTTCAAACGAAAAGCTCCACCACTCATCATCTTCTCACAAAATTATATTTTATTTTCAATCCGCTTCCCTTAATTGAAGTACCCCACTTTCATGTCGGATCATCAAATCAAGAGTGGGATTGCATAGTACCCCTTCCTGCCATCTTAATTTACTACTTAAATCTTAATAAACAACAACAACTAAGCCTTTTCCCATACTAGACGGGGTCGGCTACATGGATTCTTTGTTTCCACAGATCCCTATCGTGTGCCATGTTAGCAGTTAACTCCCAATAAGCTAGATCATTCTTTATTGCCTTAAATCTTAATAAACATGAAAATAAAAAAAACACCTCATATTCATAAATTACCATAAACTTCAAAAATCTCCAATCTCCACTTCATAAATCACCAAAACACTCAAAGGGTGTCTCCCACTTCATAGATTGTCACAAACACAACAAAAAGATACCTACTCACTTCATATATTGCCATTAAAAAAAAAACCCTATACCACAAGCAAATAACTAGATTGTCGTTGTTGTTGCCATTGGAATGATGGTGCTATTGGAGGTTGGATCGTTCCCTAGCCGGAAGTCGCCAACAGAGTGTTGGAGTTGCTGGAGCACTCAGACAAGCTAGAACCGTGCAAAAATGCATTCTGTTTGTGAGGGTTTTTTTAATAAGATAAAGGGCGTATCACCCGTACAGACTTGTATCGTGCGATACGGCCTGTAATACAGGCCAATACATGCTATTATATGATACATGTCCCTACGATACGCTCACAATATGGGGTGATACAGTTGACACTGGGAGAAAGATATACATTTTGTGCATGCTGTATTCAAGTGAAAAAGTAGGTTGGAGAAACTACCCAAGGTTACTGAGAAAAGGCTTTTTAACTAGGGACCAGCTGTGTAATGGTGGCCCTCAATCATAGGTAGATGTCATCTCATCATTGATAGAAGGAAAGTAACATGAATAAACCAGATTGAAGTTGGTGTGATGTAGCCAATAATGTCGCAGAATTGATGAAGCTTATAACGATGGTCATAGAAATGGATAGTGTTCTGCTTCTTTTTTCGACAGAAATGTCAGAGTAAGGCATGTCTTTGTATACAAAAAAGAAATTATTGGACGGAACTTAATACATTTGGAGAAGAATTTAATGACATTTGAAAGTGGAAGTGGAGAACAGATAGTTTTCTGTTCTTTTTTTGGCAGAAAGAACAGAGTGTTTTACTGGGAGAAAAACTGATCTTTTTAAGATATAAATCAAAAGGGAAAAGAGTTTTTCTTTTGTTCTGAAGTGATTCTGGTCTCCTTGACCTGTGTGTGGATTCCAAGAAATTTGGAATATATATATATCTGTGTGTGTGTATGTATATACATAAGGAATTAAAGTTGCTTCCTCCATGAAAATCCATTAGTTTGTTTTCTTGTTTTAACAGGAGAACAGGAAAGGATAATTTCTTCAGGTGCTCGTATGTCCTCCCTGATGGTGTTACACATCTTAGAGGCTTTGTAAAAGATGCCAAAGAAGCAGAGAGATATCTGACTTTATCAGATGGTACACAGTCTGGTCCATCTAAACCAGATGTGAATAACTTTGGGGAGCTTAATTTAGATGAAGAGTATTGTGAAGACCGGAATAGAATCGACCTGACAAAAAATGAAGTACCTAACCAATACTTGATGCCTTTGTTATAATCTGGCCGATGTACTCTCTGATGCCTAATGAAATGTGCAGGAAATTGTCCTGACCAATGAGCGGTTCCTTGTACCGGAGATGCTTTTCCATCCGGCTGATTTGGGTTTGTTAGTTTTCAATTTGTTTTGAATTGATTGACATCTCTCCTAATATTTGTTTTAGTTTTTGGGAATTCCACAAGCTTCTACCACATGATTGATTCGAGTTTGGCATTGTATTATCTTTACAAGGGATGAATCAGGCTGGACTTGCGGAGTGCATTGTTCGTGCTATTCAGTCTTGTCACCCGTATCTTCATCCAGTGCTTTATAATAGGTACGCTTTTCTACTATCAGTCTATCTTTTCTTAGTTCTTTCAAAAATTCATTATTCTGAAAATGGGCAGCATTATTTTGACTGGTGGAAGCACGCAGTTTCCTCGATTCGCTGAAAGGCTGTAAGTATTGCTTATTCTTTCTCATTATGTTCAGTTTTAGAGTATTTCATCTGAAAAGTGGCCTTTTTATTGCTTATAGGGAAAGAGAACTCCGCCCACTTGTTTCTGATGATTACCAAGTCACTATAACAACTCAAGAGGAGTACGTGATTTTCTTTTGCAATATTAACAGTATGCTTTAACTTCAAAACTCTCATTCTCTCTTCTATCCCAACAGTCCTATTTTAGGTGTTTGGAGAGGAGGATCCTTGTTAGCTTCTAGCCCAGATTTTGAAGCAAGCTGTGTCACAAAATCAGAATACGAGGAGCTTGGGTCTGCTCGCTGCCGACGTCGCTTTTTACATTGAAAAGCCATGTGCCACTGTTTCCTCCCATATTGACACCTATCATAGGTGAAGTGCATACAATTTTTGAAAATGTAAATGCCAATGTTGTAACGTACCATACATTGTAGCTCTTTACGTATCGTGCATACGACATATTTTGATACATATAGCATCAACTGTAATTTTTATATGTATATGTTTAACATGAAATATCTTTAATTCCTACTGTTGCCATATGATATATTACAATGCAGCGGTGTGTCTATATTGAGTGTATCATACAATATGTGGGATATAATCCCCCAAACCCGAACTTTTGATTCAAGTTGTATCCATGGTTTTTGAGAATCCTTTCTATGCCCTTTCATCAAAAAAGGGGGTAAATTTGCATTTCTGTGTTTTATATTTGGTTGGATTTTCTATATGATTTCTAGTGTTCTTTAATTTTTTTAGTTTATTTCAAAAATACAATATGTATATTGATAGTTATCACCAGTATTGCATCGTGGATGTGTCAATACGTGCCATATCGATACTTAAACATTGAAAATATGAAATATAAGGTGATGTAGTGTGCTCCTCTGGACTTACTCGGTGAAGAACCTGATTTACGGACATTAGCACTCAAGGAGGACCTATCATGGTGGAAATCAGTACTTATCTCAAGATCTCAACACTACTTGAGATTCTAGTAAGGGATAAGCATGCGTTAATTGTTGTAACATTGGTTAACAATAATGCTTGGGATATTCCCTTCAAGCGTCTAACTCGCATACATTCGTTTCACTTCTTATTAATGAATAGCGTACGGGTGTTAATGCACTGGCCTCAAGGATCGAGAAGACAAGCATGTATTTGTCCTAAAATCAGGCCCTTTCATTTCGCCCAACTTGGAGGGTTGTTTTATGTATAAATTCATGCTTATGTAATGGAAATTTCAATTGCAGTTGGATTACAATTTCTTTGAAGTGCACTTTTACTTAAGCATTTATAAAGATGTCAATAAGTTGTGGCTTTACTGTCCTAAGTCTGTCTGAAGTCAAGTTATTTGAAAATATTTTTTTCAATGGTGGAGAGAGGATCACAACTCCTTAAAGGGGATCGATTCATCTCAAGAGAGGCATCGCGTCTTTGACTACGTGTATGTTCATGCCTTCATCTGCATGAGATAGTCTTGCTTGCATACTCTCATACTGATAAGTTGTGTCTCATAGATTGGTTAAATGAACTTCCTTTAGGATGACAAATTAGTAGTTTCTATAGGATAGTGTACTCATGATTCAATTATTTATTCAATATCTTAACAAAATTCTTGCTTTATTGATGTTTTTATAACTCCCTCTAAATAGTCTTCATAAATGTGTCTATGAATTCTTTCCTACTTGATCGACATTAGATGTGGTATTTTTCTCTATGTAGAGCTTCTTCTAAAATGAATCAATAGTTAACAATTTTATCAAAGAACCATATTTAAGGAGAAGATTGAGCTCATAGGCACAAGGTAGATCATGTGAATGTCGCAAGTTACGACATGTTCGCATATCTGAACATATCATCTTCACATGATTGTACTCTTTTACAATAAGTTCAAGAGCTCATTGTGATACTCTTCTCTAAAGGTTCGCAACAAGTTCTTCTATCTTGCCAATGTAACCCATAATTAGAGTTCTTGATTCTTCAAATGATTTCAATTCTTTAATCTGCAACTCTATCAATGAATGTAATTGTTTTCAAATTGTATCAAATGTATCAATTAAGATACCAATGAACCATTTCAACCTTACATGAGCACTTTTCACCTTCACAAATATAAATATACAATCATTATATATTTAAAAAATAGTAGATGATATGAATGTATTGAAAACTAAATTCACATACCTATTAATCGTATGAGTATCATAATGAATGACTCTATATGTCTATGCCGAGATAATTCTCTCATTCTATAGGTTCAACCATTGTTCTTTAACATATTAGAGTAAAGAGAGAAATTTTCTCTACTTTAATTTTATTACTTCCATTGCGTCCTTATATATGCTCTCATTTAATGAGTGAAAGGCCTTCTTTTAACTTAAAACAAAAGTACTTGCCATCTCTTTATTCTTTGTCAACTTTTCAATAAAAACTTAAATGTTTTTGGCTATATCTCATTTATACAAAAAGCGTGTTGAATTTGTAATATTACTTTAATGACATTCATCAAAGCCATATCATGATCACTACAAATAACACATGAAATTTTGTTTAGAGTGTATAACTCTCTTACACATCTCAATGCTAAACATAATTCTCTTCTTTTTCTACACTCATAAAAGCGAAGGCTATGGAGAAGTTTTTAGAGGTTAATGTGAACCCTATAACCTCAAGGAAAGGCATCTTATAACATGCAAAAAAACCTGAAAATATATAACCATTAATGATAGTAATATAGGATAAGCATTACTATACAATAATAAGACACTTACATGTTTGTCTTATACGTGTTGTGAAATTTCAATATCCATGAAAATTCATAAAGTGCACGGAACGATGATGCGCAAATACAATATCACTAATAGTATCCGTATCAAGGACTTATGATGCCATATATGATAATAGTTAATATTTAGATCGTATAGTAGTTGTAAAATATTTTGAGAACCACAATCTTTCTACTTGATTTTCATTCATGCACTATAAATATGCCTTGTCGTACTCATATTTTCATGTTCACCTGCTTCAAATACGTTAGAATATGCTTCGGTTTGCAATAGCTTTGTGTGAGGTCCTTTGTTACACTATACTCAGAGCTACTCAATCTCTCTGCAAAAGCATGTCCTTTGAGATACAATTCTAAATGATGGCCATGTATTCTACTTACTACATGCAATTTTCAATATTCATCCACTTCACATTCTCCTCTTAATAAGAAGGGGCAACCAATCTTCTTAATGATCGTCTACCTAGTACAGTCAACATCAACACCATGATTTTACCTATACTTGTCACTCCTTTCATATGCAAGTCATACCTTGCCTATTATGCTTTTGTTCTTCGAACGATTAATAACTATAATAATGTTATGTTTCCTCCAATTAATCTTACATTATCCATCACAAACACAAAGGAATAATCTAACTCATCACTCTTACAATCAACAAATTCATTATCTACCTCTTCTGTCAACTGATCAATAAATACATTGATCACAATCCTGGTCATCATATGATAACTACATTAATCATTCAACGTCTTCTCTAAATTGTTTCTATTATAAGTGCTTTCGTTTGAATTTTTTGTCATTCTACAATAAAAACATTGATATCAAATATCATAGAAAAAATATTTGGTTGAAGAAAATGTGAGATAAATGAGGGAGACATACCTAGGTTGTGTCTCCTTCTTTAAGGGAGATGTGGTCAAGGCACGTCTCTCTGCATGGAGAGATGCACATGTACCACATTTTCCTCTATGGTTCTGGCGTCTCTTTCGATTTCGCCTGAAATAAAAAATCATCTTCAAATATTCGAAAAATCAAAAGATTTCAAGTAAAGCAATGAAAATATAAAAACCAACCTTCCAAATTCAAGAAAATTCAGAAAATGGTAGATCGATCGTCCCTTTGATTTTCTCTTTCTATTCTTCTTGTTTCTTGGTTCGTTTGTTTCAATTAGGTTTGTACGTAACTAATCAATGATAGTTGGTTGCAAATAATCATATATCACTTGTCAATGAATGAAAATTGGTCACTAAAGGAAGAGGAAAAATCACTGAATTTTGATATGGAGAGGAGAGAAAATATGGTGTGGTATTTTGAGCATTTATAAAAACAAGGGTGTCTATATAGTAAAGGGGGTGTGCAGATAGTAATGCCCATAAATATTTGATATTGATGTCAAATGTATAGTCTCACTTACTGTATGAAAAAAATATTTAATATTTATGATGATATGCCTAATTTATAGTCATCAAAGCTAGTTGTTGGCGATAAGAAACAAGTCAAATAGTAGGAGAATGGCTATGACTGACATTTCTCATCTATTTGCTTACCGCTACCCACCAGCCCATGTTTGGCTATAACTCTAAATACTAGAAAATCGTAAATCTGTACCTAAAATATAATACCATCTTTATTTAGTATATTATTTATAAAAACAAACTTCATTAACCTAAACATAATGACTAATTATTTCACATAGTAAAGTAGTATGGTCATTAAGTTGTGCATTGTCGTAGGAAGCCTTTTCAATTGCCTATATAGACAAGTTAATGTCGTCACATCTGTCTCTAGATCTATCTGATATATGATACACCTAATTTGATACAATAAGAACAATACAACCTTGTCCATCCATTGTTGTTGGACTCAAAGTAAATCAAACTTATTGATGACTTAATCTCCGACATCACCTTATCAATTATTATTTCTAGACAATCAACTAAAATGTCCACCATCTCTGGCCTCAAGGAGATAAGCTCTCAATCCATTGGAAGACCAAGAGTTTTGTGCACGTCATACATGGAGGATAATCATCACTCCATGGCATGTGTAAGCTATTAGTATATGATTGTCAACGATCAATAAAAGCATTGACCAAAACATTGTCTATCACTTTACATAGCCAAGCTCCATGCTCACACAACCCACCTTGTTGTAATCCAACTGCTTGATTACATATCGGTTGCTCTTCTAATAATCCATGCTCTCGAAACTTTGTAATATGTATGTGTTGTCACCACTTTTAGCAAACTCTCTACGTATGTATATTTTATATATAGTTAATCAAAATTAAAATAAGAGTATTAACTATTTTTAGATAAATATTTCAAATAAGGTTATGTTTGTTCTTACCTGATCGTGTGATATTTTATACGCAATGTGACCTACAAAAACTAATAAGTAACTCTAGAACATCGATAAGTTCGTTGCACTCTATAGGATCGGTGTCAACTCCACAATACTCAAAAAGACTTACTTCATCATCATCATCATCATGCTCTAAGATGATATTCTCAAGATCCAACTTCTTCATCATGCTATAAATAAATGATTGCTAACATCGACATGTCCTTTTATCAAACTCGAAATATGATGATCTGTATCTAAATGAACCACTCTATCCTCTTCTCTTAATTATCTTCATGATCATCCTCTATAGGATATTGTATTACATTGTATGGATCATACAATAACTTTACGACCTTTAGTCATCTTATATACATCATTTATTTCTTAATTATGTATAACATCACATATTATCAATATACCAATTAATATATGTAGATAGATGCACACAGGTGGCATCTCCATTTCAAAGGAAACATGCACAAGTTACATGCTTAGATGCCCATTGCATCTCCTTTGTAAGAGCGACTACTCACATGGAATGACTCATTTTCAACAAATACGTATACCACAATCATCTCTCTTATAAAGGAGACATGAAAAGAAGTACGTCTCATTTACCTAAGGGAGTATAGAAATGGGATGAAGAGGGAGAAAGAGAAAGAGAGGCTTATAAAGATCAAGAATAGAGGAGAGAGCCTATGCTCTAATGGTAGGTGTAGGACAACGGTTTCTAGCATGGCACAAGCAGGAGGGGGAGGGAGACAAGGGCGCGATGAGGGAGAGGAAGGGCGGGCAGGTGTGTGATAGGAAGGTGTGCAGATGGGAGGAGGGGGGTGTACATCTATTGGAGCTAATACAGAAATATAATGGTTATTCATACACCCTTTTAATTAAACATATACCCTTTTTAAACAAACAAAATTACCCTTACTATAGATTCTCTCTTCTCTTCCAGCTCACCGATTTCTCCTTCTTCCTCACTGATGTTTTCTTTGGTTTCTTTTTTCTTCCCAGCAACCCTTCTCGATCTTTCTTTCTCCGACAATCTCTTTTAATGCTATTGTCTTTCTCAATCATTTGATTTTTTTTGTAAATCTTTCAATCTTTGACTCTTTTTTTAAAACTTTCATGAGTGGTGTGTTTGATTTTCAATATGAACATTTTTCAATGTCTTTTGAACTTCTTTCTTTTTTATTCTTAATCTCGATCTTGATTTAAACAAATATCACAAAAAATCGATAGAAAATGAAACTCTAATTATTGGTTACAACAATTGTTTTGTGACGAAAGAGAAAACCAATGATGAAACACACCTAAGGAGCAAATGCATCTACCATGCATCACTATTTCAAGAGCAACACACTATGAGTGTCTTTGTTATGATCGATGATGAAACACATGTAAGGTGCATTATATTAAAAGGATAGACATATACGAGGTGCAATTCATGAGAGGCGAATCTTTTTCTCGAGAAAAGATGTTTACAACAAGAGAATAAAGAGAGAAAATAAAAGAATAGTTTCAAAAAAATCATAAAAAGAGTACACATTTAATAAAAAATAGTAATACAAGGTTTGCTCTTAGTAAATATGGAAACTTTTTTTATGATAACATACAACAAGAATCTTTAAGTACATTATTGTTGTATCTTTAAAATAAAACGGGTACTGCAATCAACCAGTTCCAACATGCGTGTGGGCGATGGGCTATCTCAGTACTCATCCACGAACAATTTGAGCCCAAAGACTTAATCGGGTCAAGCCACACTAATTTTAAACTGATAATATATTAAAATATTTAGGTCCAAAATCAGGTACAAGTATGGCATGCCACAGCCACCCACTTGTTTTACACATGGTTTCACATACCTACTTGGAAGCAGAAACGCTATTTCAGAAGGCAAGAGTGACAGAGGGAAGGGAGGAAAATAGAGCACAATGGATGGTATTCTCTAGGACCCTTCTTTATCCCCAAGAATGAAGTGAAACAAAGTATTCATTTCATTAGAAACCCGATTTGGGGGCTATAGGGTCAGGCACATACCCAGATTCCTCCAAGATGCAGGGTGCCGAACTCGTACCTCCTTCGCTGAAGGTTTACGAGTCAAACTCTTGGTTAGAGAACCTTAGTTCCTTGTGCCATAGCTATCTCATATTTACTTTTGTGTATCAAACTCGATTGGATACATATGGGCCCCAATTGCCAAGCTGGGTCAAACAGTGCAGATGCATCACCCAAAGTTGTTTGAGGTGCACCAACCTCTACCAAACAATTGAGGCAGTGAAAGACATCGCAACGAGCTTCTCAAAAGAATCCTCGATCTCCTCGCAACATCTACCAGTGTTGTTTGAAACTAGGGACGATCAAATATTCCAGTGTCAACAGTAATCATACATACATTTAGCAGTACAACTTTTCTATAGGTCAAATTTTATAAGGACTGAAAAAACAAAACCAATTGCCATCTAAACCCGAAACCGAGCTTTTCTCCGCACTAATATACTCTCAATCCGTTATGTTATACAGTCTGGCCAGTCTTAGTTCACTATCCCTGGCATTGAAGATGTCCAAGACACACATCTAGCAAAAAAGTTCTAGGCACCTTTGCAGAGACTTGTAAGTTGCACTAGATTATGGACGATATTCACTGTGAAAATGGCAAGGTTGGCTAAGATTCTGGGATTCAGTCAATAACAGTATCGGCGTCCATGCAGAGATGAACTAATTTCCGCTGGTAATGACCGTAGTATTCACCCACAGCAACATCTTCGTGGTTGTGGTTGGGAAAAGGAAACATCGAGTTGGTTTTTCTGTCGCCACCATTTTCTTTTGACGATGATTCAGAATTCTCATTTCAACATCTTCATTTCTGTCACAGACATCTTCTGTATATGTTGATGGTTAACTGCCCAACACTGTTAATGACCGTAGTATTCACCCACAGCAACATCTTCGTGGTTGTGGTTGGGAAAAGGAAACATCGAGTTGGTTTTTCTGTCGCCACCATTTTCTTTTGACGATGATTCAGAATTCTCATTTCAACATCTTCATTTCTATCAGACATCTTCTGTATATGTTGATGGTTAATTAACTGCCCAACACTGTCAGAACCATAAAACATGGCATGTCTAATTGCTGCTCTATAATATTTACTTTTTAACTTTAATGATATATTCTTATCACAAAGAATACATGATGCTCCTCTCTATTTTAACCAACCAACATTAATTATATGTGTAACATCTCCATCAATTCTTCCATCACTCTGAAAAATTGAACCTAGGTATTTAAAATTTTCCTTTTGAGGGATGCAATGTGTGCCAATTTTAATTTCTATGTCCTCTGAAGTAACCAAATGATCAAACTTACATTCCATATATTCTTCTTTGTTCTACTAAGTCAGAGACCTTTGCTTTCTAATGTTTCTCTCCATAGTTCCAATTTTCTATTAACTTTTTTCTTAGAGTCTTCCACTAACACAATGTCACCTCCAAATAACATAAAGGCACTACATCTTGAATATATTTTGTTAACTCATAAATCACCATTATAAATAAGTATGGACTTAAAGTTGATCATTGATGTAACCTAATATTAACTTCAAAGAAATATGTCATTCCTTCATTAGTCCTCACACATATTTTTGCACCATCATACATGTCTCTTATAAGGTTAATGTATATCAATGGGATACCTCTTTTTTCCAAGGTTCTCCGAAAAATCTCTCTCTGTACCCTATCGTAAGCTTTTTCTATATCAATAAATATCATGTGAAGGTCTTTCTTTTTTTCTCTAAAATATTCAATAAGACATCTCAAAAGGTGAATCGCTTCAACAGTAGAACTGTCAGGCATGAATCCAAATTGGTTCTTTGTTGTACTTGATACTTGTCTTAACCTATGTTTGATAATTCTTTCCCATAATTTCATAGTATGGCTCATTAACTTGATACCTTATTCTTATATATGGGTATAAGTGTACTCGCTCTCCATTCCTTGAATATCTTTTGGTTCCTCCATATTTCATTAAATAGTCTTGTGAGTCAAGTGATTCCTATTTCTCCTAGTATTTTTCAAACTTCTATAGGAATATTGTCAGGTCCTACCGATTTATCACCCTTCATATGTTTAAGAGCCTCTTTGACTTCATTCTTTTAAATACGTCGATAAAAATTATGATTTATATACTTTTCTGATTTGGCTAACTCTCCTAAGCTAATACTAACATCTTTATTTTCATTAAAAAGCTTGTAAAAATAGTTTTTCCATCTATTTCTTATATCATCATTTGCCACTAGAATTTTTCATCCTCGTCTTTAATACACCTAACAGAATTAAGATCTTTAGTTTTCTTATCTCTAGTCCTAGCTATCCTAAAAATATCTCTTTCACCCTATTTTGAGTTGAGTTTTTTATATAAATCCTCCCAAATTTTTGCTTTTGCTTCACTAACAACCTTTTTTGCTTCCTTTTTTGTTTTCATATAAGCTTCTAAAGTTTCATTAGTTTTCTTAGCATAATGTAATTTTTAACATGTCCTCTTTGCCTTGATTTTATTTTGCACTACTTCACTCCACCACCAAGCTTCTTTTTGTGCCAATACACCTCCCTTAGATTCACCTAACACATCTTTCACCACTTTCCTAATATATATAGTCATATTGTTCTACATATCATAAGGTGTACCAATATAATTTCAAGTATCTCCTTGAAGGACTTTCTGTTTAAATATATCTTCTTTCTCGCTTTTGAGGTTCCACCATTTAGTCCGAATAGCTTGATGCACTCTTTTCTTTTTTGTCTATTTTTTATTTGTAAATCTATAACTAAAAGTCGATGTTGGGTGGTTAAACTCTTTCCTGAAATTACCTTGCAATCTTTACAGCACACCCTATCTTTTTTTCTACAAATAAAGTAATCAATTTGTGTTTGTGATAAGCCACTCTTATAAGTAATTAAATATTATCTCGTTTTTTGAAGAATGTATTGACTATAAAGAGATCAAATGCCATAGCAAAATTTAAAATCTCCCTATCTTCCTTATTTATATCCCCAAAACCAAAGTTTCCATAAATACCTTGATATCCTAATGCTTCTTTATCGAAATATCCATTTAAGTCTCATCCTAAACAAATATCTCCCTTTGTGGAATATTTTGAATTACCTTATCTAACTCTTCCCAAAAAGCTGTCTTTATACTATCTTCTAAGCGACTTGGGGTGCGTAATTACAAACTATATTCAAAACCTCTGAGACTAATTTCAACGTCATTATTCGGTCACCATATCATTATATGTCTACTACACTATCTTTTAAATCTGAAAAACCATTAAAAGAAAATTAGATCAACTGAAGAGGTAAGGGTGAGATGAAATTAAGAAAACCAATTTCTGGATAGGTAGGAGAGTTCATCATGTAATTTTCACTAGTAGGCTGAAATTCAGACCTACCTGAGGGAAAAGATTCCCATCGTACTTAGTGCAGACAGGATCCTTCAGCCACCTGCCGATTTCATTCTACCTAAAACCTGATCCTTGAGCAGTGGCCCTTCTAATTAATCCATATGCTCAGTTGATTCTACGTGCAGTGAAATGATAAAATATGGGTGTAGTGAATGAAGGACAACAGAAGGATGTCATTCACTCATATCTGGATCCACGAGATCCATATTTCCCCATGTACTCACCCTTCAATTACAGAGAGAGAGAGAGAGAGAGAGAGAGAGAGAGAGAGAGAGAGAAAAAAACTCCTCCAGAGAGATCTATGGGAAGTTAGTGACAGTTATGTCGAAGGAGCGAAGCCAAGAAAGCCGCAGAAATTCTGCCGCATCTTTTCATCAAATTGCAAGTACCTTTCACCCAGCGACTAACATACCCATAGCATTTTGCAAAAATGAAGAACTGTAACTTCTTGTACCTTTCTACTCTCAAATCCCATTGTCTTTTGGTTTCCCGATCACTTCTAAAGTATAACAAAAGATGAGAAGTTCAGATGATATGTCAAATCTCATTTCTAAACATGTTTGGGAATTTGAACCATTAATTTTGATGGATGGCTGCTGTTTTGGAATACATTATGTGGAGCCCACAATTGGCAACAGTGCTACTCAGTATAAGAGAAGAATTAACTGAAGGCATTGGTTTTTTTTTTATACAGTTGACCCTATGTGCGGACAAGAAAGTATATGAAGATTAAGATAGTTTTGTTACCATGATTTAAGAATTTTGTGTCAAATATAGAGATATCTAGCGCTGAAACTCAAAACTTTGACAAACAAAGAGTCAAATTAACCTCGCGTAATCAGATCCCTGTAAATGAGCTGCTGCTAAAGTCGCTGCATCTGTCCAGTAACCAGCATCTTGCAGCTGTAAAATCATCAGAAATACCAAGGCAATGAGCACATACTGGGAAAATTCAAGAGTATCAGTGGCTAAAATTAATTAACGGATCAAGTCATGCCTACTTTTTTGGCAGGAAGCATTTCTAATCTATGGCATTCTTAAAGAAAACTGTTCTAATATTTAGTTGAATGTCCACAATTTTTTCCAGCGTGCATCTAAATATGCAAGACCTTTTGGATGGCAACATGATAGGTACGAATTGAACAAGAGTAGCTGTCAAAGCAGTGAGATGCTGGAAGGAACGAAAAAATTGGGCGTTAAAAAGGACTAACATGGAAAGCCTTAATAAGAAGCAAAAAATGCTTTGAGCATCAATCAGGCCATTGAACCTCCACTTTTTTTCTGTTTCTTTTCTTTTTTCAAAAGAAAATACAGTCTATTTTGTTATAAACTTGTAATCAATAAGAAAATAAGATGAAACTTACAAGATTCGGTAGATTGGAGACATCCCATCCAATCTACCCATGATATGGAAGTCGACACCCACATACGGCTGCCTCTCTCCTCTTCCTTCGTACTCTAATCTTAACCCTAATCTCTTATTTATAATTACAATCTAACTTGAATAACTAATATACCCTTATTACTAATTAAGTACTAATTATACATAAAATATAAAACCTATCTTAAATTGTCCACTTTAAGACTCCATTACAATCTCTAACACTCCCCCTCAAGTTGGGTGAAAGATATTGAAAACACCCAACTTGGACAAATTATCTTTAAGTTGTCTGCTGGCAATAGCTTTGGTAAAAAAATCAGTCATTTGTTTTTCTGATTTGACATACTCTAGTTTGAATTCTTGATTGGAAATCTTCTCCGACATGAAGTGACAATCAATCTCTATATGTTTAGTTCTTTCGATGATAAACTAAATTGGAAGCCATCTGAATAGCTGCACTGCTGTCACAGTATAGAGGTATAAGCTATGCAAAATAAAAACTCAACTCACATATTAAGGAAGAAACCCGCTTTCCTTCTCACATAGCTTGAGTTACAACTTTGTATTATACTTTTGCAGTAAATCGAGCAACAACACTTTGTTTTTTATTCTACCAATATATAAGATTACCACAAAGTAGTGTGACATAGCCTGTAGTGGATTTGCGATCAGCTTTCAATCCAGCCCAATCAACATTAGAATAAAGTTCAATATTGAATTTGCAGGATTTGGAATAATGAAGACCTATGCGAGGTATTGACTTAAGATATCCAAGAATGTGATACACGGCTTCCGTATGGTTATTGGTTAGTGAATGCATAAATCTACTCACAATATCCACAACATAAACGATATCTGGATGAGTAATAGTCAAATAAATAAGCTTACCAACCAATTGTTGTTATTTGTGAGTATCCCTAAAATCTTCACTATCTCCAATGAATAATTTTTGATTTACTTCCATAGGAGAATCACTCTATTTCCAATCAAGCATATTTATTTCCTTCAGTAAATCCGTTATATATTTTCTCTAAGTTAGAAATATACCTTGGTTGGAATATAATACCTCAATGACCAAAAAATAGTGGAGTCACCCGAAATCTTTCAGGTCAAATAATTTGTAAAGGTTCTGTTTTAATGTAGATATCTCTTCAATATCTAGCTACCATACTGAGAAGTATTCTTATAGAAGTAAGCTTTGCTATAGGTGCAAAGGTTTCATTGTAGTCAATCTCATATGATTGAATGTAACCCTTATCAATAAGTCTTCAATTATATCTTTCAACAGTGTCATTGGCTTTGTATTTAATAGTGAAAACCCACTTGCAACCCACAATATTTCTGTTATGAGGAAGTTTCGTGATTGTCAAGTATTATTCTTAGCAAGTGCATCCAATTCTGTTTCTATTGCAACTCTTCATAAAGGACACCTGTTGGCTTCTTCAAAACTTGAGAAAATTTTATTTTGATCAACGTTTGTAACATAAACTTGATAGCATTCTCAAGTATTAGCAAAGGAAACATAATTAAAAATTGGGTATCATGCACAAGATCGTTTACCTTTGCAAATGGCAATTGAAATTTCCACCACTCCTAATTGCGGATCTGAATTAAGAGAATAATCTTTGATGGTTGGAGTATTTGCGGTCTCCTCTTGATAATGAATAAGCTTTCTCGGTTCCCTTTGACCAACTCCCTCTGAGAAGGATAATAGGGAATGGATTGAGAAAATGTGACATCTATGGATACATAAAGTTTCCTATGGATTGTATCATAGCATTTGTAGCCCTTTTGAGACTCTGAATAACCAAGAAAGATATACTTTATAGCTCTAGGGTCAAGTTTATCACGACTAGGTATTGAACATGAACAACACAGATATAACCAAAGATATGAGGAGTGATATAAAAGAGTTTAGAGTCCTTATCAAGGCATTTTATTGGACTATCACCCTTGAGAGCCCTACTAGGCATCCTATTTATTAGATAGACATCATTAATACAACTTCTCCCAAATAAGATTTTGGTACATTATGTTGAAGAAGAAGAGTTCTGGCTACCTCAAGAATATGCCGATTTTCTTTGTAGCTATGCTATTTTGCTAAGGTATATATGAAAAAGATTGAGGAAGTATACCATTTGAATGTTCTCATAAGTGTCTATTGATATATTCACCAGCATTATCAGAACGAAGAACTTTCATAAAAGTATTAAATTGAGTGAGAATAAATTTATAAATAATATGAAAAATAACAGAGACCTCATCTTTTGATTTTATTAAGTAGACAATTGTAAGATGTGTACCATCATCAATAAAAGAAACAAAGTACTTTTGAGCAAACTGAGATGAAACAGGATCGAGACCCCATATGTTAGAATGTCAAAAGGTTGGGATCTCCTAGACTCACTTAAGGGATAAGACAATGTTTAAAAATCATATCGGTACCCGTATCGCACTGAGCACTAATACGGCTTTATCGTACTATATGGTAAATACATTGATTTTTTTTGTATTAACAAATTCAAAAAATTCAAAAATTACAAAAATTAAAATTAATGAATAAAACATGTATAACACAATCAAGAAGCATCCATACTATAATAAAAACATCTCCTAATGAAGTTATGAACAAAGCTATAAGTATCCATATTCCATAGAATCCATACAATTAGGCATTAACTATTAGATAATGTAAACAAAATACTCAATAGTGAATATAGAAGGGGTTTAACTTAATAAACAACAAAGTTACAAGTACAACTTACAATCATCAAAGATGAAAACATCATAAAATTACAAATAAAAGTTAAAACAAATTACAATCATCCATAATGTGGATCATAATCAACAAAAGTATTATAATCAACATAGTCAGGATCACCACCATCACTATCATCATCATCATCATCTCCTCCCTCTTCTTCCTCCATAATAGGATATGCCCATCCAACACCTTCGGCTTCATTTTCATAATTTCTAACTCCAAGTTTTACTTCGGCTTGGAGTCTCCTTTAGTTTTTATCCTCTAAAATGATAGGGGGCTCCCCCTCTTTGACCCAATCATAAAGAATATCAATATTTTTGTAACTCAATCGGTCATATATTACCTTCCTTGCCCTTCTTGCATCTTTTGCATTTGTATATAAAGAAAGAATATTCAAATTATAAAGAATATCAAATGCAATATAGCCACATCAAGCATTCATTATTAATAAGATTAAGAAAGAAGTCAAGAACTAGGCAACAACAAACAATATATATTTTATAATTATTATCTTTGCCTTAACTTCATGTTATAGGCAATATATATCAAATCACGCAGTCGAGCATGCTCCAATCTGTTTTGCTTTTTCGTGTGACTGTGTTCGAAAAAGCTTCAATTCCTCGAGCACCCACTCGAACTACATGTTTGGCTCAATATACGTTGAACAAATCTTGCCAAATTCGGTGTATCTACATAAAAATGAGCTCATCATTCATCTGAAATAAAACACGATAATGATTAATAAGAAATACATGGAGTCAATCAATTAATAACTTAAATAAATATCAATAAAAATACAATACCTGGTCGCATCTAGGAGTGGAGTTGGATTGCAATTGGCTTTCAAAAATCTCCAACACTTTGTATATACTTATTTAACTCTAAATGGATATTACAACGAGTAGATGAATCTTGAACAAGGTCAAATAGACTTGGATGGCCTCACTCTGGTTGGAGCCCACACATCTAACTTGAATGATATGAAAGTTGGAGCCCACACATCAATTAATAACTTAAATAAATATCAATAAAAATACAATACCTGGTCTCATCCAATCTACCCATGATATGAAAGTTGGAGCCCACACATGGTTGCCTCTCTCCTCTTCCTTCATACTCTAACCTTAACTCTAATCTCTTATTTATAATTACAATCTAACTTGAATGACTAATATACCGCTATTACTAATTAAGTACTACTGATTAGACATAAAATATAAAACCTATCCTAAAGTGTCCACTTTAGGACCCAATTACAATCTCTAACACGTTTAACCTCTTGCCTTCACTTATTGATATCAAAATTGAACGGAAGAAGATGCCTTCTTCCTTAGTGGAGCATCATGTTAGGTGTGATATCCATAATATATAAAATATAAACTATGTTAGTATTTTTTTTGGGCATGCCTGGTGGAATTGAACAAACATACTTAGAAATCAGAATAAAGCAACATGGGAAAAATCTGCACAAGGAAGAGGTCGACGCAATCATGGCTGTCGCAACCTCTCTCTCTTCTTAGTTCCTCTCTTACTTTTCACGATATACTTAGGGCATTATTTATACAAATTTCTAACTTGAAAGATGAAAATACCCCTAATTAGTAAAACTAATGATACTTAGCTCCGATTCTGATCCATTGAGATCCATAAGACCCAATTACTAGAAATTAAATGCAAAAACAGAAATACCTAAAACAATCTTCAACACGCCCCTAAAGTTGGGTCTAGAATGCTTGAAACACCTAACTTGCTGAGAACTTTCTTTAACCCATTAGCAGTTATTGGTTTTGTAAGAATATCAGCAAACTGATCTTGAGAACGAATATGAATGACGTTAAAATTTCTTAGGAAACTTTCTCTCTAATGAAGTGACAATAAACTTTAATATGGTTTGTCCTCTAATAAAAGACTGAATTAGAAGCTATTTGAAGTGTCGCTTTACTATCACTCAAGAAATTAATTGGAATGATCCTCTCTAGGCCAATTTCTTCTAATAGTGATAAAGTGATAAAATTCATAAACCTGCACACATTCGAAGAGCAATTGCACTATATTCTGCCACTATACTTGACCTAGCCACCACAAATTGCTTCTTACTCTTCCAAGACACCACATTGCCTCCTAGACATACCATATAGCTTGAAGTAAACTTCCTATCAACTTTGGAACCAACCAATTGGCATATAAATAAAACTCAATATCAAGTGATGGATGTGGACCATATAGTAGACCGTAAGTAATAGATGACTTCAAATATATGATGATGTGAAAAATTGTACTCATATGGTGCTTAAATGGGAAATGCATCCATCTACTCATATAGCCTACTAAAAACTGATGTCCGGTCTTGTAATTGTAACATATATAAGTTTTTCTATCAATCTTTGATATCTATCAACATTTTCATATGGTTGGGCTAAATCACCATTATCTTCTTTTTGAATTTCAATGGGAGTAGAGCATATCCGGCAATCCTCAATTTTTATTTCTTTCAATAAGTCTAGGATATATTTTCTTTGACTTAAGAATAGACAACATTTGCTCCATATAATTTCAATCCTCAAAAAATAATGTAATTTGCCAAGTCTTTCAAATCAAATAAGGCATGTAGTTGTCTTTTTAGGGTGACAATTCCTTCTTTATCATCACCCATAATGATGACATCATTTACATATACCAATAACAAGATATTTTTTTCTTGTTTGATGAATAATGTATGATCACTAATATAACGTTTGAAACCCAAACTAATAATACCATCACTAAATTTTTCAAGCCATGCTCTTGGTGATTGTTTCAAACTATAAATTGATTTCTTTAGTTTGCATACTTTTTTTGATTTCTTCCCTTGATCATAACCATATCGTAGGTCCATGTAGATATCTTCCATAAGGTCCGTTAAAATTCGTGAGTAGTGCAATGGATAATCGATAATGAGAAACAATAAGAAAAATTAAGAGTAAAAATGAAGGTTTTAAGGAGGGGGCAAACCATCAAATAGAGGCCACCCCCTCTCTTTTTCTTTATCTATTAATCAAACTCTTAACCCTAATACAAAATGCACAACCCTTATATAATGGGCTATAAAACATAAAATAATCAAAATACTCTTAGTACTATGAGTAATTACTCTAATACCCAAATATCAAACAATTACAAAACTAACACTAAAAATAGGAGATATATATTCTTTAACCCTTCCCAAGTTGGGAGTGAGATACTTCGAACTCCATCTCTATGAGGTTTCTTTAATTAACTTGAATAATGAATAACACACTTGGGTAGCGCACGACCCTTCTATGGGTGTTGGTTGCTCCCTCTCTTTTTCTCCATAAAGTGACTGGGCAACTACAATTCAATAGTCATGTTTTTCTCCTCTTGAGAAATCAGATTTTTATTGTAGGAGGTAATATCTTCAGCATACATACTTCAAATGACTTTTATTGTGTCCCTTCACATGGTTGTTGCTGCCAATGTGTTGGTGGGGTGTCCTCTCTCTACCACTAAAATAGCATAATACATACATATATTCTCATACCAGTCAGTTATGAGCCCCTTCACATGGTGACTGCAGTCGCTTTTTCAGTCCTCCTGGTTGTTCACTTCAACAACTTAAGGTCTTAATCTTCATACTTCTTGGTGGTATTGCTACATTCCATAAGAAACAATGCATCTGCCTCTTCTATGATTTGATTTTCAACATATGTAGTGACAAAAACGGATTTTCTGCACTCTCTTTCTTCTTTGTGTGTTTTGCTATTTTACCAAATAAAAAGTATTTAACAACCACTACATTATACTTTCTTCATCTTTTCTAAATTTTTCAGCTCTCTTCAGTGTCCATTTTCTGCAACCTTCTTAGCTACAACCATTTTTCAACAACCTTAATGGCTACAATATTCTTCAACTCAACCTTTACGGCTGTCCATCTTGAGCAGCTTCATAACTGCAATAATTTTTTAGCAGCTTTTTAACTATAACAAACTTTTATCAGCCTCCATGGTTGTTTTTTCAGTAGCTTTCATAGTTGCAAATTCATGCAACCTCACTGACTGCAAATAAAAGCATTTTTGCAGTTCTCATGACTGCAATCTTCAACATCCATATCTTTTCTGTAAACTTATAAGAATCGGGAGATTGAAGACATTCCATCCAATCTGCCCACATGCCCATAACCAAACGTCGGTGCCCCTACAGGCTGCCTTATCTTTCTTGTTTTCTTCATGGTGTTTTCTAGACATCTCTCACTATTTGATTCTCTAGTTCTTTTGAGCGGAACTTTTTTCCAACAACATATACAGTCTCCTTCAAAGTCTTTGATTCCTCTTTTCCTCTAGCAACTTTGTTCTTGAACCAGATCAATTGCTGATTATCTTCTGCCATACGCTTCATACATCTCTCTCACTATTTGATTCTCTAGTTCTTTTGAACGCGACTTTTTCCCAACAGCATAAACAGTCTCCTTCAAAGTCTTTGATTCCTCTTTTCCTCTAGCAAATTTGTTCTTGAACCAGATCAGTTGTTGATTATCTTCTGCCAAACACTTCATAGGAATGACAACCATTTCTTGGTAGGATCTCATCTCAAATTTTAGCCTTGATTTATCAGGATGGTGTTGATTAAAATTATCCATATCTTGTCCTATCGCCAAATACCCATACAAGATATGGTTCCCACCAAGAACAAAGTCACCAATGCCATCCATCCCAAGCATCTCTTCTCTTGACTCCTGGAAGGCAGTAACCCATGTTACGCCCGTATGGTGGTCTTGAATCTGTATTTGAAGGATGTATTTGTAATCACACTCAGAAAAATCTTGGTTGCATCTTTCATAGTGCCAAAACCCAAGATTGGACTAGGTAACCTTCCTACAACATTGCCTATCACCCACCATCAAAGGACAAGCTCTGTAACAGAATATGTCCACCTTTATGCAAGATATAATTGTGTCCACCTTTATGCAAGATATAATTGCTTTCATTGTTATCCAGTGTGGCTTGCCCATTCTTCCAAGCCCTTCACCTTTAATTTGTGAAATATTTTTTTCGGATTTCACTTTTTGATGCATAGGCTTCCCTTTGATACCACGTACACTTTCCCAACCTCTATCTTATCATAGAAACGATCCACTATCAAATTAAAAACAAGTTGCCAGGATTTCTCCACCATCAGAATCAAGAAGATAAAAAGAGAAAACCTTACCATTTCCTTTGCACCTTTTTTTTTCAACACATTACACAAAATCTGGAATTTTACACCTTCCTTTCTCTGCAACCACTTTCTTTATGTGAATGATGGGAAACAATTACCAACTCTCTTTTCTAAAAGAGTGGAGATAACCTGGTTTCCTTTCCCACAAAATCAAGAATGTAATTATCTATAGTTACCTTTTTTATTTGTTTTCCCATAAAATCAAGAAAGTAACTTTCGATAACTACGTTTTTGGTTTGTTTTCCCACAAAATCAATAAAGTAATTTGTAACTTACTTTTCCAGTAATTGATATTCAAAAATTGAAATTACCTTTCTAAAAAAATAATCTTCCTTTACAGATTTTTGTGTAACCACTTTCGAAAAGGATGACTCATTCACTTTAGACAACCAATAGCCTTCCTTCTTCATTATGTTCTTCTTTCTTTTGCATTTGCTCTCCTAGAGAGAGAGACATCTTCAGTTTCTAATCTCAATGCAACTCCAACCAGGTTCTCATAATTGTATACAAGATAATCATAGGAAGAGCCGTTGATCATACAAGATGCACAACCCTTATATAATGGGGTTGTAAAATATAAAATAACAAAAATGCCCTTAGTACTACGTACAGTTACACTAATACCCAAATATCAAACAATTACAAAATCAACACTAAAAACACCAGATACATATATTCTTCAAGGACTATCAAAGTGACTAAAAATAGTAGATACATACAAAATTAACACTAAAAACAACTGAAATTTGGGCAACAATTGAAGAAGCATATTCCAAAAAATGGAATATTGCAAAAGGATATGAAATGTTGGAGAAAATCAGAAAATGTCAAGTATCAAAGTGACTACTCCATGACTATTCCAAACTTACATTTATGTATCTCATGAGATCGAAATATGAAGTTTCATCCATATTTCGCATTATTCATAAACTTATTGAAACCCAATTTCAACATACCATCAAAATACTCAGGTCGGATAATGGTGGTGAATTCATCAATAATTGTTTCTAGAGATACTTACAATCTCACAGCCTCCTGTACCTATACATGCTAACAAAATGGGATTGCTGAAAGGAAAAATAGACATATCTCAGAGGTTGTTAGGACCTTACTATTTATCATAATGTTCCTAAATATTTTTGGCCTGAAGCTATCCTCATAGCTATGTACCTCACGGATTACCATCTACTATTTTTTAGGGAAAAACTCTATTTCAAATGATAAAACCTGGGGCTACTCCATTTCATGTAAACACCACGAATATTCGGGTGTCTATGTTTTGTTCATTTTATAGCCCATTTCGGGATAAGTTAGATCCTAGAGTAGTTAGATGTATTTTTCTTGGTTATTCAATTGAAAAGGGGATATGTATGCTATGATAAAAAAAATTATAAGAAATATGTGTCTATGGATATTACCTTCTTTAAAAGCACTCCATACTTTCCATGTGAAACCATATCATTAAGTTCTATTATCGACAAGCAAGTGCTGCCAATTAATACAACTTATGAAAACGATTGTGAGGACAACTCAGTAGAGGAAGAGAATGAACAACAAAAAGAAAAGGAGTTGAAGGTTTATATAAAGAGAGAGACAGAAAAATATTTATGCCCAACCCTTAGGAAACTATGGACCAAGGGGGAGTCTCCACCTCAAATCAGGTAGGTGGTACACTAGAAGGAAAAAGTAATGATGAGTTAAATATAGATGTTCCTATTAATCTAAGAAAAGAGACGATTATGCGGTAAATATCCTATCACTGAATTTATGTCTTATGGTCAATTATCAAGAGTTATTGTAACTTTGTGTTGAATGTTGAAGCATATCGGATTCCAAAAGATTTTTGAGAAGCCTCTAAGTCAGTGTTGTTCGATATGTTTCTTGTATCATTTTGGTCCATGATACAGCACGTATCGTATCATATCGCTTTTAATACTAAAAGATTGAAAAAAATCACAAAAGTTCAAAAAAATCATGTAAATTGAAAAAAAATCATATAATGCATAAATCGAGTACATACTCATCAATCACCATTTAATTTTCAATGTATAAAGCACTTAAACAGTACATCTTTAGCAAAAAAATTACAACTTTCGTAATTGAAAAAAGAATTCCATTTACATATTGTGATCATGATCAATTAAATAATTTTCATTTTTTTGTCAAGATTATCACCACCTTCAGCTTCAAAATCAAAATCATCATCCCTTTGATGTTGTTGCGCTTCTTCCAAATTAATCTATTGAATATCTTCTTTAGTTAGGAGTGTATTTGCTTCAGTATCTTTCATAATCCACTCTTCTAATATATCAAAATTGCCCAAACTTATTGGATCAAATTGGTTTTCCTCTCTATTTAACTTTGTTAATTTTCTACAAGAAAGACAAGTAAATAACATTAACAATTAAAGAAAATAAAATATTGAATTGAATACTTAATTAGTAACTAATCTTTTATTACCTTTATTACCTTTGTCGTTGCTACATATTACAACGAATGAAAGCTAGGTCATTGACCTGCTTATGCTCTAACCTATTACGTTTTTTTGTGTGGATGCGTTTAAAGACACTCTAATTCCTTTCATAACCCGTTGTACTAAAGGTTTGACTCATAATTCTTACTGCAAAATCTCTCAAGTTTGAGCAATAACTTTCAAACCTATTCTACCAAACATCTAATAGAAAAAGATAAACATAAAGAATTATTCCACAATAAATATAAGATGTAAGAAACTTAAATATTAAGATTTAGCAAAAACATTACAACTTTCGTAATTGAAAAAAGAATTCCATTTACATATTGTGATCATGATCAATTAAATAATTTTCATTTTTTTGTCAAGATTATCACCACCTTCAGCTTCAAAATCAAAATCATCATCCCTTTGATGTTGTTGCGCTTCTTCCAAATTAATCTATTGAATATCTTCTTTAGTTAGGAGTGTATTTGCTTCAGTATCTTTCATAATCCACTCTTCTAATATATCAAAATTGCCCAGACTTATTGGATCAAATTGCTTCTCCTCTCTATTTAACTTTGTTAATTTCCTACAAGAAAGACAAGTAAATAACATTAACAATTAAAGAAAATAAAATATTGAATTGAATACTTAATTAGTAACTAATCCTTTATTGTTGTTGCCACATATTACAACTGATGAAAGCAAGATCATTGACCTGCTTATGTTCTAACTTATTACACTTTTTTGTGTGGATGCATTTAAAGACACTCCAATTCATTTCATAACCCATTGTACTAAAGGTTTAACTCATAACTCTTACTACAAAATCTCTCAAGTTTGGACAATCACTTTCAAACATATTCCACCAAACATCTAATAGAAAAAGACAAACAAAGAGTTATTCTACAATAAGTATAAGATGTAAGAAACTTAAATATCAAGATAAACAATTTACCTGAACGCATATTATTATAGTTGTGAATAGCTATAGGCAATCCCACCAAACATCTAATTGATGCCTCGATTAACCTCATCATCCCTTTTAAAGCTTTCAAAATATCTAAATGTTGGATTTAGGTAGTAAGATACTGCATGAATAGGCTCATGCAACTGTTTATTCTATCTATTATCAATAATATTCTACATGGAAACATAATATATCTTTCTTCCATTATAGTTGCTTCTATAGCTTTTTTAGCCCTATCCATAGCTTCATGAAGATAACTCACAGATGACTTCTCCATGCTCTAAGCCAATTTTAAAACTTTCACTAAAGGACATGTGATCCTCAATAATCTAATACAGGAGTTTCAAAATGTACTCCTAAAAATAGTATTTGAAATCTAATTCAATTTTCTATTTCTTCTATTTTGATGCAAGTTTGAAAACTGCTATCACTTATTTGAGGAAAATATTCTCTTCAAGGCTTAGCTTTTTTTTCACAATACTCTTTACTGGTAAAAAATTAGTTACAAATAGAGTGGTGGTTGTATGAACAAGCTATGCACCTTCTGTATATCTCTCCATCATACATAATATAAAAGTATTTATGTAGAAAAATTTGGTGATATCTTGGCAACACTCAGTTGTTGCCTTCACCTAATCATCTCTCCAATATTTTCCAGTATGAAATCTAAATAATAGGTTACACATAGTGTCCAATAAAAAGTCCCATGAGTATCAGCTAACTCATTTCCAATTGCTTTATAGTTAGTTGCATTATCTACAATTAATTAGACTATATTATCAAGCCCAACCTCCAATTATCAAGTTATCATATTCATGCCTTAGAACCTCTTTAATATTTCGTTCCTCTGATATGTCTAGAGATCTCAAAAACACAAGTCCTTTAGGACAATAGACTAGAAAGTTTCACAAAAACCTTCAGTGACTATCTGTTCATCCATTTGCCATTATAGTGCATCATGTCTCCTTTCTTAACTCTCTCAAGTCAAAGAATATTCTTGGACTTCAAGGACAGTCTTATCTAATGGCTTCTCTCTCAATTTTTGAGAAGATGACATCTTATACCCTAGACCAATGTTAGTTATACACTGTCATTTACTTGCTTTTGGCACTCTCTTAACTTTGTTCGTGCAAGGGGCAACCTCTTTCGTAGTCCCTGCTAGGTGATGTTTCAAACGAGAAATTCCACCACTAATGACTTTATCACGAAAAACTTATTTTATTTCAATATGTTTTCCTCAACTACAGTACCCCACTGCCATGTCGAATCATCAAACCGAGATTGGGAGTACCTAACATCCCTTCTTGCTATCTTAATTTAACACTTCAATCTTAATACACCAGAAAATAAAACACTTTGTAAATCCCGAATCTTCATTTCATAAACCACCAAAACACTCAAACAGAGTGTCTCCCACCACACAAATACAATGAAAAGATATTCACGCACTTTATATATTTATTCAAAAAAAGAAAAAATAAATAATAAAAGAAAATACCAAATACACAAAAAAAGTAGAAAAATAGCTATACCACAACCACCAAATCGTCGGTGTTGTCACTGTCGGAGTGATCATGGCATTGGAGATCCTTGTAAAACCATTGGAGATGCCTCACCCAAGATAGAAATCGCCTTAGAGCAGTCGAAATCCACAGATGGAAGCTAGAAACAATGCAGAAACACAGGGTTAATTTTGGCTGGAGACCTTTTATAAAGGTCCACGACATATACCCCACCATATAGCAAAACGATCGATAAGTTTTGTCATGCAAAACAACATGGTTTATCGTATCATGGATAACACTACTCTAAGTCACAACATTAGGTAGATGCTATGTAATTAGAATTGAAGGCATTAGAGAGAAATCAAAAATGAAAAGTAAGTGATCTTACATTTGGAATAAAGACAATAGGATGCAACTGGGTATACACTATTAAATTTAAAACAGATGTAACATTGGAAAGGTATTAAGCCTCGCTAGTAGCAAGAGGATATAGTCAATCTTATGGGACTGATTATGATGAGAAATTTGCACCAGTGGCTAAACTCATTTCTATAAAAGTTATAATCTGTATTGTTGCCTAAAGAAAGTAGATAATGTGACAATTAGATGTGAAAAATGCCTTCTTGCAGGGGGAGCTTAAAGAGGAAGTTTATATGCAACTACCACCAAGATATACAAATTCAATAAAGAAAGTTCTCAGGTTAAAAAAATGCAATATATGGATTGAAGCAATCACCTCGTGCATGGTTTGAAAATTTTTGGGGGAGTATTATTGAATTAGGTTACACTAAAAATGTTACTGATCATACTTTGTTTATTAAAAAAGGGGTGAAACTAATACTATTGCTAGTTTATGTTGATATAATTGTGATCATAGATGATATTAAAAAAATTGAGAGGTTGAAGCAAGAACCACATCAGCTATTTGATATTAAGGATCTTGGTAAATTGCACTTCCTTTGAATTGAGGTAGTATATTCTGGTACCAATATTTTCTTAAACCAGACGAAATATAAATTGGACTTATTACAAGATACAAAGATGCTAGAGTGTAAACCCCTTCATACTCTCATGGATGTGATAAGATTGATGTGATTAGATATCAAAAATTGGTTGGAAAGTTAATATACATAACCATTACTCACCCAGATATAACCTATACAATTGGTATTATCAGTCGATTTATGCAGGCACCATCATATGGATGCAGAATTTCATATATTCAGGCATCTAAAAAGTACTCCAGGATATGATGTGATATATATAAATAATGGTCATATAAATATTGAAGTATATAATGATGCATATTGGGCTGGTTATACTGAAGATATAAAATCTACTTCAAGGTATGTGGTACTTGTGGGTGTTTATATAGTTTCCAGGAATAAAAAATATACAGTTGTGTCCAGATCTAGAATTGAAGCTGAATATAGCTACTGCTTTTTGTATATGTGAAGAAAAGTAGTTATAGTCATTGTTAATGAAAATTGGATTTCCGGTGAAAAAACTTATTCCTATATTCTATGATAATAAGGCAACTATACAAATTCTATCTAATCCAATTTATCACAAAAGAACCAAGCATATAGAGATTGATTGTCACTTTATTAGGGACTGTATGAGTACCAATGAGTTCAAGCTGGAGCACGTGATAAGAAAATTAATGTGCAGATATGCAAAACTAAAGCAACAACAACTAAGCCTTTTCCCATACTAGACGGGGTCAGCTATATGCAAACTAAAGCAATTGACAAAAATATATTAAGCAAATTATGTGACAAGTTGGGTATAACAACAATATTTACACTCTATTTGAGGGGGAGTATTAAGGATCAAATTCATAATAGTCTTTATAGTGCTTTTTTTTTATTGTTGTCTCTTTCTTCCTTCTGTTATTAGGGTTGTCATTAGTGCTTAATTTCTGTTCTTAGTTGTTTTTTAAAGGTGCATTTAAATTGGATTTCATTAGTGGCACTTATGTAATAAATCCCTTTGTAATGCTGGTTATAAGTGGAGAAACCCTACCAAACAAATGTTGTAACATTAAGAGAGAGAAATAAAGAAGAAAAGAAAGTGAAGGGCGGCAGCTCCACGTAGGAGAATGCATACCAGATTTCCATCTTCAACATGTTTATGTATATTTCAATCTCATAAACTTCATAGGAATCAACATTTCATAAGTAAATGGTTCTTAGATGAAATCTTAAGAACTGTCTTTGTGGAAAGGAAAAAGAAGATGGAAATTATTTGAAGTTAGGGAGAACTTCAGATTTGCTTTTACTATCTCACATCTCATTTTTAAGTGACAGAAAGAAATAAATCTGTGAACAAGCTTCTTGGTATCTTCCAACAGCACATAGAAGATGAGTCCCAGAAAGTGGTTTAGCTGTCCTTACCATGTTTGCAGCAACCACCTAAACCAGAAAAAAGGAAAAGTATCACAACAGCAATAGTGCTTATATGAAAGGATAACAGGAGATAGAAATCATAAGATTGCATTTCCAAGACAGCAACATGTAAGATGTTTAGGCACACCTTAACTGCAAGCTCATGCATTGACATGGACACAGCTGATGAAAGAGCAACTGCACGCAAAGCATTTACATAGAAATAGGATCCCTCAGGTGAGGTGGAAAGTAACAGCGTCACTGCAGCTTCCAAGTTTCCAACTGATTGCACAAATCACACAATTAAGACCCTGTATATCGTCATTAATTATCCACAAAACCTTCCCGAGCTAAAGTAGCAGCAGCCCTTAAAAAATAGATTGTAAGACACCACCAAAGTAGAGAATGCATATGTTGCAAAGCCTCTTGCTCCTAAATGGAAAAAAATCTTTTTCATGTGAACATAAATAGATCTTTTTCAAATGCAGTTTTTACACTTCTCTGGAAAATTAATTAAATGCAATGTTAAACACCTAGACGAATAAAAATTTTGCCACTATGAATTTGACCTTGCTTCTGTTTCAATATAATGAAACTATCGCAGACTTGTCCCCTATTACTTTGTGTCATCGTGTGCTATAAAGTGTCTACGTAAACCTTTATTCTTTTCTTTTCTTTTCTTTTTCATTGTGTATGTCATAAGAGGGAGACAAGTGCCACTAGCTGTTTGAAATAACCTACATCTATTTTAACTAGCTGTTGGGATGTCTGCAACAGCTAGTAAACTAGCAGATGGTTGCTGGCCCTCTCACTTGCATCCAGCTGCTTGGCCTGTAAATAAGGCCTTTTTGTGTATATTTTGGAGATCCATGCTTGGTGATAGTTTAGTCATTTCTTTGTTGGATCTTGGTGATAATTGTTGATTCTCAGTGACGAACACATTCTTACATGCTATCAGAGCTTGGTCTGGTACCAAATAGTGTTTGGTTGCCTCATTTTGTGTGCCCTTTGCAATTTTGCAAAATCATCACTTGGCATTGTTTCCTCATCTCGTTGGAGATCTTTTGGCATCTCTTTGACATTCTTTGACAACCACTTGAGCTCCTTTTTTGGGGTTAGTACTCTTCTTCAAAGGAATCTGATATGGAGGAAAATAGTGAAACCAATGTTATCCATATCGTACGTCACAGGTAATTGTATCACAAATAAACTTATCGTGCTATATAGTGCGATACGGACTATATCGCAAATAACAACTTATCGTGCCATATCATGCGATACAGGCCGTATCGCATGATACAACAAGTATACGGGCGATATCTTAGGGACCCGTATAAAGGGTTCCTAGCTAAACAGAAACCTGCATTTTTGTGGGTTTCTGTGAATTTTTGAGAGCTCCTCACGCACTTTTTCGCTGGTTCTCTCCCTACTTGGTGTTTAAGGCTCCTAAAAAAAGTACTCTACGATGTCTGTGCAAGCCTCCTAACTCGAATTGTGATATATTTGTAGTGTTTTTTTGAATTTTTTTCTTTGTATTTGTTGTTTTTTGTGTTTTTTTTAAATGACAAAATATGAAGTTATTAAGTGTGGATATGATTTTTATTGCATTCTTGAAGTGGGAGACACTCTATTTGAGTGTTATGTGAAGATTGGGGATTTATAAAGTGTTTTTATTTTCAAGTTATTGATTCAATTAAAGTGCCCAATTTAGATGGCAGGAAGGAGTATTAGAGACTCCCATTCTTGGTCTGATGATCCGGCATGACAGTGGGGTATACCAGTTGAGGGTTCTAGATTGAAGATAAGATATTTTTTTGTGAGAGGGTAGTTAGTGGTAGAATTTCATAGTTGAAACACCACCTAGCAGGGACTAGCAAATAAGTTGCTCCTTGCATGGGCAAAGTTAGAAGTTTGTCAGAAGGCATTAAATGGCAATATCTTCAGATGATTGAGAGCATACAAGAGAGGAGACAACATAAGGATGATTTGGAGATATTTCAAGAAGATGATGATGATGCTATTTGATTGACTGATAGTATTCCTTCAGATACTAAAATAGAGATTAGAAGTAGTAGCTCTTGTCCATCAAAAAGGGGAAAGAGAGTTGTTGAAGATTTTTGCTAGTAGAAGTGGTAGAAGAGGAAACTCAAGAAGGAATACAAGAAGAGTTGCTTCTAGCATACATTCATTTTTTCCTCCTAACACTACACTTAGTGCTCAACCTAGAATTCGTACTACTGTGGCTTTAGAACAACTTCATGATCAGGCAGACCTTGCAGTGGGCAGATGATTTTATGATGCATGCATTCCATTTAATGTAGTAAACAATTTTTCATTTTCAGGCAATAACAGATGCAATTACTAATATTGGTCCAGGATAGAAGATGCACTCTTATTAGAAGTTGAGAGGAAAGATATTAGATAAGACCATCATTGAAGTGCAAGAATATTGTTCGACTTTGAGAGAGTCATGTAAAGAAACAGGATGCACTATCATGGCTAACGGATGGACAGATAGCCATGGAAGGACCTTATTAAACTTTCTTGTCTACTGTCCTAAAGGACTTATGTTTTTAAGATCTCTAGATATGTCAGAGGAGAGTCACATTACAGAGATCCTAAGGCAAGAGTTTGATAAGGTGATATGCGAGGTTGGCCTAGAGAATGTAATCTAATTGATTACAGATAATGCAGCTAACTATAAAGCAGTTGAGAATGAGTTAGCAGATAATTATGAGACTTTCTATTGGATACCATTAACAACCCATTGTTTAGATCTCATCCTTGAGGATATTGGTGAGATGGATGAGATAAAGGCAACAACTGAGTGTTGCCAAGATATCACCAAATTCATCTACAACTATGCATTTGTATTGTGTATGATGAGGAGATATACAAATGGTGTAGAGATTGTTCATACAATTGTAACTCGGTTTGCAACTAACTTCTTATCTGTACAGAGTATTATGAGATAAAAGCAAGCATTCAAGAGAATGTTCTTCTCAGATTAGTGACAACAATTTGTAGAGTTGCCTCAAAATAGAAGAAACATAAATTTGAATTAGATTTTAGAGACGGTCTTTAGGAGTACATTTTGGAATGCATGTATTAGATTGTTGAGGATTACATGTTCTTTGGTTAAGGTTTTGAGATTAGCTGATAGTGAGGAGAAATCATCTATGGGCTACCTTTATGAAGCTATGAATAGGGCAAAAGAAGTCATTATAAATAATTTTAATGGAAAAAAGAGGGATTATGTACCAATGTGGAAAATTATAGATAATAGATGAAAGACACAATTACATCAGCCTATTCATGTTGTAGCATATTATCTAAATCCATCTTTCAGGTACTCAGCAAGCTTCAAAAGGGATGGTGAGGTTAATCGAGGCGTCATTGATTGTATAGACAAATTAGTCCCTAATGAGAGTACAATAGATGCTATATATCGAGAGATGGAGATCTATGATAATGCTCTTCACTTAATGGGTTTGCTTGTAGCAATTCGCAACCGCACTATTATGCATCTAAGTAAATTGTTTATCTTCGTATTTAAGCTTCTTAAATCAATAAATCTTATATTATTGTGGATTATGTCCCTAATGTTTACCTTTTTGTACAGATGTTTGGTGGAATAGGTTTGAAAGTGATTACCCAAACCTTAAATAGTTTGCAGTCAGAGTTCAGAGCCAAACCTTTAGTGCAACGGGTTGTGAAAGGAATTGGAGTGTCTTTGAACACATCTATACAAAAAAGCGCAACAGGTTGGAACATAAGCGACTCAATGACTTAGTTTTCATCCATTGTAACACGCGGCTTCGCCAAAGGTAATCTTGTATTACTTACTAATTAGTACTGAAAAATTTAATTCAATATATTGTTTGACTTCAATTGTTAATGTGATTTACTAACTTCTAGTTCTTATCTTTCTTTCTTGTAGGTAATTGAAAAAGATAAATAGAGAAGAAATCCAATTTGATCCAATAAGTTTGAATAATTTTGATATATTAGAAGACTGGATTATGGAAGATAACGAAGAAAATGCCCTCCTAACTGAAGAAGACATTGCATGGATTAATTTGGAAGGAGCGCACAACATTATAAAGAAGATGAAGATTTTGATTTTCAAGCAGAAAGTGGTGATGATGATGAGGATCTTTAGTAAGGAGAAGACGAAGATTATTTAGTTGATGATCCTGATTATAATATGTAAATGTAAATGTATTTCATTTTTTGCTTCAAAATATGTAAATTTGGATGCAATTACTCAATGTTGAATGCTCAATATGTAATAAACTTTGCATTATATGAATTCAAAGCAATTACCAGATTTTTCCAGATTTTTTTGGATTTTTACCAATTTTTCTTAATTTTTTAAATATTTTTCTATTTTTAAATATTAAAGTATGATACGCTAGGCTACGATATGCTACGATACGATATGCCCATATCATGGAGCTTAGTGACACGCGATACGATACACATCATACAACACTGAGTGAATCCATTCACAGCGTGTTGTCTTGAAATGATTATCCAAGTTTGGTTTGAACTACAAACAAATATTTTATTATAAGAGGCTGTTGGGATTACTGATGGCTCTATAAAGGAGCCAACTCTTAACATTGAAGGGCTTGATGAGATAAAACGAAAGCTAAAGAAAGTTTAATGTGCCAACTTAATATGAAGATTTTGGCAAGGTAAAATCTTCATATGCTCAAAAGATCCGGAAAAGTTTGTCCACTTTTGGAAATGCCTTTGATGCTTGGGACTATTTGAAGAAAACCCTTTCTCAAAATGATTGACTTTTAAATAGATTTGAGATAGACTTTTCAATATTAAATTGGGGAATTTGAGTATACAGGATTACCATAGTGGGTTCAATGACTTGTGAAATTAATTACTTTTTCCTTAGACTCATCCACTAACATATATCTACAAATAATATACACCAAGATACTTCATCTTCAATATGCTTTTGCTCATCAATAACAAAGGTAAATAAATATGGACTTATAGCCAATCTTTGATATGACTAATATTAACATCAAGGAAGTCCTAACATGTTTATGCACCATTATATCAATGGGATATTTCTCTTTTCCAAGGTTCTCTAAAGAATCTCTTCTTGAAATCCTATCGTAAGTTTTTTCTATATTAATAAATATCATGTGAAGGTTATTAGTCTTTAATCCAAAATATTTTCGCAAACGAGAACAATGTCTTGCTCATCACAAGTTCAAAAATTATAATTTATGATGCTTCGTTTGAGAAAACAGACATGGAACGATGGGCAATGCTAACTCACTCGTGATTGATTATGTCTTCTATCATAGTCCTCCAAGTAGGAGAACTGGTTGCCAATACTAAAATGCTGAATATTTACCTACGTACTTGCATAAAGGTTTTTGCATTTGGCCCACTTTCACATCCGCAGTCATCAAAAGTGTACGTCATGTAAAGAAAGGCACGAGAAACCTTTACATCTCTTATATGTCAATTAACACATGGAGGTGCCACACGTAACATCACACATCTTAAGCATTAGCAGGTGTGCAATAAAAAATAAATGATGTTAGGATGAGCTTGGCTGCATAAATTTGCAGAGGTACAAACTCCGAAGGCAGATATAACTAATGTCACCAAAAACACCATAAGCAATTCAACCGAAGACTGGCAGAAAATTCTGAGCTAAAAAGATCAATCAGCATTTTGGGTAACTAATAGAAGTTTCTCTACAGGAAAATGGAAGAGAGCTTACTCATGAACACGTTTTTGTACAGCATCCTCTCCATCAAGTTTTTCATGCCAAGAGATTCTTTCACTAGAATTCGCATGTATTTCCCTTTGTTCAAATGCCATTAAACCAGATTTGGCACCCCCCTAGGAAGGAAAAGAGCAACAGAAAAATATTTCACAATACGGATAATACGAAATACATAAAGGGAAAAAGTATCTCTATTTCAGCAAAGCAACAGCTAACCTCAACAAAATGCTGTTATCGTTACAGATGTCTTACCGTTCTGATTTTTTATCAGCTTCCCAATAATGCTTTCCATGAGGGTGTCCTTATATGAGACATGGTTGTGTCTCTATGCTCTTGAATGGACATGAACGATTCAGTTTTCTGCTCAATCAATTTCCTTTTGAGGAGGGAAAGAAAATAAGGCAATTGTAACCAGAAAATTGCTTCAGAGGGATCTTCAAAAAGTGATGCAGCAAAGGCAAATCTTACTGCATATCCTTTATCAACTAACTTAGCGTATGGCTCACCCTCTCATTGTCAAGTAGACAGCCTTGGGTTAAAAAAAGAAAATGATAAATAGAAAACATCCACAAAAGTCAAGATTCAGGGAACTGTCATATGAAGAAAAAAACAGACCTTCCCTCCGATATGGTTCCAAAACTTTAAGAAGCATTTCTGGAACAGCTGAGTCACCCACATCTGGCAGAGCTGATTCTATCACATATCCACGAAGGTCATTTTCAGTTATAGAAGTAATTTCAGGAACTTCTGTCAGAGACTTGCTTATAGTAGTGCCAGTTTCAAACCAAGAAGGCTTCACACCCAATTGCAACAGCATCCTTAGTGCCTATACTTGAGAATAAGTAAGGAAAGCTATGTTATTAACTAGGAACTTGTCAGCCTTCAATTATACTAGTCACTTGAACAATGACAATCAAAATAAGGAACATCACGGCACATTGAATTCTAGTACCAGCAATTATAAGAAACAAAAACAGCCATCAAGAATAACATCAAAAAGTTCAAAGACTATGCCAATAGACCCATTTAAAAGCTGCAAAATGATAAAAATGAGCAACTCAGTTGGGATGTGAATGGTTCACATTCAATTTGGGTGCATGAAAACCACATCCAAATTTAACTGGATACCATATAATTGGATTCAAAGCCAAGTACGGTGAACATCATGACGTTTTGAGGTGATATTTACGATCTTTCGCTGCAACATTGAAGCATCGACTTCATTCCATGGTATAAGAGCCATTCACGTTTGCGGAAACATTGTTCGTTGCCTCAAGAAGCGTGTCATTCGTATCTTTGACTTTATTGTAACGTTACCTCTTTATATTTTTTTTCTCCTTGAACTATTGATCATAAAAGAGGGTTTAACTTATGTTTAATACATTCGAACTATAAAATATGGGCCCAATCTACGAAAAAATACCTATATTTTAAAAAATTATGGGTTATGTATTTGGTTTTAAGGTAGAACTCTCCGTTAATGCCACACTTTAGAGATAAATTGGTATCCCTCAGACAAGGAGATAAAAGAGTAAACAAATCTTTTGGTGAATATTCTAATATTTTGAATCAATTATATAGTTTTACAAAGAAATGTACACAATGTCTTAGTGAAAGACAATGTGAGGATAATGAAGATTTTGTGTATCAATTTTTAAGAAGTCTTTGGCAAGAATTTGAAGAGGTAAGATCATCCCTTATTCATTGAAATTTTTTTACTATCAAAGAAGTTCTTACCAATCTTCAAATAGAGGAAACAAGAATGAATTAAGCTACACTTTAAAAAGGCACCGCCCTTGCCGCATCTAAACCTGGAGCAAATATAAAGGCTTATCGCCCTCCTCACTTCAAAAATGAAGGATCAAGCAAAGTAAGAAAAGAGATCATTTGCCACCATTGTAGAGAGGCTGGACACATAAGGCCAAATTGCCTTAAATTTTAAAAAAAAGGTGGCTTTGGTGGAAGAACAAGCTTCAGCCTTTATTCTTATACTTGAAGAAAAAGTGAAGGAACTCGAAGCTCAAATTAAGGAGAAAGCAATGGTTGGAGCGGTTTGCTCTTCTTCAACAAATGAAATTCAGGTATTACATCTTGGATTATTGATTTAGGTGCTTCATTTCATATGACGTGTAATGAAAAATTTTAAGTTCATGTGTTAAAAATCCTTTATCATGTGTTTATGCAGCAGATAGAATAAAATTAGGTGTTGATAAAATTAGAGATTTACAAAATTAAAAATTTAAAGTTTCTAAAATTAGTATTGTTCAAAAATTAAATTTAAACTTGTTTTTTGTATCTCAAATTTTGGATAAGAATTGTGTTCCACTTTTTCATCTAAAGGATGTATTGTACATGATCGCTTCTCGAAGAAGGTGATTAGTTGTTCTCATAGAGAGGGCGAACTTTATATCATGAATTATTTGTATAGTATAAGATATGTCAATATTTTGTCAAATAATACTCTTCTATGGCACAAAAGATTAGGGCATCTTAATGCTCAAAAGTTGTATAAATGTTCTCTTAGAATAAAGAGTATGAAAATTTTTTCTTGCAAAGATTGTGTACTTCACAAAATGCAATATCTATCCTTTTCAAACAAAACACATTACTACAAGACCCTTTAAAATAGTCCACTCGAATGTATGGGGACTAGTACCCATTTTGTCTAAAGGGTGCATTTTCTATTATGTTATTTTTATAGATGATTTTATTAGGTATACATGGTATACTTTTAAAAGCCAAACCCTTTTTTTTCAAAATTTTGTTATATTTCATAATCTTGTGAAAAAATAATTTGATTCATGAAATCAAGATTTTTAGATCTAACTAAGGAGGGGAGTTTATGTCAAAAGATTTTAAAAACTATTTTGATAAATTTAAAATTATGCATCAAACCTCTTGCACTAACTCTCCAATAAAATGGTATTTCGGAACGTAAACATCACCATATTTTGAAAACCATAAGAACCTTGCTTTTATCGAGTAGTGTTCCTAAGAATTTATGGGCAGAAGCTACTATAATTGTTGTTTATTTAATTAATTGAATGCCCTCTTCGATTTTACAAAACTTGTCTAATGTAGAAAAGCTTTTTAAAGTTTCTCTAAACTGTTATAGACTATGTATTTTTGGATGTAAATGTTTTGTTTATACTAACAAAGATGATAAACTATCTTCTCGTGTCATAAAATGTATATTTTTAGGGTATAAAATAAATAAAAAAAGATATAGGTGTTATGACTATAAAAATGACAAGCTCTATGTATTGAGAGATGTCAAAATTTTTGAAAATGAATATCTATTTAAAGGCATGGATGATGTTAGTTCTATTGATGATTCTTCCAATTCCTTTTTGAATAATATTTTAGGAGAAGATGTGATTCATATAGAAAATGATCTTGATTAATACATGATTTAAAGACATTATATTACTCCTTTTGATCAATATTACACTAGGAGATCTCCTAACATTACTCCATCTATTCTTAGAAGGTCCAGTCATAACTCTAGACCTCCTGAACGATTTGTTTCAAATGATAGTTTTTCACCAAGGCATAGAGCCCTAGAAACCAATATTTCAGCTATAAAGAAACCTAGAACTTTTAAGAAAGCCCAATTATTACAAGATTAGATTCACGCTATGAATGAAAAATTAAATGCTTTATATAGAGCCCAAACTTAGGAGGTATCTATACCATAAAACAAAAATACTATAGGTTGTAGGTGGGTCTATAAAATTAAGACTAATGGTGATGGTTCATTAGACAATTATAAAGCTAGATTAGTTACCAAAGGTTACTCATAGGAATATATAATTGATTATGAGGAAACCTTTGTTTCTGTGGCAAAAATGATAATTGTTAGAACTCTTATAGTTGTTTAGTAATTTAGAATTGAAACATCTATCAATTAGATATTAAGAATATTTTTTTAATGGTTGGTTGAAGGAAGAGGTATATATGGAACCTCCTCCTGGTCTCAACATACCTAGAAACCATGTTTTGCGGCTCGAACGAGCTTTGTATGGTCTCAAACAAGGTCCTAAGGCTTGGTTTGATAAAAAGACCGAATTCATGACAATGCATAGCTTTATTACTTGTTATTCTGACACAACCATGTTTGTAAGGAAGTCTTATAAATGTATTATTATACTCTTGTTATATGTCGAAGATATGATTATTACACGTAGTGATAATTCTGGGATTCAACAAATCAAGCAAGAACTTGGTAAGATGTTTAAAATGAAGAATTTTGGACAAAACTCTTATTTTTGGGTATTAAGGTAACTCGTTATCATAAAGGTTTTTCTTATCACAAACTAAATTTCTAATGACATTATTCTACTAACACCTGATCTAATGACATTATTCTTAGATCATTGAGTGATCCTACTCCTTATAGTCTCACTATCACACGTCCAGACATTGCTTAGGCTGTACATACTATCAATCAATTTCAACATTCACCTACCTCTGTTCATATGAGTATCGTCATAAGTATTGTTCAATATATTTGATAAACCTCACATAAGGAAGTATTTATATCATCTTCTTCTCTACTTCAATTACCTGCATATACCAATGTTGATTGGGGTGGTGATGTAAATAACAGACACTCTATTATCCATTATTGTATTTTCGTTGATAATTCTCTTATATCATAGAAATATAAGAAACAACAAAAGGTGTTCCTTAAAGAATAATTGATGACAATCTATTTATAAGAAACATAGTTGTAAGAACTGCTTCAGGCAAAAAAAATTAGGTACATTATGTTTTAGCAGCAAAGTTATGACCACTTTTAAAAAAAATTGATGACAATCTTTTCTTCTTTGTCAACTTTTTCACCTCTAAATCCATAACTAAAGGTCAATGTTGGATAGTTATGATTTTTCCTATAATTACCTTGTAATCTTTACAACCTAATCTATCTTTCTTCTTACAAACAAAATAATCAATTTGTGTTTGTGATAAGCTACTCTTATAAAAAGATCAAATGCCAGTAAAATATAAAATCTCCCTACCTTTTACATTTATATCTTCATTCCATGAATACCTTGATATCCTAATTCATTTTTACCGACATGTTCATTTAAGTCTCCTAAACAAGTCATCTCCCTTTGTGGAATTCTTTGAATCACCTTATCTAACTCTTCCCAAAAAGCCATCTTTATACTATTTTCTAGTCCTACTTGGGGTGCATAAGCACACACTATATTCAAAACCACTTCTCCTAAGACTAATTTCAATATCATGATTTGGTCACCATATTGTTGTTTGTCTACTATTTTATTCTTTAAATCTTTATTTATGATAATACCAATTCCGTTTGAAGCCTTTTTCTTTCCTAAGTACCATAATTTAAAACATGTATCCTCAATCTCCTTTGTTTTTTCTCCAACCCACTCTGTGATTTGTTTACTACATTTGGGTGACAATGTAGTAGGACTAAGTTCTTTACCGACTCTCGTCTATGATATGGGTACCCTATCTGCAATTGATTAACTACATCCAGAAGAAAATGTTGAGGCCTTTGCTTACTTTTCACTGCATTAGGCCTCTTCAATGTATCGCTAAGAGGGGGTGCCCGAACGTAATGCTCATAATTTATATAATCCATGGTATAGAAATTCGACAAAGTTTTATGCTGGCTATCTCATATTCATATGAAAAGATAGGAGAAGTGCCAATGCAATCAATTACTTGCTCTCAACAATAAAGGAATCATAATCAGGCCTTTGCTTACTTTTCACTGCATTCGGCCTCTTCAATGCATCGCTAAGAGGGGATGCCCGAACGTAATGCTCATAATTTATATAATCCATGGTATCGAAATTCGATAAAGTTTTATTTTGGCTATCTGATATTCATATGAAAAGATAGGAGAAGTGCCAATGCAATCAATTACTTGCTCTCAATAATAAAGGAATCATAATCACAATAATACAAGGAAAACAAGGTATTTCTCATGAACAATAGATTCTTTTCCTCTTTCTTGTGAAAACATGAAAACAAGTTCGTCTTGAGAATCTAGTGTTCATGATTTCTTATTTCACAAGAGTTGGTTGTCCATGATATTCTTAATTCATCTTAAATGTAAGCCAAATAGACTCATAAGTTGGTTACTATAACATCCCACAAGTGTCGACCAGCATGACATTGGGTCTGTCCATGCCACGTGGTTGATACACGTAAACCGTTAACAAATATGAAGGCGGCACAACCCATACAATCAAGGATATGTCAAAAGTACATTTATTAATATGCAATTTAAGCTTCAACAAGACAGTGGTACAATGAGAAGAAATTCAAAACTACAAGGAATTAACTCCTACCATCTCACAACGAAAGCAAGAAACCTGCTTCAATATCCCACGTGCTCAATGTCTCTACTGGCCATATCCTAAAAATATTTAAAATAAAACCTGAGCACCACACTGTGATCATAGATGGATGTGATCTCTCCTTTGATAATCATACTAGATACATGCACCATTTCAAACCAGACAATGAGAAAATATATATCAACAACAAAACAATACCTTTATCAAACATACATGCATACTCAAACGCTCGTCAATATGCAATTTAGTTCCGTTATCATAGACTCTATATTGTAACCAATCACTGTCATGCCATAGGAGTTGCTTGCATCATGCTCCTATCCAGCCACATGACCTCCAACAATGCCCTCGACATGTCGGGACCTGGATCCTGGTGCCTCCTAAGGGCCCACCAAGTCCAACCCCTCAGGTCTGAGAGGAAAAGTATATGAATACTCTACTAATATAATTATACATAAGTGCAAAGTAGCTCAACCAATGAAGTAGCCAACACAACTCAACACATCTACGAGTTAGGACTATCCGATATGTCCATCTACAATCCACTAACGCCAATGAGTTAACACTAATAGATACGACCATTTATAATCCATCAACGTCCCATACCGTCGTGAAGGATAGATACATACCCATTAAGTGGTTTACTCGCACATAAGTACACTCATGCTATACACCCATATAGTCATCAAAGCATTTTAAAGACTATTCATAAGCTAACACATGTATACCCATTTAAGAGCATTAATAAACATTTCACAATCTCATGCATCATCTAAAAGCAGTTAAAAAATACCTCTAGCATATAACCGAAAAGAGAATACATCCACCGACTGGACGCTTCTATGCAGGTCCCAATATAATAGTGCTAACTCCCTTTTAATCACCTCAATTTAATTCCTAAATCATGATAAAAGCATATATTGTACATTCAAATAAAAACCCAATGGTTCAAACCACGTTGAAATCAGATCTCAAACGAGTCTAAAAAAAATCTCGGGAAGTCGATACCTTCGCCTGTGCGCATGAAATTTTAGCTGCCTTTCGCTCTCTTTTTGTTCTTGTCTTCTCTTCTTTCTCTCTTTCCCTCTCCTTCTCTCACTCTCGTTTATGTTGGCAGGAAGGCGGTTGATCTCATGCTCAGGGGGTTGTCCTGAGTATGCCTTGAACCTAGCTTAGGGGGTTGTCTTGGGTATAAATAGGATAAGATATAAGGAAATTTCATTCAGTTGTTTCCAGTATTTGCTTTAAATCTCTCTCTTATCCTTAACCATTGGTGAGTGAGTCATATCCATTGTGTGGCAGACCGTGTGTGTGAGTAAGGAATATCAGTAAGCATGTGTGAACCCACTCAATTCAACTTTCTTATCACCAAATTGAAGAGTGTGTGCATATTGGAGCATCATTTGATGCTTTTCGCTTATCCAAGATCCTCTCATTTACAAAGAAGTCATCTTTCTCATGTTGGCATGGTCATGCATAACATATGACATATTTCCCGATTCTCTATTCGTTGGTGGGTTAGGGGCCTCGTTCCTCTCTCAACTAAGTGAGGTCCAACCCAGGCCACTCCACATCTACACCGCAAAAGAGGTTTTCTGAAAGACCTAGCTTTGCTAATGCAATGGTGGAGGCAGGGAGATTGCATATCATTTGACGGCGCAGAGGCAAAACCTTGTACGACTATGGGATCTCCTATGTTGCACGAAAGAGTAACCTTTTCAAACATTTGGAAAGCTGTGGAAGCCGGCAAGTTTTGCAAATACTTTAAGGCTTGTTTTGAAGAAGAGTCTACACTTCGTTTCACTTGGTAGTGAACAAGAATGTTGATCTCGCGCTTCACTAGCCTTAACAGTATATGGTTGTAACTCCAACTAAACGATTGTAAAAGTCTCACATGCATCACCCACTATGGCTACTTGTATCTGACTTGTGTTTTTGTGGATGATGCAACTGAACCTTTATGTATCTAGGATCAACAACCGATCAAATTTTGTGGGTACCATAACAAAATTAATGAAGTAGATAGAGGGCTTAGAGTTATGGATTGTTGATTCTAGAACTACTGATCAAATGGTGGGGGATCAGAAGTATTTATCCAATTATCAATCCTTGAATATCAAAGAGCCAATTAAACTGGTTGATGGCTCTCATACCTCTTTATTGGGAAAGGGAAGTGTTTCAACAGCTTTATTCAATTTACCTTTTGTTCACTTCATAAGAGAGAAGGAACTGCAAGTAGTGTCTTCTTTACTTGTCTCCAAGTGTCTTGTATGGGCATGTGGTCTCCTGCGAGTGAACAACTAAGTCTTTTATATATTTTCTCAACACTAATTGACCATGCCAATATATGATGTGAGCATATACAATGCATTATCTTCAGTGTAACCTGGCAAGTGTGACGCAAATCAAAGAGCTCAATAACCTTTTGTAATATGGTTATAGTTTCCTTAAGAAGCAAAAAAAATGGATAATATTCAAAATACATAGAAATGAAGATTATCAATAATACGGTGACCGGTAGGCCTCTTTTCCACAAAAATGTCAACTAGTCTTTTCTTAACGTCACATTTTCATAATTAAAGCCGAATCTGCAATGAAAAGGAGCAACTTTACTTATTAAACTGAAGTTGAAAATAAAATGTCAAAAAGAATAAAACAAAGGATAATTATGCTCACTTTTATATCCTTCCCATTTTAGTCTATGTATTCTTTTTCTTTTTCTTTCCTTTTCTTTAATTTTCTCCCTCCTCTTCTATACTTTCTTTTCTCTTTCTCTTTCTCTTTCTTTTCTTTTTCACTCTTCTATTCTTCTCTTTTTTTGTTTTTCTTTTTTCCCTTTTTCCTTTTTGTTTTTTCTTTTTCTCTTTTATATGTTTCCATCTACTTTCATTTTCTACTTTCCTCTTTTAGTTTCAACAACATCAGCCACTAATAAGGGAAGCATCTATACCTGTAAAAAGGAGATGGCAATAGAAAATAGAATGTGCACAAGATTTCCATGTTCAAGCCCTTAGATAATCCTTAAAGGGGGGATATGTGCTAATAGAATGTACACAATAAATATCTTCACGAAATACCTAAAATCAGCTTCTAATGATCATAATAATAGGAATAGGGGATACAGGCAAAGAGGTCAACAATGCCAAGGGGATGTCGGGCAATCTAAAGAGTTGTATGCATTGCCATGGGTTGATCGAGGTGCATTCCACAAGTACAAAATCCTTGGCTACTAACAACAAAGGCAATCAACTTGATTTCGTTACCGACAAATAGAAGTTACTCAATAAATTACAACAACAACAACAACAAAAAGATGGCAATGTAAATTCATTTAAAACATCTCAGTCAGCATTACTTATCATAACAATATAAAAGTAATAACTCATAATTATAAAATGAGTCTATTAGGGAAGCAGAATAGGATAAGGATCCATATAAAGCACCTAATGTCAGGATTGTTGATCATGTTATCAAGGGGCATGTATGCCAAGGGCAATAAATTGAAGAGCATGATTAATGAGAATCACATCTACAAAATGAAAACAAGGAAATAGAGTATATGTATCGAAGGATTTGAGTACATAAAGAAAGTTGTGTTTGTTACTTTATTATGATATATCAGCTACATTTCATGAAAATTTGAGAAACAAAGAAAATGCACGGTTCTTTATTGAAAATTCCAAAGTTCAGAACGATCTACTATGCATGCCTTAGATTAGGATTTCCTTCTTCTTTTTTTATATCTTTGTACCACCTGTAGCCATCATCAAGAATATCAACTTCACTTTATGTTGTACAACAACACATGGCTCTCGTGTTGTTCTAGTAGTCATGACAGCTTCCAATTTCATGTATTCATGTAGTTTGGGAGATATTAATTGGATTATAAATTACTTAAATATTGGATGATAAAAGATATTTTGCTCATATTATATGGAACCTGAGCTTGTCTTTTGGATCATCTTCCTCAGCCTCATCATTCAATTTCAAGAGATGCTTCAATGTCATCATCATCGTCACTTTCTGTTTGAGATGATTGTTCAGGAGTACCACTTGATTCTAAATTATTACATGCCTGACAAAGGGTCGGCAATGAATTGTTTGTAATTGATAATCAAGTAATTACAAGACTAAATGTGAGAATTTGCACTTTGAAATTAGAAGTTTTCTTAAAACAGCTTTGATTGGAAGGAGCCGTTTCTTTTTAAATCGCATCTTAGCAAAACAAGGTTCTATGTGGAAACAGAATTGATTATGTTTCATAGATTTTGTATTTTATCGAGCCACTTTTAGAGGTCTAAAAATCCTGCATATTTAGTGCAAGCAAGTATTGGGTTTGATGTTTTATTAACAATTTTGTCTATATTTTAAAAAAATCGGTGACCAGATAAAAATTAGAGAAAGGTTTTCAACCGAATGCTATTGTGAAATGCCTATAAATCGGTGTAAGATTTCTTATTTTCTTGAAACCTATCATTGTGAAAATCTACTGATGTTAGCTTTTCGATGTTACCATCCATGATGGGCTTGGATTGCTTTAACCTTCTGATGGGTATAGTGTCGCTTGGCGTATGATCTTGTTCGATGTATTTTGGACTTTCTACTTGATGCTTTTCGCTTGGGCTTGAGCGATCGCTGAAAATGAGTCTTCTGAGTTTCCCAGGTCCTGCTCCTTTCGCCTCCATGTTTCAAGCTTGTTTGTTCTATTTTTAGTCTTTTTAATTCAAATATTTTGTAGGGTTAAAGCAACTATTTTACAAGGGTTTTGCAGGTAAAACTTATTGTGGTGCCAAATGCCTCACTTTGACTTGTACAACCTATTCTTTGAAGGAATCATGACTAAATTAGTTTGATTTTCTTTTAGTGGGGCTTGAAGTATCTCTCATTTGAGATTCCCACAAAATTTTGGGTGTTTGCAGATGCTCGTCTTTGTTATTAACCAAATTGGCAAAGAATAATTCCACCAATTTAAGAATATGAACTTTCCCTTTTCTTGCTAAGGGACTCATTGTTGTTTGTCAGTTTGCAGTCCTTCTCAATTCTATTTGGTTCGCATCGAACAATTATTAGGTGCTCTGGTTGTAATGGTTTATAGCCTTTGGGGAATTCTCCGCCACATCAAGAACTGATAGGACATTGAACCTGCTAATCACCACAAAACCCAAGCTAGACGAGTTTAGATGAGATAAGGGGAAGAGAGATGCTTCCAAACAGCAAAAAGCCTTCAAATATAACTGTAGTTCATTTCATTCCAATGGCTTAAATAAGGATTACAAAGTAGTATTAACAGGCACTAAAACAAGTTAGAAATTGGATCTGGAAACTAACACTACAAGGTTATCCTGCAAACTAAGGACAATGAGCCTAATTTAATGGTCAACCGACTCATTAATGAGTTTAGTAATCAACTGGTACTGCTTTGAATGACCATTTATGAAATCTTCCTGGGTTGTATCTGCCACTGCTCGACTTGTCCTGATTACAATAATCCCTGGATAAATATACACATCTTGTTCTTGAGATGTGAGCTGATTAAAGCTTGATTCTTGGACATTTTTTAGTTTTTTTTCAGTCTTGATGTCCCCATCAGATAATTTCTCTCATACCCCAAAAGAGTTTTTGAAATATAGTAAATGGCATACTCCTTAAGGCTCTCATCCTCATATTGGGCTAATAAATCCTCCAATGATTTTTCATGTATGAAAAGATATGAAAGCAAAAGTTTTCTTGATTTTGGAGGTTTCAAAATTGGAAGATTTATCAGATAGGTTTTAATTATTTCAAAAACCCCTTGACACTCAAAATCCCAAAGGAATTTGACCCCTTTTCTCAAAATTTTGTTGAACGATTCAATCTTGTTGCCAAATTAGATATGAATCGTCTAATGGCTTGGAGAAAACCCTGGAGGCTCCTAATTTGAGTCACGTTGGAAGGTGGAGGCATGTTGATGCATTCCCGTTCAACAACAACTTTTCTCGATTCTGAAAGAGCCGAGACATTGTTCACGAACAGTTGGTATATGGGGAATTCATGTTCACTCGCCACAGATTTACTTGATAAGAGAGAACTTAGAAAACTATCTAACCACTAATTCTCAACTAAATTAGATAAGATAACACAATTTCGCCTGAAAATGGATGTTGTCTCCTTCAACCATCTAAGAAGTCTATTTAATTTTCGACAAGGAACCCAAAGCTAGCCATAGAAGAATAAATCAAATCACAAGTTCCCATGCAACAATTAGCTCTAGGTGCAGGCTCAAGGGTGGTTAAATGCATCATCCTATTTTCCCAAGCATTGAGAACACAAAAAATGATTTCCTAGAGTGTTTCCATGTTTCCCATTTCTTGGACGAATTCATGCTTTAATTACCCTAGAAAACACTAACATGAATTAACTCTATAGTTGACAGTTTTCAGTACTTAAGTCTTGTGGTTCCTGAAGAGTGAGGACATTTTTGAGATTTTCGGCGGTGGGATGGCTTGACACTTGGAGGGATCAACCTATCTTCACCTTTGGCTAACCATAAACCCTAAAAGTTTTCCTGACTCCACTTTGATCAGACACTTTTTATGGTTTTTGCAAAGATTTTATACGAGGAGAATGGGTTTTGGATTTCAACAAAAGTCATCTAAATATACTTTTTAAGCCAAAAGATATGAGAGTAGAAATATGTGCCCGAGGGTGTTGTAAAAGCAGTTTTTTGTGGATCTTTTGAAGATAATTTGATTTATTGTAACCCAAATAACTACCCATAATGAAAACATTTCATGATTAACTGTGCTATCGACAATCAAGTCAATATTAGGTGAATAGCTTGCTATAATCAAGATTAGAGAAAAACATGAGCAAATAAAAGTTTGAGTCTGGCTTCGTTCCTGGTGTAGCTATAGGCATCACAGTTATGCAATCAAATAATCTGGTATTTTGGTCATTTCAAATATAGGGATATTTTGTCATATCCATTTAAAGGGAATTCATGTTTTTCCCTATCTTATGCAATTTTTATGTCATTTCTACAATCTTTTTCAAATTTTCATTTTTGAGATATATGAGAACTGGTAGCTTCTATGGCGATTACCCTTGCCCCTTACTCTCAACCATTTGTTTTATAAGTGGAGCCTTTATAATTTGTTATCTAGTGTGCTTCCTCTTGATGACATGTTTTGCGATCTTCCTTGGCATATCAAGTTCCTTACAAGACCATGAGGCCAATATATGTACATTGTGTTAGTGGATGAGTCTTTGAAAAAAGTTAATAGGAAATTGAAAATGTGGAGAGAAATATTAGAAGTAAAGGCACCCAATTTAGTGGAAAGTAGATAAAATATATTAAATAGAAGGCTCTTTTTGTGCTCACATTTTAATTCAAGTGTGCATATATTTTCTCTTTTATTAGACAAAAATTTTGTAGCTCAAGAACTGACCCTTGCCTTCTGGGGCAGGAAGGTAATTATGAAAAGAACCTACTTGATTTAGGCCCAAAACTCATAAAGAAAAGTGAATAAGAGGTGAGTCGCTCTAATTTTTATTTTGCTTTCATAAATAAGAATATTGGGTAGAAGTTGAGGGTTGTGTAAAAGTGAAAATTTGTACACAATTCTCTTTTAGCAGGCTCGATGGGACCTACAGGTCTAGTCAAAATTGTTCGCCAGATGAGGGTTTTTTTATTACTTGTTTTGATTGTAAGCATTTTTGTTTTCCACATTCCACATAAGGTGCATTTAGGGTAAGAACATACATACCTGCCGCACGAAACCATATAGTGCACACATACACACAGCACTTAAGATCTTTACTCAAGAATTTACTTGCAATTCGTGGTAATTATATATGACTTCATATGCTCAATATAACATATGGTCTAGTATGGCTTTGAATATGTTAATAACCTTCGAAGGGTAGAAATGGTAGTATGACTTTGGAGAAAAATTAAAGACTGCTAAAAAAGGGGCTATTTTGAAAAGTTATTAAATCATAAGAAAAGAATAAAGAAATATATTCTAGATTGTCTAACTCCTGAGGAGAAAGATCAACTTAAATCTCAACTTAATGGTGGAGAAAGCAAAAGTGGGATATTATCCAACTTAGAGGCCACAGGTCCACCTAAAACTTCAAGAGTTATTGTTATCTTCAAACCGATTATAGAAAAATCTGATAAAATTATTAAATAGGATAAACCTAGGGTAGTCATCTAGGGTCCTAAAAGTCAACTGTTTACTCCCATAGTCATCAAAGGAAAACCTAGGGACCAATCATTTACTCTAGGAGTCATACGTGGACCACCTTCTTCAACTTCACGTAATCCAAAAGAAAGTCAAATTGAAAGAAAACAAGCTCTAAGGGATCTACCAATATGGGTCTCTTATGTAGTCAGACCTCCAGTCTTCTGTGTCTCAGTTTCTTTTCAATCTAAGTTAGGATCCCCTTTCCAGTTCATCCCTCAGGTATCTCATCTATTTTATATTCAACCTTTAGAATCTTTGGGACACGTTATCCTTCCTAGGTCATTTAGAGAGGCTAAGGCCTTTTAGGAACCCTTTGGATGCCCATATTTTGTGGTCCTATCCTCTCTTTCTTAGGTGCAGTACCTTTCATTCCCACTGTCAGCAATCTTAAGATCTCCTCTAGAGACATCTTTGTCCTCTCTAGACCATAATCTAGGTTCACATCCCTCTTCTCTGAACCACTTGTCCATCTTCTTCGACATGTTGGTTGGAAATTCCTTAATTATCGCATGGAGTATCCTCTTGACACACTATCACTGTCAGAGCCCTCTTTGCCTATGTGTCACCCCGATGGTCCACCCCTGAGTTATAAACTACATTTTTCTAGACTTGACCAGGACTCTTTATACAAGGGCACTAAGAGCCTCCACCTACTGAGTCTTTGTATCCCACTACTTTGGAGCTGCCCCTAGATTTAGTATTCTAAGATACTTCATTGCTCCTTTCTTTTGGGATACCATCATGTCTGGGGGCTTTGGTGTTACTATCATTACAACCTAGAGTGAGCCTTGACCCACTTGAGAATATGCTCTCTTCATCTTCAAGTAAAATATCTACCCCCTAAGTAGTGTCAGCTCTACCAATGGTCATTCATGGACCTGAGAGTCCCCTAAACCCTACTGAAGATGGACACACTTTGTCTGACCTACCTACTTAATCTTCCTTTAGCGATGCTACCCTAAAATCGATTATCAACTTTGTTGCACCAACTACCAAAAACCTTCCCTGAATGTATGTCTCATTGGCTTCCGCCAATCGTGAGCTCATGAGCTAGGCAACTTCGTATTCTCTTGATCATCACAATCTCCTTGGTTGTCAGCTGCATATTTTGTTCTACTGCTTTAACAATAGCCAGTTCAATAATTATCCTTTGAAGTCCTAGCTTCCCTCCCAATGATAATCCCATCAAGACACCCTTCAATTCTGTAGTAAACTACTTATGCGTAAGAATTTGGTCGCTTAGAATCAAACCTCCACATCCGACTAGGAGATACCAACACCCATCCATATTGAGTTTATACCAATCCTTCATCGGGTCAAGCCACTTTAATTAGCCTGTATTAGACTTGCAGGTCAGGGAGCAAAGTCAGTGGTCACAGTTGTGATTTGTCTACACTTCGGCTCTTTTTTTTCTATGTCAAACAGAAGTTCCCCATTACCACGGGAACCATATTATCACAAACATTTCGTAGTCTTCTACTTGTCTTTTCTTTGACCTTTGACTTTTCTTATAGTCAATCAAGACCCATTCTTACAGGTTGAAAGTCAGCCGCTCCTTGAAGGTCCAAGTAAAAAATCTAGCAGCCATTGCTGCTTTCACTAGTTTTAGCCATGCCGTGAAAATCCTTGAGGATATGAAGCCTATCATCAGTGTAAGTGCCCTTCTCACACGTCATTACGTCCTACCCATTTAGCCCATCTCGTTCTAGCTAATAAGCTGGGTTTACCAACTATAAAAAGGGTTGTATGAATGTCGGGCCCTTCCAACTCCATATTAACTTCCATAGGGAATCTCAATAGTGTCTGAGCTTCACCCTTGCTAGTGTGTGTAATAACTTGCAACGGGAAAGTCTCCCCTTCCACTAAATTTCCTGGGAGCTCACATCCAGAGGGAGTGGCTCTCAATCTCAACATAATTCCTTCCCTTCAACTTGATGCCCAACTTTCATGCTCCTTCCCCGCCAACATATGAGAGAACTTTTCTGGCTCTCTCCATTTGATCAATGAAAACTAGTAAAAGTTATTGGAGTGTGAAGGACTCATCCTTCTAGAAGTGAACCTTGTTCTCACACCTGATTTCTCTCCCACTGTTGTGAATCAGACCAGGGTTTGACAATTTTTCTCCAAATTAGACAATTACCTTGATCCTCTTCTAAGCAGTAGTCACCTTCACCCATCACTCCTGCGAACCAGTGAGTATTTGACCTTTCATAATAAATGCCTATCTAAGTGGGACTAAGGCCCAAGATCTCTAGCATTCTTTAGTGATAGGAATCCAAGAACATGCAGAGACAAGCTAGGCATGAAGAGGACATCGAAGATATATCCCACTCGAACAGTTGTCGTGTCTAGAGTCAAGAGTTAGTTGAAGGACCCATGACCCGATTTTGGGATAGGGCTTTGTAATCCCAGATTTAGTGGATCCATTTTGATGCTTAAATAGATTCACTAAAATTCGTATTGAGGTCCAGGGTGCCAGTTTTGAACTTTAAAATGTACTCAATTGACCTTTTTGTTCTATTGGTTAAGTAGGAGCTGGATTGTTTAGTTATTACTGCAGAAAATAGTATTTACTTTACTAGCTTAGCTGGGGGACTGTTTCACACATAAATGCCCATTTTCTGAATGAAAAGGCACTTACTTGGATTGCATCAAAGGAAGTTACTACCGGGTTTAGTCGTCAGTTCCTGGCTTATTCTCCTTATCAACATGTTGTGGTGCGTTTGAAGCTGGTTAGTACTTTTCCCCCCATTTCTTACTCCTCATCAAACCCATTTCAAGGTGGAGCAAGCACATCCAACTTGAGTCAATGTCCTTACAAATTCCCAACTTAGTTGACAACTTTTCCACCCTCCTGTGGGGACCCACTATTTGATAAGGTGGCCTTACTGTAATCTTACAATGTCACTTAACTAATCCTCTTATGAGGATAGCCCTAGTAATGACACAACCAACCTTTTGTGTTAGTGGCTTTTAGTGAAGCCATCAGGACCTAGTTGCATTTTTACAACAACTAAGGCTCCCCATAGAGCTTCCCACGGGAAGACCTATCTTAAAGCCTATAGTGCTGTCACTACACCTTGAAGTCATTGAGTGTGTTTTTCTTACTTATTGGCATGCCATCCATCACTTCTAGTAGGGTAAGAGTTGACTCCTTTAGTGACAGTTGCTACTGTAATGTCTGACTACCGTATAGAGGGGTATTTCTAGGGATCATTTTCATGGATCCGTTAGAGGGTCGGTGATAGGCTGCTATCAGAGCCTATTGGTCTGGGTGTGGGTGATGGAGGACGTGTTTATGGTGGTGAAAGGATGTTGTTGCATGTCGGGGAACTGGTTGTAGCAGTTTAGGTCTCAGACGCCTACAAAGGTATATTTTCTCGCAATTTTAAGCTATATCGCATCTAGTAAGTTGCAATGAGGTGATTGTAAGCGTGAAAATTTCCACTACTGGTTTTTGAGACCAGAAATGAACCTTTTCGCACCTAAGTCGTTTCTACGAGCGTGCTAGCTAGCTTATTCAAGCTAACAAAGGTTTTTGAAATTTTCTGACTTTCTGGTGATTATGGAAAAGCGAGATCTTTTCACTTTAAACCTTCTTCAACCGATGCTCAAGAGTCAGTTTAAATGCTTAGAAACTTCATTTTTACAAAACATTGAAATATCTGTGTTTTATGAATTCGATGTATGCCTTGTTTGCAAATTTTATTACGACTTTTGGGACGTCCCTAAGTCTTTGGAGTTTTAGCTATTTAGGCCTGATATGTGTGTGAATATGTGGCATATTTTCAACGTGGTTTGTGCGGGGATTCGGGGCTTCTTTGAAAGCGAGCGAATGCAAGGATGCAAAAATCTTTTCAGGTTTTAAAAGTGATGATGTGAGCTAGGCTCGAATTGAAAGTGCAACTCACACAACTTTCACTAATGTAAATACCTGAAATTGAAGTGCAACTCACGCAACTTTCACCAATGTAAATACCTGAAATGTAAAGCAACTCACGTGACTTTAAATGTAAATCCACACAAAGCGAAATGCAACTCGACTTGAAGTAAACTCACACAACTTGAAAATATATAAATATGTTGTATCCTAAGAGTGAAAAGGCTCAATGTGTGTGAGTGTAAAGAGCGGAAAGGCTCGAGTGCTTGTGGGTGCTTCTCGTGTGTAATTTAAATGACAACTCACACAACTTTTACTAATGTAAATACCTGAATTGAAGTATATACTTTAGCTTAAGACCGGAAAGGCTCAATGCACGTGTGTGGTTGTGTGAAATTTAAATGACAACTCACACGGCTTTCACTAAAGTAAATACCCAAATTGAAATATATACTTTAGCTTAAGAGTGGAAAGGCTCAATGCACATGTGTGTTTGTGTGAAATTTAAATGACAGCTCACACGACTTTCACTAAAGTAAATACCCAAATTGAAATATATACTTTAGCTTAAGAGCGGAAAGGCTCAATGCATGCGTGTGTACGTGTGCAATATAAGAGCGGAAAGGCTCAAGTGCACGTGGGTGTCCTTTGTGTACAGTTAAGAGCGAGAAGGCTCAAGTGCACGTGTGTGGTTTTGTATCATACACAAATATTACATTTCGGGGGGAGACCTCGCTCCATTATTACAATCCCGTATCAAATTAAATTTACTTTAAACGAGTAATGTAAAACTGAATGTAAATAACACTTACAAGTGGTCGGTTTTGCCTCTCAAGTCGCTTGGGTCCGTCCTTCTTGGCAGCCATGAGGTAAGTCCCTTTAGGTGGGTTCCGACGTGAGGCTTGGGTGTGGATTCACTTGGGTGTAGCCAAGTGGGTTTGGGCCTAGTCTTGGCTGGGTTCGGCCAAGGGGTTAGGTTTAGGATATGGTGGGTATAGTCCTAGCTAGGTCTAGGTTAGGTTTGGGAAGATGGGAAGGAGCTAGGCCAGCCAAAGGCAGGCCGCTTGGGTGGTTTGTCAAGGTTGGTGCACGGCCAACAAGTCTTGGCCGAGTGCTAGGTGCACTCGGTTGGTTTGGGGTGTGGGATATGGTGTGCTTTGGGACAGGCCTAGGCACAGCTAGGGTGCGGCAAGGTGTGCAGGCCTTAGGTGGGGCACGACAAAGGTGTGGCTGGCAGGGTGCGGGTGAGTTGCAGCAGGGGTGCGGGTGAGGCGCTGGGGTGCAGCAAGGAGCTGCTAGGGTACGGCTAGGGGTGCAAGAGGGGTGAAGGCTGGGTTGACACGGCCAGGGCGCTGCTGAGGCGCAGGTGAGGCAGGGGTGCGGCTGGTTGGGGGGCGCGGCAGGCCGGGTGGGGTGCGCAGGAGGGTTGCAGGCTGGGGTTAAGTCGGTGGAGTCGGTTTGGGGCAAGTGGGCTACGTCTAGGTGGGATTTAATGGAGTCAGTTGGGGCAAGTGGGCTAGTTCTAGGTGGGTCGGTTATGTGAAGTGGGCTAAGTCTAGGCTAGGTTTGGGTTAGGTTTAGTGGCTAGGTCAGGGTTAGGTTTAGGGACCTATCTCTTGGAGTCGAGTCCTCGTTATGCAACCCATGTCCACTCCATTTGCAGTCGTGTTGTTGTAGTCCCAAGCTAGGTCTTGATCAACAAAGCTTGAACCCACCTCACCCTTGGTTGAGCCCACATGGCCACAGCCCACCAATGTTGACTTTTGCACCCACTCACTCTCTCTCTTCCCAAGGCTCCCAAGCAAGTTCGTGTGAGCTTTTTACCCCCCCCCCCTCCCCTTCCGGTGGGTCTTGGGTTTGGATCTTGGATTTGGGTTTTGAGATCCAAACACTATTTTGGTCTGGATCTGGATATTTATGTCCAGATCCAATCCAAAATCTTCTTTCTTCAGTCCTTCTTGATGTTTTGAGACGGGTGGTTTTTCACGGGCCTGGCTTCCTCAGTGCTCTGTTTTGGGCTGGGTTTTTCCCAACCTTCTTGTCCGACCATCTTCTCACCTTCCGAACTTCGTTTTGTTTGATTTCTGATTTTTCAAGCTTGGGGTTAGATTTCTGACATCTTTATCGGTGCTTTGTCTTCGTATTTCACATTCTGAGGCTAAAGTCTTCTTCTGGCCTGGATGCTTCTTTTGCTTTTCAACCCTATTTTCATCCGGTCGGGCTAAACCTTGGCTTTTGACCTGTTTTGGAGCTGCTTTTTTATCAGGCTCCACCTGCTTGATTTGGCTGCTTTATAAATTTTGGGTTTTGGCCTGGGTTTCATAACCTTTATTTTGACGAATTTTCAGACAAAAGTTTAAAACTTGCAACTCTGGGGTTTTGAAAGTTTAAAATTGGTTTGAAAATGGTTTTTGAAAACTAGGTGTTTTGTTTGAAAATAATCTTATTTTGGGGTGTTTACAGATGCCCCTCTTTGGCATTATCCAAATTTATTTGGATAATGGCAAAGAAGACAACACCCCTTTTTGTTTTCTCCCTGAATTCGTCTTCGAGAATATGGATCATCCCAGTTTTCAGAGAAAAACTTTTTCCTTATGCCCAATAAGAGGGGATTTTTGCCAAAGGGGACTTCTCTTATTGCGGTTCTAGTCCTGATTGGGATCATGCATTTGACGACCATGTGTGCACTCATGAGTAGATGACATGGATGATATGCTAGAAAAGATGGTTTTCTAGAGACTTGTATTATGCAATGATCGAGCTTGGGAGGCTCATGAAGACTGGTTGCACCAAGTGAGTTGGTCTTATGTTGCTCAATATTTGGGGGTTTTCTAAATTCGATTTTTGACAGAGAGAAACCCTTTTAGCTTCAATCACAAGGATTTTCAGCTTCTTGCATTTCCCTTTACTTGAGTCTTAACACTCGCTACTCTAGCGGAGGTTTTTATAAGAAAATCAGGAAGCATTTCAAAATTTCTACACCTTACCCAACAACGTCTAATTCTCAAACAAAATGAGATTCAAGTAAGCATATCCTATTTTTATTTTAGGACTCCTTGAAATGAATCTTTCTTCACTTGAGATAAATCGTAAGGATGGGGGAAAGAGTTACCACGGTCTCTTTTGAAGCGTCCCATGGTTTGAGGCAAAGAGGCGGAAAATTTTGCTCTTTTTGAGCATTTTGGCAATTTTTTCTTTTTCTTTCATAAAGGGTCTCCCTTTGAGAGGATTTTCTTTTTTGTTTCCCTCTTTTCCATCGAAGAATGATTTTCCTTTGCAATTCTGCTTTCCTTTGGAAAACGACTCTTTGTAGGGATTTCCCTTTTTTTGCTTTTTGCCAAATTTTCTTTTCGGAGAGGAGAAAAGAAGAGGGGAAAGACTTATCCCAATGATTTACTCGATTCATCTCAGATCAACCTATTTTGAAATAGCATGTACTACTTGCAAGTATTTTGCTATATTGAACAAGGCCTTCCTTTGTAAGATGAAGACTTTTGAAATGTAACCCATCTATTTTTGAAAACTCTGCTTTTTCACAAGCATTGATTCCCTCATTCAGGGTCACACGATCCACTTTGATCCTCACTCATGAAGTTTCAAAGGAGATTTCCTCAAAACATTTTTACAAAGGGGATTTAGCTTAGACCCTACACATGGTATTTTTTCAAATATTGGGCATTCATAGGGTCTGCTAAATTCCTACCCTACCAAGTAGATGTAGGCCACGATGGTAGATTATTTTCAATACAAGGTCTCCCACTTTGAAGTGGCGAGGCTTCATATGCTTTTCATAATGTCGGGCTATCCTTTGTCGGTATGCATGGGCATGATCCATAGCAAGGAGCTTCTTTCATCTAACAAATCAAGCTCGGCCATTCTAGCATGCTGAAAAGTCTCTAGGAGAAGGTCGAGTGCAAGTGATGTATGGAATGAATGCAACTTGGTATGAATGGGGAGAATGGCGTTTGTGCCATAGACCAACTCAAATGGCGTGGCATTTGTGGGAGTTTGGATGGAAGTCCTATAAGCCCATAAGGCTTCATCAAGCTTTCATGCCATGTCCTATCCTTCTCTAAGGTTTTCTCAATGATACTTATGAGAGTCTTGTTGGTGGCTTCGGCTTGGCCGTTGCCTTGAGGGTAATAGGGCGATGAGAAGTGATGAGTTATGTCATAGGTGTTACATAACTTTTCCATCCTCTCATTCTTGAAGGGGGTGCCATTATCGGACACTAGGTCTCTTGGAACTCCAAATCGAGCCAAGATATTTTTCTTAATGAACGCCACTACATGTTAACCCTCGACATTAGTCAGGGAGGTAGCTTCAACCCATTTAGAAAAATACTCGGTGGCCGCTTGGATGAACCTATGTCCATTTGATGCATTTGGGGAGATTGGTCCTACGATGTCAAACGCCCACATGGTGAATGGCCATGGGCTGACAATGGAATGCAAGGTTGATGATGGAGTATGAATGGCGTGTCCATGCACTTGACATGGGAGACATTTCCTAACATGATCATGACAATCTTGCCTTAGAGTGGACCGAAAATAACCGACTCTAAGTATTTTCATAGCCATCATGTTTGCATTGACATGCCCTCCACATTCTCCATCGTGGAATTCATGCATTATAATCCTAGCCTCCTCAAGGTCTACACACCTCAATAAGATGTCGGTAAAACTCTTTTTGTAAAGAATCCCTCCCAAAATCACGTATCGGGTTGAAATCTTTCGAATGAAGGCTTTGTCTTTAGAAGAAGCTAATTCTGAAAATCCTCCACTTTCTAAGAAATTTTTAATGTCTTGAAACCAGGGTTTTTCAGTGGAATTTTGGTTGTTTTGGCAAGCCCATACCAAGGTCAAGCACGTTTTCTCCATGACTTGATAATTTCTTTTATAAGCCAATAGAGTTTTCGAAATGTAGTAAATAGCATATTCTTTATGGGTATCATCCTCATATTGAGCTAATAAAGCACCCAATGCATTCATATGCACAGAAATGTAAAGTAAAAGTGGTTTTCCTTGCTTTGGAGGTTTCAAAACTGGAGGATTAACCAAATACGCTTTTAATCTTTCGAAAGCTTTTTGGCAATCATCGTCCCATATAAACTTCACCCCTTTTCTCAAAAGCTTGTTGAAAGGTTCGCATCTCGTTGCGAGGCTTGAAATAAACCTTCTAATCGATTGGAGGTGACCTTGGAGGCTTCGGATTTGAGTTAGTTTGGAGGGTGGAGACATGTTTATGATGGCTCGACACTTAGAGGGGTCGACTTCAATGCCCCTTTGGCTGACCATAAAACCTAAAAGCTTACCAGATTCTACTCCGAAAACACACTTTTGAGGGTTTAGTTTCACTTTGTAAAGCCTCAGTCTTTCGAAAACTTTTTGCAAAGATTCGATGTGTGTGCATCGGGTTTTTTATTTCACCAAGAGATCATCCACATATACTTCTAAGAGCTCGTAAATTTGATCGTGAAAAATGGTAGTCATGGCTCTTTGGTATGTGGCACCAGTGTTTTTCAAACCAAAGGGCATAACTATGTAGCAGTATGTGCCCCAAGTTGTGGTAAAAGTAGTTTTAGCCTAATCTCTTGGGGCTAACTTGATCTGATTATAACCTGAGTAGCCATCCACAAAAGAAAACATCTCATGATTTGCAGTGTTGTCTACTATCAAATCAATGTTTAGCAAAGGGAAGTTATCCTTTGGAGTGGCTTTGTTCAGATTTCTAAAATCGATGCAAATTTGAATTTTTCCATTGGATTTTCGAACTACAACTATATTTGAAAGCCAATCAGAATACGCAATGGGTTTTATAAATCCAGCTTTTAGAAGATCTTCTAAACCCTCTTTTACTTGAGAGTGTACGTTCGGATGGATCTTTCTAAGCTTTTGTTTTATAGGTTTTGCATCTGGTTCTAGGAGAAGTACAATTTTTGGGTCTAGACCCGGCATATCTTCATAGGTCCATGCAAAAACATCTATGTAGGCTTTCAGGAATGCAATGAATGATGCTTTTTCATGCTCATGCAGACATGTGCCTATCTTAATACACTTTGGATTTGACTCACTCCCTAGGTCGATTTCTATAAAATCCTCTCCTACAGAATTTGAAGCTTTTTCTAAGTCAAGGATTTTGTGAAACTCAGGAAGCTCGGAGGTTTGATCCTCCTTAGGGAAAAGGGGATTCTCCTCCATGCTTTGATCATTCTCGAGAATTTTGAATCTTAGGGAAGTTGGAGTTGATGCATGCTTTTCAAAAACACCTGGTTTTGGTTTTGAAATTTTTGCAAGTTTTGAAGATTTTGGGCATTTTATAAAGATAACTTTTTCTTCAAATTTCTTGGCTTTTTCCAAATTTTCACCAGAAGCTGGTATGTACACGACTTTTTTTTTGTTATTTTCTGGTTTTTTCTTTTTTTTGGTTTTTTGCAAAGACAAGACATTGGGAGAAATGCAAATTACACTTTTTTTGGTTTTTCGTAATTTTCCATTGTTTTTGGGTTTTGAGGTTTTCCAATTGTTTTTGGATTTTGAAAATTTGTAATTTTTTTGGCTTTTTGGTTAAGGAGGGGTTTTCTATCATACCTACAAAGAAAACGCCATGAATCAGTCTCTAAATAAGAGATCTAAGCCATAGGTCCTAGTTTTAGTAGGTTCTAGGGCACTCTTGACCCAAGTGGTCGTAGGTGGTGGTTTTGGGGGTATGCTTAGAATGTAGCCTATCCCATACCTATTTGGATTTGGGTTTGGAAATATAGGCTCTAGACAACCTCGATTTGTGTTCCCTAAACTTTGGTAGGGCATGTAATCCATGTTTAGCAGCATGTTCCAAGGTTTTTTAGTTTTTGAGAATTCTTTGTACAAAGAATGACCTTGGAACTTGCTGTCATCCATGGCATGCTCAAAGGGCTTTTTGTTTAGGAATTTTGGAAATATGGGGAGTTTGGATTTGCCTAGGATGGTAATGACTTTTGGTGGGCCAGCTTTGGTTGCCCCTTGACATACACGACCTTCCTAGGTTTTTGGAGGACGAACTCGTATGGTTCGTCCAAGGATTTCACGAGGTTGGTCCCGTAGGCCTTATGACTTGACAAGCAGGGGAAGTTTTAAACTCCCCTCAGTTGTGGATGGTTTTCTCCCAAAATTATCATGATTTGGTTTTCATGAAGGATTTTTACACACCTATGCAAGGTGGATGGCACAACCCGCAAGCTATGTATCCATAGTCTTCCCAGCAGTAGGTTGTAATGGGGGTGTATGTCTAAGACATGGAACACCCCTGCATGGGTTATACCCCTTATTTCCATGGGTAACTATATGGCTCTCAAAGGTTTTGACGCATTTCCATCGTATCCAATGATAACGATGGGACTTGGGTTTACAGAAGTCAAGGTGACTCTAATTTGACAAGCCATATGTAGCGGAAGGATGTTGAGACCTCCTCCCCCATCAACCAAACACCTGTCTAGAGGATGGTGATTCAATACCACCTCGATATGCAGGGCTTGGTTGTGGGTTTCATATGGCCTTTCTATCTCGTCCTCCAAGAACACAATTGGTGTTTTTGCATAGATGGGTGCCACTAGGAAGGACAAGGACTCAAGAGTTATAGTCGAGTTAACCTTGGCTCTTTCTAAGATTTTTTCTAAAACTTGTCTATGCTTAGGAGAAGTTTGGATTAACTCTAGGATAGACATGTTTATCGGGATCTTGGAAAGATGATTTTCAAAATCATATGGGGTTAAAACGTTTTTACCTTTATCCATGACTTGCGATGCCCTAAGAATGCATGCTTTTGAAGGGTCAGGAATATTGACCACTTTTTTAGCATTTTTTTTTAGATGTGGGGGTTGATAGATCCTTCTAGACCTAGTCACCTCTCCCACACCTTCCATAAGGCTCGCTCCTATGTTGGCTCTTTTTTTGTGCTTTGGAGCACCCGAAATTTCTAAGATGGCTCTAGCCGGCGGCGGGACTCTAAGCGCTCCCCAGATCACTACTTGTGTGGCTTTTTTGTATATGATGAGAGAAGGTGGTGTGTGACAAGTAGTGAAGACAGTATATGACGCATGCACTAAACCTTTTGAAGTTGAGAAAGTACATACCTCTTTTTCCTTCCCACTGGTACTTGCGTGATTGGGGAACGGTTCTTTGAGCATAGTTTGGGCAGGCTCTAGTTCCTCAGTGACTTAGAGTCGGCCCTGCTCTATCAAGTTTTCAATTTTATTTAGAAGGGAGAAACATTTGTTTCGTATCATGGCCTTTGAGCCGATGATATTTGCAATACTTGTTCAAAAATCTTCCTTTTAGAGGGGTCTCCTCAGGGATTTTAGGGAGTATTACCAACCCTCGGGCAAGTAGGAGGTCAAGGACCTCCGAGACAGGCTGCCCCAGTGGGGTATGCTGCCTTTTTTCAAATATTTTTTTAAAATTTTTCTCATTTTTTGTTCGAGCTTCTTTGAAGTGCCCGTCGGGTTTGATTCCACTCGGACATTTGCAATCTTTTGGGGTTTTGCCCCTTTGTCCGCCGTGGATAGCCCGTAAGTTCTAGGTTTTTCAAATCTCATTTTTGGAAGAATTTTTCCCTTCCACAAGTCATTGTAGACTACCTTTTTCAGATTGGTTTCAAATAGGGAAGCCTTTTTAATTAACTTGTGAAAGGTAGAAATTTCATGCAATGAAAGAAGAGTTTTTACCTCCATTTTAAAATTTTCGAGGATGAGCATTACTGTGCATCCTTCGGAGATGGACTCTCTCACTTGCCGAAGGAGGGACCTCTATCGAACGATGAATGTGTGTACATCCTCGTTCGAAGCTTGTTTTGTGTCCCTCAAGGTGTTCAATGTGGGCGTTACTTCCACGTTGTGCAAAACTCTTTGCATAAAGCTATTCGCTAACTCTTCAAAAGTAGCGAACTAGCTTAAGTCGTAGGAAGCAAGCCATTTTAAAGCAGTCCCCTTGAGGGAAAGGGGAAACCAATATATCCATTTCACAGAGTCCTTTTTCTTTTTGTGGGATCTACGAGAAAAGAGTTACAGGTGGGATCTAGGATCCCCCGTGCCATCATACCGATGGAAATTTGGTATATCATCGTCATTGTCTGTTTCATAATCCAAAGGAAGGAAGTCAGATAGGGCGTACGATCTCTTCTCTTTGTTTTGCCCCTTTAACAGTTATTGAAGGGCTTTTCGATCCTTCAGTGTGAAGGAATCGTGATATTGGTCCCCCTCCATTACGGAGGTTTCCTTGGGTTTCTTGGACTTGCCAGGTCTTTTCTTGGCTTTGGCAGGTTCGCCATGTGATGAGTAAGAGTCGGCCACCTCAGCCTCTTGGCTAAGGGCGTCGATTCTTGCATCGATTTTTCCCTCGAATTCCCTGTGCAAGTTTTCTAACTCTTCTTTTTTGCATTTAAGTTGAGTTTTTGAAATTTTCTTTGAAAGGGAACTTGACGAGCGCGAGGCTCGGCTAGTCACTTCATTGGAGCCTGAATTAGACATGACTCACAAATTTTTTAAAATCCTACAAATACAAATAGGCAAAAGTTTAAACACTTTTTGGAAAAAAATTCAAAGTTTTGTTTGTTTTATCAAAGTTTGCTTAAGTCCCGTCTCCCACCGGGTGTGCCAAAAAACTATAAGCATGAAAATTTCCACTCCCGTTTTTGAGACCAGAAATGAACCTTTTCCACCTAAGTCGTTTCTGCGAGCGTGTCAGCTAGCTTACTCAACCTAGCGAAGGTTTTTTGAAATTTTCTGACTTTCTGGCTATTGTGGAAAAGCGAGATCTTTTCGCTTTAAACCTTCTTCAACCAATGCTCAAGGGTCAATTTAAACGCTTAGAAACTTCATTTTTACAAAACTTTGAAATATATGTGTTTTATGAATTCAATGTATGCCTAGTTTGCAAATTTTATTACAACTTTTGGGACGTCCCTAAGTCTTTGGAGTTTTAGCTATTTAGGCCTGATATGTGTGTGAATATGTGGCATATTTTCAACGTGGTTTGCGCGGGGACTCGGGGCTTCTTTGAAAGCGAGCGAATGCAAGGATGCAAAAATCTTTCCAGGTTTTGAAAGTGATGATGTGAGCTAGGCTCGAATTGAAAGTGCAACTCACGCAACTTTCACTAATGTAAATATCCGAAATTGAAGTGCAACTCACGCAACTTTCACCAATGTAAATACCCGAAATGTAAAGCAACTCACGCGACTTTAAATGTAAATCCACACAAAGGGAAATGCAACTCGACTTGAAGTAAACTCACATGACTTCAAAATATATAAATATGTTGTATCCTAAGAGTGAAAAGGCTCAATGTGTGTGTGTAAAGAGCGGAAAGGCTCGAGTGCTTGTGGGTGCTTCTCGTGTAAAATTTAAATGACAACTCACACAACTTTCACTAATGTAAATACCCAAATTGAAGTATATACTTTAGCTTAAGAGCAGAAAGGCTCAATGCACATGTGTGGTTGTGTGAAATTTAAATGACAACTCATACGACTTTCACTAAAGTAAATACCCAAATTGAAATATATACTTTAGCTTAAGAGGGGAAAGGCTCAATGCACGTGTGTGTTTGTGTGAAATTTAAATGACAACTCACACGACTTTCACTAAAGTAAATACCCAAATTGAAATATATACTTTAGCTTAAGAGCGGAAAGGCTCAATGCATGCGTGTGTACGTGTGCAATATAAGAGCGGAAAGGCTCAAGTGCACGTGGGTGTCCTTTGTGTACAGTTAAGAGCGAGAAGGCTCAAGTGCACATGTGTGGTTTTGTATCATACACAAATATTACATTTCGGGGGGAGACTTCGCTCCATTATTACAACCCCGTATCAAATTAAATTTACTTTAAACGAGTAATGTAAAACTGAATATAAATAACACTTACAAGTGGTTGGTTTTGCCTCTCAAGTCGCTCGGGTCCGTCCTTCTTGGCAGCCATGAGGTAAGTCCCTTTAGGTGGGTTCCGACGTGAGGCTTGGGTGTGGATTCACTTGGGTGTAGCCAAGTGGGTTTGGGCCTAGTCTTGGCTGGGTTCGGCCAAGGGGTTAGGATTAGGATATGGTGGGTATAGTCCTAGCTAGGTCTAGGTTAGGTTTGGGAAGATGGGAAGGAGGCAGGGGTGCGGTTGGTTGGGGCGAGCGGCTAGGGCGCAACAGGCCGGGTTGGGTGCACAAGAGGGTTGCAGGCTGGGGTTAAGTCGGTGGAGTCAGTTTGGGGCAAGTGGGCTAGGTCTAGGTGGGATTTAATGGAGTCGGTTGGGGCAAGTGGGCTAGTTCTAGGTGGGTCGGTTATGTGAAGTGGGCTAAGTTTAGGCTAGGTTTGGGTTAGGTTTAGGCTAGGTCAGGGTTAGGTTTAGGGACCTACCTCTTGGAGCCGAGTCCTCCTTGTGCAGCCCATGTCCACGCCATTTGCAGCCGTGTTGTTGCAGTGCCAAGCTAGGTCTTGATCAACAAAGCTTGAACCCACCTCACCCTTGGTTGAGCCCACATGGCCATAGCCCACCAATGTTGACTTTTGCACCCACTCACTCTCTCTCTTCCCAAGGCTCCCAAGCAAGTTCGTGTGAGCTTTTTACCCCCCCCCCCCCTTCCCCTTGCGGTGGGTCTTAGGTTTGGATCTTGGATTTGGGTTTTGAGATCCAAATCTAATCCAAACGCTATTTTGGTCTGGATATGGATATTTATGTCCAGATCCAATACAAAATCTTCTTTCTTCAGTCCTTCTTGATGTTTTGAGACGGGTGGTTTTTCACGGGCCCTGGCTTCCTCAGTGCTCTGTTTTGGGCTGAGTTTTTCCCAACCTTCTTGTCCGACCATCTTCTCACCTTCCAAACTTCGTTTTGTTTGATTTCTGATTTTTCAAGCTTTGGGTTAGATTTCTGACATCTTTATCGGTGCTTTGTCTTTGTATTTCACATTCTAAGGCTAAAGTCTTCTTCTGGCCTGGATGCTTATTTTGCTTTTCAACCCTATTTTCATCCGGTCAGGCTGAACCTTGGCTTTTGACCTATTTTGGAGCTACTTTTTTATCAGGCTCCACCTGCTTGATTTGGCTGCTTTATAAATTTTGGGTTTTGGCCTGGGTTTAAGAACCTTTATTTTGACGGATTTTCATACAAAAGTTTAAAACTTGCAACTCTGGGGTTTTGAAAGTTTAAAATTGGTTTGAAAATGGTTTTTGAAAACCAGGTGTTTTGTTTGAAAATAATCTTATTTTGGGGTGTTTACAGTGATGCCGGTTGTTGTGGTGGTTATAGGTAGTTTTAGGGAGGTTAGAGCAATCTAGCAAGGTGGTAGGTTTGTCCACCGGATTGGTTGATGTTTGGCCGGATTTATACCACCACCAATACAACATCTTGCAAAATTTGTTGCATGTGTGAGTTTTTCAGTTAAATTTTGCAGAGGCCTACAAAACATCTTCAGGGATGCAAATAAAACCGCTTGCCATAAGATTTTGGAGAGTTAGGAAATCGTGATTCTTCAAAGTATTGTTGATTACCTCTGGAGTGGCACATTTTGGAGGCCACGACCAGTCTCGGTTTGGAGGGGCATGGTAGCTTATTTTTAGTTTAGTAGAAAATTACCTTAGACAATAAAGTTTATTATACATTTATTATTTCTGAGGCGGGGGTCTTTATTTGAGGCAGGCACCTTGGGACCCTTGCTCGCTCATGCGAAGATGGTTCAGGGGATGTTGGGTTCTAGTTTTAATTCAGAGGGACCAATCCCATGTTGGGCATGCGGATAATATGCGGGCTCTTATCACTCAGATGTTGTAATGGTTAGAGATGGTTGATCGGTAGAGGTTATATATTAAGAGAGATCACACAACCAACTCTACCAGAGTATACCTCTCCTTAAGATTGTCATACAAGTGTTGTTAGCACATGTGTTGTTGCAACCATTATTCCCATCCACCATAGTCCCACGTGAAAGGTGAATGTGTTGCAACCCTTATTCCCATCCTTATTTGAGATATGGTGGAGAATTTTCAGGGAGCTCAAGTCCCAGATGTCGCGCAACTAGTTGTTGCTCCTTTGTTCTTGTAAGGTGATGAAAAGCTTTGGTGGAAGAAGCGCCAAACTTTGGCATGAGATCAAGTTTTGGAACCCATCTCTTCGTAGGTTTAGTTGAAGGTGGAGTTGTGGAGGCAATTCCTACATACCAACAATAACCGCCATGCATGAAATCTTCTTCAAAAATTTGAGGCAGACTCAATCTATATCTATAACTATATGAAGAAATTCACCAGCTTATTGTTGGAGGTATATGATATTTAGAGGTGGACAAATTGTACATGTTTCAGGAGGGTTTGCAGGCATGAATTCAAACTGAATTGCAATGATGAAACCCTATGAGTGTCTTGGAAGCCATGATAGTGACAGCGTCCTCCATGGGTTTGAGGCAGATACATGGAGGAGAAACTCACACTGGTACAAATTCGAGCTTTTGCAACAACTTGTGCAACTATTTTAACGGTTACAGACCCCAAGATATTTTGAAAAACAATTTCAAGGGTTAAACCATGGGCTGCTGAGATTTTGAACCATCATAAATGGTTTTTTTTGCAGTTCTTTTGATAATTTTTGGCATTTCCAACAACCAGAAATAGTTTTTATAAACAGATGACCAAATCCCTAATCCTAAGCCCTCTTTCTTTCTCTCTCACTATTTTCTGGTGACAAAATCCCTTTGGGGCAACATCTAAGATAACAAATTCTCTATCATTGATCCATTCCTTCCATAATTTCTTCCCTGTCAGAAGCCACAAATTTGTATGTCATTTTGAAAATCCTGTTTTTTCCAATTGTTAGATCGTATTCTTACTTTTGTTGGGGATCTTGTTATCTTGACCATTCTTTTTCAATATCACGTGTTGTTAGGAAAGGCTACAACACTTAGTCCCAATGAATCACATACTATCGCATTTCCATCATACAGACCTTTCCTTTTAGATTTCTATTATGTGTTATTGGGAATCGCTGCGACACTTAGTCCTCTTGAATCACACACTAATGATAGCATTGCTAGTGAACATTGTTTGGCGGTTTGAATCGCATTGCGGGTGAATTGACATGTGCGAATCAAAGTGTAAAACATTGTGATATTTAATTTTATATCTGGATACTTGACTATCTTCTAATGCGTGATATTCTTAAAAAAATAAGGAGAGAGATTATGTAGCCGATAGAAATTGATCTAAAACTAAGAATCATAAAATATGTGATGCAAACAAAATTGTTTCAGGTGTTCTGGTTGCAATGGTTTCTAGCGATCCTAGAATTCTCTGCCACAGCTGAAACTGATAAAGACAATGAACCTGGTAATCGCCAGTAAACCCAAATTAGACGAGTTTAGATGAGATAAGGGGAAGAGAGATACTTCTACACAACAAAATGCCTCCAACTGAATTGTAATTTGTTTCATTCCATTGGCTTAAATAGAGATTACAGAGCAGTAATGACAGGCATTAATACAAGTTGGAAATAGCACGTAGGAACTATATCCTGCAAGCTAAGGAAAATGAGCCTGATTTAATGGTCTATCGTTCATTAATGAGCATAGTAATCAGCTAGTACTGGTTTGGATGACCATTTATGAAATCTTCCTAGGTTGGATCTGCCACTACTTCACTTGTCTTGGACTTAGATTGTGTTACTGGTCCCAGGGTTTGACTTGGATGGTTAATGTCTGCAACAATAAAATAATTCCTTGTGCTTGAGATATGAGGTGATTAAAGCTTGATTCCGGGCATTTTTCTGTTTTCTGTCTTTTTCAGCCTTGATGTCCCCATGATAACCTCCAGGTTAAAGAAGATTTGTCCTCGAATATAATGGTCTTCAGTAATTGCATACAAGGGTTGCAGCATTTAAGCATATGGTGATGTTGGTGAACCTAAATGCTTTGCTTCAGCCTCCAACCTCGAACCTAAATACTTTGCTTCAGTAGCAATCAGTTGAGAGCTAGCTTTTAAACTAGTACAACCACCACCTAAATACTTTGCTTCAGCCTCCAGGATCCCATAGTTGCCTACTACTATTATAGGATCCAAATGATTTCCAACAACTGTGATTGTCATTTTTCTACTTCTTCTTGATCGTCATTTTTCTACTGTAGAGACTTGTTGTGTGAGATTAGGGCACTGACTTCATATAGATTTTTCTTCAATACAAATCATGGTGACAAGAATTCCATATTATAAAAGAAAGATTTTACCTGATAGTATTTCTTTACCCTGAGATTGCTCTATTGATCATCAACTTGATGTCTCTAGCTTGTTTTTCAAAGAACTAAAGGGATAAGTGAATGTTGTAATTGTTCTCCCAACATCCTTGTTACCATAGTAAGTTTGTTAAACCCAGGACCATCTATGGCGCAATTCCGGGTGGCTGAAATCAAGTGTGAGCCCTCTTCGTTGGAAACATATTGTGTTGTTTCTATGGTCGGCTTGAGGTCCACCACTGCAGACTCTATGGTAACCAGGTTAGTTTCATCATCAGCAACAGTAAGTGAGTCTACAACTTGTTCTAGTTTTGCATCAAGATTTTCAAGAGAGCTTCAAACTTCCGAGATTCAGCAGTGTTCACTGGTATCCTTGAGTACGTTATATGTTCTGTAGTGCTTTCTTTGTTCACTGGTAACATTTGGTGCATTGATTGCGGGTATGCATCTGCACGGATTCTTCAATAGAATTTCTTTCAATGGGACGATGACTAGCTATTACATGGTGCTTGCCTTGTTGTCTTCTAATGATCCTGTAAAGAACTTGAGATATCTCTTGTAATTGAATTTGCATTTGTTCTTGTTGTTTGGTTGATTCTATTCCTGATAGTATCATTAAGGGACATCCCTTCACCTTCCAATGGATTAGGAGCAGTTAGAAATTGATGGAAACCCAATGCATTAGAGATAGACATGATTCTAGGACTACGGTTGGAATGTTATAACAGGTTTAGGTCCTGATGATGGGTAGGAATAGTAAGGCAAAAAATTTGAGTAGAGCGAAATGATTACAACGAATGGGGAAAGGGATTGATGAAAAACTAATAACAGGGAACAGTTTGATAGAATGAAAAGTATCATACTGACCTTGTGAAGAGATTGCTTCTATAATACGAAGGATCTCAATGAAAGCACCAAATGATGCGTACAAAATGGTTATTAGGCATTCCGATTGCAATGATTTCTAGCCTTTGAGGAATTCTCCGCCACAGCCAAAACTGATAAGGACAATGAACCTGGTAATTGCCACTAAACCCAAGCTAAACGAGTTTAGATGAGATAAGGGAAAGAGATACTTCCACACAGCAAAATGCCTCTAAACAGAACTGCAACTTGTTTCATTCTAATGGCTAAAATAGAGATTACGGAGTAGTAATGACAGTCATTAATACAAGTTAGAAATAACACTACATGGTTATCCCACAAGCTAAAGAAAATGAGCCTGATTTAGTGTCAATCGCTCATTATTTAGCAGTAATCAGCTGGTACTAGTTTGGATGACCATTTATGAAATCTTTCTGGGTTGGATCTGCCACTATTAGACTTATCCTGGACTTAGATTGTGTTCCTGGTCCAAGGGTTCGACATGGATGGTTAATGTCCGCAACATTAAAATAATTCCTAGATACGTAGATACATATCTTGTTCTTGCGATGTGAGCTGATTGAAGCATGATTCCAGGGCATTTTTTGGTTCTCTGTTTTTTTAGTCTTGATGTTCGCATCAAAATGTTTGCAAGATAATGAATATAGAGCTGGTCTTCTTGTATTTATAGTATATTTGCTTATGTTGGAATAATTAAAAGATTTATTGCCCAAGTGGGAAGTGTTAAAATTGACCACTTCCTTATGGATCTGCATCTTATTCAAGATGGATTTATAATGAACTACACAATATGGCACTTTAATGGTGAGTTACCCAACAAAGTGTTATACCTAGAGGTGATATAGGTGATATGAGAAACATGGTATAAGATGCGTATGACTCCTCTATAATAGGAACATGTTACTAACATGGTTGAATGTGGAAATAAGGAATCTAGAAGGAATATGGAAGAGATGATGGGAAATACAAGCAAACCATTATGGCAAGTATGTCAAAATATACATTGTTATCTTGTGTCATGCACCTATTTCAAATTAAATGACATGCTTAATTATTTTACAGCGATAAGATGCCACTAGATAGCATTAACAAAAATCATCAAGATAATCATAATGAGGTATACTATTGTATTATTTACTTTAAACTAGATTATATTTTTCATTATGAAAAGGGACCACGATAAGAAATGAAAAGAAACCAATGATTGTAGACAAAGAAGATGTTACAAATTAAGAAATAAGAGAAGAGCAAGACGAAGAATCAAACAAAAAATAGCTCCAACAACTACAAAACGAGGAAGGAGAAGACTATTTTACGCCATTGCATGCCTCGAGATGGGAAGATGTGGATGGTGGAGGTGTTAGACTCCAAAGCAGTGGGTAGAAATGGTTTGAAGTTAGACCATGCTCTTGGATGCTAGACGAGGCAATATAATTGCTTTCCCCTATTTGGGAGGATATAATGGTATCATTTAGTATGATTACATTTATATTTTAAGAGATCCATATCTTACTACATATTTAATTTTTTTATACAAAAGGTTCGCGTTTGAGCATTGAGAAAGTCATGAATCTAATTCCAACTCATTTGATGAAGAAAAGTGTAAGAAGACATTTATACTATTTACGCCTCACTTTAATCCAAAGCAGCCTCTTCTTAAAGAGAGTCCTATAATTGAGGTTCCAAAGATGTTGTGAGTTGTGGTCAAGTGAAACAAAAGTAAGGGAGGCAGAAAAAAGAGTAAGTTGTGCAAAAATGGTAACAAATCATAACAAAGGGTCTAAATCTACTGTCATACATCGATTTATTATGGTATGTATGATTATTTATAATTGTGGTAGTATATATCAATTTCTATGCTCTATCTTATGAGACATACTATTGTAAGGAGAATCATGCGAAGAAGATGATCTGCCAATCACACTATATGATGCATTCATCAAAAATTTGTCATATAATTCGACAATTTTTTGATGAGATAACTGGTAGGATATGTGTAAGTTCTTCTATCATATTTAATGTGTATGTTCTTCAATCATATAATTGGACAATGTGTATGTTCTATCGTATAGAATATGTTAGTTGATTTATTATTAGTCTCAAATACAACAAGAACATCACATGATTCATGAGAGTGAAGATGGTCCATGTATGCAGAAAGCACTATGGGGATATGAGAGAGGAATACAGTCTAGATCGCCTAGTAGAACAAGGAGAGAGTTTAAAGCATATTAAAGATCAACATACTCCGACTTTATCAATGCAAAATTGAGTAACATCATTGGAGGGCATCTTTAGGATGTCTCACAAACTTTATAATATGAAATATAGCATATTAAATCATGATAAATTTATGTTTTAGTTTCTAGAGATACGTCACATGTTTTGCGACTTATCAGCAACATCCTTCACTTCAATGCAACAATGGTTATCGCAGGTAAATCATCTATTCTTATATTGATCTTTCATTTTTTCACACGTTTGGAACTATATGTAGTCTTCTGTGTATGTGACATTTGAGATAACCATCTATACAAGAAGAATTATTTCTTTTATTCTTCAAATTTGAATAGTTATTGTTTTGAGAATATTTTGCTTCACAAACCCATAAGAATTGCAAAATACAAGAACTGATACAAGAGATGATCGAATCACAAATTACATATCATATCTATGTACTTGGTTTATTCTGTAATGGTAACCACTAATCATATCATTATGTATCATGTTTAATTCTGTATTACAAGAATCACAAAATAGAAGAACTCTGATACAAGAGATGATCGAAAAGTGTTAGAAGAGATGATCAGTCGTGATCTTCTACACTAGCTTCGTAATAAACTAGACATTGGTCGTAGTTATATTTGATCGGTTTCTTTTTGCTTATATACTTGTTTTAGATGTTTGTAATATTGGAAATTGATCTTCGATATATTCAACCATATAGCATGTATGTACTTGGATTAAAAGTTTATAATATTGGTCATTGGATTTGGTTTTATTTGGCCTATATTTATGCACTCGTTAAAAGTTCAAATGTTGGACATTGATCTTTGTAGATATATATCTGCAAGATAATTTATATTTTGATAGTATTAAATTATATGTTAGGTAATTCTGATGGAGCTTGATTCGTATTGACTTATACTTGGTTTTGACTTCTTACTCTCATAAGTTCATAGTGGCCCTACATCTTGGAGGAGTTACATACATCTTGAGAATGACATCATCATGCCTTGGTTCAAGTTACGGGAAGGCTTGCCATCTTGGAGATATCAATTCCATGTAGGGACCAAGTGTGAAAGGAGCACGGGAGTCTATGAGAGGCCAAAGATATTCTATTCGTATAGCAGACGGCATATGAGGCCAAAAAAACAAGCATGATGTTCAGGAGTTGTAGTGGGGAGGTTGCAGGAGAGGGAGCACACAACATGAAATGAAACTTGAGTTGAGAGGATTCCCGCATCCCTACAGATTTTTGTACTCTCACGGCCTGCCACACAATGGATATGACTCACCAAAGTGATAAAGACCGACTCACCAAAGTGATAAAGACCGACTCACCAAAGTGATAAAGACCGACTCACTCACCACCAATCAAGGATAAGAGAGAGATTTGAAGCAAATGCTTGGAAACAACCTGATGAAAATTTCGTAGACCTGACCCTATTCATACTCAGGACAATCCCATGACCTAGGTTTAAGGCATATTAACTTGCTATAAAGACTCTCTAATGTAGGATCAGGCACTAATGATCTAACCTGGTCAGAAGGACTCACATATCGCTATCAGGGACCTCAGTGAAGGGAACATTAATGACTTCTGAAAACTCAAGGTTGTTAGTTGACTCCATATGGAGGTCGCTCAAGAGTAAAGCCACATACAAGCCAGCTAAGAGATTCTCAACATCTCTTAAAATCAATAGCTCTAGTTGGCTCATTTTGAGGATAGACAATTCGAAATTATTGTTCATTTAGTGGCCTTAGCAATTTCCAAAACAACAATTACAACTTTTTTCAATTCTGAATGAGCCGAGACACTATTCATGAAGAGTTGGTTTATGGAGAATTCTTCTTCACTCGCCACAAATTTAACTGAGATCACAAAAACTGATTTTCTAGTCTATTTTCATGTTTCCCATGTGTTGAGCGAATTCATGCTTTAATTCTCTAGTTGACAGTTTTCACCATTTAAGTCTTGTGGTTCCTGGAGAGGGCTTTTTTGAGACTTTCGACCGTGGATTCCAACCACTTTCAACAGAGATTCTCTCGGTAACATATTTCTGAACTAATTACACAAATTGAGAATGTTGTCTAGTCATGGACCTTGTGTGTTGCCGAGTGGGTCCCGTTGATGAATTTGGACTAATCTTCACATCATTCTCGTCGGGTTGGAGAAGGATATCCTGGTCTTCAAAGTCAGGCATATAAGGAGTCAGGTCTCTAATGTTGAAAGTGGGTGACACTGCTTAGGGGGTTCAATAGTGTAGGTATTTTTATTGACTTTGATGAGAACTTTGAAAGGTCCATCTGCTCTTGGCTTTAATTTGAAAGATCTTTGTTGAGCAAACCGTTCTTTGCGGAGGTGTATCCACACCAAATCCCCTGGCTGAAACTAAATGGGTTTTTTGTGCTTGTTAGCAGCCTCTGCATATTTTGTAGAGTTGACTTCTATGTTCTTCTTTATATCTTCATGAAACTTTTGAACCTTTAGCACATTGCTTTCCTTTCAAATCTTCTGGATAACCTGTATTGAGACTTTACCTATCTAAAGGAGTAAGAGGGTTGTATCCATATGCAGCTTCAAAGGAAGTTCGTCATGTAGTGCAATGGGGAGCTCTATTGTACGTCAATCCTAACCATGCCAGCTGTTTGTCCTAGGATTTGTTTTGCTTGGGCAGAATAGTTCGTAGCAAGGTTGAGAGAGTGCGGTTGATGACCTCTGTTAGCCCATCTGTTTGAGAGTGGCAAGCAGTGTTGAACAAGGGCTTTGTTCCCAATGTATTCCATAATGTCCCCAGAAGTTACTTAGAAACTTAGAATCCCGATCGGAGACGATGGATCGTGGGATCCCATGCAACCTCACAATTCTCTGAAAGAATAACTCAGAAATATGTGAAGCATCATCTGTTTTATGACAGGTGATAAAATGAGCCATGCGTGAGAAACGATCGACAATAACAAAAACAAAATCTTTCCCTCACTTGGTATGGGGTAAACTAAGAACAAAATCCATGCTAAGTGCTTCCCAAGGATGATATGGGACCAATAGAGGCCATAACCCCTGGTTGGCGTGTTCGCTACTCAGCCTTTTTGCAACCGATGCAACGTTCCAAGATGCGGTGGACATGTCTCCTGATTTTTGGCCAGTAGAAGTGTTCCTTGAGGATGTCAAATGTTTTCTCCTCTCTAAAGTGGCCGCCAAGTCCTCCATCATGAGCTTCTTTGATCAAAAGTTCTTGTATGGATCCTTTTGGGATATAGATTCTTCCAAAACAAAAAAGGTATCCATCATGCATGTAGAAACTTTGTACTGACTTGTGGGGGTGCAATGCAAATTTTGCCAGTTGTAGGTCTTGGGTGTACATTTGCTTGATAAATCCAAGGCCCATAAGTTTGGTGCTAGCCAATGAAACCAGAGTATACCTCTTGGAAAGAGCATTAGCTACAATGTTGGTGGCGCCCTTCTTGTATGTAATACTATAATGAAACATCTCTATGAATTCCACCCATTTCGCATGTCTACGATTCAACTTTCCTTGGTCCTACAAATGTCTAAAAGATAGTGATCAGTATGTATTACAAACTCTTTTGGAAGGAGATAGAGTTGCCAATACTGGAGGGCACGAATCAAAGCATACAACTCCTTCTCATATGTTGAATAGTTCAAAGTGGCTCCTTTCAGTTTTTCACCAAAAAATGCAATAGGTTTTCCCTCTTGAGTTAGGACAACATCAATACCCACACCAGATGTGTCACACTCAACCTCAAAGGTTTTGTTAAAATTTGTTAAAATCTGGGAGTCCTAGAACTGATGCGGAGCTCAATTTCTTCTTAATATCTTCAAATCGTATTTGGGCTAAAGGCATCCAGCAAAAATGTTCCTTTTTTATGCAATCCGTGATGGGAGACATGATAGTCTTAAATCTTTGATAAAACGTTGATAAAAGGATGCACGCCCATGGAAACTTCTGACCTCGCTAAGCTTTGTGGGAACCAGCCAATCCATAATAGCCTTTACCTTCTCTTCGTCCACTTTGATGCCATGTTGAGACACTACATACCCAAGGAAAATGACTTGATCTTAGTAGAAATGACATTTCTTACGGTATGGTGTACCTGTATTTAATAGTAATTTTGTTAACAACTCTGTATCAATGCACATTTATAGAGTTCCGTCTTTTTTTGGCACAAGTAATGCAGAGGACCACGCATGGACTTAAGGACTCTCTGATGTATTCCTTGTTCATCAATTCATCAATTTGCCTTTGAAGCTCCTTAGTTTCCTCTGGATTACTCTTGTATGCTGGCCGATTGTGAAGTGGTGCTCCAAGCATGAAATCAACTTGATCTTCAATCCCTCAAATGGGTGGTAGCCCAGAAGGTAGTTCTTCAGGAAAGATATCCTGGAATTCTTGGAGTATATTGTATACGAATTCTGAAAAGCCTAATAGTGTCGGGTTGGGGATTCTTTTGGGTATAGAACAAAGAAAGGATGATGCTTTGTTATTGGATGCAAAGGTGAATGCTTTGAGATTAAAAGGTTTTCTTTTTTATTTGTAGGTTTAGGAAGAGGGATTTAAAGAAGTTGTTTTGGGTTGAGTGGTGCAAGAGTGATTTTCTTTCTATTCTTAGTGAAACTACAGGTGTTCAAGTATCCATCATGAAGGACTCGTCCATCGAACTGCCAAGGACGTCCTAGTAACTGGTGGCTGGCTTCCATGGGAATGATATCACAAACAACAGTATCCTGGTAATTGTTTCCTATAGAGAAGGGGATTTCCACTTGTTGGGTTACTTGGAGCCCTCTGGTATTGTTCAAGCACTAAAGTTGGTACAATCTGGGATGTGTTATAGGTTCAATTGCAGCTTGTTTACCAGTTCTATAGAAGCAGCATTGGTACAACTTCCACCATCTATAATGAGGGAGCATACCTTCCCTTTGATTATACATTGAGTATGGAAGATCACGTCCCTCTGATCAAGCTCTGAAGATAGTATAGCACTGAGCATTCTATGAATCACCAATAGTTCCTCGGAATCTGCATATTGAGCATAAGATTCCTCTGACTCTTCTAGCTCAGATTCTGTCTCACCTTTACTCTCAATGCACCCTTTAGGATAATGATCCTTTTGTTAGGGCATTGAGAAACAATATTACCCCTGCCCAAACACTTAAAGCATCTGATGTCTCTAGAGCGAGCAGTTGAAGAGCCGTCAGTAACAGATTTTCCCTTTTCATCAGGTCGTGCAACACTTTGTGTGCTTTTGTCAATTTTCTTGATTTCCTAGGCATAGAGTTATTCTCGGAACTAAACGATTTCTGTTGTCTTTCCACTTTAATTGATAATTTTATGACATCTTTCAAGAAAACGAATGGTTTAATTCAACAGTATTTGCAATAGTCCTGCTAAGTCCTGTAAGAAAACGAGCTATAGTCTGTTCTTCTAGCTCTTGCACATTACATCAAATCATTAACGTCTTAAATTCTTTTACATAATCCTTGACATTCATTCCTCCCTGCCGTAGACTTTGGACTTTGAAAATTCTTAAGTTATAATTCTTGTTTGTAATATTCTAGAACAAATCGTTTTGCTATTAGGTGTTTCATCAACCTCCGACTTCAAATTTCTTCCTCCTCATCCCTCATTCATTGGTCCTTTAGATTCTCCCACCAAATGTTAAAATAATCTCTAAATTCTAGGGCTACAAGATGACATTTAGTTTCCTCGAAGTAGTTAAAATATTCAAATATTTTATCCACCTGCTGAACCCATTCTAAGAATTCTTTTGGGGAGCTCGTTCCCTTAAATTGCCAGATCTGATTTTTGGGGTAGTATTCATTTTGATCCCTTCAGTTCATGGTGTGGGATCTCGGGGGAGGTGCCATGACTTCTTCCCCAGGTTCCTGGTCATCTGAGCATGAATGAGAGCCTCCTAGGTAGGGACGGAGTGGAGTATAACCAGAAATTAGAGTTGGCTCATCATTTCTTCTTGTCGCCTTTCTAATGGTAGAATTCAAAATTGGTCAAAAGACATGCCTCTTGGGATGTTGGGAGCTTCTTCACTGAAATTTTGGCTAGGGGTGTATTGGTGGTTTGTCATGGTTTGGGAGATAAAAGTTAGGAAGGCTTGAGTGAGCCTACACATTTTGAAGCAGAATGATGTGTGGTTTGGATTGAACCACCTCTTCAGCTAGTACCCGGCGTGATTAACTCAATTGGCTGAAGAGCACCTCAATGAAAGCACCAATGATGCATTCTCGTAGAGCAACAACTTCTCTCGATTATGAATGAGCCGACACTGTTCACGAACAGTTGGTTTTTGGGAATTTTTGTTCACTCACCACAGATTTAACTTATAAGAGAGAACTAAGAAAACTATCTCACCACAGCATTAGATAAGAGAACACAATTTCGCCACAAAATTGATGTTGTCCCCTTAATTCCACTAAGAGGTCTATTATAGCTTGGACAAGGGCACCAAAGTTGGCCATATAGAAATAAATCAAAACACTAGTTCCCACGCAACAATTAGTTCTAGATGGAGGCTCCATGGGTAGTTAAATGCATCATCCTATTTTCCCAGGCATTGAGAACACAAAAACTGATTTCCTAGACTATTTCCATGTTTCTCATGTGTTGGACGAATTCATGCTTTAATTACCATAGAAAACACTATCATGAATTAATTCTATAGTTGACAGTTTTCAGCATTTAAGTTTTCGGCAGTGGGATTCCAACCACTTCCAATGGAGATGCTCTCATTAACATATTTCTAAACTAATTGGGCGAATTGAGAATTTTGTCTCGTCATGGACCTTGTGTGGGCGGAGTGTACCCCGTTGGTGAATTTAGACTGATGTCCACATCAGCTCTTCCTGACTTTAACAAAACTTTTGAAATTGAATGTGATACTTCGAGAGTAGGAATTGGAGCCGTGTTGATACAGAAGCAACAACCTATTGCATTTTCAATGAAAATTTAAGAGGGCCTAGTTTGAGATACTCTACTTATGAGAAGGAATTCTATGCATTAATACGATCATTGCAGACATGGCAGCATTACCTGTGGCCGAGGTACACAGTTTTCACAAGTTGGCCTCCTTCTAGCGAAGATTTATCAAGAATTTCAGCAATATTGCAGCACCATAACTGATTGCATCAAGAAAAATCAAGAATTTTCATGGACTGCAATATGCTAGCGTGGCTTTGATGAAATCAAAGTCCAATTGAGTAGTGTTGATGGAGGAGAACCGACCCATTGCATCTTTCAATGAGAAATTAAGAGGACCCTGTTGGCGTTGCAGCTCATTAGCCCCATTGGGGTTGCAGCGATAGGCCAGCTTGTTTGGAAGAGTTGCACCAGGTAGCAGATCAATGTGGTGCTCAATACCATGAATTGGAGGCAAGCCATCGGGAACTTATCAGGAAACATATCGGTGAATTTCCTCAACAACTTAGCGAGTAGAGGATGCTCTTGCATTGGCAAGTCGATGTCCATTCCCTTAGCTACAACCAAGTATACCATGCTAGCTTGTGCGATGGCTAGCTCGACTTCTCTTCTGGTGAGTACCAAACTTTCTTTGGCCTGCAACTCCTTGGTAGTTGATATTGGAGAGAGATGTTGTGGTGCTAACGGGGCCAAAGTGATTTTATTTCCATCCTTTGTAAATGTGAACGTATTCTTGTAGCTATCATGGAAGGCTCGCAGATCAAACTGCCATGATCGACCTAGTAGGAGATGACATGCATTCATCGGAACCACGTCACATACAATGGGGTAGCTTGCTATCGAACCAAAATTTCCCCTTGATTGTTGAGCCAGTGCAACTTATAAGGATGTGGGTGAGCTATGGGGGGTAGGCTCAACTTCTTGATTAATTTTGTGGAGGCCACATTGGTACAACTAACGCCATCGATAATGAGCGAGCAAACTTTACTTCAAATTGTGCAACGAGGATGAAATATGTTCTCACAGTTCCTATTCAGGAACGGCTTGCAATCTCACGACCCTACGTATTGCCAGAAGTTTTCCTTTATCTGCAACTTCTATAGTTTTACCCTCAACATCCTCAGGGTTTTGTTCGTCATCGCTATCTAATAATTCAGAAGACTCACGTAGCACCATCACTAGATTGTTGGGGTATTGGGACGTAATATGCTTGTGGCCGAGACATTTAAAACATTTAGTGTCACGGCTTCGATGGTTGGTGCAAGGGTTTTCAGCAATCGCTTTTCATTTCGGCCTGGTTCCATTGCAGTAGCAGGTATGGCTTTCTTGATTTCTTTGGAAGTGCTTGTTGTACTTGAGAAAGCCTTGTTTTGGGTTGGCTTAGAAACCAGATATCTAAGGAAATGGGTCTTTCTATGTTGTCCTCCAACCTTAATGGCAAGCTGAAAAACATCCTCAATGAATGAATATGATTGTAATTCCATCACGTCAGCTAGTTCTTTGTTTAGCCCGCTAAGAAATCGGCAATGGTTTGCTGTCGTGGTACCTATACTTCGTAACGCAACATCAAGGAGTTGAATTCTTTGACATAGTCCTCCCCGCTGAGCCCACCTTGTCGCAGGCTTTACAACTGAAGATAGAGCTCTTACCGGTAGTAGTAAGGAACAAATCTCTTATGCATGATCCGTTTCATCAAGTCCCAACTCGTTATGTCCCCATCTCCTTCCCTGTGATGCAGATCTTTAAGTTTGATCCACTAGAGATTAGCAAAGTCAACTCCAAAGCAGCCTGGCGACATTTTCTTTCTTTGAAGTAGTGATAGTACTCGAAGATCTTATCCACCCGCTGCTCCCAATCGAGGAACTCTTCAGGTGAGCTTGATCTGGCAAAAGAGGGAATTTTGATCCACGTCTCTTCAATCTATTCTTGCTTCCTGGTGCATTCATACAGTTGATCCCAATTCAAGGGAGTTTGGGTTCATATCATGTGACTGGTGTTGGATCCGTTATAAGAAGGACCTCTTTGTCGCAGCAGTTCCTCAAGGCTTTGGGTCAGTTGTGCTACTTGGGCTATGAGTGCCTCCTGTCCACATTGCGGTACCATGATTTGAGCTTGGTCAAGAGACATACCTCGTTGTACTAGAGGGCATCTAAATCTTGTCTTGCCATCCTCTCAATCTCAATGAAAACACCAAATGATAAGAAACTTGAGCTGAGAGGATTCACAGACGCTTACTGATATTCCTTACTCACGTGCACACAATCTACCACGGGATGGATATGACTCACTAATGTGATAAATATCACTCGTCACTGGTTAAGGATAAGAGAGAGATTTGAAGCAAATACTGGAAACAACCGAATCAAATTTCCTTGGACCTGATCCTATTTATACTCAGGACAACTCCCTGAGGTAGGTTCTAGGCATATTAATTGCTATAAAGACTCTCCTAGAAAATAGATAATTACCTAGTGAAATGTTGATATAGGCTCAACTGTCTATGAGCTTGCCATAAAGACTCATAGGAAATAGATAATCACCCAGTAAAATGTTGATACAAGTTCAGTTATCTATAAGCTTGCTATAATTACTGTCTTTGTAATTGCTAAGGCCACTAAATGAACATTAAATTCAAATTGTCTATCCCCAAGATTAGCCAACTAGAGTTGTTTAATTTAAGAGATGTTGAGAATCTCCTAGCTGGCTCGAATGTCACTTTACTCTTGAATGTCCTCCTGCTGGAGTAAACAAACAACCTTGAGTTTGCTGAAGTCATTAATGCTCCATTCACCAAGCAATGTTTTGGGTTCGAACCGGATTGGGTTGCTGGTTCCACTTCGGGCACGAGTAAGAGGTCTCTTATAGCGATTGGTGAGCCCTTTTGACAAGGTTAGACCATTAATGCCTGGTCCCTCATCATCTACCACTCTCTTTTTGTCTTTTCTTAAATAAATATATAAATATAGACCTTTTTACAAAATGGTAGAGATAAAAATAAAAGGGGAACATGACAAGTGTCTTCCACGAATTCTGGCTTCTGACATATATTTCTCTGTCCAATAATGTCCAAAATATGATGTTTATATGAAAAGCAATCCGCTATACATATATACAATGAAATCACCATTTTTTAAATAAAACCTCATTTGTTATCTTCCTAGATGTCCATAGTTTGGAAATTCTTCTGTATAATAAATATAAAACCATCATATATTAAATATCTAACATAAATAATTTTTTGTTTAATAAAATTTAATTAACAAATAAAATAAAAGAAGGCCTTGAAATTTGCAAGAATTTCATATGTAAGATTAAAAACACCTAAGGGACCCAAATTATGGAATAAATTTTGGTGAATCATATTTGTCGTCTAGAACTAGAAGCCTTCAAAATCATCCTTGTTTCTTCTTTTTCTCTTTTGAATTTTTCATTTTATTTTCATGTGAACTTTAATTTTTTTTAAAAACCAAGTCTCACAGTCCCACCATATGCACCTTTAAATTGACTTATTGAAAATAATTTTTAAAAGCATATTTTCCTTTGAAAATTGTTGGGGGTTTACAATAACCAGAAAAGAATTTCATTTTCAAAAGGTCAAAGGATGTTTTTTTCAAATGATAATGGTTAATTTTTTAATATAAGTGTATACCTATTCTACTCGACTGCATCAGCGATAACCGCATTCATCTTTTTATTAGAAGACTATTTCTAGGTAAAATGGAGGGAGAGGTTGTATTTTTACTTTTCCCTTGATGGAGACGGAGTGCACACTTGTTCTTTCCTATGATACCTGTTTGTTCTAGATTTACCTCTTGTCTATAAGCTTAAGGAAATATCTAATCAATGTCAGACCAACTTGGGTGTGCCTATTCGTTAACCTAAGACATGCTTTTTAATGTTCCTCATGTTCGACCATATATGTTCCGGCTTGGCTGAGACTATCCCAAGCAAATTTCAAGATCAACACAACTGAACAAATCAAAAACTTAACTCAACTGATCATATTCACCCCTAAATGACCAGTCAAAAAGTACTTTTAAAATCAACCGCCAAATTAATTCTAAATAATTGATTGATACATAGACGACATCTATCTACTTACCGAGCACAAAAGTGTGAAGAATTTTCAAAATAGCCAATTCATGAAAGGGTGGTACGGAATCCGGATGATGGTGTCCCTTGGTATTTGGTGATTTTCTAAAAATGCCAGATACCCTGGAAGCGTCGTGACCCAGTAAGCTAACCAAGACACCATGAACAGGTGTTTGGATTGGAAAGCCATGTCGGTACATGAATATTCAAGCTAAGTAACCTCAAGATTGACCAAAAGGTCGTTGCCCTTCACCATAACAGAGGATAGCAGGTAGATGCTAACAATGGCTTTCCGTTGAAAACAACACAACTTTGAAAACAAAGTGCATTCACCTTAGCGGTTGTGAGAAAGCGTGAAACTTCATGAGTTTCTCAGCAAGCTTTCATGAAACGTTAACTTGATGGACAGGCATGTCCTTTAATCAACATTTCTCTCACCTCTATATAAGGCAATGTATTAGCGATCAAGGCTGACTGAGAAAAAGACTTCAACCTCCCCCATCTATTGTTCCCTTACTGCAAGTTCAGAAAACCTGTCTGCTTCCTTTTGTTTGTAGAAAAGAAATACAGAAACTTATCATTTCTACTCATAGTTAATGATCGAGTCTTGGTTGTGGCTGTGCGAGACAAACCGAGGAAATTTCGTTGTATTCTGAGGGAAACTCGTCATTACCTGTTTGCATCCAAAACATCGACTTCGACAATGGCGAGTTAAGCCTAAAGGAGGCTGCATCGTGATGCATGCCTTGAAACATCTGTGCGTCTTCTTTATTTCAGATTTGCAGGAAGTGATCTTGGTGATATATGCAATATTTTCCTCTGTATCAAATTGGAATGATGTTTCATCTTGACTTATCGAAAGCATATACAAGAGCCGACAAGCCATTTCTCACGTCTTCATTTGCAGTTCATATACACGAATAGCAAGGTATTCGGTTGTTGTACTACAGTGTACCCTTCAACACATTTACGGCAATAGAAGGTGCTCGATTATTTATTACAATACTCGTTTGACAACTGATTTCATCAACATCAAGTGTTGGCTGTATGATCTACATTGCTGAAAAGACTTTCATCGACGACAGAATTTCTTGAGGTGACAGCAGGAGATGCGTTTTCATCTTTCAACATTGAAGGTGGTTCACATCCTTAACATACGAGGTTAGAAGAGAAAGAAAATGAAACTATAGAGGCACCTCGTGCAAGGCAAAAATAGAATAGTGATCACCACATTTTCATAGGGCATATTCTCATGAAATGTTGGATGCCCTATTTAACCAAGGCTCAACAAGTGCAAAGGAGTTAGGGGAGAAGCATTAAGCGCACTGTATGGCCAAAGATGTGACAAGTAAGAAATTTCTCTCATTAATAATTATAAAATAATGAAAGATCTGTCACGCAACAATCCTATAAATATTTTAACAATTTTTAAAAATACAAAATAGAAATAGAGGAAAGTATAATTGTCTCCTCCGTCATGGATAAACTTTCCCTTTTTGAAAAGAGCTTAATAAACCCAAGAAGAAAGACATTTCTTGATAAGACAAAGGAAGACATTTCCTGAACAACTTGGAAATCAGAAAAATATCATAAACAAGATAAGTCCAAGGAGCCAATCGCTCAAGAGAGGGTCCTTATTGTGTTTGGAAAATTCAAGTTGCTCTCAAAGAAGCAAAATTGATAAATCTTTTGGTAACAATGGAAGTGATTTTAAACCAAACAAAGAAAAGGAAAATGCTTCATAGTAAGTTCAGTCACCATCAGAAGGGATGTTGGTTCTTGAAAAAAGAAAATAAAGAATTTTGCCTTGTGGTCATCATATCTGAAATCAGCATCATTGAAGATATTGGGTCATGGTGTGTTGACTCAGGTACCACCAAGTGTATTAGAATAAGTCTTTCTTTAAAACCTTTCATGAAGAGGACGGACCATTCTACACATGAGTGATGCTCCAACGATCCAAATCAAATGCAAAGGATGGTGAAACTTAAATTTACACCGGATAAGGTTTTGACTCTTACGAATGTATTATATATATCAAATGTAAAGAAGAATTTAATTTATGTACTCTTAATAGGTATTGGTTAAGAGTGTGATTGAGGGTGAAAAGTTTATCTTGTCTAAAGAGAGTATATTTATTGGCAAAGAATATTTATGTAACATGTTGAAGTTGAATATGATTAATAAGAATGATGGTTCTACGTTGAATCTTTTGATTTATAGCATCATCGATGATGACATGTTTTTAAAGAACTAAATAACAAATCAAATTTGATTCTTAAAATTCTCAAACAATAGATAAATGTGTTACATGCATGCTCACCAAAATAACAAGACTACATTTTCAAAGAGACATGGTTGGCTCATTGTAGGTGGCAAGAAATATCCCATTACCTTTATTGATTATTGCTTTCAATATAATCATGTATATTTAATGCATTTTAAAGAAGAAGCATTAAAAAATTCAAAGGTTTCAAAAACCCCAAGTAGAAATACAACATGAGTTAATATCAAATGCTTAAGAAGGAGACTACTAGAAAATTTATTTTGAATCCACAAGGATCATATGCGAAACTATCGCTCTATATACACCACATCAAATATAGTTGAAAGGAAAAATATGATGTTGATAGAAATGGTAAACTCCATGTTTTTTGCCCAAGTCTAGGAAATGGTTTCTGGGTTGAAGCATTATCGATGACATTATATACTAAATAGAATCTCAAATAAAGTAATCTTATATAAACTTTGGAATAAAAAAATCTCAACCCAAGCTACTAAGAGTTTGGAGTTGTAAGGTAATAGTTAAAGTTCCAGAATCTAAGAAAAAAATTAGGTTAAAGAAGAATTGAATGCATCTTCATGTGATATGATAAAAACATGAATACATATAGATTTATGATAATTGAACTAAATGACTCTTGCGCAATTAATACAGTTATTGAGACAAAAGATACTATTTTCTATGAAGATAGGTTCAACTCAATTTTCAGACCTAAAGGACATAGCTCTCCAAGTGAGAATAAACATAATCAAGGTATAGATGGAACTAATGATAATATATAAAGTTCATCTCTTAGGAGTAAAAGGAGATGAATGGTTGATACTTTTAGACTGAACTTTTCTATGTTTCTAGTAGGAAAAAACATATCTCTATAGTGGGTCTAGTACCATATTGCTTCAATACTGAGTACGATCCTTAAACATATGAAGAGGTTGTGAAGCCTCCTGATACTCTTTTTTAGAAGGAAGCAATACAAGATGAAATTGATTGAATAATGTGGAAAAAACATGAAAATTAGTAAACCTCTCTTTGGGTCGAAAGTCATAGTCGTAAATAGGTTTCTAAAAGGAAAATAGAAGATGGTATTGTTCACAAATTCAAAGCATATTAAGGGGCTTACTAAAAACAAAGAGTTGATTATTTTTGTACATATTCACCAGTAACTAACTCCGCCCATTTAAGGGATCATCCTTGCATTGCCGGTCCCAAGCCCGGATAAAGGAGGAGGGTTGTGTTAGGCTTCCGACAGCCAGCGTAAAACTTCGTCGGATTTTACAACATGGATTACAAAAATGATGAGCATTGCTTTGGGGTGTCCCCGCCTAGCGACGTGCTGCAGAGCCCGAATGCAATAAGAAGTAAGCAAGGGCCACTACATTTTTGCCCGAATGTAGTGAATCAATTGCAGAGAGGGTTCCCACATTATGGACGGGTGTGGGTAAAGAAGTTAGTCCCGCTACATTGCCGCCCGAATGTAGTGAAAAATTTTCAGAGAGGGTCTCCGTATTTTGATTATGGACGGATGCTGGGGGGTAAGGAAGCTAGTCCTAGATAATAAGATTCGTATTGGTTCTTGGAATATCGGAACATTATCGGGTAAGCTAATGGAGGTGGTAGATACTACTATGATTCAGAGAAATATTCATATTCTATGTTTACAAGAGACAAAATGGGTTGGAGAAAAAACAAAGGAGTTAGAGGATACAGGTTTTAAATTATGGTACTCAGGTAAAGAAAAGGCTCGAAACGGAGTTGGTATTATCATAAATAAAGATTTAAAGGAGAGTGTAGTAGACATACTACGATATGGTGACCGAATCATGACGTTGAAATTAGTGTTAGAGCAGAGGTTTTGAATATAGTTTGTGCTTACGCACCCCAAGTAGGACTAGAAGATAGTATAAAGACAGTTTTTTGGGAAGAGTTAGATAAGGTGTTTCAAAAGATTCCACAAAGGGAGATGATTTGTTTAGGAGGAGATTTAAATGGACATGTCGGTAAAGAGGCATTAGGATATCAAGGGATTCATGGAAACTTTGGTTTTGGGGATATAAACAAGGAAGGTAGGGAGATTTTAAATTTTGCTATGTCATTTGATCTCTTTGTAGTCAATACAATCTTCAAAAAACAAGATGAACATTTAATTACTTATAAGAGTGGCTTATCACAAACACAAATTGATTACTTTATTTGTCGAAAAAAAGATAGAGCGTGTTGTAAAGATTGTAAGGTAATTCCAGGAGAAAGCTTAACCACCCAACATCGACTTTTAGTTATGGATTTACAAATAAAAAAGTGGACAAAGAAGAAAAGAGTGCATCGAGCTATTCAGACTAAATGGTGGAACCTCAAAAGCGAGAAAGAAGATATATTAAAACAGAAAGTCCTTCAAGGAGATGTTTGGAATTATGTTGGCACACCCTGTAATATGTGGAACAATATGGCTATACATATTAGGAAAGTGGCGAAAGATGTGTTAGGGGTATCTAAGGGAGGTGTACCGGCACAAAAAGAAGCTTGGTGGTGGAGTGAAGTAGTACAAAATAAAATCAAAGCAAAGAGAGCATGTTACAAATTACATTATGCTAAGAAAACTAGTGAAACTTTAGAAGCTTATAAGAAAGCAAAGAAGGAAGCGAAAAAGGCCGTTAGTGAAGCAAAAGCTAAGATTTGGGATGACTTATATAAAAAACTCAACTCAAAAGAGGGTGAAAGCGATATTTTTAGGATAGCTAGGGCTAGAGATAAGAAAACTAAAGATCTTAATTATGTTAGATGCATAAAAGACGAGGAGGAAAAAATTCTAGTGGCAAATGATGATATAAGAAATAGATGGAAAAACTATTTTTATAATCTTTTTAATGAAAATAAAGATGTTAGTATTAGTTTAGGAGATTTAGCCAAGTCTGAAAAGTATATAAACCACAATTTCTACCGACGTATTCAAAAGAATGAAGTCAAAGAGGCTCTTAAACATATGAAGAGTGGTAAATCGGTAGGACCAGATAATATTCCTATAGAAGTTTGGAAAGTACTAGGAGAAATAGGAATCACTTGGCTCACAAGGCTATTTAATGAAATATGGAAAACCCAAAAGATGCCCGAGGAATGGAGAGCAAGTACACTTATACCCGTATATAAGAACAAGGGAGACATTCAAAATTGTGCGAATTATCGAGGTATCAAGTTAATGAGTCATACTATGAAATTATGGGAAAGAATTATCGAACGTAGGTTAAGACAAGTATCAAGTACAACACAGAACCAATTTGGATTTATACCAGGCAGATCTACTATTGAAGCGATTCACCTTTTGAGACGTCTTATGGAACATTTTAGAGCAAAAAAGAACCTTTTGAGACGTCTTATGGAACATTTTAGAGCAAAAAAGAAAGACCTTCACATGATATTTATTGATCTAGAAAAAGCTTATGATAGGGTATCGAGGGAGGTTCTTTGGAGAACTTTGAAAAAAAGAGGTATCCCATTGACATATATTAACCTTATAAGAGACATGTATGATGGTGCAAAAACATGTGTGAGGACTCATGAAGGAACGACGGACTTCTTTGAAGTTAATATTGGGTTACATCAAGGATCAACTTTAAGTCCATACTTATTTATAATGGTGATGGATGAGTTAACAAAACATATTCAAGATGAAGTACCTTGGTGTATGTTATTTGCAGATGACATTGTATTAGTGGAGTCTAAGGAAAAAGTTAATAGAAAATTAGAACTATGGAGAGAAACATTAGAAAGCAAAGGCCTCCGACTTAGTAGAACAAAGACAGAATATATGGAATGTAAGTTTGATCATTTGGCTACTTCAGAGGACATAGAAATTAAAATTGGCACACATTGCATTCCCCAAAAGGAAAGTTTTAAATACCTAGGGTCAATTTTTCAAAGTGATGGAAGAATTGATGGAGATGTTACACATAGAATTAATGCTGCTTGGTTAAAATGGAGAGGAGCATCAGGTATTCTTTGTGATAAGAAAATACCATTAAAATTAAAAGGTAAATATTATAGAGCAACAATTAGGCCTGCCATGTTTTATGGTTCTGAGTGTTGGGCAGTTAATCATCAACATGAACAAAAGATGTTTGTGACAGAAATGAAGATGTTGAGATGGATGAGTGGTCATACAAGAAAAGACTGTATACATAATGAGGTTATTAGAAACAAATTAGGAGTGGCACCAATAGAGGATAAAATGAGAGAACATCGTTTAAGATGGTTTGGACATATAGAACGAAGATCAGAAGAAGAACCTCTAAGAAGGGTAGAAAAACTAAATTTGGAAAGTATTAAAAGAGGTAGAGGACGACCACAAAAGTGTTGGAAAGAAACAATAAAGAATGATCTAGCTTATTGGGAGTTAACTGCTAACATGGCACACGATAGGGATCTGTGGAAACAAAGAATCCATGTAGCCGACCCCGTCTAGTATGGGAAAAGGCTTAGTTGTTGTTGTTGTTGTTGTTGTATTCACCAGTAACTAAGATAGAGTAACCTTTCTCAAAGCAGTACTCAAAACATATGATCTTTTCAATGGAAGATGGTTTTAAACTTATCATTCACCAAATAACTATTAGAATTGTATTTTTAAATGTTGAATTAGACAAAGAGGTATGTATTGAACAACTCAAAGGGTTTGTTGTTTTTGGTTTAAAACATATAAGTTAATCATATCCTTGAATGGTTTGAAGTAGGTAACCAAGGCAACGGCACCCAAAGTTTGATCAAACTTGTGGTCCTTGATAAATATAAAATAAATGAGTAATAAATGCATTTATCCCAAACCTCATATGCTTATTTTTGGTACTAATTTAATTGAAACAAAAAATGCTAAAAAATTCTTACCAACTTTCATATGAAGACTTAGATATATCAAAATAACTTTGGAGATAAAAGTTACAAATATTAGAGATAGCTCTTTCACAAGCTCATTATATAGAAAAAGTATTGAAAAAAATATAATTGTTTTGATTGTTGTCTTGTTGCTACTCCACTTAGTCCTAGTATTAAACTATTGCCAAATAAAGAAAGCCTAGTTTCACAACTTGAGTATGCTAAAATGATTAGATACTTAATGTACACAATAATATGTGCTCGCCCTGCTAAGGTCAGTTTTTCAAGAGTGAAAAAAATTGATGAATATGTGAGATCCTACACCCATCGAAAGGGTTAAAGTGGTCTGACACCCTACACCCAACAAAGAGTTAACGTGGTTGAAACGGTAAAAACTAACTCACAGAGTAAAAGCATGTCGCCCGTGCAAACAAACATTGGGAATGAAACTCAGTTGTTTTCAAAAATATTTGAAAATTTCGATAGAACTGGTTGTTTTCAAATATATCTCAAACAAAATATTTTAAATAAGTAAAAGGAATATTTGAAACCATGAATCTGAAATCAAGCGCAAGATTCAAGTCCAATTCAAGAACAAAGCTGTGAATCAAACCAAAACAAGATCAAATGAAGCTTTCAAATCCAATCTTAAAACAAAAACAAGGATCCAAGGACCAAGCTCATTCACCAGAGGTGGACCAAGACGAAGAATCAAGTCTCAATGGATAAAGAAAGTTAAAACCAAGATGGGCTAGGCCAAATCAAAAGAGCCTAAGATCAAGGGTAAGGACTTGACTGACAATCAAGTTAAACAAGTCGATGTATGAGACTTAAACGAATGGACTAGCATAAGACAATGGCTCAAGAGGACCCAGTCATGTACTAAAGGATCAAGCTAAGCCATGCTTAGCCAGGACTTCATCAAATATGGCATCAAAGGGAACCAAAGACCGCACCTAGTCGGACCACATTTGGCGGCACCAAGCCGGAGTGCACCGGATCGCATGGAGCTGCACCTGGCTGCATCAAGGTTGGACCGAACCCACCTTGGTTGACCTATGACCAAGGGGGACCACTACAAATCCACGTGAAGCATGGTGGCCAGCAAGACATCTTTGGGGTTGGATCAAGAGTGGGGCTCCAAAAGCCCATCCAACCCAAAACCATGGAAGGCTCTAAGCCTTCCCCCCTTGAGGCCTATAAAAAGGGACCTTAGGGGTTGGTTTCTAGAATTAAATGAAGAGGGGAAAGAGCCTAAGAGAGAGAGAGAGCTGCAACAAGAGAGAGAGGGAGAGAGGGAGAGAGAAAGAGAGAGAGAAAGAGGGGAAGAGAGGGGAGATGAGAAGGAAGGAGTCGATCCCTTCCTCACGCCTATTACATGTTTGATTTCAAGTTTCTCGTACCTCTCTATACGATATACTCTCTTATATCTTATAATCTCTACTATACTTAAGCTATAAATATATTTCAATTAATTTTCTTCAGTCATTTACTTTAAATTTGTTGTGATTAGTCTTTTAATTTCAGATGAAATGCATTTATATATGTTTTAAATACGGAAATCTATTTTCAGCATCATGCATTCGTTTGATATTTTATTTTTCATTTGCGCCTCTCTACTCCAAATGATCTAAAATTTGGTACACAGAATTCCACACACAAGCCTACATATGATAAAATTTTCAAGAATTTTAGAGTCGTGCATCCACGTAATTAAAATTGGGAAAGATCAGGAAAATCCATAGTCAAATCTGTCAAATGTGTGTTTCCTGTAATAGAGATGGGGTTATCATCCCATAACTCTGTCTGTAGTGAACCAATTTTAGTGAAACTTATCTCATTGGAAAGTTGACATCCATAGCTTTCCAACAAGACTAGGTTCATAAAGATCGGAGCTTTGTACACTGACATATAGACGTTTCTTTAAATCTCTATTTTTGTAACAGTTCAGTTCTTAACGCCTGAGCAGAGGCACATTCTCGATTTAATTTTGCACAATCACAGCACAAAAAAATAGAATAAAAATATTTTCAGAATTTTCCATATTCGTATTTACTTGTTTTAAAATTTTCGTGAATTTTAGAATCTTGAAACTGTTGAGAAAAATCCAAAAATAAGTTCTGAAAGTAGAATCAGTTTCTGTTTTTCAGAACTTTGAAAATTTTCCTTTCATAGGTTAAGTGCATGTTTTTGGTTGATTCAAGTTGATTTGAAAATGAATTTTGAAAACACACCTTGTTCAAATTAATCCTCAAAGCGTCTAGGCTGACCCTTGAGCACCGATTCAAGAAGGCCTGAGACGAAAAGATCTCACTCCTCAAAATCGCCATTAATGTCAGAAAATACAACTTTGCTAGTTTGAGTAAACTAGCTGGCACGCTCGCGCACGACGTAGTGTTTGAAAACTTATTTCAAGTCTATACATAGACTTTGGAGTAAAATTTCCACATCTACAGAAAGAAACAATAAAAAATGATCTAGCTCATGTTGAGCTAACTGCGAGCATGACAAATGATAGGGCTCTTTAGAAACAAAGAATTCATGTAGCCAACCCCATCTAGTATAAAAAAAGGCTTAGTTGTTGTAGTTATATGTATATAAATATATGTTCAAATAAATGCATCAAATCAAAAAAACCTTCTTATTCCAGACCGTACATACTATCAAGTAAAGTTGTCTCGTGACTTGAAGCTTTACTTGGTAAATCATGAGTTTCACTAAACTAGAAAAGAATGTTAGATCAATTTTGAGTCATTCGATATATAAGAATTAGTATGCATGACCTATATATAAACTCTCAACATCATCGACCATTAAATGTGACACCTTTAACACAACTTTGTATCCAGTAGCCTTTTTTATAAGTGCTTTAAGAGTTTCAATCCTAGAACTTCATGAGAGAGTGTCACCTCACACTAATATAGGTAGGCTCCATTGAAAGCATCTCAATAATAAGTACTTTAGAACACATGCTATGAGTCTATTTAAGAGCAAAGTTCAACCTTCCATTTCATCCTTGTGGGACGAAGTACCTTATACCTTGCAGTGGCTAATGGGAAGGCACTTGAAATCAGTCTAATAGTGTGTTTTAGCTGGTGAATTTAAGACATAATATCAATCATGTGTGAGTTGAGGAGTTTAGAGATGCATACTTTAGTTCTATCCCATTTAATGCTTTTTACACCAATTCCCTTGCTAGTCCCTTTGTCAAAGAACTTGCAAAAATTAATCAAGATTTGATGAAAATAACATATATTACTTTGTTTTTTATCAAGTCTTTAACATAACTATATCTGATACCAACCTGTCGAGATTTCTCATTGTATATTTTGCTATATGCCTTTCCTAGTGTAGCCTGACTGTCACAATAGATTGATATGGGCTTCATGGTATTTGGCCATATAAGAATATCATGAAGAAGTAGATCCTTAATCCGCTATGCATTTTTACTTCTTCCATCAAGAACTATAAACTTAGCATCCATGGTGGGCTCATCAATTCAAGCTTGTTTCTTTGAGCCCCAAGAGTCCTGCCAAGAGTCAAGATCCAACCACATGTAAAAGCATGGTTATTTGAGTAGCTAATCCAATTGAAATCTTTGTATCCTTCTAGAGACAAAGGATTATCATCATAAATTAAACATAATTATTTGTTTCTTTAAAGTACTTTAGTGCTCATAGAACAATGTGTTAGTGGCCTCTACCTGGATGCTTGCATATCTACTCAGCCTTTCAATTGTATAAGAAGTAGCGTCAAGATCGACCATTCTATATATATATATCACGGGTTAAATTTTGATCTCTTTAAACGAAATTAACTCACCTGTGATGGCAAGTCTTCCACACTCTCACGGAAGCGACACTCCTTCACTCACTCGAATGCATGGAAAAAGGAACACTAAGCTTTATTGAATGAGACAAATACAACAATATATATATATATATATATATATATATATATATATATATATATATATATATATATATATATATATAATGGTCGATCTTGACGCTACTTATAGAATTGGAAGGTTAAGTAGATATGCAAGCATCCACGTTGAGGCCACTAACACGTTGTTCTACGAGCATTAAAGTAACCTTTCAATTGTATAAGAAGTAGCGTCAAGATCGACCATTCGATATATATATATATATATATATATATATATATATTGGTATCACAGTGAGGACAACTCAAACCCAATCCCACGACCCTATTTGCCAGCCCTAGTTGTCTTATATATATATATATATATATATATATATATATATATATATATATATATATATATATATATATATATATATATATATATATATATATATATATATTGGTATCACAGTGAGGACAACTCAAACCCAATCCCACGACCCTATTTGCCAGCCCTAGTTGTCTTATATATATATATATATTTTATATATTGGTATCACAGTGAGGACAACTCAAACCCAATCCCACGACCCTATTTGCCAGCCCTAGTTGTCTTCCCGAAAGTCTGCTTTCTGATTTTGTAAATGCAATAAAACCTGGTTAGAGCAAGAATGGGTACCACCACAAGTTGGGCTCGCTTTTTTCGTAGACACAAGGTGAATAGAGACGTCGGCTTTATAAGAGATGGAAATGCTTTTAACTTTCAAGGATTCAGTTGAAGATCCGAGCTCTCGACGCAAAGAATTATAAAGAACCAACCTCGGTATTCTGCGTATCGAGCACCTTAACTTTTGGCATGCTTCCAGTTCTCTTTAGTTACCAACGCATAGTGCTGTGTTTCGCAGAGGACTACCATTGTAGAAACTAGAATAAACACAGGAACTTAGGTTAGATTGCAACTTGAAGCTTAATTAAGATGACTCTCTCCCTCGCTCCCTCAAGTCTCAACTATGGTCCGAGTGAAGTGCGCCATTCATTCTATCTTTGCTTATCGTCCGATATTAACTTGTACCATTAGTCTGTCCATCTCCACAGGCCTAGCACCCATAAAGCCATCAAATTCCAGAACGACAAAGTTCAGTGCTTCAGTAATAACGATACATGATAGTGTTAGATCACACAAGTTACAGTTTCTACAGACAAGGATCTCAACCATTCCGAGAGATGCTCTGCATATCAGGTTCACGGAGCAGCAACCACAATGGGAGAACAAACTACAACAGTCATCCCGTGCATAAAAGAGAAGATATAAAACCTACAACAACAGCATTCAGCAGCTCACTGCTGGTGGTTGCTGAGCATCAACGTGCAGCATTCAGCAGCTCACTGCCGGTGGTTGCTGAGCATCAACGTGCGCGATGGAATGAACCTTACCATCAGCATCTTGACCATCATGACTGTTGTTATCCACCGCTTTGTTTGTGCCATCAGATGGCTCCTCATTCAGGTTTCTGTGAGTCACTGGCTCTGGTATCTCTTTAGTCTCAACCTCGATGTTCAGCTCGACAGGTTCACACTGCATGATGCCATTCTCCTTCACCTCCGCTGAATCTATTTGAGCAGCAGTTTCCTTTTTCACTTCCCCTATGTTGCTTGCGTTCGCCTCATCTGGGATCTTTTCAATTTCAGCATTTCCTCCTCCTCCTCCTCCCTGCTCCTGTTCAACAACTGGTTCTCCCCCTTCTTTGGGTTCCTTAGTTGCTGGTTTTTCTGTTTCTTCTGATTGCGTTTCCTTCTCCTTTCCAGGTTCAGCAGTGGCAGTTGCAACTTCATCCTTTTTATCTGCCTCCACTGCATCATGCATTGTTTCATCCTTGCCACTTTTGGCTTCTACAGAAGCAGATTCAGGTTCGGCAACAGCTTCTTTGTGGGTTTTGGAACCTAATGGTTTCCGACTTCGCTTCTTCTTGGGTGGTTGTTCTTCTGGTGGCCCAGCTGACTTTGCCTTTTCACTTATCCTAGCAGATCTGCGAGGGGTTTCACCTGTACTCCAGTCAAACTCAGAGGCAGCAGGACTTCCAGGGTGGGACTTGAGATAGTGATCCAACTGTTTCTTGTTCCAGATTTCCTCCCCTGTCGGTGCATTGAAGACGATCTCAGTCTTCTTTGGTGTTCCAGCTTTCTTGCAAGTAAACTGTTCTCAAGGGGAAAAATGATGAACATCATAGTCTCAAGATGGCCAAAATAAGCAATCAGTACGTACTTAGAAAAAGATGCATGATGGTGCTTAGGGACGTTTAGTTAATTAACATGCATGACGTTGGTGATCCTCACTTCTGGGTACTTCCAAGGAGAACAGAGAATGTAAAGTTGAATGACTAATCTGCCCGAGTGGTTAGGTAATCGATAATCTTAACATTTCAACTAGTCCCAAACTTGGAATGATTTTGGAAACAGGATGTTTACTTTGACATGTCTGAATAGGATCAAGAACTTAGAGAGTCCTACACAGCAGTTTCGCATATTGTCATAATAGCATGCATTGAATATGGCGAGATGTGATCTTGTTATTCGTGATTGTTAGTACAAAATCAAAGCCTGTCTTTCAATTAAATTCAATACTTAGCAGGATCATTTCCTTTTACAATGTTATACATATAGATATTCATTTACTCTGACATGTTGCATCCATATTATATCTAATCAGGAACTACACATGAATATCATGCCCGCACGTTCCAATTCACAAGCATTTACTTTTTTTCCCCACTTTTTTAACATCAATGTAGAGCTTAAACCCATAATTTCGGTGAAGTATAATTAACAGAAGAAACAACTGGATTTACAATTCAGTAACAATCTGAAGCTTCACTTTTTCAGTACTTTCAATACCCAGATACAGAAATCTATATATATATATATATATATATATATATATATATATATATATATATGGCAGAGAGTAGATAAGGAAGCTCCTTTTTAGCAAAGGAACATCAGGAGTGAAAAGGTATGACGCTATAAATGAACTTCATAAGGAATCGTACTTATTGATTGACACATTCCTGAGGTGTTTTAACTGAGAACTGTCATCACAGGGCCTATCTGCCTCTGGATAATCTCCTCAGGGACACTAATTTTGAGTTTTAATACTTGGTGATGGCACAAAGGGAGAAGCTCAGCCAAATTTCCACCACATGCATGTATCAGCAGCCCACAATAGGTCACTAGGTAATCCCCATTAGACAGCCAAGATAATGCCATCTACGAGAAAAATTTCCTCCATGGCTGAGCTTCCGATCAGAATTTTACAATATTCTCTTCATCCTTATTGCTAGATCAATATTACCACCTAAGTCACTAAGACACTTCTAAGAGGTGGAGTGTCGACCTCGACACGGGTGCAACAACGACACCGACACCGTGTCGGTGCGGCAATGCAAAAAAAAACGCTTTTTTTTTGTAACTCACGGTTCTACCGTCTATGGTGTATTTATCCTAGAGAACCCGATCAAAGAGGGAGTAATCCTAAAAGACGATGAAACCGAAGCCTCTTAGTCGACTCGTGGCCTTATCTCCCATTATGACCACCTGAGTTACCACACCATAGTTTCCAAAATGCTCCTTCAGCTTGTCTTTCATCATTTCTCATGAAACTCCATCGATGAATGTAGAAAAATATCTCAACGCGGACCTTCTTCACTTCCTTTTGTGTGGATATTCCACGCTTTAAAATCTGGTATCGATTTTGAAGTTTAGGTCTTTTTGGATAAATGGGTCCAGATAGTGAAGATTGATTTGTGTATTATGATAAAAATTAGTAGTTGTTTACAGTTTATGTGTTTTGCTTTAATATAAAGTTGTGTACTTGCTATTGTCATATACTTATGTTAATTGATGTCTCACTTGTTATAGTTGGAATATTATATATAATATAATATATATAATATTATATATTATATACCCTAGCCGTATCGCCGCACCCAAAATTTTTTAAATTTGCCGTATCCGCACCTGCACCCGTGTGACATAGATTACCACTTCTCTTGGTAGATCATCCTCCACAACCATAAGCTTAATCATGACTTGATTCCAAGGTGTGAGTCAGGGATGTGAGGGATTTGAAGTTCATTTCAGGTGTAAAGGTATGCGCATATCCATAAAGTGAACACAAGTTTAACATGGAGGTTTCCAGAGGATGTTGTATCTCAAAGAACAGTTGTCGCATTCAAACTTTGCAAGCACCTCCAACTTCATACACGAGACACAGCGGGTGACATCCAAATAGCACATCCAAGTGTGAGAGTCTGGAAGATAAACGTCAAGGTTCCCTAAACTCTTAACTAGGATATACTTGTACTGTATAAAATCAAAATGCAACCTGGATTTACTACATGTATCGAACGATTGAATAGCTTACTTGCTCTATTCCTATCCAATGGTCTCCTCCGCACCATAGCTTACTCATCCTACCTTCTATATAGGACATTAACATCGACTTCACAAGGTGAAGTTAAAGGCTCCCCAGGAAATCTACGAAGATCCTACCCACAAAGAATCACCTTGATAAGATCATATAGCGGAGCAACCTTCATTTTCAGGTACCCATATTCTTCTCAACTCTGAATCACCTACAACTATATCTCGATCAGACTTCAAAGAGCAAAAGCTAAACCACATATTTCCGTTGGAAAATCCCCCATGCCGCTACACTACTAGGTCACTATGAGGATGTTATTCCAAACAAGCCCATCTCTCAGATGACACTTCGGTTAGATAGCATGATTTTGCAGAGGATGCGAACAAAAAACAAACTGTGGATAGGGTTTTCAATAATGAATTACAGAACCGGCAACATGAAACATGAACCTCTGAAGCTCATCCGACCAGGGGAGAATTATAATGTCAATGTCCCTTATCTTCCGACTATGGGCTGGTCATGTTATATCAGCTTCATGTACAAATCAAGCCAAACCCATCCACAACCCGTTTTCAGAATTGGGTAAATTGTCCATGATACATCGGAACAACATGAAATGGAAAAAGTTGTCCTTAAATTTTGTGCAAAAGACCAAAGTACGATAGAAAACATTATAAAAAGGCTGAAAACCTAAGTCACACATACACTTCTAAGAGGTGGAGTGTCGATCCCGACACTGGTGCGACACCGACACCGTGTCAGTGAGGCATGGAGAAAAAAATTTTAAGGTAACTCATGGTTCTGCAGTCTATGGTGTGTTTATCTTGGAGAACCCGATCGAGGAGGGAGTGATCCACGAAGACGACAAAACCAAAGCCTCTTAGTCAACTTGTGACCTTATCTCCCATGATGACCACCCGAGTTACCTCACCATAGTTTTCAAAATGCTCCTTCAGCTTGTCTTCCGTCATCTCCCATGAAACTCCGACGATGAACATAGTATCTCAACGCAGCCCTTCTTCACTTCCTTTTGTGTGAATATTTCACGCTTTCAAATCTGGCACCGACTTTGAAGTTCGGGTCTTTTTGGATAAATGGGTCTGGATCCGTGAAGATTGATTTGTGTATTATAATGAAATTAGTAATTGTTTACCGTTTATGTGTTTTGCTTTAATATAAAGTTTGTACATGTTATTGTCATATACTTATGTTAATTGATGTCTCACTTGTTCTAGCTTGAATATTATATATATACCTTAGCCGTGTCATCATACCCAAAAAAAATTAAATTTGCCGTATCCCACACCCGCACCCGTGTGACATAGATGAAAATTGTCCACACCAAAAGCCAAAAGAAGTAAGAGCTTCCTTATTTGAGAGAAAATGACAGTTTCAATAGGAGATGCCCTTCATGCATAAAAAGTTTTAATTGTCCAGGGGCAAGAATGAAAATTGATTACCAACTAATAGGCCATCTGGACTGCAGTAAAGGCACAATGGTACTTGAGAAACAAAGATAGTGTGTTTTCCAACTTTATTCCCATAGGGCTAACCCCGTTAGAGTCACACCACAAAACACTATTTTCAAGGAAAACTTGAAAAGAACTTATGAGGTCTGCATCCAAATCGTGTGAACGTTAACACGAAAATGACACGACTTTATTGACATTCTATTTCACACTATTAAGAACATGATCAGGGAAGTGTTGCACTCTAACATGAACACAGATTTTCTGAGTTGTGTCCGTGTTGGGTTGTCACGTTGTGCCTGAAATTGCCACCCCTACTTCCTACAGTCTTCTTCATGAGGTAAAAAAATTTCGGCCTTCACTACTATATCCAAAAACGTTTGGCCAAGCCACAGATGTGCAGCCACTTTAAAAGCTATTCAACATATTGCATCATCAGGAAAACTAGATCATTTTCTTATCACTAACTAAAAGTGTTACCCCTGGATGTAGCCTCAGATATGCTCCTCATCAAGAATGCTCCCGAAAATTAGTAAAGATATCTTGACAGCCTTAATATATTGTCCAGTAAAGTCATCAACGAATATCGTATCGTGGAGCTCCACGATACGATACACTAGTGTGTATCACAATAGGTTACTTATCGGGTTGTAAAGTGCGACCCGTATCACACGATACATTAAGTATCGCCCAATCAGGGACCTTTATAAAAGGTCCATGGCCGAACAAAAGGTGTTCTCTCGTGACTCCCAAGGTGCTCTACGGCATCTATGGAAGGCTCCCAACCCGGGTTATGGTATATATTTTGAGTTTTTTAGATTTTTTTTTGTATTTGTTGTTTTTTTGTGTTATTTGTGTTATTCTTTTTTTTAATGACAATATATGAAGTTATGAAGTACGTGGATATGATTTTTTATTTTTTATTATATTCGTGAAGTGGGAGACACTCTATTTAAGTATTAAATGAAGATTGGGGATTTATGAAGTGCTTTTATTTTTAGGTTCTTTATTAGATTGAAGTATTTAATTAAGATGGCAGGAAGGAGTGTTAGGGACTCCCAATCTCGGTCTGATGATCTGTCATGGTAGTGGAGTACATCAGATTTAAGATAAAATGTTTGTTTTGTGAGAATGTGGTTAGTGGTGGAATTTCACGACTAAAACATCACCTAGCAAGAACTAGGAAAGAAGTTGCTTCTTGCATAGATAGAGTTACAAAATTGCCAAAAATCATTAAATGACAATGTCAACGTATGATTGAGAGCATACTTAGAAAGAAACAATTGAAAGATGATTTAGAGATGTTTGAGGAAGAGGATGATATTGGGTGATAGTATTCCTTATGATAGAACAGAGGTTGTTAATAGTAATTCTCGACCACCAACCAAGGAAAAAAGGGTTGTTGAAAATGTTGCAAGTGGAAGTGGTAAAAGGAGTAGAGGAAGAGCTTACTCTAGCATACAATCATTTTTTCCTCCTAGCACTACACATGGTGCTTAACATTAAATTTGTGTTGCTATGACTTTTAAGCAATTGCATGAGCAAGTAGACCTTGCAGTAGGCAAATGGTTTTATGATGCATGCATTTCATTTAATGCAGCAAACAATTTTCATTTTCAAGCAATAACATAAGCAATTACTAACATTGATCCAAGGTATAAGATATCTTCTTATCAAAAGTTAAGAGAAAAATTATTAGATAAGATTGTTCTATTGTTCCACTATGAGAGAGTCACGGAAGGAAACAAGATGTACTATTATGGCGACAAATAAACGAGAAAAAACTTTATTAAACTTTCTTGTCTATTGTCCTAAAAAGCTTATATTTTTTACATCCCTAGAAATGTCATAAGAGAGGCATACTACTTTCTTGTCTATTATCCTAAAAGACTTATGTTTTTGAGATCTCTAAACATGTCAAATGAGAGACATACTGCAAAGGTCCTAAAACAATAATTTGAGGTGATATCCGAAGTTGGGGTAGAGAATATAGTCCAATTCATTACACATAATGTAGTTAACTCTAAAGCAGGTGGGAAGGAGTTAGCAGATACTTATGGGACTTTCTATTGGATATCATGTGCAATCCATTGTTTAGATCTTATCCTTTAAGATATTGGTGAGATGGATGAGATAAAAGCAACAACTGAGTGTTGCCAAGATATCACCAAATTTATCCATAATCATGCTTTGTATTATGTATGATGAGGAGATATACAAATGGTGTAGAGCTCCTTCATACAGCTGCAACTCGATTTGCAACTAATTTCTTATTTGTACAAAAAATTGTGAAACAAAAGCAAGCCTTGAAGAAAGTGTTCTCCTTAAATGAGTGACAGTAATTTGCAAAGTTGCAGAAATGAAAAGTTGAATGAGATTTTAGAGACAATCTTTAGGAGTACATTTTGGAACTCCTCTACTAGACTATTGATGACTACATGTCCTTTAGTGAAAGTTTTGAGATTGGCTGACAGCGAGGAGAAACTATCTATGGGTTATCTTTATCAAGCCATGGATAGGACAAAAGAAGTCATTAGAAGCAATTTTAATGAAAGAAAGAGGGATTATGTGCCCGTGTGGAACATTATAGATAATAGATAAAATAAACAATTACATCACCCTATTCATGCAACAACTTATTACTTAAACCCAACATTCATGTATTATACATTAAAAAGGAATGATGAGGTAAACTCAGGTATCATTCATTGTATAGATCGATTAGTCCCTAATAAGAGTAGAGCGAATCAGTCCTTGATGAGGGTAGAGCAAATGTTATACATCAAAAGATGCAGATCTACGATAATGCTCTTCATTTGAAGGAATTGTCAGTAGCTATTATCAACCGCACTAATATGCGCCTAGGTAAATTATTTATCTTAATATTTAAGTTTCTTAAATCTTATATTTATTATGGATTAATTCTATGATGTTTTTCTTTTTCTATCGAATGTTTGGTGATATAGGTTTGGAAGTAATAGCCTAAACTTTAGAGATTTTGCAGTAAGAGTTATGAGCCAAACCTATAGTGCAACGAGTTGTGAAAGGAATTGAAGTGTCTTTAAACACATCTATACAAAAAAAACGCAACAGGTTAGAATATAAGTGGCTCAATAACTTAGTTTTCATCCGTTATAACATGACGATCTCACAAAAATAATATTATATTAGTTACTACTTAAATATTCAATTTAATATTTTATTTTACTTAAATTGTTAATATTAATTACTAATTATTTTTTTTCTTTTAAGCAATTTAAAAAGTTAAATAGGGAAAAAAGCCAATTTGATCCAATAAGTTTGGATAATTTTGATATATTAGAGGAGTGGATTATGGAAGATAACGAAGTAAATACACTACTAACCAAAGAAGACATTGCATGGATTAATTTAGAAGGAGCGCACCAACAATATCATCAAGAGGATGATGATTTTTATTTTGAAACAGAAGGTGATGAGGATCTTCAACAAGGAGAAGATGAAGATTATTTAGTTGATGATCATGATTACAATGTGTAAATGTATTTTATTCAATTATGAAAGTTGTATTTTTTTCTAAGGATTTTGCTTCAAAATATGTAATTCTTTTTTCAATTATTGAACGGTGAATGATGAATATGTACTAAATTTTTGCATTATATGAATTTTTTGCAATTATCATATTTTTCTTATTTTTTTGATTTTTTTTAATTTTTACTAATTTTTATTATTAAATTACGATTCGGAGTCATACAATACATATCGTATCGTGGATCAAAATGATACACAATACGATATACATTGAACAACACTGCTCTAGACACATTATATACTTTAAGAAAAAAAAGGTGTCAAACCCACGGATCCCCATTCAATGACAAAATATTAAATTTGGTGCAATTCCCTTTCAACCACCATAGTTGTCCATGGAAATCTTCCTCCTCTCTAACACCTCGGCAAGGTTATTCTTAAGTGTGTCTCCTTGTCAATACAATGTAGCTTACCTTGGCTTACATCCTGCTGGTGTTATTCTCAGAATGTCTTTAAGCTCCCGGGGCATGGTCAACACTACCAGGATTAGACTACATGCACTAAGATCAACTCTCACCTGGTTATGCTGGGATATAAGCTAACACAAAGAATGGGCGACTGTGTGAATCTTCCAACTACGTGATAGAATTCTAAAGTCCTTGGCATTCATTACTCGGTTTATTTTGTTCAAATGGCAGCGAAACTTATTTTCCAAGTATCAGATCAGTGCCACACGTTGTAAGGTGTCCAGCGCCCTGGCTCCACCTTCTTCTGTTCAAATGTAGCTGCATATATCGCTGCCATGGAGATATCAAGCAGGAAAAACCTCGTAAGATGCAGGAAAAGAAGTAAGTTTTTATTGAAAAATCTCATAAATGCATATATGACATCTAATCCAAATAAAATATGAAAAAATGAAGTGATTCTATCATGTAGATACTAAGATAAAGTAGGACACTTTTAAGTAGCTGATATCTTGAAAAAAAGGAATTTTTTTCAGGAAAATTCATCCAAGAAATCTTTTTGAATAAAAATCGTAATATTTTCAAAGCCTAAACAACACTAGTCCCAAAGTACAATGACCTCAAAATAATCAATCCATAGCACACGACAAAATAAGTACTAAAGCAAAACATCATTACAATCTTTTTTGTTTTTGGTGCATAAAAACAAAATAACATGTTCAACTTCCATATCATGCATGAAATCCCAAAGTTGAAAAACGTATACAAGCTTTGGAGATTGTCCCCATGATCACCAATACTGTTTTTCGAACTTTCTTTCAACAGTGACATTTCTAAAAAATCTTGGGTGGCCCAGAATGTGTTAATATAAAAGTGTCAAACATAAGAAATGCAACAATAGTGCTTAGTATTATTTCCTTATGAAAATACACCAATAAAGTACTTCTAAAAGGTTACAATTTTCAAAAGAAAAACTAGTATGGTACAGAACACAAATCAATAACAAACAAATTTATCTTGAATGTGTTGCAATACTGGAAAATGTTTGTTATTTTGCAAATTTTGAGCTACTTCCTGACTGGCCCAAAATAGCTGCCAACATTGTCATGAAAACAATGAGCATGGTTACTATATTGCTACCCTTGTGTAAAAACTTCATCCAATTCAACCCAGGGATCTTTATATAATCATAATTATCATACTGTTAAATAAGATACAGTTTCAAGAGTCACATATTTCCTTGCTTCTTGAGATGCAAAAAGTAAACGGAAACACAGAAGTGGCTGACTTCCTGCATTTTAAGCTGGCAAAGCATTCATCCACGCTTTTGCAAATGGCAGGGTTCATAGCAAGAAGGTCATGACCTCCCAAGAACCAAGACTATGCAACAGCAGCATTATGGCACAAAAAAGGAATAATGAGTGATACATGTGCTACGAGGAACATGGTACAGATAGCGTTCTATCTGCTACAAAGGACAGTTATGAGTTTAATTCTGATTTATCAATTAACCCAGCTAATTGGCAATGTATTACAGGTTTGAGACAGCTATCATACTGGATGTTTTGGTTCCATGGTGGTTTTGTTCAGACCCAGATACTTATGTATTAGCAGATGCATTTATTTAAAAAGCCAACAGAATCAGTTGGACTTCCTCACTGTTATACTTAGTCAGATGGTTCTATGGTTTTGCACATGATCGAGCTCTCTCGAAACAAAGAATCCATGTAGTTGACTGATTTCCTTACACACACCAACAGAATCAGTTGGACTTCCTCACTGTTATACTTAGTCAAATGGTTCTATGGTTTTGCACATGATCGAGCTCTCTTGAAACAAAGAATCCATGTAGCCGACTGATTTTGCAAACGATATGAGACTTGAGTTGAGAGGATTCACGCATGCCTACTAATTTCCTTACACACACGGTCTGCCACACAATGGATATAACTCACCAAAGTGATAAAGACTGACTCACTCATTACCGGTTAAGGATGAGAGAGATTTGATGCAAATGGTGAAAAACAACCAAATGAAAATTCATTAGACCTGATCCTATTTATACTCAGGATAACCTCCTGAGTTAGGTTTAAGGCATATTAACTTGCTATAAAGACTCTTCTAGAAAATAGACAATCACCTAGTAAAATGTTGATACAGGCTCAACCATCTATAAACTTGCTATAAAGACTTTCCTAGGAAACAGACAATCACCTAGTAAAATGTTGATATAGGCTCAGCCATCTATGAGCTTGCTATAATTGTTGTTTTGGTAATTGCTAAGGCCACTAAATGAACATTCAATTTGAATTGTCTATCTTCAAAATGAGCCAATTGGAGATGTTGATTTTAAGAGATACTGAGAATCTCTTAGATGGCTTAAATGTGCCTTTACTCAATGTGGCTTTACTCTTAAGTGACCTCCTATTGGAGTAAACAAACAATCTTGAGTTTGGTGAAGTCATTAATGCTCCATTCACCCAGCAATGTTTTGGGTTCGAACCGAGTTGGGTTATTGGTTCCACTTTAGACAAGAGTAAGAGGTCTCACATAGCGATCAATGAGTCCTTCTTACCATCATTAGTGTCTGATCCTTCATCATCCTCCACGGGTTGGTGAGGATTTGTCCTCAAATATGGATTCTCGGTATCTTTCTTATAAGGAATAAGATCCTTAACATTAAAAGAATTAGAAACATTAAACTTCTCTGGTAGATCTATCTTATAAGCATTGTCATTTATCTTTTTCAGAATCCTAAATGGGCCATCGACTTGAAGCATGAGTTTAGATCGGCGCTTGTGTGGGAACCTAACTTTGTTTAGATGTATCTAAATAAGGTCTTCAGGGACAAAAATAATGGATTTACGCCTTTTGTTATCTTGTTTGGCATAAACTGTTGTTTGTTTCTCGATCTGTTGCTTTACTTGTTGGTGTAAAACTTTTATGAATTCAGCTCAACTTCCTTAAAATATGCTTTGGTGTGCTCCAACATAGATACCAAGTCTAAGGGGGTGTGGGATTAACCCCGTAGGCTATTTAAAAGGGAGAATAGCCTATAGTGCCGTGAAGTGTGAACTGAGCAGTTGTACGCAAATTCCACCCCATGGAAGTTGATCCTCCTAAGTTTGCAGATTATTGAAAATAAAAGTTCACAGAAAAGTGGTGAGAGTGCGATTAGCTAATGTAAGTCTAGGGCCTCGTAAGGCATGTAGACTGCCTAGTTGGTCCTTCTCTCTTTAGCCAATTTCCACGTAACACATCTTTCAATAATTTTATGAACATCACGCTTCATTTTTGGTCAATAAAAATGTTCTTTAAGCATATCCATTGTTTTTCTTTCCTCAAAATGTCCCGCTAATCTACCACCATGAGCTCGAGCTTCTAGAGTGAAGAGTTCTCGGTAGGATCCTCTCGGAATGTAAAGCTTTCCTCATCGAAAAAGGTATCTACCATTCTCGTAGAATCCATCTAACCCTCTTTCCTTGCCAACCAAACTGAGGGGTGGAAAGTATGGGTCCCCTGCATAATGTTCTTTTAGGACTTCCAACCCCATCATACAGGCTTCGAGAGCAGTGATTAGTGAATATCTTCGTGATAGAGCATCACCCACTATGTTAGATTTCTCTTTTTTGTATTGAATGGTATAGGAAAAGGATTATAGGAATTCGACCCATTTGCATATCTTCTATTCAGTTTACCTTGGCCTTGAAGATGCTTAAGAGATTCACGATTGGTATGGATTACGAATTCTTTAGGCCAAAAGTAATGCTTATCATGTCTTCAATGCTCGAATTAATGCATAGAATTCCTTCTCGTATGTACATTAACGTAAACTTGATCCTCTTAATTTTTCAATGAAAAATGCAATGGGTCATTGCTCCAGCATCAGCACTACTCCAATTCCTACTCCCGAAGCATCACATTCAACTTCACAAGTTTGGTTGAAGTCACAAAGAGCCAAAGTTGGTGCACCACTAAGTTGGACTTTGATTTAATCAAAGACACGCTTGCATGTTGCAGTCCACCAAAATTCTTTTCTTAAGATAATCAGTTAATAGTGTTGTAATACTACTGAAATTTCTGATGAATCTTCAATAGAACGAGGCCAACCCATGAAAACTACGTACCTCAGTCACGTTGGTTGGGTTCGGTTAGTCTTTGATGACTCACTTTTTGGGGTTCAACCTTAACTCCTTGCTCACAGATGATGAAGCCTAAGAACTACACATGTGATTGGGAGTCACTGATAGTGGAGGATCTCTAGAACCTTTCAAATGTGAATAATATGTTCATCCATTTCACGACTATAAATCAGAATGTCGTCAAAATATACGACGAGAAATTTGCCAATAAACTCTCACAACACATGGTTCATGAGTCGCATAAAGGTGTTGGGTGCATTTGATAGGCCAAATGGTATCACGAGCCATTCAAATAGCCCTAAGGTCGTTTTCATTCATCTCCTTCCTTTATTCGAATTCAGTGATAACCACTCTTGATATCAATCTTTGAAAATAATCTTGATCTCTTGAGTTTATCGAGCATGTCGTCCAACCGAGGAATGGGATAGCGGTACTAGATAGTTATTTTATTGATAGTTTAACTGTCAATACACATTTGTAACGATCCATCTTTCTTAGGTACAAGAAGGGCGTGTACTGCACACAAACTCATGGACACCCTCACGAAGCCTTTAGCAACCACTTCTTTGATTTGGCATTGCAGCTCATTAGCCTCATTGGCGTTGCAACAATATGCTGGCTTGTTTGGAAGTGCCGCACCAGGTAGCAAATCAATGTGGTGCTCAATACCATGAATTGGAGGCAAACCAACGGGAAGCTTGTCAGGAAAGACATCGATGAATTATCTCAATACCTTAGCGAGTAGAGGATGCTCCCGCATTGGCAAGCCAGTGTCCATTCCCTTACCTATAACCAAGTATACCATGTCAGTTTGTGAGATAGCTAGCTCAGCCTCTCTTTTGGTGAGTACCAAAAGAGAAGTTGAGCTAGCCATCGTTGAGCCCACCTTGTAGCAAGCTTTGCAACCGAAGGTAGAGCTCTTATCGGTAGTAGTAAGGAATAAATCTTTTATGCATGATCCGTTTCATCAAACCCCAACCCATTATGTTCTCGTCTCCTTCCCTACATCGCTAATCTTTAAGTTTGCTCTACCATATATTAGCATAATCGATGATCTTCAAAGAAACCAGGTGATATTTTCTTTCTTTGAAGTATTGCTAATACTCGAAGTTCTTAATTCTTATCCACCCATTGCTCTCAGTCGAGAAACTCTTGAGGTGAGCTTGATCCGATAAAAGAGAATTTTGATTCGAACTTTGTGATCCACGTCTCTTCTATCCATTCTTGCCTCCTGGTGCATTCGTACAATTGAGCCCAACTCAGGAGAGTTTTGGTCTAAATCATGGTGACTGGTATTGGATCGGTTAGGAGAAGAAGCTCTTTGTAGCAACAATTCCTTAAGGTTTTGGGTCAACTATGTCACCTGAGGTGCGAGTGCCTCTTGTCCATATTTTAGTGCCATGATCTGAGCATGATCAAGAGACATACCTCGTGGTACTGGGAGGCATCAAAATCTTTTCCTACTATGCTCTCAATCTCAATGAAAGCACCAAATGATATGAGACTTTAGTTGAGAGGATTCACGCATGCTTACTGATTTCCTTACACACATGGTCTGCCATATGATGGATATGGCTCACCAAAGTGATAAAGAACGACTCACTCACCACAGGTTAAGGATAAGAGAGAGATTTGAAGCAAATGTTGGAAAACAACAGAATGAAAATTCATTAGACCTGATCCTATTTATACTCAAGACAAGCCCTTGAGCTAGGTTTAAGGCATATTAACTTGCTATAAAACTCTCCTAGGAAATAGACAATCACCTACTAAAATGATGATGCATGCTCAACCATCTATAAACTTGCTATAAAGACTTTCCTAGGAAATAGATAATCACCTAGTAAAATGTTGATACAAGCTCAACCATCTATGAGTTTGCTATAATTGTTGTTTTGATAATTGCTAAAGCAACTAAATGAACATTAAATTCAAATTGTCTATCCCAAAAATGAGCCAACTGGAGTTGTTGATTTTAAGAGATGCTGAGAATCTCTTAGATGAATTAAATGTGGCTTTATTCTTGAGTGACCTCCTGCTGGAGTAAACAAACAACCTTGAGTTTGTTGAAGTCGTTAATGCTCCATTCACCCAGTAATGTTTTGGATTCGAACCGGGTTGGGTTGTTGGTTCCACTTTAGGCACGAGTAAGAGGTCTCTCATAGCGATCGGTGAGTCCTTCTGACTAGGTTAGATCATAAGTGTATGGTCCTCCATCACCTGGTGGTTTTGTTTAGAGCCATATACTCATGTATTAGCAGATGCATTATTTAAAAAGCCAACAGAATCGGTTGGACTTCCTCACTGTTATACTTAGTAAGATGGTTCTATGGTTTTGCACATGATCGAGCTCTCTCGAAACAAAGAACCCATGTAGCCGATCCCATCTAGTATGGGAAAAGGCTTAGTTGTTTTATGATTTTGCATTTTTGGGACTAAAACTTCCTTATACTTTTAAACCTCAGAAACACATTTGAAGGCTTCAATTTTACCATACATAAAATTAAAACACTAACAATATGTGGAAGAAGTTCAAATTGCAAAGATGTCATTATTCAAAAACATGTTTCAGATCATGCGAATCAACTTGTAACTTTTTATATTTTATAACTGCCTTCAAATTGCAGAGATGTTATTATTCAAAAAAAATATTGCAGATCATGCAAATCAACAATACACTTTTAGATTTTATAATTGGTTCACACTCTTGATTCATAGAACTACTTTAATTTTTGTTCTTTTAGAATGATTATTACTTAGTAACGTAGCTTACGCTAACCGCCGAAAGGCTTAGTGCTAAGTTATAAGTGTTAACCTTATGCAATGCTACGCTATAACATTATGAACAACATTTCTCCTCCATGATAACTTCTAGTATTTAAATGGTTTTCAGCTCCCAAAACACAGTTGTTGCCATGCTCAATGCTTTGATTGACTTCCAAAAACAAACGTTAAAGCTCCCATCATTTTCTAGTATTAACATAAAATCATCAAGTCTTAAGCAAACATCACTATCTAAATTGGGTTTCTTAACCAGTCCAACATCCTTTAACACATAAATATATAACAAGAAACTTGTTTAGGTGAGGTGAAGAGTCTTCAAAATAGATGCATTCTAGAACTTCAATTTCTCAAGTAGGCGATTGGTGACAAGCACATCATTTTCAAAATCAAATACGACTTTCCAAGTAGTCATGCACTTCTCCTGTTCATCTCAACGGCAGGTACTTTTGTATGAACATTGGATAGAATATGTGGAAGCACATTGCTCAGAAGTTGACATGACTTGGAAATTGGAATAGAGATTTGAATATGCAATCTTCCCATGAAATAGAAATCTGAAAAGCACTGCTACTTCATTGATCTTTTCCAACAAAAACTGATCAGGACATTAAGTTATTATTGGATCTTGCTCAGGATACATCGATATACCAACCAAAAAATCCCCCAAAAGAATATATAAAAGGTAGAACAACAAACTTCTTCACCAACGAAACCTTTAAGTATATATAGGAGGTAGGGCAACAAACTTCTTCACCGATGAAACCTTTAAGTGGCTAATATTCATTAATACTATTTGTAGCTCTGACAAGAAATGATTACATCCAACTTCAAAATATTAAACAACCACAAAAGTCCAACATTCCAATGATGATTTAAACCTGGAGAGGACAGAGAAAAGAACCCAATAAACCTCAAATCTGAACAAATGATAGCCACAAAATGCTCAAGGTACAGAAACATTCCACATTTTACCTCACATAAATTAAGGACTAATTAAAAATGGTATCACTTGTTAAAATATGAAACTTTATTGCACAAAAAGGAGCAGCCTCAGTGATGTTCCATATACATGATACATATTGTATAGATGTAAACACCCTTGAAGCTCAGTTATTCCAGAATTAGATTTGTGGCCATATATTCTGTTACTCTCAAGGTCAGCCAAATAAGGCTCTAATCGCTATGTTTACTTGTAAATCGGCAAGGTGATAGACCATTGGGTTATAGATAGGAAGTGACACTTCTGAAATCTAATAGGAAGGGTCTATTCTACAGTACAAGAAGGCATTTTTATTGGATAACCTGGTACATATGTTAGGTGTACTGATGCAGAGCACTTTTTTGTTGCAAGATCAAGCAGTTGTAAGAAAATCTACAACTAGATGACCATAAACAGCACCATGTCACTAAATATGTCACGGTTTTCTAATGCCTTTGAACTAAACAGGAAAAAAACATTCTCTAAGGCAAAGAACACCTGTTCTATTACTTGGGAAAACTGTAAAAGATTTTCCACAAACATTATATGAATATATTAATTTCATGGAGTTGCCTCTATTATTTCAAAAGCTTTCACACCAAATGGCCCCTCAGTGACGGAAGACATTTTAGTACATACTACATAGTACACTACTAGTGTATCTCTTTGTTGCATCTGTATCCTCCTCAACCCCGACAGTGGACTCGTCCACCACACTAACTCACCAGATGCAGCGAAGTAAAGCATATCCAGCTTGACAAAAGCAACAGCTAACGAAAAAGTCTTTTGAGCACTGAGGACTATTAGCCTAACCTCCCCACAGCAATCACTCACTAGCTAACACGTAGCAATTCGTCTACGTTTGAGCGAAATTACAAGTTCATCCTATTATACAATTCCATGTACCAAAAGCGAACAAGGGAACCGCCCTTAGTTCAACCGGAACCAGGCCTCCAACCAAAAGAGCAGAAGAGGGGCATATCTTACATATAGAAAATAACCTAAACTCCAGCACCAGATGCAAGAGCATAGGGAAGCAGTACATTCCCAGAGACGAGAAAAACTTCAATTCCAGCATCTATGAAGTTGAAAATGTAATAATACAAAAGGAAATACGCCGCACCTGAGTTACGAAACTCACAAATTTCGGTAACTTGGCGCACCAAGAAGCATAAAACTGGGCACCCAACAAAAAATCGGTACACCAACAAGCAAAAAGCAGCAAACCCAACAAAAAATCGCCAACAAAACCTATCGAGTCCTCAACATAACGAATTCAACAAGAAAAAACAGAATAGCCTCCACCGTTGAGAGAGAGAGAAAGAGACCTTCTTCTTCCATCCGGAGGGAGCGGGTAGGTCGATGGAGACTTCTTCTTCTTCTTGCTGTTTACTGCCATCCTCTCCTTCGGTGTTCACCACCGCCTTCTTCTCCAGCTCCGCCATAGCAAAAGTTTCCTCGTTCGCTCTCTCGCTCGCTAGCTAGAGAAAGGGAGAAAGAGAGAGCGTACGAATTGCTTCCCGCTCCGCCCTCCCCACAAATTTATTCCCTCTTCCGACGGAATTAACACCCAAAAAATGAATTTTTCTCTAAGGAGAGTACTAGAAATTCCCAAACAATCTCTTTCTCTCTATCTTCCCAAATTGTTTAATCTTCAGCAATAATCGTTACACGCGATGATGTAGATTTTTGGTGATAAGAAATCACTGAATATCATCCACGCAGGCGGTGGCGTTCAGAAAGCAAACGAGCGGCTACAGAGCCAGCACTACGGTTATCGGAATGTGGGTACTCGTCACGGACACTGGTTCTCCAGGTACTACGGATAAATACAGCTTGAAGGTCCTTTCGAATCTCGACCGTCCGTTACGAGAGTACATCTAGAACCCCTCACTGTGGGTCCCCCCCTAGGCGAAGTGTGCAATTACTGGACGGCGAAGATTCGAAAAACGGCTCTTTTTTGTTCCATCGGGGCACGGGCTTTGCGACCAAAGGTGGGTGATGCCAGTAAGTCAATGGATTTTTAAAAGGGGTAGAATATTCTTCTGGAATATTTGACTGAGCCATTTCCTGATAACAGGAGACTAACGGCCTGGCTGCTCAACCTATGAGAAGAAGAACGGGTTCCCTCGAGCGTTGACATGTTCTCTAACATGAAGAAGTTATGTCATGGACACGGCCTGTTTGAGAACCGCCAGTTTGGATTCCAATTCCGAGCTTGTTTCTTGGCGGTTTTGGTTGTAGTTTCAATACACTACGAAATATATATTATAATATTATATATTAGAAAGCTCAGAGGTTGGCATACGCAGTGGTCACTCTCCGTTTATGTTTCATAATGTATTTCTTTAAGGCGTTGTTATTTGTGCATATTATATAATATATTAAATATAACTATATCATAATATAAGAGAGATGGTTGGCTCTGATAATTCCATATTTATTGATATTACTTAATATTATACTGTGTTATTTAATATAAATATATACTATATTATTGTAATGTCGTAGTATGTATAATATGCTATAACAACTAAGTAAAAAGCATATGACCTAATATATTATGTTATATGTAATATTTTATATTATGTTATATGTAATATTTTACAAGCAAATTATAAAATCTTTAAACATTTACGTGGTTGGGTTGGGTGATATGTGGGGCAAGTGCGGGTTGGGAATCCTAGGACCCCTGTAGACGGCCGGCACAGAGCCGATCTTAAAAGCATGTTTGAAAAGCAGAGCATGGTTGGGTGGGTGGGATGAAAACGGGTAACACCCCTCCCTGTTATCATCATCCCTAAATATAAGCATGGATTGGATTAATGTTCTTGTAAGAAAAAAAATGGCTTGTTAAAGGTGTGGGCGGTTCTAACAGGTGGTGTGAATGCTTGTGTATGGCTTGATTTTTGAAACTTGCTAGTGGGGTGGCACAAAATGCGTCGAGGTTTCCTGAACATGGTGCTGGTTTGAGTTGAGTGAGCCCGTCTACCGGCTCTATCGCCATCCCTCTTGGAATATATGAGGATAAATTTGCATTAACACGAGGTTTTTTTTTTAATGCGTGAGGATTCTAGGAGGAAAGTTCGAGAGCCATTTCTTCCAGACTGAAACAAATAACAAATGAAGAAAAAGTATACTAGAAATGGGGTTCTGCAAGCATCCACCGGGATGAATCGAACTATAATAATTATCCAGCTCAAGCTAACTATAATTCTGAATTAAATATCAACATAAACACAGTGGCGTCCACCTAGAAACCGGCCCCATAATTTTAAAAAAATAGGAATGAAATCAAACGCAATCTCCTACTTGACTCGCACTGGTTAAAGATGAGTTCCAACCACCTTTCGTGGTGGTAATGACCACCATTGCAAGTGACTCCAGTCAACCTCATCGACCATTACCAGTGGTGTGGATATTGTCTCTATTCCGCAATCAACTTGCTCACCAATGACAATCTCGATCAACCCTTCTTTGAGCAACAAAAACAATCAAGAAAATCTATTAGTTAATAGTTGTTGGTGTCACCCTCCAACCAATGTGAATTGTACTTGGCCTTTGGCCACCTTTTATAAACCCTCCTCGAGAGAAGAGCCCCCAACTTTACCAATGTAGCGCGTTGAGGTTGTGCACTCCTTTCTACTATCAATAAAGTTTTTGCCTTTCGGTTTTGCATTTCAATTGCCTTTATTGCCTTACTCTTAAGTGTTTGCCGTGTTGGATGGTGTGAGTTAAAACATATGTCAAGTCTCATCCCAAGCACTTAGCATCTAGGGTAGGGGCCCAACTCACATTCCCTATCAGGGGCCGTCTAAACTATTTATTCTGATACACTTATGAAATTCGGTAAGGTTGATCCAGCCTATTTGGTTGGGTGTCGGTCATGTTGCGAGCTCCATCGGCTCTTCTAACGATCAGGACGTGACACCTTTGGTATAAGAGCATGTTTGGTCTCGTTGGAAGTTAGTCGGTTAAATAACTCAAAGGGAAGCAGATGGTTGCTCACGGACAATCTTTGTATAATACTAAGAGGATCATGATTGTATCGCTTTTGCGTTAACTAGAGGGAACACTACAGCTAAGCAAGAGACTAGAAGCCTTGAGGCACGAGGGATGACCCTTAATCGGCTATCGGTAGCGAGGATGATCTCCTCCTATCGAGAGGATAGTATCCGGAAGCCTCTTGCTACTACTACACAACAACTGAGGGACAGCCAACTTCGCATTGTTTGTTGTGGGGTACACTTGTGCCATAGAGATTATAAAGGAGGATTGGGGGATCGACACATGAGGTGTTGTTCCTTATGGTACCCCTTGGATCATGACCGCACCTGGGTAGGCAGGCCGATCATTTGGGTAGACACGTTCATGCGAAAGAGGCGCACCAAACCCCACCACAGTTTTGGACATTGCCACCAAGTATAAGTCGTGATGTGTAGCGTATAGATGGGGACCTCTGGTTGCACCATATTGGCCAAGGATAACACGATAGGCATCATTACCCGCGTGAAGAGTAGCGCAGATAGGTGGAATGTTCGCTCGTTCATTTCGCGCCAGTCACTAACAAAGATTGCACGCGCCAGTGCTTAATAAGACCCATTTTTGTTCCATGAGACAGGTCTCATGTGAATTTTCGGTCTCAGGTGGTTACTTTGGTCATACAGAGTGTCACACATAAGGATCCAGTTGTGCCAGTCACTAGCAAGGACTGTGCACCTTCCTCAATTCAAACATACCCTATGAGGAAGGTCTCATGCGGGTCCTTAGTTACTCGTGGATGTCTTCGGTGATGCGGAGCACCACCCACCAGCTCACTTGTTCTAGTCACTAGCAAGGATTGCACACCCTCATCAAGTTCATATGAAACCCAATGAAGCATAACTCATGCGGGTCCTTAGTTCTCGTGGATGTCTTCGGTGATGCGGAGCGCCACCCACCAGCTTACTTGTGCCAATCGCCAACAAGGATTGCGCACCCTCATTAAGTTTAGATCAAACCCCATGAAACAGATCTCATGCGAGTCCTCAGTTACTCATGGTCGTCTTCGGTGATGTGGAGAGCCACCTTATAAGTCCATTTGTGTCAGTCGCCAATAATGACTGCACACCCATTCTCGGCACTAGTCGCGCTCATGAACTACCCATGCTATCACAGAAGGCAGTAGCGACCCTGACACACTATACACGCCACCCTTGCGCCCAACATCGGTTTTGGCTTCCTCAACAAACGAGGAGCCCCATGTGGTGCCCAGTTCTTAGATGAAGCCCGGTGAGGCAGGTCTCATGCGGGTCCTTGGTTACCCGTGGTCACGTTCGGTGATGCGAAGCGCCACAACAACACCCCAATCGACAGGCATATGTAGGGTTGACAGATGTGGCTCCTTGACAACAACGAACCTCAAGCGTGCCATCCAGCCCTTCGGGCCAACACAAACAATTAGGGGGATTATGTCCTAGACCCTCTAACCTTCCAAATGGCGTCCACCCATGCAACGGGAGCGGGAATGGGGATGTGCTGAAGGAATGAGTCCCAGGTGGGGACGAAGAAGTTGACGTTGCCAAGGACGATAACAATTTTGAGTGGGAGAGAATGTCACCCTCTTACCAATGCGAATTGTACTTGGCCTTTGGCCACCTTTTATAAACTCTCCTCCAGGGAATAACCCCCAACTTTACCAATGTAGTGCGCTGGGGCCGCGCACTTCTTTCTACTATAAATAAAGCTTTTGCCTTTCGGCTTTACATTTCAGTTGCCTTTATTGCCTTACTCTTAAGTGTTTGTCGTGTTGCATGGTGTGAGTTAAAACGGATGCCAAGTTTCATCCCAAGTACTTAACATCCGGGAGTGGGGCCCAACTCACATTCCCTATCGGAGGCCGTCTCAACTACTTATTCCGCTACACTTGTAAAATCCGCTAAGACTTATCCAGCCTATTTGGTTGGGTGCCGATCACGTTGCGAGCTCCGTCAGTTCTTTCGATGGTCAGGGCGTGACACTAGCTAAGGGGATGGTCACCATCATTGGAAGGATTTCAACTAGGATTCATCAGTTCATGGATCAACATGGAAATCTCTACACCGACATTCACATCAAAAAATGAAGAAAACATTTAGTAGTTAATGTCCATAACAAGATATGGTTTTCCCAACACCCAAAATCATCCCACGATGGTTGATTATATATATTGTCAGTGATAATATGGAGGTATTTATGGCCGTTAGAATTCTCTTTATCATCATGTTGCCAAACGCCTACATTTTCTTAACAACCCAATGACCTACAAAACCAATGATATGATCGCTATGGTTGTTGATGAATGGCATATACCCAAGTTCCTGAAATCGAACCCGGAGAAATCCTTTCATTTGGCATCCCTTTCTCATGATCGTCGATAAGAAAAGTTCTCTATTCAGTCGTGGCAAATTAGAATTTATCAAATAATTAAGGATTTGGTCGTCAACCTGATTTTCCCAGACATGCATAAAATGAACCTTGAACAAAATGAATTATATACTCGACTCCAAGACAAATTTCATATATCTGATGATTCAAAAGATTTAAAGTGTGAAAAATTGGATGATGTAAGATGCAATCGATAACATTAGGGAGAAATCAAAACAAATAGTCGGAGCGAGTTTCTATTGAATCCAATTGCTCACCGCGACCATAACAAAAAAAGGTTTAATTAGATTAAACACAAACCTAGCTTTGATTCCAATGGCTAGAAAATAGGTAACATTAATCAAGTAGAACAATACATAAAAAGCTCCTTCAATCACCAAACGATAGCGGAAGCAAATCAAATAGATTAAACACAAACCTAGCTCTCATACTAGGATGATCACCATTCCTAACCACGACCTTGGTTTCTTGTTTGTATCACAGTAACATTGATAGAGAACGACCTGATTGAGAGGCAGACCAAGCCCCACAATCCCTTATAATAATAATATGCTCCAATCAAACACAATAAAGAAGATTAAAAAACAAAATAGAAACCTTCTTAAACGGTTATTGTCATATTAAATTTGCAAGCCTTAACACAATGCCAATAAAATCTTCAAATTTGAGTTACTTAAGTTAGGTCAGATCAGGTTAGGTTACAGGTTAAATTAACAATAAATCCAATGTTCTATTTTATGAGTCCATGACATTTTACAAAATGAATGCCACGTTATTATTCCCTATCTGTCCTGGATGGTTTTGTGTTTCCGCCCGCCCACTCCAAAGAGGAAAAACTTCCCAAGACGAGCTCTTTCTCACGACGGCATGGGACCCTACCCCGAGAATATTGTTCCCCCAAAATCATATTATCACAAGGAAAAAGTTTTCCCCGATGAAATCGTTTGGTTTTTTTCCTCGTTCTGCCCCTCCTGTGGCCACCAGGCAGTACTCTCTCTATTTGTGTGTGTGTCTCGCTCGCCCATCTCTTCGCCTTAAAAGTGTTTTTCAGGTAAGATTTCTCTCTGTGTGTGTGTATGTTAGGGTGCAGAAGCTTCAAACGCCATCACATGGAAAACATTTCATTTGAATGGGCTATATGGAGTGGGTTTCATTCACATAAAAAGAAGAGGGTTCGACTCTCTTTCCTGAAATCACAGGCCATCGATTTCTGAATAGGAGTTAAAGGAAGGAGTCGGGTAACGAGATCCCTGTAGTGAAATGGGAAAGAGATTTCTCGTTTGGGTAAACTCCATGTTAGAGGCTACGCTTCTCTCATTCTGCTTTTTCCTCGCATTCAATGTAAAATACATTACAATGTCAAACAGATTTTGATTGGATGCCTGAACCTGGGATATCGTGAAACACAAATCACAAGATTCACAACTATTACCATTGGATGTAGTTTCTGTTGTTATTGTTGCTTAGAGGAAGTCATGAGGAAGTAGTTTTCTCTCCCTCTGATAATTTCTTAAGACCCCTTTTTCGTATGCTAATGGCCCCTAGTTTCTAACTCTTTTCAGTAAATTTTGGTGGGATTGAGTTCCTTTGTGTTCAGCTGTTCTTAAATTGGTTCATGTGTCTTTTTTTTTGTTTTAGTGATAGAAATATAATTTGATGTGGGCGATTGATTTGCTTTATGGTAGTCCTGATGTGATTGAGACCATCTAAGATAACTAATGAAGTACCTTGGTGTATATTATTTGCAGATGACATTGTATTAGTGGAGTAGTCTAAGGAAAAAGTTAATAGAAAATTAGAACTATGGAGAGAAACATTAGAAAGCAAAGGCATCCGACTTAATAGAACAAATACAGAATATATGGAATGTAAATTTATCATTTGGTTACCTCAGAGGACATAGAAATTAAAATTGGCACATATTGCATCCCCCAAAAGGAAATTTTTAAATACCTAGGGTCAATTTTTCATAGTGACGGAAGAACTGATGGAGATGTTACGCATAGAATTAATGCCGGTTGGTTAAAATGGAGAGGAGCATAAGGTATTCTTTGTGATATGAAGATACCATTAAAGTTAAAAGGTAAATATTATAGAGCAGCAATTAAGCCCAGTGTTGTCTGATGCGTATTGTATCGTGTATGGCTGGGCTCCACAATACGGGCGTATCGTATCGTATCGTACTTTAATATTAAATAAATAAAATATAAAATAACAACTAAGCCTTTTTCCATACTAGACGGGGTCGGCTAATCGTACTTTAATATTAAAATAATACAAAAATTAGTAAAAATCCGAAAAAAATTCTGAAAAAATTTGGTAATTGCTTTAAATTCATATATTGTAAGTTTAGTACAGATTGAGCATTCAACATTGAACAATTGCATCCAAATTTACATATTTTGAATAAAAAAAATGAAATATAGATTACAAACACAGTTACATTTTACAAATTGTAATAAGGACCATCAACTAAATAATCTTCATCTTCTCCTTGTTGCAGATCTTCATCATCAACATCAGCGACACCTTCTTCTTAGAAATCAAATTCTTATCTCCTTGATGTTGTTGTTGCGCTCTTTCCAAATTAATCCAAGCAACGTCTTCTGTAGAAAAAGATAAATATTAGAGACATAATCCACAATAATGTAAGATGAAACTTAAATATGAAAATAAATAATTTACTAGGACGCATCGTAGTGCGGTTGCGAATTGCAACAGGCAAACCCATCAAGTGAAGAGCATTATCATATATCTCCATCTCTCGATGTATCGCATCTGCTATGCTCTTATCAGGGACTAATTTGTCGATACATTCAATGATTCCTCGATTAACCTCACCGTCCCTTTTGAAGGTTGCTGAGTACCTAAATGATGGGTTTAGATAATAGGCTGCTGCATGAATAGGCTGATGCAATTGTTTATTCCATCTACTATCAATTATTTTCCACGGGCACATAATCTCTCTTTTTTCCATTAAAGTTATTTCTGATGGCTTTTTTTGTCCTGTCCATGGCTTCATAAAGGTAGCTCATAGATGATTTCTCCTCGTTGTCAGCCAATCTCAAAACTTTCACTAAAGGACAAGTAATTTTCAATAATATAACACATACATTCCAAAATGAACTTCTAAAAGCTGTTTCTGCAATCTCGTTCAACTTTCTATTTCTTTTGTTTTGAGGCAACTCTGCAAATTGTTGCCACTCATCTGAGGAGAACATTCTCTTCAAAGCTTGCTTCTGTCTCACAATACTCCATACAGATAAGAAGTTTGTTGTGAATCGAGTTGCAGTTGTGCGAAGAAGCTCTGCACCTTCTGTATATCTCCTCATCGTACATAAAACAAATGCATGGTTGTAAATGAATTTTATAATATCTTGGCAACACTCAGTTGCTGCCTTTATTTCATCCATCTCATCAATGTCCTCGAGGATGAGATCTAAACAATGGGCTGCACATGGTGTTCAGTAGAAAGTCCCATAAATATCAGCTAACTCCTTCCCAGCTGCTTTATAGTTAGCAGCATTATCTGTAATCAATTGGACTACATTCTCTAGCCCAACCTCCTCTATAACCTTATCAAATTCCTGTCGTAGGATCTTTGCAGTGTGCCTCTCCTCTGACATATCTAGAGATCTCAAAAACATGAGTAATTTAGGACAATATATAAGAAAGTTTAGCAATGTCCTTCCTCGCCTATCTGTCCATCCATCTGCAATGATAGTGCATCCCGTTTCCTTCCACGACTGTCTTAAAGTCGAACAATATTACTGTACTTCAATGACGGTCTGATCTAATATCTTCCCTCTCAACTTCTAATAAGAGGGCATCCTGTATCCTGGACCAATGTTAGCAATTGCAACTGCCATTGCTTGAAAATGAAAACTGTTTGCAGCATTAAATGGAATGCATGCATCATAAAACCATCTTCCCACTGCAAGATCTGCCTAATAATGCAGTTGCTCTGAAGCCATAATAGCACGAATTCCAAGTTGAGCACCAGGTGTAGTTGAAGGAGGAAAGAATGAATGTATGGTAGAAGAAGCTCTTCCTCTACTCCTTCCAGAACTTCCTCTTCTGCCACCTCCAAAGTTTTCAGCTGCAACCTTCTTTCTCCTGCTAGGTACTCGTGAACTGCTACTACCAATCTCTGTTCTAGCATCTGAAGGCAAACTATCAGTGAATCCAACTCCAGTGGCAATAGCATTATTAACTTCTTTACACATCTGGAAATCATCCTTTTGTTGTCTCCTTTCTCGTATGCTCTCAATCATGTGCAGGCATTGCCATTTAATACCTTTTGGCACACTTCTAACTCTGCCTGTGCATGGAATAACTTCTTTCCTGGTTCCTGCTAGGTGGTGTTTCAATCTTGAAATTCTACCACTAATCACCTTTTCGCAAAATAAGCATCTAATCTTTAACCTAGGGATCCCTCAACTGGTATACCCCACTGTCATGCCGGATCATCAGACCGATAATGGGAGTCTCTACCACCCCTTCCTGCCATCTCAATAGAGTACTTTACAACAACAACAACAACTAAGCCTTTTCCCATACTAGATGGGGTCGACTACATGGATTTTTTGTTTCCACAGATCCCTATCGTGTGCCATGTTAGCAGTTAACTCCCAATAAGCTAGATCATTCTTTATTGTTTCTTTCCAACACTTTTGTGGTCGTCCTCTACCTCTTTTAATACTTTTCAAATTTAGTTTTTCTAACCTTCTTAGAGGTTCTTCTTTTGATCTTCTTTCTATATGTCCAAACCATCTTAAACGATGTTCTCTCATTTTATCCTCTATTGGTGCCACTCCTAATTTGTTTCTAATAACCTCATTATGTATACATTCTTTTCTTGTATGACCACTCATCCATCTCAACATCTTCATTTCTGTCACAGACATCTTTTGTACATGTTGATGATTAACTGACCAACACTCATAACCATAAAACATGGCAGGCCCAATTGTTGCTCTATAATATTTACCTTTTAATTTTAATTTTGATTTAAAACTTTCCTTTTGGAGAATGCAATGTGTGCCAATTTTAATTTCTATGTCGTGTGAAGTAGCCAAATGATCAAACTTACATTCCATATATTCTGTCTTTGTTCTACTAAGTCGGAGGCCTTTGCTTTCTAATGTTTCTCTCCATAGTTCTAATTTTCTATTAACTTTTTCCTTAAACTCCTCCACTAATACAATGTCATCTACAAATAACATACACCAAGGTACTTCATCTTGAATATGTTTTGTTAACTCATCCATCACCATTATAAATAAGTATGGACTTAAAGTTGATCCTTTATGTAACCCAATATTAACTTCAAAGAAGTCCGTCGTTCCTTCATGAGTCCTCACACATGTTTTTGCACCATCATACATGTCTCTTATAAGGTTAATATATGTCAATGGGATACCTCTTTTTTCCAAAGTTCTCCAAAGAACCTCCCTCGATACCCTATCATAAGCTTTTTCTAGATCAATAAATATCATGTGAAGGTCTTTCTTTTTTGCTCTAAAATGTTCCATAAGACGTCTCAAAAGGTGAATCGCTTCAATAGTAGATCTGCCTGGCATAAATCCAAATTGGTTCTGTGTTGTACTTGATACTTGTCTTAACCTACGTTCGATAATTCTTTCCCATAATTTCATAGTATGACTCATTAACTTGATACCTCGATAATTCGCACAATTTTGAATGTCTCCCTTGTTCTTATATACGGGTATAAGTGTACTTGCTCTCCATTCCTCGGGCATCTTTTGAGTTTTCCATATTTCATTAAATAGCCTTGTGAGCCAAGTGATTCCTATTTCTCCTAGTACTTTCCAAACTTCTATAGGAATATTATCTGGTCCTACCGATTTACCACTCTTCATATGTTTAAGAGCCTCTTTGACTTCATTCTTTTGAATACGTCGGTAGAAATTGTGGTTTATATACTTTTCAGACTTGGCTAAATCTCCTAAACTAATACTAACATCTTTATTTTCATTAAAAATATTATAAAAATAGTTTTTCCATCTATTTCTTATATCATCATTTGCCACTAGAATTTTTTCATCCTCATCTTTTATGCATCTAACATAATTAAGATCTTTAGTTTTCTTATCTCTAGTCCTAGCTATCCTAAAAATATCTCTTTCACCCTCTTTTGAGTTGAGTTTTTTTATATAAGTCATCCCAAATCTTAGCTTTTGCTTCACTAACGGCCTTTTTTGCTTCCTTCTTTGCTTTCTTATAAGCTTCTAAAGTTTCACTAGTTTTCTTAGCATAATGTAATTTGTAACATGCCCTCTTTGCCTTAATTTTATTTTGTACTACTTTACTCCACCACCAAGCTTCTTTTTGTGCCGGTACACCTCCCTTAGATACCCCTAACACATTTTTCGCCACTTTTCTAATATGTATAGCCATATTGTTCCACATATCAGAGGGTGTGCCAACATAATTCCAAAGATCTCCTTGAAGGACTTTCTGTTTAAATATATCTTCTTTCTCGCTTTTGAGGTTCCACCATTTAGTCGGAATAGCTCGATGCACTCTTTTCTTCTTTGTCCATTTTTTTATTTGTAAATCCATAACTAAAAGTCGATGTTGGGTGGTTAAGCTTTCTCCTAGAATTACCTTACAATCTTTACAACACGCTCTATCTTTTTTTCTACAAATAAAGTAATCAATTTGTGTTTGTGATAAGCCACTCTTATAAGTAATTAAATGTTCATCTCGTTTTTTGAAGATTGTATTGACTATAAAGAGATCAAATGACATAGCAAAATTTAAAATCTCCCTACCTTCCTCGTTTATATCCCCAAAACCAAAGTTTCCATGAATCCCTTGATATCCTAATGCCTCTTTTCCGACATGTTCATTTAAATCTCCTCCTAAACAAATCATCTCCCTTTGTGGAATCTTTTGAAACACCTTATCTAACTCTTCCCCAAAAACTGTCTTTATAATATCTTCTAGTCCTACTCGGGGTGCGTAAGCACAAACTATATTTAAAACCTCTGCTCCTAACACTAATTTCAACGTCATAATTCGGTCACCATATCGTTGTATGTCTACTACAGTCTCCTTTAAATCTTTATTTATGATAATACCAACTCCGTTTTGAGCCTTTTCTTTACCTGAGTACCATAATTTAAAACCTGTATCCTCTATCTCCTTTGCTTTTTCTCCAACCCATTTTGTCTCTTAAACATAGAATATGAATCTTTCTCCGAATCATAGTATCTACCACCTCCATTAGCTTACTTGATAATGTTCCGATATTCCAAAAACCAATACGAATCTTATTATCTAGGACTAGCTTCCGTACCCCCCGCATCCGTCCATAGTCAAAATGCGGAGACCCTCTCGGAAAAATTTTCACTACATTCGGACGGCAATGTAGCGGGACTAACTTCTTTACCCACACCCGTCCATGATGTGGGAACCCTCTTTGTAATTGATTCACTACATTCGGGCGAAAATGTAGTGGCCCTTGCTTACTTCTTACTTCATTCGGGCTTTACAGCACGTCACTAGGCAGGGACGCCTTAAAGCGATGCTCATAATTTTTGTAATCCATGTAAAAATCCGATGAAGTTTTACGCTGGTTGTCGGAAGCCTAACACAACCCTCCTCCTTTATCCGGTTTTGGGATCGGCAATGCAAGGGTGATCCCTTACATGGGCAGAGTTATCTCAATAGGGTACTTTACTTGAAACAAAAACCTAAAAATAAAAGTACTTCGTAAATCCCCCAATCTTCAAATAACACTCAAATGGAGTGTCTTCCACTTCATGAATGCAATACAAATCGTATACACACACTTAATAACCTCATATTTTATCATTTAAAAAAAATTAAATAACACAAAAAATAATAAATATAAAAGAAAAAAATTAAAAAAAACATTAAAAATATAGCTAAATCCGAGTTTGGAGGCTTGCACGGACACCGTAGGGCACGATTTTAGAGCTTTGAACACCAAGGAGGCAAAAATCGACTCTTAGGGAGCTTGAGAAACCCAAAAGGAGAGATAAAACTCGCAAAAAATCACCGGTTTCGGTCAGCCCGAGACTCACGATACGATACGTACGATACGAATAACATTGATTAGGCCTGTCATGTTTTATGGTTATGAGTGTTGGGCAGTTAATCATCAACATGTACAAAAGATATCTGTGATAGAAATGAAGATGTTGAGATGGATGAGTGGTCATAGAAAAGATCATATACATAATGAGGTTATTAGAAACAAATTAGGAGTGGTACCAATAGAGGATAAAATGAGAGAATATCGTTTAAGATGGTTTGGACATATAGAAAGAAGATCAAAAGAAGAACTTGTAAGAAGGCATGAAAAACTAAATTTGGAAAGTATTAAAAGAGTTAGAGGACGACTATAAAAGTGTTGTAAAGAAACAATAAAGAATGATATAGCTTATTGTGAGTTAACTGCAAACATGGCACACGATAGGGATCTGTGGAAACAAAGAATCATGTAGTCGACCCCGTCTAGTATGGGAAAAGGCTTAGTTGTTGTTGTTGTTGTATCATTCTTGCATGCAATTAAGATAAATAGGTGTGAGAACCAATTTGATCCAATAAATCTTGATAATTTTGACATCTTAGTATAATCCATGGTATAAAAACTCGACAAAATTTTATGTTGGTTGTCGGAAGCCTAACACAAGTCTCCTCCTTTATCCAAGCTTGAGACCGGCCATGCAAGGGTGATCCCTTAAATAAAGAGGAGCATAAGTATTCTTTGTGATAAGAAGATACCATTAAAGTTAAAAGGTAAATATCATAGAGCATGAATTAGACCTGGCATGTTTTATGGTTCTTAGTGTTGGGCATTTAATCATCAACATGTACAAAAGATGTCTGTGATAGAAATGAATATGTTGAGATGGATGAGTGGTCCTACAAAAAAAGACCATATACATAATGAGGTTATTAGAAATAAATTATGTGTAGCACCAATAGAGGATAAAATGAGAGAATATCGTTTAAGGCGGTTTGAACATATAGAAAGAAGATCAAAAGAAGAACTTGTAAGAAGGCATGAAAAACTAGATTTAGAAAGTATTAAAAGAGGTAGAGGACGACCACAAAAGTATTGAAAAGAAACAAAAAAGAATGATCTAGCTTATTGTGAGTTAACTACTAACATGGTAGATTATAAGGCTTTGTGGAAACAAAGAATCCATGTAGCCGATCCCGTCTAGTACGAAAAAAGGCTTAGTTGTTGTTATTGTTGTTAATTTTGATATCTTAGATTAGTGGATTATAGAAGATATAAAGCAGATACACTCGTAACTCAAGAAGACATTGAGTTGATCAATTTGGAAGGAGCACAACAATACAAGCAAGGTGATGATGATATTGATTTTGCTATTGAAGGTGGTGATGATTTTAAACGAGGAAGGAACATAAAGATTATTTAGTTGATGATATTGATTAATGACTAGCTGTTCGCAGCATGCTTCCAGTATTACAGCCCGAAAGAAAATAAAAGAGAATTGCATTTTATACATTTTTAACACCCCTCTTGAAATTGACGATGATATCGCCGAGAGTTTGCGAAAAAACCAAAATCGTGAAGCTAAGAGTGATAGACTTTATAAAACTATCTAGAACTCAACAAGATAGCTTTTGTATTCGACCTTAAAACTCAACAATGTTTTTCTTTTCATTTCTTTGCTCAAGTTGATTTCTCACGATGTGATATGCCCCATGTCGTGCGATATTGAGGAATACACATAACACTAAGTACATACCTAGTATTTACTTACTATAGTGTTGAATATTTTGGCAGGTCTATTGTGATAGAACTATTCTTTTACTCTACATGCATCTAGGTAGGATTCGGTTTGTTAGTTTGCTATTCAAATTTTAAGTAAGCTCTTTGCTAATTGCATTGTTTCTTTTCTTTTAAGATGAATGATGGACTCGCTTTGGTGTAGATGTGTCTTATTAGGTTTCCAAACCAATAATTCCACTAGATACGAAGCAAATTATAGCTTTTCGAATGCATTCAAGCAAAGAAAACATCTGCCACAATTGGTTTAAAGCCCATATTTTAAAAGAGGGTTGTGTTAAGCTTATGACATCCAACATAAGATTTTGTTTAATTTGTAACATAGATTTTAGACCTTATGTGAATTTCATTTGGGTATCCCCTCCTAGGGGCGCACTCTATGTACACACTCATATAGGGAAGAGTAATCCTCCATGTCTTAGGCTAGATGTAGTGCACTAATAGTAGAGAGGGTTTTAAGATCATGAACTAGTATAGGTGAAAAGGTTAGTTCTACATAATACCTAGATATAGTGAACCAAGTACAAAGAATGTTTTTGCATCTTTCGTATAGATGAATAGTGTAAGAAATCGTCGATATTCGTACTTGAAAGTCACCCAATCACATATCATCAAATATCAAATCAATAAGTCAAATAAAAATACACTCGGGAATGGGTGTTATGAGTTAAGAACAAGCCAACAACACAAATCAAAGTGTTGTCTGGGAATAACTTTATTTATTGATAAAGGAGGTTCTATTTATAAAGCAATATTTGTTGTTGGGGGCACAAATCAAATCAATAAGTCAAATAAAAAGACACCCGATAAGGTCTCCCCAACGACTATGTTAACTAGTTGTTGGGGGCACTGATCCCCAACGGCTAACTGGAATGGCCAGGGCCTTGATGGCCTTGGCTATCCTGTACCTAACCATGGGTCGAACACTAGTGAAAGTTTGTCCAACATAAAACTAAATCTAGGAGCCGATAATGACTTGATAAAGAAGTTGGTCAGTTGCATTTCAGATGATATATAACATAAAGTGAGCTTTTTCTTCCAACATTTCTCTCAAGCAAAGTGGAAGTTCATCTCAATATGATTCATTATTTCATGAAAAGTGTTGTTAGATGCGATGTACATGACACTCTTGTTGTCACAAAACAAAGTGGATGGTTGATCAAGGATAACCCCCATGTCTCTCAACACCTCTGTAATCCATGAGATCTCAATAACATCCGTCGTCATGGCTAGGTATTCCACTTGTGTGGAGGAAAGTGACACCTTATGTTGCTTTTTGCATCTCCAGGAGATCAAGGATTCACCTAAAAATATACAAAAAATTATGATGGAATATTGATTATTGACATCTTCACCCCAATCTGGGGTGGTATATGCAGTCAAATCAAGTGAAAAGAAAGAAGTGAGAAGTGCCCTTTATCTATAGAGTACTTGACGTATATGATGATTCTAATAACCGCACTCATGTGAATACTAGTAGGAGCTTATTGAAATTGGCTTGCAGTATGGACGACATGTGATATGTTTGGACGAGTGATAGTGAGATAGGTCTAAGTCACACAAACACTTCTAAGGGGTAGAGTGTCGACCTCGACACTAGTGCGACACCGACATCGACACCGTGTCGGTGCAGCATGGCCAAAAAATATTTTTTTTGCAATTTTTTTTTCGTGACTCACGGATAAATGTGTCCAGATAATGAAGATTGATTTGTGTATTATGATGAAATTAGTAGTTGTTTACCATTTATATGTTTTGCTTTAATATAAAGTTGTGTACTTGCTATTGTAGCTGTATACAATATTAGCTTGAATGATTTGGGTGCAAACAATTAGTTTCTTATTACTCAATCTGATTGGATTCTTGACTCCATACTTTATGCCTTCGCACAGAATAATCTCTGTCACCAAACACATTTAAAGACCAGGAACATTGCCAGATCAATAGAACAGAAGAGTATGACATCACTAGTGGATCCTAGCATAAATACTAGTATATGTTATATCCTACAAAAGATCTCGAAATTCTTTGAATCCATAACTTGGATATTTTGTAGCTCGTAAAATCATTGTAAGTTTCAGATCATTATGAGGGAACTTGCTAATTGATACCTATGTGCACCCAAAATTAGCAAATACTAGTTGTATTATGATTGATGTATGTAGCTTGAATATTATATATAATATATAATATTATATACCCTAGCCATGTCGTGGCACCCAAAATTTTTGAAATTTGCTGTATCTCGCACCCGCACCCACACCCGCACCCGTGTGTCATAGGATAGGTCAATGCTCCTATCAGATGCCAATATAGGGTAGGATCATCCAATTTCTCTTCATCCTCTCAATTTTGTTCCAAGAACCTTTGGTGTATTCATCTTTTTCTCGTTGGTTAGATCTAACCTATCAACAATTTCACTCACAAATTTTGTTTGAGACATAAAATGTCTTCCATCATTACGTACAATTTCAATTCCCAAAAAATAATTAAGCAAATCAAGGTCTTTTATTTCAAATTCTTTGGGAAGATCACTTTTAACTTGCAAAATATCAGCTTGTCATCCACATTCAAGAGTAGAATTATTATACATTCATCTGATTTCCTCATAAACAATGCAGTGTCAATATAGCAAGAGAAAAATTATACATAACAAGGTTTTCTGAAGTTTAAGAACATGATCTTGAGGAACATCAAATCTGAGAGGAAGAGTCATATAAACATCTTCATGCAATTTTCTATTCAAAAAAACATTTTTAACATTAAGTTGAAAAATATTCTAGTTTTTTATAATACTAAGAGTTATGAGAATCCTTATAGTGGTCATTAAATCAACAGGAGCAAACGTTTCATCATAATCAATTCCATGTTCTTAAGCCCTTGACTATTAATCAAGCTTTATATCTTTCTATATTACCATTATTAGGAATAGTTATTTTCAAAAGAACTAGATTTATAGTAATAGTTATCTTCAAAAAATTTAACATCTTTAGAAACATATAGTTAATCATTGATAGGGTCAAAACATCTATATTCTTTTTTGTTGATTCTATATAAAAAAAAACACATTCAATAGCTCTAGGGGACAACTTATCATTTTTATCACTATAAACAAAATATTTACAACCAAAAACTCTTAATCTTTCATAATTAGGAGAGAGATTATACAATTTTTCAAAAAGATAAATATTTTCAAGATAGGTTAAAGGCATTTTATTATTAAGATGTACGGCGTTAATAGTAGCTTATGCCCATAAGAACTTAGGAACATTACTAGTAATTAAAAGTGTTCTAAAGTTTCTATAATGTGCCTATATTTTTTTTCGCTAACCCATTTTGTTGTGGGTTTTAGTACAAGATTTTTTATTTACAATCCTATTTGTTTCAAAAACAATTAAAAATCCTTTGATAAGTATTTCCCTCTCGAGTCAGATCTAAAAAATCTTAATAGTAGAACTGAATTAATTCTTTACCATATTATGAAAGATCAAATATTTTTCAAATACTTTTGATTTATGTTTCAATAGATATATCCAAGTAACAACAACAACAACAACTAAGCCTTTTCCCATACTAGACGGGGTCGGCTACATGGATTCTTTGTTTCTACAGATCCCTATCGTGTGCCATGTTAGCAGTTAACTCCCAAATAGCTAGATCATTCTTTATTATTTCTTTCCAACACTTTTGTGGTCGTCCTTTACATCTTTTAATACTTTCCAAATTTAGTTTTTCTAACCTTTTTATAGGTTCTTCTTCCGATCTTCTTTCTATATGTCCAAACCATCTTAAACGATGTTCTCTCATTTTATCCTCTATTGGTGCCACTCCTAATTTGTTTCTAATAACCTCATTATGTATACGATCTTTTCTTGTATGACCACTCATCCATCTCAACATCTTCATTTTCGTCAGACATCTTTTGTACATGTTGATGATTAACTGCCCAACACTCAGAACCATAAAACATGGCAGGCCTAATTGCTGCTCTATAATATTTACCTTTTAATTTTAATGGTATCTTCTTATCACAAAGAATACCTGATGCTCCTCTCCATTTTAACCAAGCAGCATTAATTCTATGTGTAACATCTCCATCAATTATTCCATCACTTTGAAAAATTGACCCTAGGTATTTAAAACTTTCCTTTTGGGGAATGCAATGTGTGCCAATTTTAATTTCTATGTCGTGTGAAGTAGTCAAATGATCAAACTTACATTCCATATATTCTGTCTTTGTTCTACTAAGTCGGAGGCCTTTGCTTTCTAATGTTTCTCTCCATAGTTCCTATTTTCTATTAACTTTTTCCTTAGACTCTTCCACTAATACAATGTCATCTGCAAATAACATACACCAAGGTACTTCATCTTGAATATGTTTTGTTAACTCATCCATCACCATTATAAATAAGTATGGACTTAAAGTTGATCCTTGATGTAACCCAATATTAACTTCATAGAAGTATGTTGTTCCTTCATGAGTCCTCACACATGTTTTTGCACCATCATACATGTCTCTTATAAGGTTAATATATGTCAGTGGGATACCTCTTTTTTCCAAAGTTCTCCAAAGAACCTTCCTCTTTACCCTATCATAAGCTTTTTCTAGATCAATAAATATCATGTGAAGGTTTTTCTTTTTTGCTCTAAAATGTTCCATAAGACGTCTCAAAAGGTGAATCGCTTCAATAGTAGATCTACTTGGGATAAATCCAAATTGGTTCTCTGTTGTACTTGATAGTCTTAACCTACGTTCGATAATTCTTTCCCATAATTTCATAGTATGACTCATTAACTTGATACCTCGATAATTCACATAATTTTGAATGTCTCCCTTGTTCTTATATACGGGTATAAGTGTACTTGCTCTCCATTCCTCAGGCATCTTTTGGGTTTTCCATATTTCATTAAATAGTCTTGTGAGCCAAGTGATTTCTATTTCTCCTAGTATTTTCTAAACTTCTATAGGAATATTATCTGGTCCTACCGATTTACCACTCTTCATATGTTTAAGAGCCTCTTTGACTTCATTTTTTTGAATACGTCGGTAGAAATTATGGTTTATATACTTTTCTTACTTGGCTAAATCTCCTAAACTAATACTAACATCTTTATTTTCATTAAAAATATTATAAAAATAGTTTTTCCATCTATTTCTTATATCATCATTTGCCACTAGAATTTTTTCATCCTCGTCTTTTATGCATCTAACATAATTAAGATCTCTAGTTTTCTTATCTCTAGCCCTAGCTATCCTAAAAATATCTCTTTCACCCTCTTTTGAGTTGAGTTTTTTATACAAGTCATCCCAAATCTTAGCTTTTGCTTCACTAACGGCCTTTTTCGCTTCCTTCTTTGCTTTCTTATAAGCTTCTAAAGTTTCACTAGTTTTCTTAGCATAATGTAATTTGTAACATGCCCTCTTTGCCTTAATTTTATTTTGTACTACTTTACTCCACCACCAAGCTTCTTTTTGTGCCGGTACACCTCCCTTAGATACCCCTAACACATTTTTCGCCACTTTCTTAATATGTATAGCCATATTGTTCCACATATCAGAGGGTGTGCCAACATAATTCCAAACATCTCCTTGAAGGACTTTTTGTTTAAATATATCTTCTTTCTCGCTTTTGAGGTTCCACCATTTAGTCGGAATAGCTCGATGCACTCTTTTCTTCTTTGTCCATTTTTTTATTTGTAAATCCATAACTAAAAGTCGATGTTGGGTGGTTAAGCTTTCTCCTAGAATTACCTTACAATCTTTACAACACGCTCTATCTTTTTTTCTACAAATAAAGTAATCAATTTGTGTTTGTGATAAGCCACTCTTATAAGTAATTAAATGTTCATCTCGTTTTTTGAAGATTGTATTGACTATAAAGAGATCAAATGACATAGCAAAATTTAAAATCTCCCTACCTTCCTCGTTTATATCCCCAAAACCAAAGTTTCCATGAATCCCTTGATATCCTAATGCCTCTTTTCCGACATGTTCATTTAAATCTCCTCCTAAACAAATCATCTCCCTTTGTGGAATCTTTTGAAACACCTTATCTAACTCTTCCCAAAAAACTGTCTTTATAATATCTTCTAGTCCTACTTGAGGTGCGTAAGCACAAACTATATTTAAAACCTCTGCTCCTAACACTAATTTCAACGTCATAATTCGGTCACCATATCGTTGTATGTCTACTACAGTCTCCTTTAAATCTTTATTTATGATAATACCAACTCCGTTTTGAGCCTTTTCTTTACCTGAGTACCATAATTTAAAACCTGTATCCTCTATCTCCTTTGCTTTTTCTCCAACCCATTTTGTCTCTTGTAAACATAGAATATAAATCTTTCTCCGAATCATAGTATCTACCACCTCCATTAGCTTACCTGATAATGTTTCGAAATTCCAAGAACCAGTACGAATCTTATTATCTAGGACTAGCTTCCTTACCCCCCGCATCCGTCCATAATCAAAATGCGGAGACCCTCTCTCAAAAATTTCCACTAAATTCAAGCGGCAATGTAGCAGGACTAACTTCTTTACCTACACCCGTCCATGATGTGAGAACCCTCTCTGCAATTGATTCACTGCATTCGGGCGAAAATGTAGTGGCCCTTGCTTACTTCTTACTGCATTCGGGCTCTGCAGCACGTCGCTAGGCGGGGGCGCCCCAAAGCAATGCTCATAATTTTTGTACTCCATATTGTAAAAATCCGACGAAGTTTTACGCTGGCGGAAGCCTAACACAACCCTCCTCCTTTATCCGGGCTTGGGACCAACAATGCAAGGGTGATCCCTTAAGCGAGTAAAATTTTTATAATATTGTGCTCCACCTTTGAAAACAATAAGGGCCGGTCCCAAAACCTCGGAATGTATCAATTCAAAAGATTTACTTGTTACAATTTTTTTTCCGTAGATGATGCATTTTCTCAATGATACATTCTTTATAATCAAAATTATGAATCTTAGTTTTTTCAATAAAAAAAAATTACATAGTCTATGCATATTCAAATGTCCAAGTCATTTATTTCAAAGAGTAGTATTATGAACTATATTTAAAGATTCAAAATTTGACATAACTAAACTATCCGTTTTGTATAGTTCACTTTCTCTATGGCCTTGACCAATCACCTTCTTCGATTGGTGATCCTACACCACACAATTCTTAGACGAAAAAGTGACTATACAACTATTATCACAAATCTGAACAACTAAGAGAAGATTTAGATTTAACTTAGGTATAAAACTTACATTTTGAATTTTGAAATCTTCTTTTTCAAAGTTTCAATTTTTTCAATTTGAAGTTTTGTATCATCGGTGGTAAAAACATATTTAATGAAAATATTTTGAGGGTTTTTCAAAGATTTTTCATCATTAGTTGTATGAAAAGAAGTACCGGAATCTAAAAACCAAGACATACCTTGAGAAGTGGATAGAGCATTTCTAGAGACGCTTGCCTTTCTCTTTGAGTATTTTTAAGATATAAGACTTAATGTTTGAAGGTAAGACTTTGTCTTTGTCTTCCATGGCTCTTACGTTTTCATATCTTTTTCGAATAAGGGGACAAGTGGTATTAATTTGACCACTTTCCTTATAATAATGGTAAATAGTATCTTTGTTTGGCCATTGCACCATTAGCTTCTTCCTTGAACTATCACCACCTTTTTGTCCTTCAAAACTTTTAACATGAGGAGGTTTGTATGTATTAATGTTTGCTCATGGCTTGAAAGTGACAAGAATGACTTCTTTTAGAACACTTAAAATTTTCAATCTAATCTCTTCCATAATTAGATTGGCTAAGAAAGAGTCTCCTTTTGGTCTAGATTTCCTATGAATTAAGTTTCATCTCCAATGTTTTCAAATTCATCCTTAAGACCTCTTATAAATAGAAAAAATATTAATTATACAAAAATTCTTTAAATTCGTTCATTTTTTGAAGTTTTCTAAACCTATCAAAGCTTCGAAGTTGAGTCCACAATTCAAAAAATTCATTGTGGTACTCTTTAATGCTTAAGTTTCCTTCCTTAAGCATTATCATTCTTTACATTAAATCTATTTGAAACACAAAATCGTATTGAGAATGGATTTTTTAAAGTATTCCTTAGTTTTAAAGGCATTTTCAAATATACTAATTCAGTTTCTAAGTTAAATATCTACATTTTGACAAATAATTCAAGTTATTTTTGCATTTATTTTTTCCAAGTTTTTAAATATTATTTGTATTTTTCTTAGGCTTTAAAAGTATTATCATCGTCTAAATTTTCAAAATCTATCTTTGGTTCTTGAATCGTCTCATCTATGTAATCCCAATAGTTTTTTATAAGAAGTATTTTTTCATAGTTTTTGCCCAACTTTGATAACATTTTGGGTTAAGAATATACTTAAAAGACTCATTTTTATTATCCATTTTAAGAACCAAACAAGAATTTTGATGTTACCTCAAGTTTGGAAGGCCAAACATGTAATATCACAAACTTTACAATGTAGGTATGCTTCCTGATACGCTTGATTTCTTCAAAATAAGGCTCGGATACCATGTAATTGGAAGTCGCCCGATCATGTAGCATCAAATGTTAAACGAATAAGTCAAATACAAACACACCTGAGAATGGGTGTTCCGAGCCAAGAAGAAGCTAACAAGACAAATCAAAGTGTCATTCAAGAACAACTTTATTTACTGATGGAGTGAGGCTCTATTTATAGAGCAATATTTACAACAAGTGAGAGAGGAGAGGAGTAAGGAGAGGGTCAACATTCAGTGGTTGGGGATCATGTCTCCCCAATGGCTATATTAACTAGCCGTTGGGGATCCTTGATCCTCAACGGCTAAATGGAATAGCCAGGGCCCGATACTGTCTATCCAGTACCCAACCATGGGTCAAACCCTAGTGGCCTGCCCTATTATATGTTAACATATAGTCCTTAATAATAGCATTTGTATTGGTATATAGAACATTGGGGACATTAATTAATAAGTTTATAGAGGTGATCAGTATCATGATTAGGAGAAAGATCCATAATCTATGCTTGTAAGAGACAAAATGGACTAGGAAATTACTAGAAGATTGGAAAAAATGGGTTTTACATTAGCATATATAGGTAAAGAGAAGGATTAAAGATTCAAAATAGGGTTGATATTATTCTTCATAAAGATTTGAAAGACATAATAATCAAATAAAAGTGACATGGCAATCAAATTATGATAGTAAAATTAGTTTGTTTAGAGATTTTGAATATTATATATATTTATGTTCGACAATTAGGTTTAGAGGAAAGCATGGAAAACGTATTTTGAGAAAAGTTAGATAAGGTGATCCAAAGTATCCTACAAAGAGAAATGGCTTAGGAGGTGATTTACATGGACATCTGGGTAAAAAGACATTAGGATATGAAAGCATTTACAAAATTTATGGCTTGGGGGGGCAAAATGATAAAAAGGAAATTCTTAACTTTGCTACGAAATATGATCTCTTTATAGCAAACAATTTTTTTAAGAATTGAGATAAGCAATTGCTTACTTACATGAATGATTTGTCCAAACAAATTTTAACTATTTTACTTAAAAAAGAAGGGATAGATTCTGTTGTAAGAAATGCAAGGTCATCACAAGAGAGAGCTTAACTGCTCAACATCGACTATTAGTTACATATTTATATATAAATAATGGACAAAGAGGATAAGTGTACATAGCACTCTCGGACTAAAAGATAGTCTGAGTTTGACCTTCAAAGTTCTCTGGTTGCTTCACTTGTTGCAGTCCTATGTTTGTTACCCTTGTAATGTTTTCATAAATAAATAAATAAATAAATAAATAAATAAATAAATAAGAGAGTCGAGTGAATAATATTGTGGCAACACAAAACTAGATTGATTGTTGTCAAACTAAAACTTTAAGAATAAAGGATAGTTTTTTAGTAGAGTTCATGAAACATGACTTAGTTTTAATGCCAATTGAATAGTACATAATATTGTTTAAGTTGATGAAAACAAAGTGCATGATTAGCAAGTGATTAAGATTTTGCCATAAGCTGGACAAAAGAACAAAACTTTTAAAAGATTTCTTTATTATTTTGAGGATGGCTAAATTATTAATTAAAGAAGACAAAAGTGCATAGAGTTGTATGAACTAAATGGTGGAGCCTTCTAAATGATCGAGAAGGTTTATTCAAGAGAGTGTTCTTGAAGATGTTTTGGTCTTTGGTGGGCACTACTATCGAAATGTGGAATACTATGGTAATGAATATTACAAAAGTAGCAAAAGAAGTACCGGTGAATCTAAGGGAGATACTGCAACATAAGTAAGCTTGGTGGAAAAATGAAGCAGTTCAAGATAAAATAAAGACAAAAAGAGAATGTTACAAGTTGCATTACAAAGAGAAGAGTATGACTATGTAGCAAGCTCGAGAAAATTATGAGAAAGCGAAACTTAAAGGCAGTTAATTAAGCAAAGGCAAAAGCTTGGAAAGATGTTATATAAAAAGCTTGATTCAAAAGAAGGTGAAAGGGATATTTTTAAGATAGCTAAGGCTAAATAAAAAACCAATGATCTCTACCATGTTAGATGCATAAAAAATAAGGACGAAAGGGCTTAGTGGAAAACGACTAAATCAAGAACAAAGAAGTTATTTTCATAATCTTTTTAATACAAATCTAAATACTAATATCATCTTAGGAGAGCTAAGCAATATAAGAGCATACATAAATAATGATTTCTACCAAGAAAGTGGAAGAAGCTCTTAAATTTATGAAATCTGGTAAATCCTTTGAATTGAATGATGTTTCCTTTGAGGTATGGAAATTTTTAGGGAGTAAGTATCAATTGGCTTACAAGTTTATTTAATATTGTTTTGATGCAAAAGAAGATGCTCAAAGAATTGAGGAAGAGTAAGTACATTGACACCCATTTACAAGAATAAAGGATATATTCAAGATTGTGCAAATTATCGGTACATAATGTTAACGGGTCATAAAACGAAACGACGAAAAAGAGTTGTCTAAAGAAGGTTGAGATACGTAAATAGGAAAACCCACAGGAGCATAGGATATGTTGCACTAAGCTTTGCAGGCCACAAAACTTTATAATGCTCTATGAGTCTATCATGTTCATGATAACCAATTCAAAGGTTATAGGCTATAACAATTTGGTCAACCTATTTGTTGCCTACAATACCTGGCTCTCTAGCCTTCATCAGTTGTAGACTCAATAAAGGTGAAAGGAGATCAATGACTTCACGGGAAAACCTCAATGAATATAGTTTTCCCCCAATGTGTAGTATGACCCCTTGGTATAATCTCACTATATGTGAATGTGTCAATTACCAGCCGAGAAGGAAAAGAACTAGATGAAATCCAGATGACACTACAACCATTACTGTTATGTCCCACTTGCAAAACTGAATATGTTTTGTTAACTCATCAATCACCATTATAAATAAATATGGACTTAAAGTTGATCCTTGATGTAACCCAATATTAACTTCAAAGAAGTCTGTCATTCCTTCATGAGTCCTCACACATGTTTTTGCACCATCATGCAAGAATGATAAGAAAATAAAAATTAAAACTAAAAGTTTAAGAATAAAAACTTAATAAATTGAAACATTGAATCAAATACTTAATTATTAACTAGTCCTTAATTACTTTTGTCGAAGCTACATGTTACAACGAATAAAAACTATATTGATCCACTTATGTTCTAACTTGTTGCATTTTTGTGTGTGGATATATTCAAAAGACACTCCAATTCTTTTCATAACCAGTTACACTAAAGGTTTGACTCGGAATCTTTATTGCAAAAATCTCTCAAGTTTGGACAATCACTTCCAAACCTGCTCCACCAAATATCTAAGAGAAAAGACAAATATAAAAATCTATTCCATTATAAATATAAGATTTAAAAAACTTAAATATTAAGATAAATAATTTATATGTTTACTTGGGCACATATTAGTACGATTGTGAATGACTACAAGCAAATCCATCAAGTGAAGAGCATTATCATGGATCTCTATCTCTCGATGAATAACATCTACTCTACTCTCATCAAGGACCAATCTGTCTATGTAATTAATGATACCTCTATTAACCTTACTATCTCTTTTGTCTCTTTTAAAAGTTGTAGAATGTTTAAATGCTGGATTTAGGTAGTAAGCTACTACATGAATAGATTGATGCAACTTTTTGTTTCATCTATTATTAATAGTCCTCTACACGGATACATAATCACCCTTTCTTACATTTTAATTGCTCCTGATAACTTCTTAAGCCCTATCCATGGCTTCATAAAGATAACCCATAGATGACTTCTCTTTATTGGTATCCAATCTTAAAACTTTAACCAAAGGATAATAATTTAGTATAGGAGTTCTAAAATGTATTCTTTAAGATCATCTCTAAAATTGTTCTCTATTTATCCTATTTTGAGGCAACTTTGCCAAATGGTGTCACTAATATGAGGTAAACATTCTCTTTGTTTTTATTTAAAAATGCCCCATACTAACAATAAATTAGTTATAAACCGAGTAACAACCGTACGCAAGAGCTTTGCACCATCAATATATCTCCTCTTCATGTGTAATATAAATGCATGGTTATAAATAAATTTAGTGGTATTTTGACAACATTCAGTTTTTGCCTTTAGCTCATTTATATCTCTAATATCCTCAGGTATTAGATTTATCTTGCACATGGTGTCCAATAAAAAATACCATAACTCTCAATTAACTCCTTTATAGATGCGTTATAGTTAGTTGTATTATCTTAAATAATTGAACTACATTTTCACACCAAACCTCAAATATCACCTAATCACATTCTTGTCTTAGAACTTCTACAGAATGGTGCTCGCCTATATGTCCATGTATTTGTCATGATGGTGCATCCTGTCTCCTTCCATCCATTTGCCATGATAGTGTATTTTGTGTCTTTTCATGACTCTCTTAAAGTTGAATACTACTCTTAGACTTCAATGATGGTCTTATAAGAAGGTATCTAATACTATAGACCAATGTTAACAATGACATCTGCTATTGTCTTAAAATAAAAGGAATTTGCTTTATTAAATGAAATGCATGCATTATAAAATTATCTCCCACTGTAAGGTCAACATGTTCATGCAATTACTCTTAAGCTATAACATCACAAATTCCAAGTTGAACACCAGTTGTAGTATTTATTGGAGAAAATGACGGCATGCTGGAATGAAATCTTCATCTAGACCTTCCTCTTCTTCCACTTGCAACTTCTTCAACAATCCTCTCTCCTTTGGTTGGTGGTCGAGAACTACTATCAAACTCTGTCCTAGCATCATAAGAGATGCTATCACCACCACCAACATGACTAAGTTCAACATCCACTTTTTCAAACTTTCTTTTGTCTTCTTTTACTTGTCTCTTCTCAAATATACTCTCAATCATCTATACTCCTAACTTTGGTCATATAAAGAGCAACCTAAAAGCAATCTCTTTCTTAGTCCATATTAGGGTGATGAAACTCCATCACTCATCACTTTCTTATAAAAATTATATTTTATTTTCAATGTACTTTCCTCAAATGAAGTACTGCATTGCCATGTCGATTGAGACTACGTAGCACTCCTTGCCATCTTAATTTATTAATCCTTAAATCTTAATAAACCATAAAATAAAAACACTTAATAAATTGTTGTAAACTTTATAACTTCCAACTTGTATTATGTATCGTGCCATCTTAGAAGTCATATCAGCCGTATCTTACGATACGGGTGATACGAGCCTGCCTGTATCGCACGATACAGGCTAATACATCGCGTTATGTGATACAAGCCACTGTATCGTATCGTGCCACGATACGGATAACACTGGTTTTAATACACTTCCCCTTTCGATTTTTAGAGAAAAAACAGTAAAAAAATCATTAAGTTCGATACTGGCTGATCAATGTGCATTTATGAGTCCGGTACCTGAATTTATACGATTTAGGTATTGATATCATATGATTTTGATAACTTCTATGTGTATCATATGATATGCAGTGATATGAACAACTCTAAAACATTGATGGATGTTACACTGGCTTTTTCCTAATATCTTATTAAAGATTTGTTAGTATGGCACAAGATTGAGCTCTTTGGAAGAAAAGAATACATGTAGCCGACCTCATTTAGTATGAGAAAAAAGCTTAGTTGTTGTTGTATCTTATTAAAGATTCGGTCTATCCTTGTGATTGTACCGGCTCAACATTTTGACTTCTGCCACAAGAAACGTTCGCAGTTACTGATGATGAGCTGCATGGAACCTTTCAATTTTAGTGATATCCTCTTGTCCCAAATAAACGCCTGATGCACCCCTTGTTCTGAGATTTCTCCACCTTACTAAAACGCCTCCTAAAATTTGCTATCCTTGGTATGCAATATGTTCTAACATTCCTTGTCCATTGAAAGTGAGGCTGGGTGCCTTCTGAGAATAGCTAATTGGTTGCTTTGTAATTTGTCATGGTAGAAAGCTTTAAGAGTGTAGACCTTCTTTGAGGTTTACTGGAGCCCTTATTACCATCATGCTTCTTTTGAATTTTCAAATTTTCTGTAATTGCATCAATGTTTTAATGATGAGATGTCTTGATGGAGTAGTCAAGTGACTTGAAGTTTATAGTCTGTTTTGTCGGTATGTGCAGCATGCTTATGCGTGCGCTTAACTTGGTATCCACAGGTCAGCGATCTGAGATGAGCTCTTTCTATCAAAGACAAAAATCTGATCCAAAACCAGTAGTAGAGAGACCAGCTAGTAACGACGCAAAATCTTACCGATCATCATGAGCTAGACATGGAAGTTGGTTATGAGGATGCACACCATCCTGAAAGTTTAGAAGGTCTACATCAGAAGTTTATGGATGAGATTATGAAGCTAATGAAGGAAGAACAAGATGCGGAAAATGAAGAAAATGCACGGCATCTAAAGGTTGGATTTATTTTTGTAATTGTCTTGCGAAAACAATATGGAGATATTTGCTGCATTCTTTAGCATAAAACCGTAATAATGATTATTAGTTCTTTTGGTGCTTGAGTAGCTTTTTCTCAATCTAGCCCTAGGTTACGCTACAAGGTTTGATAAGTCAGAAACATGTTCTCTATTACCTGACTTCAATGAATAAGCAGTTTTGCTGATAACTTTAAAATTCTACTTCTCTCACCAGTTCAAAGTTTGCTGGTTGATAAAATCATCTTTGCAAGAAAACAACTAGATTTAAATTGTTTCTTCTATGGATTGACCATTCGATCCCCGTCTGTGGGGTGAGATTAGTAAAAAAAAAAAAAACTCACATCTATGAGCTAAAGGGTGCCTTGTCCTAGAGCGTAACTAACTATTTTCGTAAGATAGTAACACATTTTCTCCATCTGACTTACATCTATGTTATGCTTTTATAGGGTGAGGGAAATTGACGACCAATATCAAGAGAAGTTATCTACAATGCGGGCACGACACAGGAGCCACCTAGAAGGTTTTCTTCGGCGAGAGGCACAAATGCATCAAGATCAATACCAACGTTCAATAAGGAGTCAATATCAACATGGCAGTATGGGGACTGATGATATTCACAATTATGGGGTTCATTGGGTGAAGGGCACCAGGATTACCCTATCAGAGCATATGATGCTTATAGAGCGAAAATGCCACCATATGGCAATGCCTCCCATCCTCATGCCCGAAATCATGCTTTTGATGCATGGGGACCATATCCAGGAAGCCGGGTTTATGACCATAATCCTCGCTACTTCTAGGTAAATCTTCCACTTGTCTTGTGGCAACACTTAAGCGTCTGGTACATGCCCTTGAAAACTTCTTCCCTGATTTAACGTTCACAGTTACAAGGTTTTGTAAGACTATTTGACTTGTGTTATTTTGAATCACCCCCCCACGTCTCAGGCTTCACATTATTTCTGCACTAGATTTGCTGTGAACTTTAATAAGTCACAACGAGCATTAGCTTGGGCATATCCTAGTCGAGGACTCCAGTTACAGTGAACCTATTGTAATGAAGTCGATGCTTTAATGTAGTAGTGGAAGATCAGTGAATATCACATCAAAATGTCAATCACAAAGCCTTAGAAAAAGGCTAGCATATGCAACAAAGGCACAATAAGAGAATATTGATATTATTGGAAATATTTGTCAATGATCGAAGGTTGACGTTGCACGAATCAAGATTACCAAATCGTCAAGAATCAAATGGCATTCAATTCCGAATGCCAATCTTCAAGAATAACAAACAAGAGCGGGAGCGTATACAAAACAAGTCAAAAAATAGTACAAGACTGCATAATCTTATTCATGAGATAGTGTCTTATTTATAGATATTACAAGAGAAGGGAACATGAAGCAAATAGAGGCAAGTGATGGGTTAGTGCTGGCCAGCCAGCACTAGACGTTAGGGACCCCCTAGTGGCCAGGGCCAGCATGGCACGGGCCCTAAGGGCCCGTGTACCCTATTACACATTAACACCCCCCCTCAAACTTACGGGGTATACACTGAAAGTTTGTCTAGTAAAAACTGAAATCGAGAAGCTGAAAGAGATTTGGTGAAGAAGTCTGCGAGCTGCATCTCAGATGTGACATAACAGAGTGAGATCTTATTTAGACACTCTTCACGAACAAAGTGACAGTCCATCTCGATGTGCTTGGTTCTCTCATGAAAAGTGTTGTTGGAGGCAATATACATGGCGCTTTTGTTGTCATAATACATGATGGCTGGGTGTTTGATATTGACTCCCATGTCTGCTAGAAGGGCTGTGATCCAAGAAATCTCCATCGCAGCTGTAGCCATTACACGATATTCGGCTTCTGTGGATGAGAGGGACACCTTCCGTTGCTTTTTGCACTTCCAGGAAATAAGAGATTCACCTAAAAACACACAAAAACCAGTCGTAGAGTGTCTATTATTGACATCTCAACCCCAATCAACATCCGTATATACAGATAAATCAAAAGACGAAGAAGTTAAGAGAACCTCCTTGTGTGCAGTGTTTCTAATATATCTAATAATGCACAAAACAACACTCATATGAAGAGAAGTGGGTGCCTGTTGAAATTGAGTTACTGTGTGTACTGCATGAGAAATATCTGGTCTAGTAATGGTGAGATAAGTAAGTGTACCTATGAGCCGTCGATAAGGGGTGGGGTCATCTAATTTCTTACCATCAGTGGAGCGTAGTTTGGTGCCTAGAACTTCCGGTGTGTCAACAACCTTAGTATATGTAAGACTAGATCTGTCAATAATATCATTAGCAAACTTTGTTTTCTTTTGGATAGCCAAGCATAGATTAGGTAGACCCCTACCAACGCACACCAAGACAAATCCCTTAGCCAGTTGATTATGCCTCTTCCAGTTCCCTCTCCCATTTTTGAGCTGGGGGGCAGTGAAGTAGTTATGACTCCATCACTCCTTGCTTTTGTTACCAAATCAGCTAGTGCCTATCTGGGCCCCCCTTCTCCTATGCTTGGGGGGCCTGCTTCTGTCGTGAAACTTTCAAGTCTGGAACTTAGTATCCTGGAAAAGAAAGTTTGAATATGTTACATCATAGTGGCCATTCTCAGCTCAGGTAATAGCTGGACTGGTCATCCAGTCCGTTACTTGAGGATAGGGCCAGATCGGTAACAGACGATGGTCACCGGGATTTTCGGTAACGGTCATCCGTTAAAAGCTCCCAGACGAGGGAAGCCGCAGGTAGATAAGCACGACGAAAGGAGAGCACCTGCCTATAAAGGCAGGAATTATAAACACTCTGAACCCCCGGTGAAAAATACAGAAAAAAGAAAAGAAAGACAGAGAGTCATCTTCGTCTGTACGAGAACCCTGCGTGGGAACCTCGTATCCATCATCATCTTTATATTCCACTGCAATCTGAACATGAGGTGCTTACTAAAGAAGAAGACTTCACCGAATTCATCAAACAGACGAAGTAGAAGCTGCAGGCCTTCAACGGATTCTGGCGAACGACAGAAGAGGTAGCAATCTTCTACATTGGTATCAAAGCCTTCATCCCTGCAAAAGAGAGCGAGAGGATCTCCAAAAAAAAAAGAGAAAAAAAAATAGAAAAAAATTTGTAGAGAGAAGGTGATAGTCGGCAGAGGCATAGAAGTCACAAGGCCGAACGGCCGAAGTCGGAACAACCACAGCCAAGGCCGAACGGTCGAATCAGCAAAAGCAAGAGTCAGGCTGGCAAGAGGCAAAGCCGCAAAAACAAAAGCGGTAGGCCGACAAAAGCTAGAGGCAAGGCCGCAAAAACAGAAGCGGCAGGCCGGCAAGCTAGAGCTAAAAGGCAGCAAGCTGAGTGGCCGGCAAGAGAAGACGCCAGGGATGCCGACAACCGACGAATAGCAAGAGGAACCCGCCGGGCAAAACTCCCTCCGACCACCCCCTCCCGCACTCTCTCTTCTCCCTCTCTATTTTTTCAGAGTATCTCTCTCTCTGTACTAAACACTCTTAAAGCGTTTTTAGTATATTGAAAAAAAAAGAAAAACAGAAAAAAATTATAGAGAAGGCGGTAGTCGGTAGAGGCGCAGAAGTCACAAGACTGAACGATCGAAGCCGTTACAGCCACAGCCAAGGCCGAACGGCCGAAGCCGCAAAAGCAAGAGCTAGGCCGGCAAGAGCCAAAAGCAAAAACTCGAGGCAGGCCGACAAGAGCCAAAGGCAAAAACCAGAGGCGGAGGCCGACAAGAGGCAAAGCCGCAAAAACAAAAGCGGTAGGCTGACAAAAGCCAGATCTGCAAAGCCGCAAAAACAGAAGCGACAGACCGGCAAGCCAAAGCCAAAAGGCGGCAGGCTGAGTGGCCGACAAGAGAAGACGCCAGGGACGCCGACAACCGATGAATAGCCGGAGGAACCCGCTAGGCAAAACTCCCTCCGGCCACCCCCTCCCGCACTCTCTCTTCTCCCTCTCTTTGTTTTTCCAGAGTCTCTCTCTCTGTAATAAACATTGTTAAAGCGTTTTTAGTATATTGGAAAAAAAATTCAAATCCGTGGTTTTCCTAGTGGTTTCCGAAAACCGTCTTGGGGTTCGTTGTCAAAAGACCAAACTGCCCCTATCCAGTTTCGGATATTATGCAGTTGCCACTAGGCAAAATTACCCTTTTGTCTAGATATTTTTGGGTAAAAAGATTGTTTTGCCCTTTCAGAGCAAAAAGTCTATTTTACCCTTTGGTTGTTTATGAAATTTACTAAATACTGGGGCTGCCATTTTATTGTTTTATCCATCCAGATTGAATAATTTCAATTCTGCTACTCAGTCAAAAGATGGGTTTACCCCTATTCTTTTGAAAAATTAAAGATTCGTCCTAAGGGTTAAAATTATGATTTTAACCCCGATCAGTTGCGAATTTTATAAGAATGCCAAATAGTAATTTTACAAGTTTGTTTTCGTGGTTTTACAAAATTACAAAAGCGGACAAATAGATAAAATTATAGTTTTGTCCTTTGGTATCCTTTTAGGGGCACAGAGGCTGAAAACTCCTTAGAATTTTTTTTTAAAAGATTATCTGCTACATATCATGTATCACTGTAACATGTCTCTTGCTATGTGTGCCTTTGTTTTTGTGATGGTTTCCTTTTTAGACCACTTTATTGTTATTTTTACCAAATACTTAAAAATGAGTTCTAGGATATGTGTGTTCGAACTGGCAAAAACATAAAAGTTGAATGGTCTAAACTTCCAGACATGGAAGCCGTTGGCTCTAACACTAGAAAGTGTAGAGTATGTTTTAAAGGAAACCGTACGTCTTCCACCTTTAGACGCAAATGATCAATAATTACATTTAAAGGACAATACCATAGCAAGAACAATCATGTTAACCTACATAGAGGATGACTTACCACAAAAGAGTTGTTTGATTCATTAACAGCTAAATATGATACAACTGCAAAATTGCATGTGCAATTACTACTACAAAAATATAACTCCTTTAGAATGAAAGAAGGAGAAAATGTAGTAGAGTATGTAAATCACATGGTGGTGATGGCTAGAGACTTAACCGTAGCAAAATCAGTCATCTCCGAACCGATGCAGATATCAACTATACTGAATAGCCTACCTCCATTATGGAACATGGTCACCACTGTCATAAGACTAGGGCCAGAAATTAACCTTTTTGAGTTGCCCCTCAAACTAGCAATAGAACAAGAACATATGTTAAAAAAAAAGAGAAATTGCTAGTGGTTCAGGATGAGTTAGCGTCTAGCTCCAAATCCAACTAAAAAAAGAAACCAAATAAAAAGTTTGGTAAGATTATCAAGAAAGGCGGTCAAAGCTTTTAGAAATCGCAGGAAGCCGCTTCTCGGGTTAAGTGTTTCAACTATGGTAAGATGGGACACTATAGAAGGGACTGCCGCAACAAGAAAGGTGGAGGAAACAACCCACAACACGGACAATCGGAGAAGAAGGATATAATCTGTGTGATTTCAAAATGCTTGTATTTAGACTGCCTAGTGACAGGTTGGTGGATAGACTTCGGAGCTACAAGGCATATTTCGAAGACAAAGGAATGGGCAATGGACCTGAAGGAATATCAACTTAGAGAACATCGTGTGTATATGGGAAACAGTACTTTCTCAGATGTTCTGGGTATTGGATCCTTCAGGATATTTGTACAAGGCAAACCAATTGTACTGACCGACGTGTTAATTGTGTCATCTATAAGGTGCAATCTGGTCTCGGTCCCTGCCTTAGTTAAGAAGGGTTTTGAAGTTAGGTTTATTCCTAACAAGGTGATTGTGAGCAAACGTGGGAGAATCTTGTTCTCAGGGAAATTTGATGTAGAACATGGACTGTTCAAATTGTCTGATAATGAAAGTCATCCTTCTTCTGCTTATATTGAGAGTGCCTTTACTATTGATGTGAATATGTGGCATAAACGCCTAGGGCATATAAGTTTGGAGAAGTTGAGAAAATTATCCAACTTTGACTTATTATCTGGATTTGAGGAAAAGACTTTCAACAAGTGTGAAGCTTGTATACAAGGAAAGTCTTTTCCAAGGAAACAATAAGGGCAACAACCCTGTTGGAAATTATTAACACAGATTTATGTGGACCTTTTAAAGTAAAGACATATCGGGAAAAGGGTTATTTTATAACCTTTATCGATGATTACTTTAGATATATGTATATATATCTTTTGGCACATAAATCGGAGGCACTTCATGCTTTCAAAGAATATAAGTAAGAAGTGGAAAATCAGCTAGAGCATTCAATCAAAGTCTTAAGATCAGACAGAGGAGGTAAATATACCTCGGCAGAATTCTTAGAATTTTGCAAAGACTTTGGTATTGCTAAACAAAATATAATGCCCAAGACACCTCAGCAAAATGGTGTAGCTGGAGATACAATAGAACCTTGCTGAATATGACAAGGTCAATGTTGATTGATGCCTCTCTTCGAAGGGTATTTTGGAGAGAAACAGTAAGTACAACAATTTACATACTCAACAGAGTACCGTGTAAAGTTATATTCACTACACCATATGAGATGTGGTTTGGAAGAAAACCCAACCTAGGTCATCTCAGAAGGTGGGGATCTATAGCACACTGAAGATCCTTGATCAGTCTAGAGATAAGCTAGACAACATGTCCTTGAGATGTGTATTTATTGGATATCCAAAAGGTTTAAAAGGATATCGGTTTTATCATAAGGACCACAGACTCATTGAAAGCAAAGATGTTGAATTCTTAGAGGATACTAAGAATGACATCTTTGAGAATGATGAAGAATGTGTTGATGATTTGATAGATTTAGACTAATAATCTTTTGAGCCCATAGAAGATCTTTCTGAAACTACCAATACCTTAAGTGGACATAAGAGGCCAAGAGCCACTCCGTCCTACTTAAAGGATTATCACACTTATCTTGCACAGGAAGTGTGTAATTCGGTAGATTTGGATGAGTTGATTGATAACTTGACTTATCAGCAAAACAATGAACTCATCAGAAACAACAGACTGGGAGAAAGCCATAGATAAGGAAATTGAATCCATTAAGAAAAACTAAGTCTAAGAATTGGCTGATTTACTAAAAGGAAGGAAAGCTATAGGCTGCAAATGGGTTCTAAAAAAGAAATACAAGGTCGATGGTACAATCGACAAGTTTAAAGCTAGGTTGGTTGCATAGGGTTTTTCGCAAAAAGAGGGGATAGATTATGTTGAGACATATTCTCCAATTGCGAAATTTGCATCCATACGGATAATCTTGGCAATATCTGCATACTATGATTTGGATTTACATCAGTTAGATGTAAAAACAGCTTTTCTAAATGGAGATTTAGAAGAAATCATATACATGCAGCAAAGCGAAGGATTTGTGGTTGAAGGCCAAGAAGATAAAGTATATAGGTTGAAAAAATCCCTATATGGCCTGAAATAGTCACCTCGCCAATGGTATTTGACTTTTCAAAATGCCATTATAGAACTTTGGTTTGTGGCTAACAAACTTGATCACTATGTATATGTTTGGAACAGTGAGAGTCACTTTGTTATCTTATCATTGTATGTTGATGACATATTGTTGATTGGAAATGACAATGAGATGATTGTCAAAACCAAGTCATGGTTGAACTCCAAGTTCAAAATGAAGGATATGGGGAAGCATCCTATATCCTGAGTATAAAGATCTCTCGAGATAGAGGATCTAGACTCTTATGCCGGAGTCAGGAGAGATATATTTACTATATCATTAAGAAGTTTAAAATGGATAAATGCAAGTCTGCAGATACACCTGTTGCAAAAGGGGTTAAATTAAGTAAGGCTGATTGTCCCGGTGTAGGAGATGATAAGCCTAATGTTCCTCATGCACAAGCTGTTGGCAGCTTAATGTATGCTATGTTATGTATAAGACCTGATATTAGCTTTGCTGTTGGTCTTTTGAATAGATATCAAAGTAATCCTGGTTGGCAACATTGGGTAGCTGTGAAAAGGATTCTAAGATATCTGAAAGGAACAAAGGACTTGAAACTGTGTTTTCTAGTAGATGAACTGAAAGTGGTAGGATACTCAGATGCTGACTTTACTGGGAGCAAAGATGACAACAAATCAACCTCATGACAAATATTCTTATTTAGAGGTGGTGTTGTTTCTTGAGCATGTAAGAAACAGTGCTGTGTAGTGTTGCATACACAAGAAGCTGAGTATGTTGCTTGCTGTATGACTGCAACAAGTGCTGTCTGGATAAGCCGCTTCATACGAGATTTGAAGTTGGAGATAACAAACAAGCCAATGGTTATCTATTGTGATAATAATGCAACAGTTACTCTTATTAAGAGTGGAGCAGATTGCTCGAAAAACAAGCATATAATGATAAAATACCACTATGTTCATGATATGGTTATGAGAAAGGAAATATCCATCTCATACATGCCAACGGAAGACATGTTGGCAAACCCCTTAACAAAAGGCATAACAGAGGAACTCTTCTCAAAACATGTTGCGAACATGGGTTTGAGATATGTTTGATTATTGTATAGGTAAATAACCATACAACGAACATATTGTTGTATAGGTAAATAACCATACAACATATGATTTGTTGTGTAGGGAAATAACCACACAACATGTTTTGATTGCAAAAAGTAATCAGGAATCGACATAATTAGGGAAAACCCCTGAAAAGTGGGAGGAAAACCAGTATGTCGATACACTTGGCTCAAATGGCCAAGTGGGAGATGTACATCATAGTGGCCATTCTCGGCTCAGGTAACGGCTGGACTGGCCATCCAGTCCGTTACTTGAGGATAGGGCCAGATCGGTAACAGATGACCGTTACCGGGATTTTCGGTAATGGTCATCCGTTATAAACTTCCAGACGAGGAAAGCCGCAGGTGGAGAAGCACAACGAAGGAGGAGTACCTGCCTATAAAGGCAGAAATTACAGACACTCTGAACCCCTGGTGAAAAATACATAAAAAAGAAAAGAAAGACAGAGAGTCATCTTCGTCTGTACGAGAACCTAGTGTGGGAACCTCGTATCCATCATCATCTTCATATTCCGCTGCAATCTGAACAGGAGGTGCTCACTGAAGAAGAAGGCTTCACCGGAATTCATCAAACAAAGGAATCAGAAACTGCAGGCCTTCAACAGATTCCGGCGAATGACAGAAGAGGTAGCAATCTTCTACAAAATATTGTCCTAAAAGATTTGGCGTTAGCAGGAATGGTACCACTTAGTTTCAATAAAAGCATGATATGTAAAGGGGTAGACAGAAAAGAAAGGTCACATTCATTTTTTTTTGTTCCAAAGGATCTTGATCTTGATTTTTGGTGCTTATAGTTTGAAGTTTCATTGCGCATCAAACACAAAACATCATTGGTATGAAATTATGGTTCCCTAGGCCCAATTTAAATCAAAAGCTTCAGTACCAAGAAGAAGTTGGGCCACTGGACTCAGGGGCTTTCCACAAAAACCCAAGCGGTCTCCTCTCTCGTGTTGCTGTCCTGTCTCACATGAAAATCCTAACATAATTTTTGAATCAAACACATAACCGTGGTTGCTCTAAACCACGATTACAAGCTCGTCTGGGCCTAGACTTTGCAGTTCTAGTTGGCACCATGAATTAACACACTATCAAATTCCTTGGCACACTAAGTACCGATTCCACCTGAAAAGTTCCACCATGTCAATAGCCCCTAAATGAAGTACCCTCTTCATATGTATGCACTTGCATATCAAATTAAGACATTTTGTTAATTAAAATTACTGAAAGTTGTGCGATATTTGAAAATTTATAACTGAAGGTCCAAGCAAAGAACCCACTTTTGGACGACTCTTTAGCTGGCCACATGATTAAAAATCGTTGTAGTTTTCCAAATTAGTCTGTTTAATGTAATTAACAAGTTTGAAAGGTAGGCCACAATGGCAAGCTGGCCACCGGGTGTTGATATGAGACACCTCAAGCTTGAAAGGCAGCAGGGTTGAACTATAGCCTTATCGGCAGTGGGTCATGGAAGGCATCAATTGGGTGAAATTCAGATGAAGCAGCTAGCCAATATAAAATTTCAAAAAATTCAGATTGCTCGCATATGCTTTTCTGGTTTTCGCTTGTGGGTAGTGATGTTAATAGGCCGGCCTGGCCCAGTCCCAGTCCTTGTGGGCCGAGCTGACCAGTCCCCTTCGGTTAGGCCCATTTTGACGTATGCACATACATGCACGCACACATATAGGAAAACTTTATATTAGTACTTGTGGTTTATCAAAAACATACTTTTCTTATATTTCACTTTTTATAACTTGATAAAAATAAGTTTTCAAAATCATTATTCTATTATCCTATCATAACATTGATAGCATCTGGTCTGACATGGGCAACCATACAGTGCCGACGTGGTGCCATGTCAACAGTTGTTAGGGTTGAGTTGACATGTATAACATGGCATTGATTGAGTGCTGATATGACCTTAATGTTAGTGTGATGCTAAATCTTTAATTTAGTAATATTTTAGTATCTTAAATCCATTTCAATACCAAATTATAAATATTCAAATAAAAAATTAAATATTTAAGTTTATTAATTTAAATTATAATATAAACTTCACTAAATGTTTAATAAAATTATTTCGTGATAATAACATTAAATTAAACATTAAACATTAATTTATATTAACAATTTTAGTTTTATTTAAAATTATAATTTATTAATTTAAATCTTAATTTACATATAAATTTTAATGTTATATAATCACTAGTACCAGAATCGTTTTGATTTCCATGAAAGTTAATATTTAACTTGGTTGAGGTTTGATAGCCATGAAAGTTAATATTTAAGTTGATCGGGATGATAAGGTCACAGTGAGGAGTGTGCAGCTGGTTTATGTGACTGTAATCCGTGAAGAAACCAAGGATTTCTTTATTGTTTTGGGTCAAAACTTTGCAGGAGTTGAGTGTATTCCCTTGTGGTTTTGTGGGGTCTTTGGTCTAGAGGAGATGCTGTCCCATTCGCATCAGAAATAGGTATAAATCAAGTGCTGTAAATCAGGTTCCTGTGTGTATCTGGAATTGTTTGTATCCTATTTTTGTGAGTGAGTTCTGGTCATTGTAATGCTGTTGGGTCTGCGTGGTGATTGTATGTGGTTCGGGTAGTCTAAGAAAGGTTATGGTGGAGTGGCAAGAATTGTGGAAGAGTGGTTTCGCCGCTGCAGAAGTGTGGGTGCCCCTGCAGAAAACTGCACATTGTGGTGTTGTTGGAAGGAGATTTATGAGAAGCTCGTCAATTCCTTGCCGGTTCTAGTTTGCCGTCCATGTCCCGGTGTCCCCTGTTTCTCGGTATGTTTCTCGGTATGTTGTGCTCCTTTTTCCTCCCGAATTTCTTACTTGGCTTTCCTATCTTGGAGCCCTTTATCCGAATGGTTAGGGATTAGTTTGGAAACCGTTCGACGGTTTCGACTTTTAATGGTCGTTACAACCATTCTTTCCTGCATTCCTTCTACAAATAACGACTAGATGGCCAGTCCAGCCATTTCTGTGCTAGGGTTATTGAGAATGACCATATATTCCTTACATCTCCCACTTGGCTATTCGAGCCAAGTGAACTGACGTACAGGTTTTCCTCTCACTTTTGCGGAGTTTTCCTAGTAATGCCATTTCATGATTACTACTACAATCACTACCTCTTTCCGTTTATTTACCTACACAACAATAAAAAATATCTCAAACACATGTTCATAACATATTTTGAGAAAAGATTGTCTCTTATGCCTTTGGTCAAGGGGTCTTCTAACATATCATTAGTTGGCATGTATGAGATGAATATTTCCTTTCTCATGACCATATCATGAACATAGTGGTATTTAACCATTATATGCTTGCTCTTAGAGTTGTCAGCTTCACTCTTAATAAGAGTAATTGCTGCCTTGTTGTCACAGTAAATGACAACTGGCTTGTCGGTTATTCCAGTTTCAAATATCGTATGAAGCGGTTTATCTAGACGACACTCGTTGCAGCCATACAACAAGCCACATACTCAGTACAATCCTATTTCTTACATGCCCAATAAACAACACCACCTCCAAATAAGAATATTTGTCTTGAGGTTTCTTTCTTATCTTTGTCGGTCTGTTGTTGTCTTGCAGTCAACCTTTGGCCTCTTGGTCGAGGTTTTGCCGGCTGGTTTTTTGCCTTTGCCAGCCTATTCTCTACCCTGTCTTGACTCAAGCGAGATTTTTCCTCTGAGCTGTTTCGATTCAGTCGAGGTTTGTCCTGAGTCCTGTCTTGACTTAGGTGAGGTTTGCCCTCTACCTTGTCTTGACTCAAGTGATGTTTGCCCTCTACCTTGTCTCGATGCAGACGAGGTTTCTCTATCACTTTTGAGAGTTAGAGGAAGGCTTTTCTCTTCTTCCTTTTTTTTTTAAAACATCATTAATGCGTACCTATTTAAAGGGTCAAAACTATACTCTGATACCAGATGTGAGAAGCTCGTCGACTCCCTACCGGTTCTAGCTTGCCGTCAACGTCTCGGTGTCTCCTGTTCTTCTTACTGAGGTACGCAACAGTAGCGAAAACATGTATGTAATAGGTATGTGTTTAAGTGTTTTGTAGGTTTCCTCGTAGTAGGGTTTGCCTGGGAGGAAGACTCTATGTTTAATGATATTTCTTGGTATGTTGTTCTCATATGATACTCTTTATCTATAAAGCAGCGCTTGCTCTTTTTTTCTCCTGGATTTTTTTACTGGGCTTTCCTATCCTTGAGCCCCTTATCTGGATGGGATACGGATAAGTCTGAAAACCGTCCGGTGGTTTCGGCTTTTGATCCGTTACAATCATTCTTTCTCCCATCCCTTTTAATATAACGACTGGATGGGTAGTCCAACTGTTTGTGTGCTGAGGTTGCCGAGAATAACCATATATTCCTTACAAAATTTCCTCGTGTTCGGCATATTCTTTTAAGTGTTGCTCCTTGAAAACCATCCCGAGAGGGCTGTCTTGTTGTAGGTCACCCGGAGTGAAGGATTCAGCAATAGGGTGTGCTGTGGTGGGTTTCTGTGGAGCATTGCAGACGACACCAACTCTTCAGCTGAATAAGCGAGCGTGGCTTGCTGTGAGGTGCTGCGGAAGCGTCCCCAACCTTCTTGCGAGATGCTGCAGGTGGTGCAACAAAGGCCAGTTGCTCGACAGCTGTTGAGTGAACCGAATCAATGTGATGCTGAAATTGTGGTTGCAGCGGATATGACTTGTTGGCCGTCACAAGAAGCCACGCTTGTTCAGCCAGCTGGAGAAAAACTCACTTTGCTGTCTTCTGCAACACTCCACAGAGACACACCGCAACACCCAACTACGGATTCTTTCTTGCAGCATCCAGTCCTCAACTCCTAAGGGACTCCAACAGCAACAAGGTCGCCCTCTTGGGATGATCTTTGAGAAGCAACACTTCAAAGACAATCCACATAGCGTGGCTTGCTGTGAGGTGTTGAACCGTATGTTGAGAAGACTGACCTCGTGCAGGATGCTCGCCGCAGTTACGGAACCTTGTGACCTTGGTTGCTGAGGAGACGCTCTTGCCTGGAAGATGATATTGTAAGCCCGAAGACAATACGGTTTCCACACACGGCGGTTTTCGCACAGAAAGCATGATTGAGTTTTTTTTCTTCTATATAACTATATTCTTTCTTGATTTTTCTACGTATATATGACTGGCTTTTTCTTTTCCAGTGCCGTTAAAGCCATTTCAATGTATATCGACTAAATTTTCGTACCAATTGTTAAAAAGCAAGAAACACTTTTGTTTAAATATTTTATTTTTTGAAAAAAGGATATAAACTATAGTTATTTCATTTCTTTTGATCATATTATGAACATAATGATATTTAACCATTATATACTTGCTTCTTGGGCTATCAACTTCACTCTTAATAAGAGTAATTGTTATATTGTGATCATAATAAATGACAACATGTTCGTTGGCTATATCCAGTTTCAAATAATGTATGAAGCGACTTATCCAAACGACATTTGTTGTAGTCATACTATAAGCAACATATTCGGCTTCTTTTGTATGCAACGTTACACAATCTTGTTTCTTGCAAGCATAAGAAACACCACCACCTTCAAATTAGAATATTTGATCGAAGGTTTACTTGTCATCTTTACTCCTAACAAAATCAATATCTGAGTATCCTAGCACTTTCAGTTCATATGCTTGAAAACACAGTTTCAAGTCTTTTGTCCCTTTAAAATATCTTAAATTTTTTTTCACAGCTATCTAATACTACCAACCAAAGATCACTTTGATATCTACTCACAAGACCAACAACAAAATTAATATCATGTCTGTATACAACATAGCATACATCAAACTACCCACAGTTTGTGCGTAAAGAACATTAGGCTTGTTCTCTCTCTCATCAGGATAATCAACCTTACTCAATTTAACCCCTTTAGCAATGGGTGTAGCTGCAAGTTTGCACTCACCCAATTTCAACTTTTTGAGGATATAATCAATATACCTCTATTGACTCAAGCATAAAAGCTATCACGAGAAATCCTTATACCCAAAATATAAGATTCCTCCCATATCCTTCATTTCAAACCATGAATTTAACCATGACTTTGTTTTGATAATGATCTCATTATTATTCTCAATCAACAATATGTCATCTATGTATAATGACAGAATGACAATGCGGCTCCCACTATTCCAAACATAGACATAGTGGTCAAGTTCATTAGCCACAAACTCAAGTTCTAGAATGATATTTTAAAAAGTCAAATACCTGTAACAACATACCCTTCTTATTGTTGCATATAAATGACTTCATCTAAATTTCTCTTTAAAAAAGCGGTCTTTACATCTAACTGATGTAAGTCTAAATCAAAATATTCTAAAATATCCATAATAATTCTAACGGATGCAAATTTTGTAACTAGAGAATATGTTTCAACATAATCAATCTATTCCTTTTGCGAGAATTGCTCTGCAACTAACCTCACCTTAAATTTTTTGATTGTTTCATCGACTCTGTATTTTTTTTGAGAACCCATTTATAACCTATGACTTTCCTTTCTTTCGACAAATTAGCCAGTTCTCAAACTTGGTTTTTATTAATGGATTCAATTTCCTCATCTATGACTTTTCCCCACTTTGTTGACTCAAATGAGTTGATAGCCAATTGATATGTCAAGTTATCAGTCAACTCATCTAAATCCATCGAATTACACACTTGCTCTGTAAGGTAAGTGTGATAATCCTTTAAGTAGGATGATGTGACCCTATGTCTTTTATGTCTACTTAAAGTTTTAGTTATATCAGGAAGGTCATTTGGACCAAAATCTATGGGTCCAAATGACAACGAATCTAGATTCGCAAGATCATCAATGCATTCATCATCATTTTTAATAATGTTATTCTTAGTTTCCTTTAAAAATTCAACATTCTTACTTTCTATTAAACCATTGTCCTTATGATAAAATAGATATCCTTAGAATCTTTAATTATCTAATAAAAATACATCTTAAGGACCTGCTGTCTAGCTTATCCATAGATTGATGAAGGATCTTTAAATGTGCTACAGATCCCCACCTCCTAAGATGACCCAAGTATGCTTTTCTTCCAAACCACATCTCATATGGTGTGGATAATACAACCTTACATGATACTCTATTTAGAATATATGTGGCTGTACAAACCACTTCTTTCCAAAATACTTTGAGATGAGAAGAATCTATTGATATAGATATCAATCCAAATTCATCAACAAGATCCACTTGGCAACACACCAGGTTCATGACAAGACAAATTTCCCATTTCATCCAATTGGTTCAAAAATATGTTAAACAGAACATCTCTATTAGAAGTGGTTGAAATCCCATTTGAGAAAGTCCCAAAAACGTCCTCACTCTTCAGGAACCACACGCTGAAAATTATCAAACCACAGAACTAATTCATGATGGTGTTTTCTAGGGTAATTATAGCAAGAATTCGTCCAACACCATGAGAAATGTGAAAACAGTCTAATAAACCAATTTTTTGTTCTCAATGCTTGGAAAAATAGAATGTTGCATTTACCACCCTAAGAACCTGCATCCTGAGTTAATTGTTAAATGAGAACTTGTGTTTTGTATTCTCAATGCCTAGGAAAACAGAATGTTGTATTTACCACCTTGAAAACCTACATCTCGAGTTAATTGTTTTATGGGAACTTGTGTCTTGACTTATTTATGTATTGCCAACTTTTGGGCCCTTGGCTAAGCTTAAATATACCTCTTTGTAGAATGAAGAAGATAGTATCCATGGCGAATTTGTGTTCTCTTATCTAATTCAATTTAGAATTAGTGGTGAGATCGATTTCTTAGTTATCTCTTATCAATCAAATCTTTTGCAAGTGAACAAAAATCACCCAGACCAACTATAAGTGAATAGTATCTCTGCTCATTCATAATCGACGGAATCGTTTGCTGAATGGGGAATGCAACATTGGTGCTTTCATTAAGATGTTCTTTAGCCATTCAAGTTAATCATGCCTACTACTAGCTGAAGAGGTGATTCAACCAAAACCACACATCATTTTGCTTAAAAAAATGAGGAAGTTCCCAATTTCCTAAGAGGTATTTCTTTTGACCAAGCTATAATTGTAGTATTGGAAAGACGACAAGAAGAAATAAACTCAAATTTATAGTTAACGTCATTGAATAATTGAGGTCATCACCAACTACTCCACTCTGTCCCAATCCAAGAGGCTCCCATTCACGTTTAGATGACTAGGAACCCAAGGAAAAAAACACACACCTCCTACTAGATCCCACACAATGAACTGGAAGGATCAAAATGAATACTATCCCCAAATTCAAATCCTGCCATTTAAAGTGAGGAGCTCCACAAAAGAATTCTTAAAATGGCTTCAATGGGTAGATAAAATATTTGAATATTTTAGCTACTCTGAGCAAACTAAATATTGTCTTACAACCCTAGAATTTACAAATTATGCTAACATTTGGTAGGAGAATCTTAAGGACCAACGGATGAGGGATGGAGAAGATGAAATTAGAAGTTGAAGGTTGATAAAATGCCTAATAAAAAAATAATTTGTGCCAGAATGTTAGAAACAAGAATTATATCTCAAACTTCAAAGTTTGCGGAAGAGAGGAATGAATGTTGAAGATTATTATATAAAAAAATTTAAGACTTTAATGATTCGTTGTAATGTACAAGAGTCAAAAGAACAAACTATAGCCCATTTTCTTGCAGGACTTAACAAGACTATTGCAAATGCTATTGAATTACAACCGTTTGTTTTCTTAGAAGATGTTATAAAACTATAATTAAAGTAAAGACAACAGAAATCGTCTAGCACCAAGAACAATTCTATGTCTAAGAAATCTGGCCCTGGTCCATTTAATAAGGAAACCAGCAAAAGCACACAAGGCATTACATGATTTGATAAAAAAGGAAAATTTGTTGCTAACAGGTCTTCTATGAGTCGCTTTAGAGATATTAAGTGCTTTAAGTGTTTGCGTAGGGGCCATTCTGCCTCTCAATGTCCTTAAAAAAAATCATCATCTTAAAGGGTGCATTTGACAACACTAAGAGTAAAGATGAGACAAAACATGAGCAAGAAGAAACAAAAGAATCTTATAATGAATATGCATACTAAGGAGAACCATTGGTGATTTGTAGAATGCCCAATGCTCAACCACCTCTAGAGCTTGATCAAAGGGACGTGTTCTTCTATACTCGGTACACAATTAAAGGAAATGTATGCTCTCTCATTATAGATAGTGGAAGTTGTACTAACACTGCTTCTATGGAGTTGGTAAATAAGCTACAACTGAGCCCTATAGCACATCCCAGGCCATATCAACTTCAGTGGTTGAACAATACCGGAGAGCTTCAGGTAACTCAATAAGTAGAAATCACATTCTCTATACGAAAAAATTACCAGGGTATTGTTCTTTGTGATATCATTCACATAGAAGCCAACTACTTGTTACTAGGATATTCCTAGTAGTTCGATAGACGAGTCCTTCATGATGGCTACTTGAACACCTATAGTTTTGCTAAGGATGGAAAGAAAATCACCCTTACACCACTCAACCCAAAACAACTTTTTCAAAGCCTCCCTAAACCTATAAACCCAAACGAAAACCTCTTGATTTCAAAGCATTTATTCTTGCACTCCATCACTAAGCATCACTCTTTCTTTGTTCTCTACCTAAAAGAAATCCCAACTCCATCACTTTCATACTTCTCAGAATTCATACACAAACTACTCCAAGAATTCTAGAATATCTTTCCTAAAGAACTACCTTATGGTTTACCACCCATTTGAGGCATTAAACATCAAATTGATTTCAAACTTGGAGCACCACTTCCCAACCGAACAGTCTACAGGTGCAATCTAGAGGAAACTAAGGAGTTTCAAAGATAGATTGATGAATTGATGAACAAGGGTTACGTTAGAGAATCCTCAAGTCCCAACACGATACTTGCATTATTGGTACCAAAAAAAGATGGAACTCTCAGAATGCCTATTGACAACAGAGCTGTTAATAAAATTATTATCGAATACAGGTACCCCATACCCTAGTTAGATGATATGTTGGATGAGCTGCATGGAGCCTAATGGTTCTCCAAAATCGATTTGAGAAGTGAATGCCACCAAATAAGGATGAAGGAGGGAGATGAATAGAAAATGACTTCCAAAATCAAGACTGGTTATATGAATGACTAGTTATGCCATTTGGATTAACAAATACCCCAGACACTTTCATGAGATTTATGAATAGGGTTTTGCGTGATTATATTGGAAAATTTATTGTTGTTTATTTTAACGATGTTTTAGTCTATAGCAGGACTATATAAGACCATGAACAACACTTGCATTCAGTCTTCTCCAAATCAAGAGAACAACTCTTTGGGAACCTAAAGGAATGCCATTTCTGCCAAGAACAAGTCATCTTCCTAGGGTACATAGTTTTCCAGCATGACATGAAAGTAGACGAAGAGAACGTGAAGACTTATGGATTAGCCAGTTCCCACAAAACTCAACGAGATCAAAAGTTTCCATAGGCTTGCATCCTTTTATCAGTGTTTGATCAAAGATTTTAGAACTATCACTGTGCCTATCACGAATTGCTTGAAAAGAAACAATTTTGTTGGATGCCTTTAGCCTAAGATAGATTCGAAGATATTAAAAGGAATTTGAGCTCTACACTAGTTCTAGCGCTCCTAAATTTTAACAAAGGCTTTGAGGTTGAGTGCGATGCATCTGGTCTAAGTATTGGTGTTGTTCTAACTCAAGAGGGAAAACCTATTGCATTTTCTAGTAAAACGTTGAAAGGAGTCACTTTGAACAATTCAACATATGACAAGGATTTATATGCCTTGATTCGTGCCCTCCAACATTGGCAACACGATAAAGGAATTTGTAATTCACACCGATCACGCATCTCTTAGATAAGTTGAGTCGTAAACATCCAAAATGGGTGGAATTCTTAGAGATGTTTCACTATACTATTAATTATAAGAAGGGAACAACCAACAATGTAGTTGATGCTCTTTCTAGGAGGTATACTCTCATTTCATTGGCAAAGACCAAACTTGTGGGCCTTGAGTTTATCAAGGAAATGTACGCCCAATACCCACAACTAACAAAATTTGCAATGCAACCTCACAAGTCTGAACAAGGTTTCTACATGCATGATGGATACCTTTTTCGTTTTGGAAGGCTATGTATCTCCAAAGGATCCATACAAGAACTGTTAATTAAAGAAGCTCATGATAGATGACTTGCTGACCACTTTGGAGTGTAGAAAACATTGAAAATCCTAAAAGAACACTTCTATTAGCGAGAAATAAGGAGACATATCCACCACATCTTAGAATCTTGCATCATTTGTAAGAAAGTGAAGAGTATTGAACATGCCAATTAGGGGTTATATCGGCCCCTAATGGTCCCAAATCATCCTTGAAAAGCACTTAGCATGAATTTTGTTCTTAGTTTGCCCTACACCAAGTGAGAGAAGGATTTTATTTTTGTTTTTATTTTTGTTATTGTCGATCGTTACTCATGCATGGATCATTTTATTGCTTGTCATAAAACAGATGATGCTCCACACATTGTTGAGTTATTCTTTTAGGGAATTGTGAGGCTGCATGGGATCCCATGCTCCATCATCTCTGATTGGGACTCCAAGTTTCTAGGTCACTTTTGAAGGGCATTATGGAATAGATTGGGAACAAAGCTCATGTTTAGCAATGCTTTGCCACCCTCAAACAGATGGAAAAATAGAGGTTGTCAAATACACTCTCTCGACCTTGCTACGAACTATTCTGTCCAAGCAGAATAAATCTTGGTATGAACAACTGACATGGGCTGAATTCACATATAATAAATGATGTGGACATCAATTCAAATTCATCAATAAGGCCCACTCGAACACACACTAGGTCCATGACAAGACAAATTTCTCAATTTGTCTAATTGATTCAAAAATATGTTAATGAGAACATCTCTATTAGAAGTGGTTGTAATCCCACTTTCGAAGGTCCCAAAAACATTCTCACTCTTTAGGAACCACAAACTAAAAACTGTCAAATGGTAGAATTAATTCTTGATGGTATTTTCTAAGGTAATTTTAGCAAGAATTCGTCTAGTACCATGAAAAATATAGACACAGATTAGTAAACAAGTTTTTTGTGTTCTCAATGCTTGAGAAAATAGACTGCTGCATTTACCATCTTGGGAACCTGCATACTGTGTTAATTGTTGCATGAGAACTTGTATTTTGTGTTATCAATACCTGGAAAAAGAGAATATTGCATTTACCATCCTAGGAACCTGCAACCTTAGTTAATTATTTCATGAGAACTGTTTTGATTTATTTCTATATGGCCTACTTTGGGGCCCTTGTCCAAACTTAAATAGACCTCATGATAGAATGAAAAAGGCAATATCCATTTTCTTGTGAATTTTGTGTTCTCCTATTTAATTTAGTCTAGAATTAGTGGTGAGATAGATTTTTTAGTTCTCTCTTATTGGTCAAACCTTTGGTGAGTGAACAAGAATCACCCAAAAATCAATTGTACATGAATAGTATCTCTACTCATTCAGAATCAACGGAAGCATTTGCTGAACAAAAATGCATCAATAAAGCTCCCCATCACACTATGAGACAAACTCTTTTTGAAGCTGCATATGAGTACGACTCTCTCACTCCTTTAGATTTGTTCAGTCTCAATAGAGGTCATTCAAAAGACTTGAAAGAAAAGCAACTTGCTAAAGATGTTCAAAAATTTCATGAATATTTCAAGAAAAAGATAGAAGTTAGCTCTACAAAACATGTAGAGGCTGCCAACAAGCACAATAAACCCATTCAGTTTTAGCCAGAAGATTTGGTCTTGATACACCTCCTTAAAAAACGGTTTCCCTAAGAGAGATCTTCCAAACTACAGCTAAGAGGAGATGGTCCTTTCAAAGTTCTCGCCAAGGTCAATAAAAATGACTACACTATTGACCTCCCTAAGCATGATACAATGTCACCTACTTAACATCACATACCTTACTCCTTATGTGCTAGATTCTGAAGATCAGGATGTCCTTCTCCAACATAGCGATAATGATATGAACACCAATCCAAATTCATCATTAGGGTCCACTCGGCCACATGCCAAGTCCATGACAAGACAAATTTCTCAATTCTTCCAATCGGTTCAAAAATATGTTAATGAGAACATCTCTATTAGAAATGGTTGGAATCCTACTGTAGAAAGTCTCAAAAACTTCGTCACTCTTTAAGAACCACAACCTGAAATCTATCAAACTACATAACTAATTCATGATGGTGTTTTTTAGGGTAATTATAACAAAAATTCGTCCAACACCATGGAAAATATGGAAACATTCTAGTAAACTAGTTTTTGTGTTCTCAATGCCTAGGAAAATAGAATGTTGCATTTATCACCCTAGAAATCTGCATCCTCAGTTAATTGTTGCATGGAAACTTGTGTTTTGTGTTCTTAATGCCTAGAAAAACATAATGTTGCATTTATGACCCTGGGAACCTCAATCCTCAGTTAATTGTTGCATAGTAACTTATATTTGATTTATTTTTGTATGGTTGACTTTGGTTCCTTTGTCCAAGCTTAAATAGACCTCTTGGTAGAATAAAGAAGATAATATCCATTTCTTGGTGAATTTTTATTCTTTAATCTAATTCAGTTTAGAATTAGTAGTGAGATTGATTTCTTAGTTCTCTCTTATCAATCAGACCTGTGGCGAGTGAACAAGAATCGCCCGTACACCAACTATATGTATATCTCGAATAATCATCAATAAAGGTTATAAAATATACATTCTCATGATGAGATCTTGCCCTGAAGCATCTATATAAATCAATGTGAATAATTTATAATAGGGTTGTTGCCATTATTATTTATTTAAAAAATATTTTTCTGGTAATTTTTTCTTTTATACAGGCCTCAAACTTATTAAAAGTGTTTTAATGAAAACTAGTAATAAGTTAAAGTTGGTTAAAATTTTAAACTTGTTCAAACTTATATGCCCTAAGCATTTATTTTATACATTTACATCAATTACACAAACACAATTAATATAAGCAGAACTTTCATTTTCATTTACATTCAATTTAAACAAGCCATGCTCATTATCAAATAAACCTAAAAAAGCTATATTGCCATGTTTTCTCATAATAACTTTGCTAGGGACAAACCTGATCTCAAACCCTTTCTTTACTAAGACAAAGACCGATATAAGATTGTGCCTAATAGAAGGCAAACTTAATACATCACTAAGTACAATTGGTGTGCCTTGCACAAAAATCCTAAAAGACCCAACCCCAACAACATTTGAAAGGGTATTATTTTCCATATAAACTCGATGCTTCTCAGGTTTGAATTCCTTTAAATCACTCACTCACTCTTTGCTCTTTGAGATATGACGGGTCACTCCAGTGTCGCTCCACCAACTAGTCACAAGGTCCATGTACATGCACTCGAAATGACACAGATTATATCCTACTTCTCTGTTTGGCCACATCATTGGTTGTTCCCACTATTATTCTTTTTATTGCAGTAGTTTCATTTGTAGTGCCCCATTTTGCCACAATTGAAGCACTTTATCCGAGAAGCAGATTTGTGCAATTTCTTAAAAAATTGACTGCCCTTTTTATTGTTATTCTTATCAAATCTCTTATTTGGTTTCTTCTAATTTTGGTTAGCTTTATCCTAAATTATCTTTAGCAACTATCAAAATTTCTGTTTTATTTTTGTTCATATATTCTTCTTTAATTGCTAGTTTTAATGGGAGTTCAAAAATGATAAAATCTGGTCAAAGTATAAGGATTGTGGTTATCATGTTATAGGAAGGGAGAGACTCTTTAAAATTGTGGTATATGCATCAATTCAGGAATGATTGACTTTGCTATAGCTAAATCTCTAACCGTTACCAACATTTGATTAACATGATCGACTACATTCTCCCCTTCTTTTATTTTATAGGAATTATATTTTTGAAGAAGTAGTTGGACATGTAGCTTAACTGTAGTATCATATTTAGTGGTCAAAGAGTCAAATAACTCTTTTGCGGTTTCAAATTCCTTGAATACCCTAGTCAAATCATCTTCCATGTATGTTAATATAATAGTCTTGGTTATAGAGTCATACTTTATAAATGTCTTATATATTTCTTTTTCCTCATCTGTTGCAACTGGGATAGGGGGTAAAACGGTTTCTCTTGTTATATAATCAATACCCTCTAAAGTTATGACAAACAGGATTCTTCTTTTCCACGTTTGAAAATTCTAGCCATTTAATTTTTTGGTTTTTGCCAATTCAGAAACATAGATTCTTGAAGCCATTTTTAATAATTTGGTAGAAACAAAAAATAGAGGGTCTATACCATTTAAATGAGAAACAAAAAAACAAGCAACAAATAATTAAACATAAGACATTTTCTAAGAAGCCAACAATAAAATATAGATAAGCACTAGACTGTATTATTCATAAAATCTAGGTACTGAACTCTAAATACTTTCACTCACTTAACAACAATTTTAAATAACATCTGGGTACAATAATGAAAATATATAAGATTCAAATAGTTTCTGTAATTTCAGAAAAAATTTGATGACAGAATAGTAAATTTGTTTTTTGTTTACTTCTGTAATTTCTTTACAAGTAAAGGGCAAACTTATAATTTTAACTTTGTCTATTCTTGTAATTATCCCAAGATACCAAGGATAAAATTGTTAAAGATTGTGTCTAGTCTATCAATAATTTTCTAAACAAATCAGGGACAAAATAATAATTCCGCTCTTTAATTGAAACAAAGATTCTACCTAAAGACTGGGGGCAGAATCATCTTTTTGTGCAGTGACAAACTTGTGAATATCCAATACGTTGAAGGATAACAATGTAATTCAACCAAATTGATATTTGGTAATTATGACAAACTGCTAGAGGACATAAAACTCTTTTCGTCCGTTGAGGAGCAAAATAGTCTTTTGACTTTAAAATATCTGAGATTTCTTCTAATTTTACCCTATGGTAGTTCATTATTTTACTGAATACCTGAAGGAAAAACAAACTTTTTAGTTCATTGCTCGTCGCGGTTTCACTCTCGCGGTTTGGTGAAAAGTTGCCCTTGCAATTTTGTCGCCCAAAGTTTTACAAAATCGCATTGGATATAAGATAGAGGAGGGAGACAAGAACAAGGGTGAGAGAGGAGACTCAAGGAGAGATGGAGAGAGGGAGGGAATGCCTCCACTTAGCCTCTATGAGCCTCTACCTTTCTGGCTTTTTGGCCTGCACTCGGCCTTTGGCCTCCGTCTTTCTGGCTTTTTGGCTTGTGCTCAACCTCTAACCTCCATATTTCTAGCTTTTTGGCCTGCATTCAACCTTAGACCTCCGCCTTTCTAGCTTTCAGGCCTGTGCTCGGCCTTTGGCCTCCGCCTTTCTGGCCTACACTCGGCCTCTAGCTCCATCTTTCTGGCTTTTTGGCCTGCGCTCCACCTTTGGCCTCTGCCTTTCTAGCTTGCACTCATTATTTGACCTCCTTTTGTCAAAAACAAATAGGAGAATGATTAGTTCTCTATCTATATATAAAAAAACTTTTCAGTGAAAGTTTCTTATGTCGAAAAGATTTTACGGTGTCTTCCCTCTGCTATATATGTATAATTGCATACCTGTTTACTTTACGGCGTACGTGTTTACTTTGTGGCCTTGGTTGCAGAGGAGCCACTCTTGCCTAGAAGATGATAATGTAAGCCTGAAGGCAACACTATTTCCACACTGAGGGTTTTTTCACTGGAAGCGTGTTTGAGTTCTTTTTTGCATATCACTATCTTCTTTGTTGATTTTTCCATATATATATATAACTGACTTTTTCCTCTTTCTGTGGTTTTCGTCCGTGCTTCCCATTAAAGCCATTTCAATGTATATATGAGAGATTTTCATACCTTTTGTTAAAAAGTAAGAAACAATTTTGTTTAAATATTTCATCTTTTAAAAAGGGGCAACTCATAAAATTCAGAAAGAGGACCCTCTTCCCGCATTCATGATTGTAGTTATTGGGGCTGAGAATGGCCACCAACAACTCACACCATATCCCATCATAAGACTGTGGTTCCAGCACTCTAACTTGCCGAGCCGCTAGTGTGGAGTATTCATTCCTTCGATGCTCCTTGAAAGAAAATCACCACAACAAAAATATCGTATTGAACTCTATGTGAGTATGTTTTGTAGCGAACAATGCCTGAAATGATGACTTTGATATAGAACTTGTTTCTCCAAACTAGTGCAGCAACAAAGTTTCACTGATGTATAATGAACACCACTTACCAATGGTTCTATGATAGCAGTAGCTTCGATAGATATTTCTCGATTTCTAAATGTATCAAGGTCTTGGGTAGTAAAAAAAGTGGGATGCTGTATTTCAAGGATTGAATTTCGTATTCGAATGAACCTAATAATAGTAAGAAAGTCGGCTTTTTATTTGTGGGCCTAGCAAAAAGAAAAATTTGGATATAGGATTCTCTCTCACTCGCGCGAGAGTTTTCCTCTCATCCTGCTTAAGTAGTCGGCCTAGCAACTTACAGAATGGCTACAATTTTTGTAATCCAGCTGAACTACTGGTTCTTGCACACCAAAACAACAACTCAAGTTCACATGGGATAGTCCACAACATGCATCACAAATGGTTCTCAAGAACCAAGGCAAAACTAAATTGAATTCAGAACCGAACAACTTTACCAACACATGGAGATTTTGTTCGTTGATAGTAAGAAAGCATTTGTGAGTATGTGTTGTGGTTTAAAAACTATGAGTACTCACGGAATGTACACATTCATCATCATTCTCAAAGATGTCATTTTTAGTGTCTTCTAAGAATTCAACATCCCTACTTTCTGTTACTCCATGGTCCTTAAGATAAAACCGATATACTTTAGATCCTTTAAGATATCTAATAAATATACATCTTAATGACTTATTATCTAGATTATCTCTAGATGGGTCAAGAATCTTCACATGAGCAATAAATCTCCACCTCCTAAGATGACCTAGGTTTAGTTTCCTTTCAAACCACATCTCATATGGTGTAGAGAATATAACTTTACAAGGTACTCTATTCACAGCTGTACTTATTGCTTCTCCTCAAAATACCTTTGAAAGAGAATCATCTATTAACACAAACCTTATCATATTCAGTAAGATCCCATTATATCTTTCTGCTACACCATTATATTAAGGCATCATGGGCATTGTATTTATTTTGCAATACCAAAATCTTTACAGAATTTTAAAAATTTTACAGAAGTGTGTTTTTTACCTATATCCGATCTCAAGATTTTGATTATGTCTTAGTTGATTTTTAACTTCTTGCTTATATTCTTTAAATACTTCAAGTGCTTCAGATTTATGTACTAAGAGATATATGTATATATATCTCGAGCAATCATCGATAAAGGTTATAAAATAAATCTTTCATTGATGTGATCTTATTATAAAAGGTTCACATAAACCAGTGTGAATGATTTCTAACAAGGTTGTTGCCCTTGTCATTTTCTTGAGAAATTCCTTTCTTATCAAATTTTCTTATATAGAGACTTCACACTTACTAAAAATGTTTTCCTAAAATTCTAGCAATAAGTCAAAGTCAGATAACTTTCTTAACTTTTGTAGATTTATATGCTCTAGGCATTTATGCTACACATTCACATCAACATAAAATGCACTATCAATATAAGCACAAGAATCATAATTTATATTCAATTTGAAAAATTCTTGTTCATCATCGAATAATCTAGAAAAGACTACTCTTGTATGCTTCCCCACGATTACCTTGCTAGAGACAAAGCAGACTTCAAAACCTTTCTTGACCAAGGCAGGAATCAAAACCAAACCATGCCTTATTAATGACAATTAATATATCAGTTAGTATAACTAGTATGCTTTGTACATACATTCTAAAGGACCCAACTCTGAGAATATCTAAAAAAGTTATCGTTTTCCATATATACCTGATGTTCTCCTAACTTATATTCTTTTAGGTACATAACCCTCTTGCTCTTTGAGAAATATCTCGTTGCTCCTGAATCAATCCACCAACCATATATTGGGCATTCCATGTAAAGGCATTTTGAAACCACATAGATTATGTCTTGCTTCTCTGATTGACCGCTTTGTTGGGTGTTTCTACCACCAGACTTTGGTTGCGATAATCTCTCTTTTAGTGCCTCATTTTTCTATAGTTGAAGCACTTGACACGAGAAGTAGTTTCTAATGATTTTTTAAAAGTTTGATCGCCTTTCTTATTATTCTTATCAAACTTCTTGGTTTATTTTTTCTCTGTTTTGGTCTGGAGCTTGACCCTATTTCATCTTGAGTTACTAATAATTTGTCATTCTGATTTTTATTCATGTGTTTTTGTTCAATTGCTAGTTTAAGGGATAACTCAGAAATATTTGATTCAACTCCTAATCTAAGGGTTGTGGCAACCATGTTTTATGACGGGGAAAGATTATTTAGGATAGTAGATATTTGCATAGTTTTGGGGATAACTAATTTTACTACAACTAAGTCTCTTGCTATTATTAACATTTGGTTCACATGTTCTACTACATTATCTCTTTCTTTCATTTTATAGGAGTTGTACTTTTGTAGTAACAGTTGAACATGTAACTTTGTTATAGTATTATATTTAGATGTAACTTTGTTGTAGTATTATATTTAGCTGTTATAGAATCAAACAACTCTTTGTGGTCTCGTATTCTTTGAGTATCATAATGAGGTCATCCTCCAAATATATCAATATTATGGCTCCACCTATTGTGTCATCTCTAAGGAATGTTTTATATACTTTATTTTCTTCTTCTGTTGCAATGAGAGTAGGTGGTGTAACTCTTTCTGTTACAACATAGTTTACAGTTAGAACATAGTTTACACCTTCAAGTGTAATTGCCAACAAGATACATCTTTTTTATGTTTAGAAATTTAGACCATTTAACTTTTTTATTTTTGCCAACTTCGATACACAAATTTTGGAGTTCATTTTTTATTTGTTTGGTAAAAATAAAAATAAGATGACAACTAGTTTTTAAAGATGACACCTAGTTTTTTATTTTAGAGTAGGTGGTCATCCTAATTTTTCATTTTTCATTTTTTTTATTTTTTACAGTCTGTCTATTTTTATAATTTTTTAAAAAGACTCGAGACAAAATAGTAAAGTGACACCTAGTTTTTTTTGTAAAATTTGTGAATGATTGAGGGCATGATAGTAATTTGCCCCAAAAATAGGGACAATATTGTCATTTTATACACTACAAACCTGTGAAATTATGCTCATCCAATGGTAACAATGTAATTTTATAGGCCGATATTTCATAATTTTCATAAACTATTAGAGAATAATTTTGTGTTTTCATTTGTTAAGGACAAACTCGTTTCTTTACTTTAAAATATCTAGATTTTTTCATAATTTTTCTAGTGGCAGTTTTGTGAAAAATAAAAATAGCCAAGGGCATAACAAACTTTTTAGTTTGTTGCCCGAGGCAGTTTTCCAAAATTATGGGTGGTTTCGAAAAACCGCAGTTTTCCTGCCCATGGTTTTTAGAAACTGTTGGGCAGTTTTTGAACTTTCGAGTAGAGAGAGAAAAGAGGTAGGGTAAGAGAGAGAGGGAGAGGGAGTCGGAGGGAGAGAGGGGAGAAGAGAGGTACAATGGGGTTGAGAGAGGAAGAGGGGGAGAAAAAGAGGAGGGCCCTGTGCTCCGCCACTTCGCTCGCTGTTCTGATGTTCCTCCTTTGCACCTCTCTAACCACCTTTAGGTCTCTCTGATCACCTTTGGGATTCTCTTTTCTCCGTCTTTTGGCCTCTCGACTTATCTCGGCCTGTTTTGTTCCTTTTTGCCAAAAAAATGTCCGATGACCTCTCTGCTTTGCTAGGTATTATATTTTTTTTGTGTTATATTGTTTTATCTATTGTTGTATGTTCCAGGTGAAGTCCTGATACCTTTTGTTGGGATGAAGATCTACACGCAGGTTCATTGCCAGCGACATCAGTGATGAAGCAGAATGATGAACAAGCCAAAAACAAGTTCCTCACCTAAGTGAGATCAGAGAAAGAGAAGAAGATGGATGAATTTCAGGGTTTCTCACATATGGCTTTCCTTGGGAAGATTCTTTTTCTTTCTCAATGCATCACTTATTTTTTTATTCTCATGTACAATATTTATAGAGAATGAGTCTGGCTTCATATTCCCTATATTTCACGTCTAGGCTTTTCGTTACAAACTGTTTTTTATTTTATTTATGTAACGCATACGTTTCTTGTACGTGTATAGATTTATAACCGAAAATGACTACAATTTGGCGTTACACCTTCAACCTTACTTGAGTAAACCTCTCTCTCTCTTTCACACACTCTCTAATAGCCGAATCAAATGTAACGATGATCTCATAAAAAACAAGTAGATAACATCCGTGAAATCCATGTTTGACATGAACCAGGCCCCTACCGATCCCTTCAGCCTTCCATCTACTGGATCTGGTCCTTATGCCTAGCAAACAACATCGTCGTTCTTTTGCATGCAGTAGTCCTTCGGTTGGCTGCCTACCCCAACCCAACCTTTAACGGAAGCACTCTTGATCTCTCACCCTCACCCTAAGGAAGAAGACGATACACACTAGAAGTTGTGGCAGTTATTTCTCGCCCTTCATTATGTCCATGGACACACTGCCTTTCACGATACAAGACAAGGTCTTATCAGGGCTAGCAATTGGGTCAATGCAACGAGTGTACAAGAGAAGCCCTAGCAACTCCCAACACTTGAGTCCTACTGAGCCAAGTGGAGACCGGGTATAATCAAGCTGTGCCACAAACGCTCACATCAGAGTCATGGAGGTTTATAAGCGCCTTTGTTGCGTATTTGTATGGCCTTGGGCTAATGTTGGGTTGAGTCACCTGAGCATAGGCCTTGTAGTCATGTAAAACCCTTTTTGATGGTATGCGTTCTTGTGGGTCACTACGCCAGTTGGGACCCGAATGGAGTAGGGATGAGGTGCCCTAATACCAAACTGTGAGGTGCTTTGATACCAGACTATCACTGGATGGTCTCCGATGATGGTGTTAGTTCCTAACACCAACCAAGTCCCTTCCTTGATCATGTTGTTCGGTCGCACACACATTGGCACCGGTGGAACAAAGCCCTCAAAAGGGGTTTATTCAACTCAACTTGGATGAATCGACTTCATTGATAGTCAACGCAAGAAGTCCACACACCATCACAAGGAGTCCCGAGCTATAACCCCACTGATGACAGAGGCACCACTGATTTACATCTTAGCAGCCAAAATTTACAAAGTATGAAGAATAACCTCCATATTGATACCCATACTGCCCCATTCTTAAAACGAAAGGGATGTAGGCGCACTTCCTCCTTGATCTTCCAAACTCGTTACTCACGATTGGTTAAAAGGAAAAACAAAGTACTAGCACTTGACTTAGCAAGCATGGTAAGCTCTTAACCTTTTAGTCATTTAATCCTTTTGTGACTAGACGATTGAACAAGCATGGTAAGTCAAGCATGGTAAGCTATTAACTAGACGATTGAACAAGGATTAACTAGACGACACTCTATCTACCAATATACCAGCAATTGCATTATGTATTCATCCTTGAGGGCGGTCATATTGAGGTTACGTTACTTTATGCAAATCCTCAATTTTCCATTCTTTGGTATTGATAATATGTTAGAGAGCCATCTTACATACTTGGCCGGTCGAATGAATTTTGTTGATAGCAATTTTTTTAGTTTGACTTTTATAGCTGGTAGCACGTATGGATTGAACCTCTTTGCAGGTTGCTTATATAGTCGGCATCCTCTCTTCAACGGTAATCTAAATTGTATGAATTTTAGGGATAACCTTGACATATAATAGTATTATCATATAAAGCAATCTTTGTACTTCTTAAAAGGATTGATCAATTGTTGTTGTTGACCTGGATGAGCAGAGTGCTGATTTTAGTCGGCCTTAACTTTTTAGTTCTCCGAGGTTCACTTCCATCAATGGATCATGCGGTACGAAATTGAGTGAATCTTGCTTCACCATAGGGTTGAATACCCCTCCTTTGGGTGATTCAGCGAGTTTCCTTGGTCGTCCCTCAAGCGCATTTTGTGTTTCCTAGAGGAATGGATCTCCTTCAAACTGATATACTGTCAATCAGTCGAAGATGCTTCATCTTTGGGTCTCAAGATTAGTAGGTATCCTTTGTTTAGATCGATATGCTCCTAAATGATCTAGGATATTCGGTAGGACTTCTTGTTCATTCATCATCTATTACAGATATAGGTTGTTTCCTGACCTTCCTTACTACTATGAAGCCTTTCATCTTATACAGAGTGGCATACATAAAATGCCTGAATGCTGGGTTGAGCCAAGGTTCCTCAGTCTTGAATTCAAATTGAGTTTAGGCCGGAATTCATGAAAATGTTGGCGTGAAATTATGTATTTGTTTATATATATAAACATCTTTAAGCATATTTAAGTATGAACATACATAAGCATGTTCACATGTGTGAATACATATTGCTGAATGATTTCATTCCCATAGATAGAAGATGTACCTCAACCAAATTGGCAAATGTAGGTTTGGTATAGATAGAAGATGTCCCTCAACCAAATTGGCAAGTGTAGGTTTGGTTAGGGTCAAGTTCCTTGACATGAGACTTATGTTGGGTATGTCCCCCAGTTAAGCCATATGAACCAAATGTGGGTCAAAGTGGATGGGTTGACCAGGACAATTACATGTTCAAAGAGTATTGAGGGCCTTGACTAAGTTATATGAAGCAATTTGCTTGGACTTGGGATGTGCAACCTGACTTGGGATGTGGACTTGACTTTGCAAATATGCTTGGACGCCCTCCTTGAGGCTTTGCCATAGGAACTGGACAACTAGCAGGTTTGGAGAACCTACATGGGCCACACTATGTGACATCATAATCAAGGAGGGGGCTTTGTTGTGGAATGAATCAAACTACCCCTTGAATATGTATGTCTATGGGCCCCACTATCCCCTTACTTGGACTAGGTCCCGGTTTGTGACAGGATCATTTGTGGTATAGGGATTTAGAAGTGGTTATGGGTGCCCTAAATGCCTCCATTTTTCTCATCTACAACAACTAGAGTTTTCCTTGCGAAAATTTGAGATTTTGGGTATCATCTCGAGCATTTTGAAACGAGACAGTTGAAAACCTATTTTCTAGATTCAATATAAATTTTCCTAAGAAATTTTTGAGTGTTCATAAAAGTTTCTTTGTAAGAGATTATATTCCGAGCATCCATTATGAATTCTTGTTGCAGAATGCTAATGAAATCAATATTTAACGATAGGTCGAACTTATAAGCATTCCACCAACTCCCACCATCCGAACCATTCTTGTTCACCATTTTCACCATCAATCTTGATATTTGTCTCTCTCAATTCTGGTGCTTTCAAAAACTTCTATGCATGCACTTCTGACGTTGTTGAAGAGTGTTTTTTTGACATGCGAGACTCCTTTCAGAGTTGTGATCATATGTACCACCCATAGCTACCACACATTAGAAGGCAGTAACAACGAAGTTGACATTCTCTACCAAAGTTTCTTCTTATTGACAATTGTCTTACTTTGCAAGGAAGTTGTCGTTGGGTTAGCATTTCCGTGAGAATTTCCTTAGCAATCTTTGAGGGTTTGAGTCGGTTTTTATTAGGTTCTCTTCAAAGACGCCTCTTTTATCTATGCGTGAGTTCTAGCGGCATGGGTTCATCGTGAACCCATTGATCCACCATCGCATTAGCACATGATTTTATCATTCTAAGGGGCATTATGAATGGTGCATGAAGGGAGATTTATAGAGTAGAAGATTCTTTACAAGCTCGGCTCCTCCTTACTTCTCACTAATCTCTTTGAACCAGAAGGGGAAAAGTTTGTCGGTTAAATATCAACATGTGCCTAGTTGGTGGGAATGAGATTCTGTCCTTCTTCCTATGAAGCTTCTCAGTGTGTTGAGACCTTTGGGTTTGTATTTTAGTATTAGGCCTCTAGACTTTCTTAGTCCACAATCATTTTGTGATTTTGGTATCACGCTTGGTGACCCGCCCATAAAATCCTAGCGGCAAGAATGATGATTGACATTTCAGGAAAATGATTCATGTCATCTTTGATGCTTTTCCAATCGTCTTTAAGCACCTTTCACAAAATGCTGTGCGGTTGTTAGTGTTGTGTCACATAGAGTTATGCCACTTGTAGTATTTCTTTCTTTGAATTTCATAGAGTTATGCCACTTGTAGTATTTCGTTCTTTGAATTTCTTCTTATGCAAGTATTTTATTACTTTCAGGTAATTTGACTTGACCATCCTTAAGTAAATGGTCCAATATGAAATTTCCCTTCGTGATATCAAAAGAATAAGACCCTTTCTTCTCTACCATATTATCTTTCCTTTGACCGGTTTTAATGCGGGACAAGTATAGGGCTATCTAACGATGAATTTGGCTATCGATTCATCTTCACTTTCTCCCTACATGGTTTTGACGTACATGAAAATGCCGATTGAGTGGCCCCTGGTTTGTTTGGAATTTCTTTGCTTCTCATGCTTGATCTTGGATGGATTGCTGTGCACGAGTTGCTCTTTCTTCCAAATTAACCAAGTATATTTTTGCATCATCAACATATATACTTCATAGTTTCGGTTGTATATTGTAAATGACAATAGCGTCACACTATGATTTAGGAAGGTGTACTTGACATTGGCTTCTCATCATCCTGAATCTCCTGATAAGGTCAACTCTTGATTCACCCAATTGTTGTTTCAAATCTGCAAGGTCAACAATTGTAACTTCAAACATGTGTATGTAGAACTTCGAGTGGAACACTTTCTCCATATCATTCCATGTTTGTACTGGGTTTGATGGTAATGCTGTACACCACGCAAATGCTGTTCTTGTTAATGATTGAAGGAACAAATATTGCAGCATGTGGTAACCATTACGATTGACTTCCCTAATTGGCTTGTAAATCCATTGATGTACTCCATGGTGGAAAAGCTTATTTCATTCTACGTCAAAGGTTGCATTATGTCCCTGGCATGAAGTATTAAGGTTTGAATTGCTTTGATAAGGGCATCGTCTAGATGCTTCCTAACAAAGGGCACCATTTCCGTGCTTGGATTAGTAGCTCAAGAAGCCCCTACCATCGCTAACACATTTGGGTGAATGTGTACTACTTTCCTCGGCGGTGAAATCCCAAGTATTGGTGTATGCTGCTGGACTTAATAAATGAATTAAGTGTTGGGCCCAATTATTCCATGTAATGTTTATTCACTTTAGTTCATGATAAGTGCTTCTAAAAGCTTAATTGATGATATTTAATAAAGTTGAAAGTTCAAAGTTTTAAAGCAATGTGTAGGAGGAGCATGTGTTTGTAAATGTTATTGGGTATCCTTTAGTTCTATCTTGCTTGGGGAAAGAACCTATATGTCCTTTTATATGAGTTCAAAAGAGCTTGAATAGGAATTGCATGGATTGCCACTGGTTCAGACTCTTGTTATTGGGAATTGTCCTTGTTTTTTGTTGTAAACTTTTGACTTATTAGTTAAATGACTCACGAAAACATGTGGAGGTAGTTACATATTCGAAGAGGCATGCCTATTATTCTATAATAAAAACCAAATTAGGGCTTCTAACCCGTACTCTATTGAAAAAAAAATTGCTATGTTTCTTCTTCCTTTGTCTTCTCTCTCGCGTTTTCTTTGACTGTGCTTTGCTCCCCGATTGGCTAATGACTGAAGCATAGTAAAAAATGAATTAAGTTGAGGTATAGGCTTTTGTTCATGTGACCGCTTTATGTGAAGAGAAAGGCAATAATACCCATGCATGCCTTAGATAGTGAGACATTGATTTCTTTAAAGATCGTCCATGAGAACGACTGGATTTTGGTCTGGTTGTATGTTTCTTTGTAGCTTCCTTTGGATCTACTTTTTGATTAATATGAGCATATTAACATTTGTTTTATATTATATGTTTATGCATGTCATTCATCGATTTCTTTCAACATGTACAGGATTAGAAACTTCTAACATTTTCATTGTCCTTGACTTGAACTTATCTCTCTTTCTCTATGAAGCCAATCCGAGGGGAACTCGGAGCTAAACAAATTCAGCTTTCTTGGTGTTCCACTGAGCCTTATCAATAGATATTATCGTCTAAATCCCGTGAACATAAAAAATAATCCGTGATCAGGGAATTTTAGAGCCGATGATGGTATTGTAGGGTAACTAATTTGGATTAAAAGTACCGACGACGACAAAACAACATATAATCATGAAGATCAGGCCAATCGTGTGGTTCCCCCAAGCCTCCTTAGATGTAGTAACTTGGGTTAGAAGTGAAATTATCGTAACAATTTGAAAAGCTACGGGCTGAAGGAGGAATCTTTGTATAATGTCAGGCTAAAACCAATACAACCAGACATGAACGAAAACAAGAAGGAAATAAATTGTGATTTAGATTGATGCCTTCGTGATCTTCCTTCTATAAACGTCACTTGCGACCATTCTCAAAAGGGTGTTTCTTTTTTTCTGGTTGCAACTCGAACAGTTTTGACAAGGTGAAGATGATGACCGCTTTCCAGCCCTTTTGGCAACTTTCTGATGCTGGACTCTTCTTTCCATTCTAGCAGCTTGAGAGCATTTCATGATCCACAAGCGTTCTCGCTGATCGTCACACTCTATCGCTGTTGATGTCTTTTAGCAGATGTTCTTTTTTACCGACTTAGCACAACATTTTCGAGCGTTAACAACTAAGCAATCACATCTTCGACAGCTTCTACTGCACATCTTATCTTTTCAAACATTCATCAAATCTGGGGAAAACCAGAAACGCTTATGCATGTGGCCGGAATATTAGGAAACCATCTTGGTCACCTAATCTGGACTTCACCAAACCTGGGGGAAAGTTACTTTTTACAGCGACTCAAGCGTATGGAGGACTCGCATGCTATGTAACCAACACGCCTGGGTGACCAACTGAGTTGAACTGCTGTGATATGAAACTTGAGTTGAGAAGATTTACTCACGCCTACGATTTCCTTACTCACGGTCTGCGACATATGACTCACTGAAGTCATAAAGATCCACTCACTTGCCACCGGTGAAGCATAAGAGAGATTTGAAGCAAATGCTGGAAAACAATCGAACAAAATTTCCTTAGACCTAATCCCCTGAACTAGGTTTAAAACATATTAATTTGCTATAAAGACTCTCCTAGGAAAAAGACAATCACCTAGTAAAATGTTGATAAAGGCACAACCATCTATGAATTTTGCTATAATTACTATTTTAGAAATTAGTAAGGTCACTAAATGAACACTAAATTTGAATTGTTTATCATCAAAATGAGTCAACTGAAGCTATTGATTTTAAGAGATGCTGAGAATCTCTTAGCTGGCATAAATATGGCTTTATTCTTGAGTGACCTCTTGCTAGAGTAAACAAACAACCTTGAGTTTGCTGAAGTCATTAGTACTCTATTCAACCAACAATGTTTTGGGTTCGAACAGGGTTGGGTTGTTGGTCCCACTTTGGGCACGAGTAAGAGGTCCTTAATAGCGATCGGTGAGTCCTTCGCACCAGGTTAGATCATCAGTGTCTTCTCCTTCATCATCCTCTTGATTCTCGGTGTCTTCCACGTAAGAAATAAGATCCTTAACATTGAAAGAATTAAAAACATTGAACATCTCTGGTAGATCTATCTTATAAGCATTGTCATTTATCTTCTCCAAAATCTTAAATGGGTCATTAGCTTAGGGCATGAGTTTAGATCGGTGCTTGTGTGGAAACTTGGATTTGATGAGATGCATCCAAACAAGGTCCCCAGTGGCAAAGACAATGGATTTATGCCATTTGTTAGCTTATTTGGCATAGGTTGTTATTTGTTTCTCTGTGCTCTAGTATGGGTACTAAGTCTAAGAGAGTTGTGGGAGTAACCTTATAGACTATTTCAAAGGGAGAACGACCGGTAGTGTTGTGAACTGAGTGGTTGTAGGCATATTTCATCCAAGGAAGTTGCTCCTCACAAGTTCGCAGATTATTGGAGATAAAAGATCGGTGAAGAGTGCGATTCACTACTTCAGTTTGCTTGTGAATTTGAGGGTGACATGTTGCGCTGAAGAAGAGTTTGGTTCTGAACTGCTTCCATAGAGTCTTCCAGAAATAACTCATGAATTTAGCATCGCGGTTAGACATGAGGTTTTTGGGAATACCATGGAGTCTTACGACTTCCCTAAAAAAAAGATCAACAACATGAATCGCATCGTCAGTCTTATGGTAGGGAATAAGATGCGATAATTTAGAAAACATGTCTACTACAACTATGATAGAATCTCTTCTCCTGTTCATTCTAGGAAGGCCCACAATGAAATCCAGGTTAACGTTTGTCCAGGGCTTGGTAGGAATCGACAAAGGTATGTAGAGTCCTTAGTTTGTCCCTCAATTTGTAGCCAATTTGCATATAATGCATCTTTCAAGAATCCTATGAACATCATGATTCATTTTCGGCCAGTAAAAATGTTCTCTAAACAACTCTAGCATTTTTCTTTCCTCAAAATATCCGACTAACCCACCACCGTGAGCTTTTTGAGTGAAAAGTTCTCGGGTTGATCCTCTCAGAATGCAAAGCTTCTCTCATCAAAAGGTGTATCCATCATTATAGTAGAATCTATCTAACTCTCTTTTCTGCCCAACCGAGCCGAGGGGTGGGAAGTCTCGGTCTCTTGCATATTGCTCTTTTAAGATTTCTAATCCCATCATATAGTCTTCAAGAACAGTGATCAATGAATATCTTCGTGATAGAGCATCATCCACTATGTTAGATTTCCCTTTTTTGTACCGAATAGTGTAGGAAAAGGATTACAAAAATTCGACCCATTTACCATATCTTCTATTTGGTTTCCCTTGTCCCTGAAGATGATTAAGAGATTCATGGTCAATATGGATCACGATTTCTTTAGGCCATAGGTAATGTTGCCTTGTCTATAATGCTTGGATTAACGCGTAGAATTTCTTCTCATAAGTAGAGTAGCACAAACTGGGTTCTCTTAATTTTTCACTGAAAAATACAATAGGTCATTGCTCCTACATCAACATGGCTCCACTTCCTACTCCCGAAGCATTACATTCAACTTCAAAAGTTTTGTTGAAGTCAGAAAGAACCAAAGTTGATGCACCACTCAACTGAATTTTTATTTCATCAAAGTCATGCTTGCATGCTGTAGTCCACCGAAATTCTTGGTTTTTCTTGATACAATTAGTTAATGGTGTTACAATATTGTTGAAATTCCTGATGAATTTTTGGTAGAACGAGGCCAACCCGTGAAAACTGCGTACCTCAACCACGTTAGTTGGTTCTGACCAATCTTGGATGACTTCTACTTTTTCAGGATCAACTTCAACTCCTTGCTCAGAGACGAGGAAACCAAAGAATTATACCTGTGATTGGCAAAACTCACACTTTTTAAGGTTACCATAGAATCACTAATAGTGCATGACCTCTAGAACCTTTCGAATGTGGATAATATGTTAATCTATTTCACGGCTATAAATCACGTTGTCATCAAAATATACAATGAAGAATTTACAAATAAACTCTTGCAATACATGGTTCATGAGTCACATAAATGTACTGAGCGCATTTGATAGGCCAAATGGCATCACGAGCCATTCAAATAGCCCTAACTTTATTTTGAAGGTCATTTTTCATTCATCTCCTTCTTTGATTCAAATATGGTGGTAACCACTCTTGAGATCAATCTTTGAAAATAATATTTATCCCTTGAGTTCAATGAGCATGTTGTCCAACTAAGGAATGAGGCAGTGGATAATTATTTTGTTGATGGCTCGACTATCAATACATATTCATAACAATCCATCTTTCTTAGGTATGAGAAGTGCAGGTATCGTACACGAACTCCCTCACGAAGCCTTTGCCAATCAATTCTTTGATTTGGTGTTGCAGCTCATTAGCCTCATTGGGGTTGCAATGATAGGCTAACTTGTGTGAAAGAGTTGCGCTAGGTAGCATGTCAATGTGGTACTCAATACCACTAATTGGAGGCAAACCATTGGGAAGTTCATCAAGAAACACATCAGTGAATTCTCCTAATAGTTTAGCGAGTAGGGGGTGCTCCTTCGTTGGTAAGCTGGTTTTTACTCCCTTAGCTACAACCAAGTATACCATCCCAGCTTGTGCGATGGCTAGCTCAACCTCTCTTCTAGTGAGTACCAAACTCTCTTTGGCCTGCAACTCCTTGATAGTTGATGTTAGAGAGAGATGTTGTGGTGCTAACGGGGTCAAAGTGATTTTCTTTCCATCCATTGTAAATGTATACGTGTTCTTATAGCTATCATAGAAGGCTCGTCAGTCAAACTGCTATGGTCGACCCAGTAGGAGATGACCTGTATCCATTGGAACCATGTCACAAACAATAGAGTCCTAGTAAGTTTTACCAATGGATATTGGCATAATACCTTGTTGGTGAACCAAAATTTCTCCTTGATTGATGAGCCAACACAACTTATAAGGATGTGGATGAGCTATGGTGGGTACGTTCAACTTCTTGATTAATTATGTGGAGGCCACATTGGTATAGTTGTTGCCATCAATAATGAATGAGCAAACTTTATCGAGAATTGTGCAGCATGAATGAAATAGATTCTTGCACTACTCCCGTTCAAGAGCGACTTGAGAGCTCAGGACCTACATATGACTAGAAGTTCCCCTTTGTCATCATCTTCAATAGTTTTAGCCTCAACATCTTCAGGGGTCTATTTGTCCTCGCTATCTAGTGATTCACAAGATTTAGGTAGTACCATCACTCACTTGTTGGAGCATTGAGACACAATATGCCCATGGCCAAGACATTTAAAATATTTAATATCGCAGCTACAATAGGTAGCACAAGGGTTTTCAATCATTTCTTTTTCATTTTGGTTGGATTTCGTTGCAATAGTAGGTTCGTCATTCTTGATTTCTTTTGAAGTACTGGTTGTACCTTAGAAAGCCTTATTTTGGGTTAGCTTAGAAACCATATATCTAAGACAAGGGGTCTTTCTTCATTGTCTTTTGACCTTAATGGAAAGCTGAAAAACGTCCTTAATGAATAAATAAGGTTATAATTTCACATCGTCATCTAGTTCTTTGTTTAGCTTGCTAAGAAATCGGGTAATGATTTTCTCTCGTGGTACCTGTACTTCACAACGTAGCATCAAGGTATTGAATTCTTTGATGTAATACTCCATGTTAAGCCCACCTTGTCACAAGCTTTGCAACCGAAGGTAGAGCTTTTACGAGTAGTAGTCGAGAACAAATCTCTTATGCATGATCCGTTTCATCAAGCCCCAACTTATTATGTCCCCATATCCTTCTCTGCATCGTAGACCTTTAAGTTTGCTCTATAAGAGATTAGAATAATCGGTGAACTCCAAAGTATTGATAATACTCGAAGATCTTATCCACCTGTTGTTTCCAGTCGAGAAACTCTTCAGGTGAGCTTGATCCGGTGAAAGAGGGAATTTTAATTCGAACTTGGTGTTCTCTTTGATATGTTCTTGCCTCCTAGTGCATTTGTATAGTTGAGTCAAACTTAGGAAAGTTTGGGTTTACATCATGGTGACTGGTGTTGGATCGGTTAGGAGAAGGAGCTCTTTGTCGCAACAATTCCTCAAGGTGTTGGGTAAGTTGTGCCACTTGAGCTTGGTCAAGAGACATATCTCGTGGTACTGAGGATCATCAAAATCTTGTCTTGCCATTATCCAATCTCAACGAAAGCACCAAATGATATGAAACTTGAGTTAAGAGGATTCATGTACGCCTACTGATTTTCTTACACACACAGTCTACCACACGATGTATATGACTCACCAAAGTGATAAAGACTGACTCACTCATCATTGGTTAAGGATAATAGAGAGATTTGAAGCAAATTATAGAAAACAACCAAATGAAATTTCCTAAGACTTGATCCTATTTATACTCAGGACAAGCCTTTGAGCTAAGTTTAAAGCATATTAATTTGCTATAAAGACTCTTCTAGGGAATAGACAATCATCTAATAAGATGTTGATACAAGCTCAACCATCTATGAACTTTATTATAATTGCTATTTTAGAAATTGCTAAGGCTACTAAATGAACATTAAATTCGAATTGTCTATCCCCAAAATGAGTCAACTGGAACTGTTGATTTTAAGAGATGATGATAATATCTTAGCTGGCGTAAATATGGCTTTACTCTTGAGTGCTAGAGTAAACAAACAACCTTGAGTTTGGTGAAATCATAAAAGCTTGAGTTCAATGGATTAAAATACATCATTGATGTGATTGCAAGTACTAACTAAACTGTCACAAGGAAAAGGTATTTGGTCCCATAAAATAAAAGAATAAGTTGAAGATATCTTCCTTTCACTCTAAGTAGCATCAAAACGTTGAGTTTTACTATGAAAAGTTGAAACATGCACTTATAGTTTCCTTCTAGTTGTAACAAGTGTACATAGGGGTGACAATTTCATGTTTCGGGTCATATTTGTGTAGTACAACTCAAAGATAACTTGGTGATACTTTGGATGTGCACAAGCTCAGAAATTTCGGCTCTTGATTGTTTCCGGTTTTCGTGTCTGATATCATATGATGAGCAACTTTGGGTTTTAAGTCATGTCATTCCATGTTCGTGTCATAAACCTAGATCTTACGTAATTTATTTTCATGTTACTTTGGGTGGATAAGAATACATACTTCTGGAATCGTTTTTGTGTTGGTTTTCATGTTTAATCTTATTGCAAGATGTCCTGAAAAAATGAAGGGTTTTAGGGCCCATTTTCGAAGCCTGTCCATTTTCCAAGCCCATCTGGCCCTCGGGGCCAAGGAGGTCTCTCTCTTTCTCTCTCTCTGACAATATATATATATATGTATATATATATGTATATATATGTATATATACATATATACACTAATCAACCCCTTGCTAAACTATTGGGTTGATTTAAAGCTAAACACTGCAGATAGTTAGGAACCCCTTGCAATGATGTTGGGACAAAGTGATCCATCAACATCATTATTGAATATAAGGGATAATCCTTGACATATGGTCCATCTCCTACACGTCTTGGCTTCGACCCGACATTCAGAGGGATGTCTTGCAAGAGAATAATACATGAAAAAATATTATATTTAACATCATTATCAAATATAAGCCTTGACTCTTAAAGCACTCATGAAAAAAATATCGGACACAAGGCTGTCAATTAAAACATTACATATATCATCATTAGAATCTTATATGTGAAAGATACATACTTGTTTAATTGAATTGGATAGTTTAAAACTTGTCAACTATTCAATTCGGATGAGTGAAACACATGTTTTGTTAGGTAAATGTTCAAATTATAAGATGCCTTTACCAAACTATACTATTTTTAAAGTAATGACTTTTTTCAAATGTATTTTGAAAATAGTGAGGGATTATTGAGTGATTTTCAAAATATTAAAATATATTTGGTGAAGGTTATGGGTGCAACCATGTAGCACTAAGAGCCACTTACTTAAGAAATAATCATGCTCATTACTAGTATATATAATGGTTGTAACTTATAAGCATTTTTCAGTCATGTTGTACCATTAAGAGTCACTTATTTAAGCAATAATTATGTTGATTAGTAGAACATTTAGTGACTATAACTCATGAATATTTTTCAGTCATTTTGTGGTATTAAGAGTCACTTAAGTGATAATTATGCTCAATAATAGCACATATAATTATTGTAACTCCTGAGTATTTTCAGTCATATTTTAGTATTAAGACTCACTTACTTGAGTGATACTTGTGCTCAAGTATCACATGAAGTAGTTGTAACTCTTGAGCATTTAGCATTCATGTTATAACTCTATGAGTCACCTTCTTCGGTGACAATTATGCTTATTAGTAGCATATCATGAGTTACATCTTCACCACTTATATAGTGATATTATAAAAAAGATTCATCTAACTTCTTCTCTCACTATGTGAGTTCTTTTTTATTTAGTTTTAAAAGAGTTTATAAGTTCTATTATACCGCTAATTGGATTTACAACATTATCATCTTTATTTTGTCGAATTGTCTACAACTCGGTTTGTTGGATTGTCTACAACTCTTGTGTTCATACAAGATAAACAAAGAGTTTTCATTATATACTGAAAGTATTTGTCGGAGTATATTGCATTCGATTATTTGATATTGATAGTATCAGATAAACCTAAAGGTTAGTATTTATTATACCCAAAAAACACTATACTAACCTTCTTTTTAAGATATTCAATTTAATTTCTCGAGTGCCGATCAATCAAGAACCATGCCATCTAAAAGTTTAACTCCAAACGGTAAGGTATATGCAATTTTATAAAATTGTGAGAGGCTGACAATTGTTCAACACTTTTCTTTTAACATAACATAAATCTTTTTCGTGGTTTTGCTATGGATTAGGCATCTCTTACCGAACCACTTAAATCCTGGTGTTTCATTATTTATTCTCTTGCTTACGTTTCAGGAACCAGTTGTATGATTGTGTGTACTTCTGCATCAGTTCCTGTGTTTTGGTGCAACATAAAACAACTTAAGCTGATTAAAATTTATAAGGGCGCATGTGATGTGACCTTTGTTGTGAAAAGAGAAAGGCTTTTGTTTGCCGCATGATTAGCTACAGCAAGAAACATTCCTTTCCAATATAAGCTTGGGCTGGTACCTGTTACAGTTTTACTGATAGGCATAAGAACCCAGCCCAACCAAGAGAATGGGCTGAAACTAGACCTGGTTAAGAAATGAGAAGAATGACACTGCGGCATGGCTTGGCACAACCAAAATATAGCCTATCTCCATACGGGCCTCTTTGACTTCCGAAATTTTGTGAGATTCGCGATACTTTTAGGTCTGAAACTCAATGCCTAGAAAACAAAGTTCCATTGGTCCTATAAATTTGGTGTTTTTGGAAACTAAAACGAAAATTGAGTGAGAGGTATGTAAGTTACAAAGTACTTAGTGACCATTTAATCCAACCTTTTGTTACGAGCACTCAAAATCCGAAAAAAAAGGCTCCTTCAAGTTAATTCTTTTGTTGCTGGCACTCTAGCATTTTGTTACTAGGACTCGGTAAAATCGGAAATGAAAAGGCCTCTTTTCTGATTTCAAGAACAGAAGATTTACGTTAACAAAAACCATTTTAAAATGGAAATGCGGAAAAGAAAAAGGTATAAAGATAAAAAAATAGAAGTTGATAGTGAATATTGTTTCATTCTTTTTCTAACAAAAACCCTTCTGGACGAAAACCTTAATTCCAAGAGACTCATTAATCCGCTTATTGTCTTCAAGCTTCCACGCGTTTTGGTTTGCTTCAACTTTCATTCACTGGTATTAGAGCATTCCAACAATCCACAGTCGCTTATGTGTGCCATCCACGGTAATCGAGCTCTACAGGTACGTTCTAGAAACAAAATAGCACTCTGTAAGAAAGATAATAAACATAGTAGCAGTGACAAAAGATTCATGAACTGTCTTCAAAGTTTTTCTTTTTAAAAAATCTGAGATAAGAAAATAGCTGAACATATCCCACGGTTGATAAAAAACTTGTCTGTTTTGTGTGGGGTGCTCATCCGGCCATTGTTAGAAATCTGGTAAACAATCCACGTCGGTCTTCCGATCTTACTAAGCATTCATCGATCTTGTTCATCATAGCCTTTTTTTTTCATTGTATATTTGATTTCTGAAAAAAAGAAAAAGGAAAGACAAGGGGTAAGTTTTGTTTTCACGAAAGAAGCCTCTTGCGAAACCGACACGTTGCTTATCTGAGGAATAAGAAACCAAGAAACACCGTTCTATTGGTGTGTGTGTCCCTGGTTTTCTCAAGAAAGCCCTTCCTTGGTCTTTCTCTATTTTTTCTCCACAACAAAGAATGGTCTGCAAACATTGTCTCCCGAAAGTATCTATTCACCCAACAAGACCAGGAATAGGGAAAGAGGAGGAACCATCTAAGAGCCATAACATTTCACGAACTCCTTTTCCCCCCTTGTCTGTAAGAAATAAAAGGAAGAAGAGCCAATCAGCGACAGACTTGCTAAAGCAACTCCCTTGGGCAAGGCTGACGCTTGTGGTGATGTTTCTCAGGTCTCACCCGGAACATCTGGTGGCTGGTGTCTGCCACTCTGATCTCTCCTCTCCCTTTCAAGATCCCAGTCTTCCCCTCTCTTAGACACTCTGATCTCTCTCTCTCGATCTGGCCTTGCAAGAGCGAGAAAATAGTCTCTGTGGTTTCTAGTGTATTCCAAAAACCATTAGAGTCTGGAAAATCGCAGGGAAGTACCACGGTTTCTGCAAATTTTTTTAAAAAATTCATAAAAAAAGAGTTGAATTACTATTTTGCCCATCTAATGGCTTGAAAATTATATAATATATGGGTAAATTGATTTTTTTGTCCATTACTTATTGCTGAATTATAAAATTATTGTGTATACAATTTTACTTTTTACCCATCCTGTTTGACTAATATTATCGATTCTATTCAACCCTTGTTTCTTTATTGAAACAACAGAACTATCACAACCCAAAAATACGTTTCCCCTGGTTCTTTTGTAGAGTTTCCATAAATATAAAAAGGACATATTTACTATTCTACCTAGTTTCCCATTTTTATTTTTTCTGGAAATACATGTACCTCATTAAATATTGTGGTTGAAATATTTCCAAAATGGTACCTTCCAGAATTATAGATTTCCAATCAGGTGCTTGGAACAAATTAGATAGAAGCATATATTATTTTATGTTATTACAAATATGTGCTTGGTTGATTAATTGCTTTTGTTATTTAGATACATGTCTAAATTTTATTGCATGTTGTTTGTTGTTGCTTCTTGTTTAAATTTGTTAGACCTTCTCTTTGTGAATGTTGTTAAGCACATTAAAATGTATTTTTGAATTAGCAAAAATAGAAAACTAAATTGCCTCAACTTCAAACATGAAAGAGAAGAATTCCCTTAGTCTTAATACTATATTGTGTAGATTGTCTTTAGAGAAACAAGAACTCTTCTTAATGAACAAGCAACTAAAGAGAAACAAGAAAAATATCAAACCTTCTTCAAAGATACATTAGCCACGATGACTTACTTAAGGTCTTTGAGGAACGCAAAGCAACAACCGAATTGTTTGACTCCATAACTGTAAAATATAATACTACTGCAAAACTTTATGTTCAATTACTTCTTCAAAAAATATAACTCATATAAAATGAAAGAAAGAGATAATATAAGTGAGCATGTCAACCATATGTTGATTATAACCAGGTATTTGATAGTAGCTAAGTCTGTAGTCTCAGATCTTATGCCGCTATCCTAAATAGTCTTTCTCCTTAAAATATGGTAACCATAACATTTAGAGTGCTTATACATAGATCACCTTGTGACAGGTTGACTAGTGGATTCAAGAAATATGGACTTGAAGGAATATAATCTTAGAAAACATTAGGTATATATAGGAAATATTTCTTTTACTAATATTCTAAGGGTTGAATCCTTTAGGATTGTTATAGGAAGTATTCCTATTATACTAACTAATATATTGATTATGTTGTCTATTAGGTACAATGTATTGTCTATGCTGTATTAGTCTTAAAAGGATTTGAAGTTAGTTTGTCTACAAAAATGTTATTATGAAAAAGTATGACATGATAATTTTTTTAGTATTTTGTTTTTGAATATGGGTTGTTTAAATTAAATGTTAATGAAAATGAAGCATCATCTTCTTCTACTTATATTGATTATGTCTTTATTATTGATGTGAACGTATGATATAAAAGGCTAGAGTATATAAGTTTGAATAAACTGAGAAGATTAATTAACTTTGACTTATTCCATGAGTTTTAGAGAAATACTTTTAATAGGTATGAAACTTTTATACAAGGAAAAATAATAAGAAAATCCTTCTTTAAAAAATAATTAAAGCAACAACTTTATTAGAAATCATCCACAAAAATATATAAAGACTTTTCAGAGTAAGGTCTCATCGTAAAAAAAATTATATTATAACCTTCATAAATGATTATTCGAGATATGTGAACATTTATATCTCTTATTACATAAATCTGAGGTACTAACTGTATTTAAAGAATATACAATCCCTTCTTTGAAGAAATCATGATTGAAGTATCCCTCATTTTGAAGTACCTCTCATTTTAAAGTTCCTATAAAATTTTAGGTGTTTATAGCTTGGACTGGATCTGAATACAACCAAACCCTACTCTACTCACTACTTATTTATTTCATGGACCAAACATTAAATGAACCAGAGGTCTGATGCACTATGAGACCCAACTGAAATATATAGGCCCAATACCAGACTCACATCAGTGCAACCCCAAAACACCCAAGGCCCTAGCCCCACATGGGATCCACAACGATGCACCTAAGGCATTTGATAGTGCATGCAGTTCTCGTGTGAATATGTGTGGGTGAACACAACCTCCATAATGTGCACTAAACCTCCCAAATAACACCTTATGTGAGAGTTTGTTTAGCACCTTATCGGTACATCAACTAGCACCATACATATCATATGGTATATATTGACAAGATTTTTATACAACACATAACAACAAGGGGTTGAATTGAACTCTAAGGATCATACATACAATGCATTTTATAGTAGTTGTATCTTGGTAAATTCTTTATGTTTTTACAAGATTAATATCGGTCTATGCCAACAAGTATCATCATATGGTTGAGGCTTTATGATGTATATTGTCTATCAATACTTATTGCTGCTATTTCTTCAATAAGATCACACATCATCTTTTACAAGGCATACTCATGCATTCTCCTTGGTTTGTGGGACATGAGTATCATTTAAAAGTCATAAAATTATTTGAAAAATATAAAATACAACTTTATTACACTTATACATCTAAAAAGAAAACAAAACACATTATACATCGATAGAGAAGTCCCTAACATTTCTATCTCTCTGTCAATCTACATATACATATATATAGCTCAAAACCTAGTTTGCAAGGTCTACCGAATTCTTCATTCGATAATACTCAACATCATTCTGCATCAAGTTGTTGATTTCAGGCTAGAATTATTGCAACACCATTTATGCTTAGTACGACCCTATGATCCCCTTACACTTGCTCAATGCATGTCACTATTACGTTAACATATTATACTTCCCTTGAGGTCATGGCAACATATTTTGGTTCAAAGTCCTCCATGCTCTGTTTATGTTGGATAGGGATGGCAACATTTGTCCCATGAGTGAGAACTAGATATACCCTGATTGATTGTTGTAGGTAATTTGTGGTATTATGACTAGGTTCAAGTATGGAGGAACATGATTACCGTAGTTGCTCTGACAAGGAATAACATATCTTCATAAAGCAACTTTTTCTTTTGCTTTTTGATCTAGATCATTTATACCTTTACTCTAATGGTTCAAATTGACATCAATGATATATTATGAATGAAAGAACAACTCTTTTTCTCTCTCTCTCTCTCTCTCTCATTTATGTATATATACTTAGATATATATAGATATAAAAGTTAAATGTATGAATGATTTGATTTTGTTCAAAGATAAATTTAATTTAAATAATGTTATTGAAATTTGAATTTTGATACATGATGTTGCATATTAAGTGCATCCTTTGCACAAAGAAGATGACTCAACCCCAAATCCATCCCCACATGTAACAAAGTGGAAATTATTCACAAATGAAAAGTTTTGGAATGGTATTTTAATAAATTGTTTGGAAATGTGGTTGTGCAGAATACCCTAATGTGACATATTGTCATCCCTCATGGTAGATCCACAATATCTTCTACTTATTTTCAAACTTTCTTGGGCCGCCTTGTGGGATTTGAGAGAGTATGGTCATACCTAATTGTGATGTACCATGGAACTATGATATGGGCTTTGCAAAAAAGGGTATTGTACAAGTTCTTTAAAAAAATGAAATAAGAGAAAACAAAACACATTCAGAAAATACTATGAGAAAGTTTCTTTCTTAAACATACAAGAATACTAATAAACAAAAAAAATCAAATTTAAAAAAAATTGAGTTTCTTTAAGAGAAGTAAGTTAATTCTTTTTTATACACAAAAAGAAATGAAATGTTTCAAGCAACTAATTAAAAGTTTTTTGTTTAGTTTCAAAAAGATAATGAGGTGTTGATAGCATTAGCTCACCTAGCATGAATACTTCATAAGATAAGGTTGTGAATTTGAAACCTAGGGTATAGATATTGAGGTTTAACTCCCTACCTCGTGGAAAGGGGTTTTTCTATCCACCCTGCCAACCTCGAAACTTTAGAAAATTTCCTTAGAATGACATTTTGTTCACGAAAACCCCATCTCCTCCCCTTGGCCACAACTAAATCACAGCCTCATGTAGATGAAAATCATCATTCCACCTTTGCTCCCCATTGAAACAAAAGAAAACCATAATGAGAAGATACCATTGTTCACACTAGAAAACATAAGTGGAGTTGGTTTGAGTCCAACTGCCACAATAGTGAAGGTCGTCTTCGAACTCTTGACCTTCAACTTAATAGTTCTTTTGAATTAATCGACAACAAAGAGAGCCATAGTTCCTTCGCTATTTAATAGTGGTTTGCACTTCTTTTATATTGACAAGCTGAGTTTAGGTAGATCTCTCTTAGATATCGATGTTATGAGCCACTTGAATTCATGACCATCAACTTAAAAGTTCTGAATTTGAGTCATGGCTCCTCAATCTCCTTTTGTGATTTTTAGACCTTTTCTATTATATTAAAATACAAAGTAACTTATTTGAAGTAGTAGATTATTTGAAATTATGTGCTCATCCTGGTTTTAAGAAAACACTAGGGCTGAGAATAATTCAGAGAAAACTGAATAATCAAACTGACATGATCAATGTTTTTGCTTCAATTTGATTTTTTTGTTTGGTTGGTTCAATTTCAAAAAACAAATTGGCCGATACATTGAAACTAACTAAATTGATATATATATATATATATATATATATATATATATATATATATATATATATGTATGTATGTATGCATGTATGTATGGAGAGAGAGTTTTCTCTTTTTCTCAATCCAAGTTAATTCTTTTGTCCTACTTCTCTATTAACTTTTTCATTTTCATCTTCCAAGAAAGGGAGGGAGAGCAAAAGAGAACTCTACCATCCTCTCTCGAATGATTAGAATGAAAAAGTAAATAACTAAATAGAATAAAAGATTCAATGTGGGCTGAGCAACAGAGAACTTTCTATCTTATATATATAGTTTTTCCCTTTTGTTCATGCCAAGCTTATTTTTTTGTACGGCCTTATCATTCTTTCCTTCTTATCTTTTGAGAGGGAGGGAGCTTTATAGTTTGGTTCCTAAGGATATTTGAATGACCTATTTTTCTTTACACTAACTACTACTAAACTTCATCCTGTGATTTATCATATGTCTAATTTTTCTACTAATAATATGTCCTTAACATTAGCAAATTGTTTATATACCTTTCTTGTTGTACGCAAGCCAGGTTTCAACATAGCATTTAGTTAGGGAGCTCAAACTTAAAACCCAAACTGAACCGAAATATTTCAGTGTTCAATTCAATTCAATTACCAATATGATTTGGTTCAATTTCGGTTTTCAGATTCACACATAATTTGGTTTTTGGTTAATTGGGTTCAATTCTGTTATTGAGCTGAACCAACTGATATACACCCATAAATTAGACCTGCCCCCCCTTAGTTCTAGTTCTATTGGTTTATGGTCCAATTCTACTAGAGTTCCCTTTCTAGTTTCATTTGAAAATTCATGAAATAGCTATAAGACTTGAAAACCAAGAAGAAAAAGGTTTTGAACAACTGGTTTCTATTCCAACATGGTTCTCCAAATAGGTGAAGCTATAATTGAATTGTAAGGTCCCTAGTTTCGATTCTATTATGATTCAATCAATGGGCTCATGTCAAAACCGATGACCACCTCTAGTGTTATGCCAGTTTGAGCATACATGTAACACCATAGCCAAACTTCTTCCATCCTAAGCGTGTTGGTTGCAATTTTTCGACATTCAGGTTCAAATTCCCTAAAAGTAAACCCACGTCCGCACATAGAGTACTGATTAGGTTTGAATCTACTATAGGTTTTGCAAATTGAACTGTCAAAGTCTGATATAAATTACCAAAATAAAAAACCATGTTTATGTTGGAGTTGTTATTCATACACCCCTTTTTTGTTATTTATATATAAACAACAACAAATAACAACTAAGCCTTTTCCCATACTAGACGGGGTCGGCTACATGGATTCTTTATTTCCACATATCCCTATTGTATGCCATGTTAGTAGTTAACTCACAATAAGCTAGATCATTCTTTATTGTTTCTTTCCAACACTTTTGTGGTCGTCCTCTAGCTCTTTTAATACTTTCCAAATTTAGTTTTTCATACCTTGTTATAGGTTCTTCTTTTGATCTTCTTTCTATACGTCCAAACCATCTTAAACAATATTCTCTCATTTTATCCTCTATTAGTGCCACTCCTAATTTGTTTCTAATAACCTCATTATGTATACGGTCTTTTCTTGTATGACCACTCATCCATCTCAACATCTTCATTTCTGTCATAAACATCTTTTGTACATGTTGATGATTAACTGCCCAACACTCAGAACCATAAAATATGGCAGGCCTAATTGCTGCTATATAATATTTACCTTTTAACTTCAATGGTATCTTCTTATCACAAAGAATACCTGATGCTTCTCTCCATTTTAACCAACCAGCATTAATTCTATGCGTAACATCTCCATCAATTTCAAAAATTGATCCTAGATATTTAAAACTTTCCTTTAGGGGGATGCAATGTGTGCCAATTTTAATTTCTATGTCCTCTGCAGAAACCAAATGATCAAACTTACATTTCATATATTCTGTCTTTGTTCTACTAAGTCGGAGTCCTTTGCTTTCTAATGTTTCTCTCCATAGTTTCAATTTTCTATTAACTTTTTTCCTTAGACTCCTCCACTAATACAATGTCATCTGCAAATAATGTTTTGTTAACTCATCAATCACCATTATAAATAAGTATGGACTTAAAGTTGATCCTTGATGTAACCCAATATTAACTTCAAAGAAGTCTGTCATTCCTTATGAGTCATCACACATGTTTTTGCACCATCATACATGTCTCTTATAAGGTTAATGTATGTAAATGGGATACCTCTTTTTTTCAAAGTTCTCTAAAGAACCTCTCTCGGTACCCTATCATAAGCTTTTTCTAGATCAATAAATATCACGTGAAGGTCTTTCTTTTTTGCTCTAAAATGTTCCATAAGATGTCTCAAAAGGTGAATCGCTTCAACAGTAGATCTGCCTGACATGAATCCAAATTGGTTCTCTGTTGTACTTGATACTTGTCTTAACCTACGTTCGATAATTCTTTCCCACAATTTATAGTATGGCTCATTAACTTGATACCTCGATAATTCGAACAATTTTGAATGTCTCCCTTGTTCTTATATATGGGTATAAGTGTACTTGTTCTCCATTCCTCAGGCATCTTTCGGTTTTTTCATATTTCATTAAATAGTCTTATAAGTGTACTTGCTCTCCATTCCTTTGCTTTCTACCGATTTACCACCCTTCATATGTTTAAGAGCCTCTTTGACTTCATTCATTTGAATACGTCGGTAGAAATTGTGGTTCATATACTTTTTTGATTTGGCTAACTCTTCTAAGTTAATACTAATATCTTTATTTTCATTAAAAAGCTTATAAAAATAGTTTTTTCATCTATTTCTTATATCATCATTTGTCACTAGAATTTTTCATTCTCGTCTTGATGCATCTAACATAATTAAGATCTTTAGTTTTCTTATATCTAGTCCTAGTTATCCTAAAAATATCTCTTTCACCCTCTTTTGAGTTGAGTTTTTTATATAAATCCTCCCAAATTTTAGCTTTTGCTTCACTCACGGCCTTTTTCACTTCATTCTTTGCTTTCTTATAAGCCTCTAAAGTTTCACTAGTTTTCTTAGCATAATGTAATTTGTAACATGCCCTCTTTGCCTTGATTTTATTTTGTACTACTTCACTCCACCACCAAGCTTCTTTTTGTGCCGGTACACCTCCCTTAGATACCCCTAACACATCTTTCGCCACTTTCCTAATATGTATATCCTTTAAAATACCCTTTTCGCCACTAAATGTGAAAAGTTTGCTAGTTTTTCAAACACTAACTTTTTCTCACTCCACTTTCTCAACCAAAAATCTATCAATGGTATTATAGCCCTCTAGTGACAAAAATCGACATTGAATCTACCAATTTCTCTTAAAAACACCAAAAACCATTCTCTCATAAACAATCAATATTTCTTTTAAAATATATAGTAGGCTGAGGTAGACATGTCCAGTTTTGGTTTGCCCAAAACCTAGAGCTGGAACCAAACCACCACAGGTTGGTTGCAGTTTTGGTTATGATTTCATGGTCGGTTTTGGGGCTGTTTTGTTTCTATTGCGGTTCGAGGGGTTTGGTTCCTACACAGTTCCTAGGATGGTTCTTGTAATACTATTTTATAATTTTATTTAATAGTAAATCATTAAGTATCTATCAAGTTCTCATATTGTTATATATGAACTAAGTGTGAAATAATATATTGGCTTTAAAATACAAGATTATAGTAGTTATTATTTATAACATAGATAACTGAAGTTTTTACTTTGCAAATTTACATTATTAGATTGACAAATTACAATCATACATATACAATGATTCAAGAAAACAACAAATTGATGAGCTTAACCTTAATTCACTAATATTTGGATTAAGTGGAGAGCAATCGAAACCCATGTAGTTCTCACTTACCTTTAGGTGGCCACAACTTATTTATAAACTTCGAACATAATCATTCATATTTTTCTATGCTTATACAGTGTTAATGCTAGTAGTACTCATGGCGGTTTCTCCTTGAGTAGTATAAATGTCTTCTACGTATATGTCAATTGGTACTTCTTTATGCTCCTATGCTTGATGTCCTACTCTTATCCACTCATCTCGGTAAGCTTGAGTTTCTAATATCTCACATTGTGATCATCCAATATATTCATGTTTACACTAAATACCTACTCCACAATAATAGTTGAGGCTTGAACAACAAAATCATCATTTGGAATTAAAGATAAAATAGGATTAATAACTTGGTGTACTCCTAATCTTTTAAAATAGCAAAATTTTCTCCACCCTCATCATCTCTAAATTCACAATGATCATATAGCAATATATACCCCAAACTCAATTGAATCTATATATTTATATACTTATTAAGTTTTTATATCAAAATAGGACCAAAAAACTCACCTCAAAAGAGGGAGGATGTATGAGTGCTACTGTTTTATTCTTCTACTACTTATCCTTAAATTTGTATCTTGAAAGAGCAATATAATAAGCATTTAACAACTTTTCTATCATCTCTTATACACACTGAGTTAAGTAAGAAGTTTTTATAATTTTTTAAAAGTTCTTATAACTTAAAAACTACTTTTAGAGCTTGATAAACAAATAAGTGACAAGTTGAATAGTAAACACCAAATAATACATTTGTAGCTTTCTAAAAAATAGACAAGAGATTTAGGACCCTTACAAACATCTCAATTAGACTTTAACAAATTTGAGTGTACAAATAAAGATGTGTAATCTCAGTTAATAGGTTTGTGTACAACATAATCACTAACTAGATTTGGTAGGTCGAATTACAATCATGTCCAACATCCTTTGAAAATTTTCTTAATTTTCTATCTTTTCTTTTACAAAAATCTACTCATGTACCTCTAGTGATAGGATGACCACCATTGAAAATTAAGTACATCTCTAATAGGATGTACTTTAGGTTTTAAAATCTTTAAGCAATCTTGTAGGCATGAGTTAAGTATAAGACAAAAACAACGAACATGAAAAATCTATCGCCTAAAATAGGTTAGCATATTTTTATAAGTCAGAAATAGAAGTAATTGTAGTAGTGTTATCAAGTGAAATTAAAAACCCTTAAAAGATAACTAATATGATTTTAAAATTATTTTAAAATAAAGCAAATATTGTGTGCAGTGCATGACTTATCAAAACAACAAACTGTAAAAAGATGATTTTGAATTGATTAACTATCATTTATCCAATGAATAGTAACACCCATGTATGCATGTAATTACCAATTATCACTCTATATCACCATGCAATGAAATATTACTCTCAAATGAGCTAAAAAATATAACTCACCCTTTTTTGCCTTTATATACATCTATGTCTGCTAACTGATTGCCTAAAAATTGGTATTGCTAAAGGATTATGTGCATTTCTTACTAATCAGTAAAACAAAGTTTTTTAACTAAAATTAAAGAAAAGTTGTTTTATTGAAACAAAATATGCAGACTCATCTCTATCACGATGTAGATGTGAAAATTTTATTCTAAAGCCTATGTAGAGACTTAAAATAAACTTCTTAATCTACTTTGTTTATGCGTGAGCGTGCCAGCTAGTTTTACTGAACTAGCAAAGTATAATTCTGACTTCGTAGGTGATTGTGGCTAAGCGAGATCTTTTTGCCTTAAGCCTTTTTGAATCGATGCTCAAGGGTCAGCTTAGATGCTTTGAGGATCTATTTGTGCCGGTATATGTTTCTAAAATTCACTTTGAAAGATGGTTTTCAATCAAATCAAACTCGTGTACTTAGTTTAGAGATTGAAAGGTTTCAAGTTATGAAAACATAAACTGGTTCTATTTTTATAGTTGATTCCTAGAATTTTTTGGTAAATATAGAAATCCCCAATATTTATGAAAACTTCACAGAACATAGAATAAAATATAGAGATTCTAATCCTGTTTTTACTTTGTGATTTGGGGTTGTGGATTTACATAATTAAATTTGGAATAGACTAATGCTCAAGTGTTTCAAGATATTGTGTTACAGAAACATAGAGGCCTAAAGAAGCCTCTTTATCTCTGTGTACAAAACTCCAAATTGTATGATTTTAGTCTTGCTGGAAAGCTATGGATCTAAGCTTTCTAATGAGACCAATTTTATCAATTTTGGTTCACTCTAGAAAGAGTTAAGTGACTTTTACCCAACTCTTATTGCAAGAAAACAAAATGTGTAGAAACATAATCTAAACTAGACTGATTTTTTCTATTTTATTCACGAGTCTATACGGCCTTAAAATTCTTGAAAATTTTATTTCTAGTGGGTTTGTGTGTAGATTTGGTGTCTTAAGTTTCAAGTCATTCGGAGCAAAAGTTTAGCAATGAAAATTGAAACAATCAGCATATACAGGATGTAGAAACACAGAGTTTCAGTTTTTAGAATATAAATGCATGCATCCATCCGAATTTAAATGGTATCCACAATAAAATTAAAGCACATTATTGAAGAGAAATAAATGTAAATATATATATTAGCTTAAGCATAGAGGAGATTAGGAGTTATAGGAGTTTATATAATATAGAGAGGTAGAGAATTACGAAAGCAAACAAGTAGAGTGCATAAACATGAAACGAAATTGGCAACATTTCTACTTGCTATTACAACATGGGGGAGACAGCTCCATTAATACAACCCCTTTCTCAAATTGAATATAAAGAAGAGAATCAATATAATCAATGGAAAAAGGGTGCTTACTTACCAGTCCTCCAAGGGAACTCGGACACAAGAGGGAGATCGTCTCCTTCCTCTTTACTTCTACTCTCCTTTCTCTCTCTTTCTCTAATTGCAGCAACTCCTCTCTCTCCTAAACTCTCTCTCACCCTTCATTTCAGCCTTGGGAAGCCTCTTCAATCTCCAAGATGCTGGAAACGTCCCCCCCTTGGCCTCTATTTATAGGCCAAGGGAGAGGTCTTGCTAGATCCTTCCTTGGGGCGGGTTGGACATGGGTTTCTTGACCCATGTCTTGCTCCATTTGCCTGGCCCTAAGTCCATCACGTGGACACTTGTGGTCCCGTTTGGTCAAGGCTGGACCAACCCATGCAGCCTTTGACGTGGGTTGGTCCTTGGCTCGAGCTAGGCACACCCAAGCATGGCCAGCTAGACCTAGGTGCGACTGTGGGCTTGACTTCAACGTAGTGCTGCCTTGTCTTGGATGAATGCATTTGATTATGGCTCGTCCCATCTACTCTTGGAGCAACCTTTCATTTTTTTTTATATGAGTTTAACTCACCTCATGGGGTGGGGTGTCCTAGGGTGCAGCTCTTGCCTTTATTCGGTGCAGCCGAGTGTCGTCTATGACTAGGAGGGGCCTCTTCCTTGCTCCCTAGCTAGGTGAGCTTGCTCCTTGGCTAGGTGAGCCTCTCTTTTGATTTGGTAAATGTGAGTGGGACCGGCTAAGGTGGACCTGACCATTGCTTCTTGCTTTGTCTGGGTCCACCTGAGCTCGGTACCTGCCTGCTTTAACTGTTGCTTTGGCCTTTTACTGAGTCTTCGACATTTCTTTCGCGTATTATAAGCTTATCTTGTTTTAAAAACTTTAAAATTCTTTTGAATTTTCAAATATTTAAAATCTCCTTTTTTATTTTATAAGTTGTATTACAAATCAGGATTTTTGAAAACCAACTTATTGTTTTGGAAATTCTAAAACAGGTTGGGTTAAATTTCGAAATTATTTTGGGTGTTTATATATGTCCCTTTTTGGCATTAATCCAAATTTATTTGGATAATGGCAAAGAAATAACACCCTTTCGAATTTCCTTCCCACATTTGACTTGAGAATATGGATTTCCTGTCATTTCATAGTATCCTTTTTTTCGAATTTTCATGGAAGAGGGGATTTTAGCCAAAGGGGACTTAGGCAAGCCACTCGTCCTAGCATGATCATGTATGCCTGACTTTTGATACACGCATGGTATGGGGTGTGATGTGTGTGTGAAGAGACTCACTCATGGTATGCATAAACTTGAGGAGAAGCCTTATGAAGGCCGACTGCCCCGAGTGAGACAATCGCATGTTGTTTGTTTTGACATTTCAGGTTTTTCAAAATTCTTTTTCAAAGGGAACTCCTTTTAGTTTCCATTAAAAGGATTTTCAATTTCTCATATTTTTTCTCATTTAGGTTTCCATACCTACTACTTAGCAGAGGTTTTGTAGAAAATTTTGGAAGACATTTCAAAATTCTATTTCCCACATAACAAAGTCTAATTCTCAAACAAAATGAAAATCCAAATAAGTAGATCTTTTTCCTACTTTGGAATTTTAATGAATAAACCTTTCTCCATTGGGATAAGTCGTAGGGATTTGGGAAAGAGTTACCCCGGTTCCTTCTGAAGTGTCCTGTGGTTTAAGGCAAAGAGATGGAAAATTGCTCTTTTTGAGCTTTAGCTTTTTTTTTTCAAGGGGAAGACCTCTTTTTCTTTTGGAAGAGTTTTGTATTTCCTTTTTCTTTTGAAATACCTTTATATTTGAGGTTTTTGTTTTCTTTGTTTTCTTTTGAATTTGGATGACCTCTATATTGGAGGATTTTGTTTTCTTTTCTTTTTTTGATATTTGCCAATTTTCTTTTTTGAGAGAAGTAAAATGGGGGGAACACTTATCCCTTCGGATACTCAATTCAGCCAAGAACATCCCATTTCCTAATAGCATCTACCATTTGAAAATATTTTGCTATTTTGAACTAAGCTTCATTTTGTAAGCTAAAGATTTTTGAAATGTTACCAAATGATTTTGAAAACTCTACTTTTCATAAAGCATCGATTCCCTCATTTAGGGCCATACAATCCATCTTGATCATTCTTTTAAGAAGTTCAAAGGAGACCCATTTAAAACCTTTTTAAAAGAATTTAACATGGACCCTATACATAATATTTTTTTAAGTATTGGGCATTTACAGGCTCTACTAAATTTCTGCCCTCAACATCAATCAACCAATATGCATTGTTTGTAGTCGTTCCCCTCATAACATAGGGATCATCCCACTTGGGCGGCCACTTACCAAGTGGATGTGGGCCACGATGGTGAATGATTTTCAATACAAGGTCTCCCATTTTGAAGTGGTGAGCCTTCATATGCTTTTCATAATATTGGCCTATCCTTTGCCGGTATGCATTCCATGGCAATGAGCCTTTTCTCATCTGGTCAAGCTCAACCATCGTAACTTGTTGTAGAGTCACTATGGGTAAATCAAGTGCAAGTGATGTATGGAATGAATGTAATTTGGTATGAATGAAGAGTATGGCATTTGTACCATAGACCAACTCGAATGGTGTGGCATTTATAGGTGTGTGGATAGAAGTTCTATAAGCTCATAAGGCTTCATCTAGCTTCTCATGTCATATCCTACCCTTCTTTAAAGTTTTCTCAATGATGCTTATGAGAGTCTTGTTTGTGGCTTCGGCTTGGCCGTTGCCTTGAGGGTAGTAGGGCGATGAGAAGTGTTGAGTCATGCCATAGGTATTACATAACTTTTCCATCTTCTCATTCTTGAAAGGGGTGTCATTATCCGACACTAGGTCTCTTGGAACTCCAAATCGAGCCAAGATATTTTTCTTCATGAATGCCACTACATGTTGTCCTTCGACATTAGCCAAGGAGGTAGCTTCAACCCATTTAGAAAAATATTCGGTGGCTCCTAAGATGAACCTATGTCCATTTGATGCAGTTGGGGAGATCGGTCCTATGATGTCAAATACCCACATGGTGAAGGGTCATGGACTCATGGTGGAATGCAAGGTGGATGATGGGATATGAATGACATACTTGACATTGATGACATTTCCTAACATGATCATGACAATCTTGCTTTAGGGTGGGCCTAAAATAACTGACTCTAAGTATTTTTATGGCCATCATATTTGCATTGACATGGCCTCTACATTCCCCATCATGAAATTCATCCATTACACTCCTAGCCTCATCAAGGTCTACACATCTCAACAAGATGTCGGTAAAGCTCTTTTTGTAAAGAATCCCTCCCAAAATCACATATCAGGTTGAAATATTTTGAATAAAAGCTTTATCTTTAAAAGAAGCAAATTCAAAAAATCCTTCATTTTTTAAAAAGTTTTTAATGTCTTGAAACCAAGACTTTTCAATGGAATTTTGGTCATTTTGGCAAATCTTAAAATCATGGGTGGATGGAGTGGGTAGGTGTAGGATCTCTAAGGATCGCGTTCCCATAGTGGGGTCGATTCTTAGAGATAACCCTAGGGATGAGAGGGCATCGGCTATGGTGTTGTCCTCTCTACCTATGTGAGTGAGTGTGCATGATTTGAAAGAATTGACCAATTGGGTAGCCAATTCGTGGTATGGAATGAGTTTTTCATTTTTGACTTGCCAAATTATCGAAACTTGGTTGATAACAAGCATAGAATCTCCAAAGACTTTAATACATGATGACCCTAGATTTTTCAAAATTTTCAGGCCTTGTATGAGTGCTTCATATTCAGCCATATTATTTGAGCATGAAAAATCTAGTCGAATTGCAATTGGGATTTCTCTTTTTTCAGGGGATATGAGGATGATCCCTACGCCTGCCCCTTATTGATTCTTTGCCCCATAAAAGTACATTTTCCATACTTGATCTTCATTAGAATAATTTGACAAAACATGATTTTGAAATTCATTTCCAAAGATGCCTTCATCGGGCATTTCATCAAGTATGGGATACATATCTTCAAGAAGCAATTCGGCTACATAATCGGTTAGGGCTTATCCCTTAATGGAGCTTTGATGATGAAATTTGAGATCATACTACATTAAGATGAGCTGTCATTTACTTAGCCTACCCATTAGGATAGGTTTTTCAAAGAGGTGCTTGATTGGGTCAAGTTTAGACACTATCTAAATTTCATGATCTAGAAAATAATGTTTAAACTTTTGGCAAGCCCACACCAAAGCCAAGCATATTTTCTCCATAGCTTGATAATTTCTTTCATATGCCAATAGAGTTTTTGAAATGTAGTAAATAGCATACTCTTTAAGACTATCATCCTCATATTGAGCAAGTAAAGCACCCAATGCATTTACGTGAATGGAAATATAAAGCAATAAAGGTGTTCCTTGCTTTGGAGGTTTTAAAATTGAAGGATTTACCAAATAAGTTTTTAATCTTTCAAAAGCTTTTTGGCAATCAGAATCCCATTCAAATTTAACCCCTTTTCTCAAAAGCCTATTGATAGGTTTGCATCTTGTTGCTAAGTTAAAGATAAATCTCTTAATTACTTGGAGTCGACCTTGGAAGCTTCGGATTTGGGTTGGAGGGTGGAGGCATGTCTATGATGGCTCGACACTTAGAGGGGTTAACCTCTATGCCCTTTTGGCTTACCATGAACCCTAAGAGTTTTCCCGATTCTACTCCAAAAACACATTTTTTAGGGTTTAGCTTCACTTTATAAAGCCTAAGTCTTTCGAAAACCTTTTGCAAAGATTCTATGTGTGTGCATCAGGTTTTTTATTTTACCAAAAGATCATCTACATATACTTCTAAGAGCTCATAGATTTGTTCATGGAAAATAGTAGTTATGGCTCTTTGGTATGTGGCACTAACATTTTTCAAACCAAAAGGCATAACCCTGTAACAGTATGTGCCCCAAGGTGTAGTAAAAGCAGTTTTTGCCTGATCTTTTAATGTTAGTTTGATTTGATTATAAATCGAATAGTCATCCATGAAAGAAAACATTTAATGATTTGCAGTGCTATCCACTATCAAATCAATGTTTGGAAGAGGAAAATTGTCTTTTGGAGTGGCTTTGTTCAAGTTTCTAAAATCAATGCAAATCTAAATTTTCTCATTGGATTTTCGAACCACAACAATATTTAAAAGCCATTCAGAATAAATGTTTTCTTCTAAACCCTGCTTTTAAAAGATCTTCTAAACCCTCTTTCACTTGGGAGTGAACATCAGGATGGATTTTTCTAAGCTTCTACTTCACGGGTTTTGCATTTGGTTCTAAGGGTAGATGATGTTCTACAATCCTATGGTCTAGACCCGGCATGTCTTCGTAGGTCCATGCGAATACATCCGCATAGGATTTCAAAAATTCAATGAATGATGCTCTTTTATGCTCATGCAAACAAGTACCTATTTTGACACATTTTGGCTTAGACTCACTCTCTAGATTGATTTCTAGAAAATCCCCTCCTATGGAATTAGAAAGTTTTTCCAAGTCAAGGATTCTATGGAATCCGGGAAGCTCGGAGGCTTGATTTTCCTTATGGATGAGAGTATCTTCCTCCTTGCTTTGATCACTCTTAAGTGCTTTAATTTCTAGAGAAGTATCATGCAAGAGAGTAAGGTTGTGCCTAATGGACTTGGACAATTTTGGTATGGGAATACACATGGGTTTTGAAGCACTCGAAAATGGGATATCTACATGGCTAAAATTTTTGGAGTTTTCAAATTTTTTGATTTTTTTGTCTTTTTCTAAACACAAACTAGTAGGATGAATGTAAAAGACTTTCTTTTTGAGATTTTCAGATTTTTTAATTTTTTTTGCTTTTTCCAAACAAATGCTAGGAGAATGCACACAAACAACTTTCTTTTTGGAATTTTCAAGTTTTTCAAATGTTTTTGGATTTTGAAAGTTTTCCAATTTTTTTTGGTTTTTCCAAATATATAGTTTTTTGGGATTTTTTTCAAAAGAGAGGTCTTCCATCAAACCTACAAAGAAAACACTATGAATTAGACTCTAAACAAGAGGTCTAAACCATCGGTTTCGGTGTTAGTGGGTTATAGGGCACCCTTGACCCAATTGGTCTTAGGTGGTGGCTCACAGGTATGGATGGAGTGTATCACAGTCCATGCCGACCCGGGTTAGGTAAAGGTATGATGGGTTCTAACCTATCTTGGCTTTTGACTCCTAGACCTTGGTACGGTGTATATCCCATGTTCAATATCATATTCCAAGGCTTTTGGAGTTTGAAAATTTTTTTGTAAAGAGGATGGCCTTGGAATAATGTGTCGTCCATAGCTTGGTTATACACACGAGTTGGTTTGGCTAAGAGTAGGGAGGTATGGGTTAGAGATGGCTTGGGCTTTCCTAAGAGACACACGATCCTAGGGGAGGGTGACTCTACACGTTTGGGAGTTGGACACGGCTTGGGCTTTCCTAGAAGATGAATGGTTCTATGGGATGTAGGGTCTCCTAGGTGATGGACGGTTTGGGGTGAGTGAGGCGTTTCTATAGCCTTCTCACTTGATGGATGACTCGATAGACAAGAGAAGTTTTGAATTTCCTTAAGATGTGGGTGGTCTTTTCGAAGGACTACCACCACTTGGTTATCCCATGGAATTTTGAAACACTTGTGAAAGGTTGAAGGGACGACTCAAAGGCTATGTATCCAAGGCCTTCCTAACAACAAGTTGTAATGGGGGTTTATGTCTAGGACATGAAATAGCCCCGTATGTGGGATGTTTTCCACTTCCATGAGCAGCTCGATGGCTCCTAATGGGTGGGATGAGTTACCATCGTATCCAGTGATAATGATGGGGCTTGTTTCTAGTCTAGAAATGGGGACTTCTATTTGGAAGGCCACGTGAAGAGGAAGAATGTTTATACATCCTCTCCCATCAACCAAGCATTTGTTTAGAGTGTGGTGATTCAATACCACCTCTATATGCAAAGCTTGGTTGTGGGTTGTATTTGGTCTCTCTAATTCATCCTCCGTGAACATGATTAGGGTCTTGGCAAAGATTGAGGAGACCAAAAAGGATAGGGATTCGGGAGTTATGGATGTGTTAGCCTTGGCTTTCTCTAAGACTTGTCTATGTTTAGGTAAGGTTTGTAACTCTAAAATAGACATGTTTATGGGAAGTTTTGAAAGATGAAGTTCTAAATCGTATGGGGTTAACACAACACTTTTACCCTTATCCATGCCACGAGATGCATTAGGGATGCATGCTTTTGAAGGGCCGGGCAAAACGATCACTTCTTTGCTAGCATTTTTGGCTAAGTGTGGAGGTTGATAGATCCTTCCAGACCTAGTCACCTCATCTACACCCTCTCTAAGGGTCGTTCCTAACTTAGCTCTACTTGAATGCCTCGGAGCATCACGAATTTCTATCAAGGCCCCCGCTCCCTGGATGACTACTTGCTTGTCTTTTTTTATTACGATAGAAAGTGGTGTGTGACAAGTAGTGTAAACCGTATGCAATGCATGCTCAATCCCACAAGTTTGAGGAAGAAGATAAACCTCTTTTCCTTTTCCGCTTGTGCTTATGTGGTTGGGAAAAAGCTCTTTTAGAATTGCTTGGGAGGGCTCCAGTTCCTCCGAGACGTGGAGCCTACCTTGCTCTATCAAGTCCTTGATTTTATTTTAAAGAGTGAAATACTTGTTTGTATCATGACCCTTGAGCCTATAATACTTGCAAAAATCATTTAGAAACTTTCCCTTAGGGGGTGCCCATTCGAGAATGGCCGGGAGATTGATTAGACCTTGGGTCAAGAGGATGTCTAGGACTTCTGTGAGTGGTTGTCCTAGGTGGGTAAACTCCCTTTTTTCAATTTCTTTTTTCTAAAATGATTTTGCTCAGAGGGTTTTGAGGGTCCTATCGAGCTTGGCTCTACTCAGACGTTTGCAACCTTTTGGGTCTTTACCCAACTTTTCGATGTGTGCGACCCGTATGCCCCTTGCTTTTCAAATCGAAGTTTTTGAAAACTCCTCCCCTTTCATAAATCTTCATACACTCCTTTTTTCAAATTCGCTTCGAAGAGCGAAACTTTCTTTATCAACTTTTGAAAATTTGAGATTTCATGAAGTGAGAGGAGGGCTTTCAAATCGGTTTTGAAATTCTCTAGGATGAGCATTGCGGCGCATCCTTCGATATGAGCTCTCTAACTTGGCCCAAAAATGACCTCCATCTAATGATGAATGCATGTGCATCCTCGTTAGGAGCTTGCTTCGTGTCTCTCAAAGTGTTCAAAGTGGTTGTGACTTCAACATTATGTGAAAACCTTTGCATGAAACAATTCGCCAAGTCTTCAAAGTTGGCGAATTCGCTCAAGTCATAAGAAGCCAACCACTTCGATGCATTTCCTTTGAGAGAGAGGAGGAACCAGTAGATCTACTTTGAAGAATCCTTCTTCTTCTTATATGCTCTTCGAGAAAAGAGTTGAAGGTGGGATCTAGGATCCCCACTTTTATCATACCGGTAGAAATTCGGTATGTCATTATCACTATCAGTTTGGTAATCCGATGGTAAGAAATCTGATAGTGCGTATGATCTTTTCTCTTTTGTTCGACCTTTCAACAGTTGTTGCAAGGCCTTCCTATCCTTGATTATGAAGGATTCTGGCTCTGGTTCCTCCTCCAACCTAGAGGTCATTTTGGTTTTCTTTACGTGAGGGTTTCTTGTGAGCCCTTGCTTGTTTCCCATGAGAAGAACATGACTCGACCGCTTCAGCCTCTTGGCTTAGAGTGACGATCTTTTCCTCTATGAATTTAAGTTTCCTTCTTAGGGAAACAAGTGAATCATCCCGGTTTTTACAATATGTTTTTGAAATTTTTTTGGAAATGTGACTTGAAGAGCATGAAGCTCGGCTTGACACCTCATAAGAACCTTCTGAACTTAACATGATTTGAAGAAAATGAAAGACCTGTGCACAAGAAATGAATTAAACACCAAGAATTTTAAAAGAAGTGGATTTTGGGAAAACCACCAAGCTTGATGAAATCCTCAAAGTCACGAGTCCCATCGGGCGTGCCAATTCTATAGATTGTGAAAATTTTATTTCAAAGTCTATGTAGAGACTTGAAACAAACTTCTCAATCTACTTCGTTTATGCACGAGCGTGCCAGCTAGTTTTACTAAACCAATAAAGTATAATTCTGACTTCGTGGACGATTGTAGCTAAGCGAGATCTTTTCGCCTTAGGCCTTCTTGAACCGATGCTCAAGAGTCACCCTAGATGCTTTGAGGATCTATTTGTGTTGGTGTATGTTTCCGAAATTCACTTTGAAAGATGGTTTTCAATCAAATCAAACTTGTGCACTTAGTCTAGAGATTGAAAGGTTTCAAGTTATGAAAAACAGAAACTGGTTCTATTTTCAAAGCTCATTCCCATAATTTTTTGGTCAACATAAAGATCTCCAAAATTCATGAAAACTTCACACAACATAGAATAGAATGTAAAGATTCTAAGCCTATTTTTACTTTGTGATTTAGGGTTGTGGATTTACAGAATTAAATCTGGAATAGACTAATGATCAGGTGTTTCAAGATATTGTGTTACAGAAACATAGAGGCCTAAAGAAGTCTCTTTATCTCAGTGCACAGAACTCTAAATTGTATGATTTTAGTCTTGTTGGAAAGCTATAGATGTAAGTTTTTTAATGAGACTAATTTTATCAATTTTGATTCAATCTAAAAAGAGCTAAGTGACTTTTACCCAACCCCTATTGCAGGAAAACAGACTGTGTAGAAACAGAATCTAAACTAGACCGATTTTTTCTATTTTATTCATGAGTCTACATGGCCCTAAAATTCTTGAAAATTTTATTTCTTGTGGGTTTGTATGTGTAGATTCGGTGTCTTAAGTTTCAAGTCATTCGGAGCAACAGTCTTAAATACATTTAGTAACCCGATAAATAGGATGTAGAAGCTTTTGAGCACTTAGTATTTATCTTTGCTAGGAAAGAGCACTTAGGTCGATATTTATGGGTTTAAATAATGATCCATCTAGATTTATAAAATCATTGACATCCTCATCATATTTATATAAGGATATCATTCCTAGGGACATCTTAATGACTAATTTGTAAGCATATCATTTGTAAGGAAAGAAGATATGGCCTCTACTAAACTTTCCTTCATTCTATGGTTTAGTTTTTCCTTGCCACTTGGTGATACAATAAACCAAAAGATGAAGGAAACTAATTAGTTGTATAATATGATCATATTATTACTAAATCCTTTGATTTATGCTAGACTACTACTAAATTCAATAAAGCACCTGAATACGTTATTAGATTGTTTATATACCTTTGTTGTTTTATGCAAGTTGTATGCTAACAAAGCATTTTATTATGAAGCCCAAACCAAAAATACCGAATTGAACGGAAATTTTTTAGTGATCAAATTGATTCAAATACCAATTGAATTTGGTTCAGCTTTGGTTTTCAAATTCATATACAATTGAGTTTTCCAGTAGTTTGGTTTAGTTCGGTTACTAAGATGAATCAACCAAAGCATACAACCTAGCTCCCTTTAATTCTAATTCCAGCTCCAAGTTATACTTGTTTTAAGTCTGATTTCACAACAATTTTGTTCCCCTTTCTAGCTTCACTAAAATATCCAAAAGAGAACAATAGGATTTAAATTCTTGGAAAAAGAAAATGGCTTGGATCTACCAATTCCTATTTCAATCCTCCAATAGGTGAAACTGGAATTGAACATGATTTGATCCATGGGGCCAGATCCAAACCATCAACCTTTTGTGTTATGTGGATTTTGGTACACATGTAACATCATACCTAAACTTCTCCCACCCTAAAGTAGGGTCTGTTAGAATTTCTCGATACTTAGGATTGGTTTTCCCTAAACATGAATCAATGCCATCACGTAGAGGATTGTAATATTATGACTAAACCTCTACCGATAGTCCTAAAAAAAGCCCAAAGCTTGTGGACACCATTAGCAAAGTCGCATTTCACTGAGCCTCACTCTTGCCACATAACACCTAGTTCTTCTCTACCAACTCCCACTCTCCCTTCTCCAAGGTTCTCTTACACATAACCTCACCCTCGGCATGAGCACTCACTAGACATGTTGGATACAAGCTAACCCAACTCAACTTGGATTAGATTCAAATACACCCATGGTCCAACCCCATATGATAGTTGCACACACGTGTGCTGTACACTAGATCTCGCAGACGACACCTTATGTGAGAGTTTGTCTAGCACCATACGAGTACATCAACCAACACCAAACATATCATATGGTATGTATTGACAAGAATTTTATACAAAGTACCTTTGTATCATCACAACAGGCAGGTATTGTTGAAGACTATTAACTTTTATTGTTAAGTTTCTAGTTTGGGTCGTGTGGATCAATAGGTGTCATTTGTCATCTCTTTTACTTAATAGGGCTAGATTAGTCTTTCAAGTTATAAACAATTATATATACTAACCCTAATTGTAATCTGTCTTTAAGTGAAATAAAGAGAAAGAGAGTGGATGACTGTACAAGAGGAGGCATCAACCTTCGTTTCACTTCATTGAAGAAGATTTGCATGTTTTTTTATGTGTTTATGTTTTAGGTTGTTTACCAACATTGTATCAGAGCCTAATCTCTGCGATTAATATCAATTCTCAAAGAGAAAAGGTATGTAGGGCAGCGTAAATCAATTGCAGTCATGTAGACGTGATTTTATTTCAAATCGTGGGATTCAAAATCAAACCCTCGAACTACGTCGGGTTGCGCGAGCGTGCCAGTTAGTTTACCAAAACTAACAAATTCTGATTTTCTGACTTCTAAGAACGATTGTGGACAAGTGAGATCTTTTCGACTTAGGCCTTCTTGAACCGACGCTCAAGTGTCAGCTTATACGCTTGAAATTTGTTTGAATCCGTTAATTCGAAAAAGAAAAAAACTAAATTTTCCAATAGTTTCAGATTCATGTTTAAGTTCTTGATTTCTGAAAATTTTCAGATTCTGAAAGTTGCAGAATCTGTTCAGTTTCAAAGACCTGTTCTTCGAATTTTTAAAAATACTTCTGATTCTCCAAAAATTCTAAAACTTTTACAGAATAGAGACACGTTCTTTAGAATCAGAATATATTTTTATTTTATAATTTTGTTCTTTATTTTCTGAGAATTAAATACAGAATCATAAACTGTTATAAAGTTCGGAACAACCCTGTTTCTGTGAATCAGAAGCTTAGAAAAATAGCAATATCTCAGCACTCAGTCATCCAATTTTGATAAAATTTATTGTGTTGGAAAGATACGGATGTTAGGTTTCCTCAGAATCAAATTTCATCCAATTTCATTCAGTGGTTGCAGAGATATGAGCAAAAGAACAGAGGTCTGTACTGAACATTCTGTTTCTGTAAAACGCAATCTGGATTTTGTATAAACTTCACGGATCTAATTGGCTAGGCAACAGTTCATAACAATTCCTAAAACTTTTATCTAAGAACGTCTGATATGTCTAGATTATTCATGCAAAATTTCGAAGCAATTGGCTTATCCGTTTGTCTATAAAAATTCCGTGATCAGACGCATGTGCACGGACAGTTTCAGAAACCAAGTTTGTAGAAAATTTCAGAAAGTTCTTAACGTGATTCTAAAACGAAATTCAACCTGTATCAGACCTAATGATGCATGGAAATCATCTAAACATGGATTTTAATTCCGCTCATGAAGGAATCATGCATGTTTGTATCGATATAAATGAAGAACATAGGCTCAAGGCCTTGATTCGTGTACAAATTTCCAGAATCTGTGCTTTTTTAGATTTTCATGAATTAAAACCAATTTGTGCAAGAATTCCAACCTGTGTGAGTGAGAGGGGACGTAGGAGCACTTCGCCGGACGATCGTCGGACGTCGGAACCAGGCCGGACTTCCTTCTTCTCCTTCTTCTCTTCCTTTCTCTCTCTCTCTCTCTATTTCTCTGAATTTTCGGACTGAACCTCTTGATGCTCGTTGGTTGATGGTCGCTGGTTGATGGTCCCTGCAGGACCTGGGAGAGCCTTTTTATAGGCTCTGGCTGTGATTTGGATAAGTTCGGTTTGGATTGTGTTGATAAAATCTTATCTGAATTGGTTTCATCTTATCTGGAACGTGATCTCCATTTGATAGGCATAATCCTTTGTTGAACGTTATCTGTATTTGATTTCATCTGCCTTGGATATCCTTGAACGTGATCTTCATAGCCTTCATCCATCTGTTGCAGATATGGATGAATCGTTGTGGCTAGAAGTTGTTACAACATTCAGTTGGAAATCGTTGAAGGCTATTGAGGGTCTATCTGGCAAATGGTGACTCAATATGCCTCTGCTCCAGGTTATGGTAGGACACGAACAGAAGGCATTTCAATGGTGAAGGCATAGATCACCCTCAAAGTAGTTCTTCTCAGAGACTGATCTTCCACCGATCTGCTTACCTGCTCCTTCACCTTTAGGAACCTCATTGTCGCCTAGACCCATAGTATTTTCTAAAGATCCCGTTTTCCTGATGACGGCTTGAAGATGATTCTGTTGGGCATCAAAAGAAATGGAGCCATTCACTGATGAAGCATCAAGGGCATCAGTCTTATGTGTATCAACATCTACACTATTTGTAGGACAATCATCTGCACTTTCTCTGATTCGGCTCTGCAGAAGTCTTCCATTATTGCCGTTTTGCTGATCAAAGTTCTTATGATTAACAGACACACTGGTAGAGAGAGCCCTGCACACCGAGAGGAATCTGAATCTCCTTGTTAGAATTTTCAGTAAGGAGACCTTGTGAATTGTTGAGCCGCAAAGTTGTTGTTTCAGCAAAAGGTCCTCCAATAACATGTGCTTGGTGCCCTGCAACATTGTCTTTCATAGAGAAGCTGGCCATTAAATCACCCAAATTTTTTCACGGCTGGGTGAATCTTTTGTGACATCAACAAAGTTGCCACCAAAATGTCAAAGGATCCAATTGATTAACATTCTTTGATTCATTCACCTTAGTATCACTTTGTTTATCATCAACAACCAATCCAGAAAATAAGTCATTTGTATGTTCCTCGTGAGTTATTTCATTTGTGTGAAATGACACAACAGAAAATGGGTCACTCCCGTTCGCCTAAAAACTGTTATCAGCTGACTCTGTAACAAGACCATCTCCAAAAAAAATCATCAATAGCATGGGAAGTTGTTGGATTGATAAAAACACGATCTGATTGATTGAGAGGGCTTCCTCCATCTTTCTCATAGCAGTTAAACTCAACTTCCTCTATGAGAACATGTCCTCCAACAGAAATGCTGAAGTTCTCCATGTGAATATCTTTAGCACCTCCACCATCTTCAGCATTCCCATGGTTTACAAAAACAACTGGAATCCCTGCTTTAACTGCTTTCATCTCGGCCAAATGCATTTGGTACTGTGCTTCTCTTCGTCATTGTCACAGCCACTGCACGTACCAAGGTGGAGCCGCAGCATAGTAGCTCTTTGAAATTCATTTTGATTTTGGTGAAAACATTTTTGTTACGTAACAAGGCCAATTTGGAAATTCAGCATGATGAAACTGAACACGTAACATAAGCAAAACACTATTGATAACCACTTCTAAGGAGCTGATGATTTCACATGATGATTTCAACCGAATCTCTTAATACTACACGTATAAGAGCATTCAAACAATCCCCCATTATTTGCGCATCTGCTGTGAAAAGTGATTATGTTCATGCCTACCTATTATGAAATTGTTAAGTAAGGCCCATGTTACGTTTTTGAAAATCAACTATCATGCTCATTCAATCCTTTCCACGAGTGTTGGGATATTAAAATTGCTCTTATCATAACATATCAATAGCATACCAGTAACAAATGACGATGCAAATTGATGTATATCAATACTAATTACCTCGATACCCAAACATAACGTAGACACGTTACGAAAGGCGTTTGATACCCAACCTTCGTTTTCAGAGGCTTTCGTTCTTGCTTCTACCTTTTCTTTCTTTCGATAATACTGACCTTACCCTTTAGAAATTGATTTCTTTCTAAATGTGAGCTTTTCTTTCTAGGAAGCTCATTTTCCCTTTTTAATGCCCGTTTTTCCTTTCTGGGCATCCACCGTCCTTTTTAGGTGTCAATTTGTCTTTTTGATACCTGTATCTTTTCAAAGGGCAAGCTTTCAACATACTTTTCATCATAAATCTTTTAAGGAAACGAAATCCTCCTTTTCCAGTGTTAAGGGCAAAATCGTCATTTTCCCCAATTTTGTCAAAATTCGAAATTTTCAGAAAGAAAAGCATTCTTTTATCATTTTAAAGCTTCCATAAAATTTTGGTACCAAAACAAACTCGTTTAGTGCCTTTTTCCTTCAAAAACCCTAAAATTTGCCAAAATGGCCACTTTCCTAAAAAGGTAAGAATTTTAAAAGAGAATTTTGGGTGTCTACAGATGCCCCTCTTTGGCGTTATCTCAAATTTATTTGGATAATGTCAAAGAAGAAAACACCCATTTGCTTTTCTTCCTTAGAGACATCTTGAGAAAATGTGATCCCCTTTTGTTCCATGACATCTCTTTTCTTGGAATGACTATTATAAGGAGATTTTCTTTTGAGAGACTGAGACAAAACTGACTTTCATGCCTCTATGGACGACCAGTACATGTATGCCTATGTCAAAAGTTATAGGATCTATGAACTACTAGTTTATGTATGCATGTTCCAAATGTTATGGAATCCATGGACTACCAGTTTATGTATGCATGTTCCAAATGTTATGATTTCTTCTTCTTCTTCTATCTTCTTTTTTCTTTCATCTTCTTATTGTTGATTTTTTTTTTTTTCTTCTTTTTTTTTTTTTTTTTTTTTTTTTTTTTTTTTTTTGATAAAAATGCTTCCAAAGTAAATTTTTTCAAAATTTACATTCTGTTTGCTTTTATTTTTTTTTTTACATTTTTAGCACACACAGTTACTATGTTAAAATTTTGGGGGGGCAATGTAAATATCTTCACACACAAAGCTGTGGGCAAAATGAAAAAAAGTATTTTTTTCAAAGATATTATACTTCCCAATTATTTTTCGTTATGTTTATTGATTATTTTTTTTTTTTTTATCCCATTTGGGTCGCCATTTTCCTAGTGGATGTGGGCCTCTATGATGGATGATTTTCAGAACTAGGTCCCCTACCTTGAAATCGCGAGCTTTCATGTGTTTTTCATAGTGCCTAGCTATCCTTTGCCTATATGCATATGCATGATTCATGGCAAGAAGTCTTTTTTCATCAATAAGGTCAAGCTCGGCCAACCTGGCTTCTTGTAGAGTTTCTATAGGTAGGTCCAATGCTAAAGCAGTATGGTATGAATGCAGTTTGGCATGGATGGGTAATATGGCACTTGTACCATAAACTAATTCAAATGGTGTAGTGTTTGTGGGTGTGCGAATGGATGTCCTATAAGCCCACAGAGCCTCATCTAATTTCTCATGCCATGCCCTACCCTTCTCTAAAGTCTTTTCTATTATGCTTATGAGGGTCTTATTGGTAGCTTCGGCTTGACCGTTACCTTGGGGATAGTAGGGTGATGAAAAATGCTGGGTAATCCCATAGGTTCTACATAATTTCTCGACTTTTTCATTCTTAAAGGGAGTGCCATTATCTGAAACCAAATCCCTTGGGATTCCAAATCTAGTAAGTATATTTTTCTTAATGAATGCCACTACATGTTGCCCTTGGACGTTAGCCAAGGAAGTAGCTTCAACCCATTTAGAAAAATATTCTGTTGCTCCTAAAATGAATCTATGCCCATTTGAGGCGACGGGTGAAATGGGTCCTATGATGTCAAATGCCCACATGGTGAAGGGCCATGGACTCACGACTGAATGCAATGCTGATGATGGAATATTGATGGCGTTCCCATGTACCTGACATTGGTGACATTTCCTAACATGTTGGTGACAATCCTGCTTTAGTGTGGACCAAAAATACCCTGCTCTAAGTATTTTCATTGCCATCATATTAGCATTGACATGATCTCCACATTCCCCATCGTGGAATTCCTGCATGATTACCTTAGCCTCTTCGTCATCTATACACCTCAACAAAATCCCAGTGAAGCTTTTCTTATAAAGGACACCTCCCAAGATAACATATCGGGTTGAAACTTTCCTTATAAAAATCTTATCTTTAGGGGAAGCAAAATCAGGAAAACTTCCATTTTCTAAAAAGTTTCTAATATCATAAAACCAGGGTTTTTCATTGCTATTTTGGTAATTTTGGCAGGTTTCGAAACTGTGTGTGGATGGATTAGGCAGGTGGACGATTTCTAAAAACCTAGCTCCCGTAAAGGGGTCTATTTTTATGGAAGATCCTAGTGATGACAGGGCGTCTGCCACACTATTATCCTCCCTACCTATGTGAGTGAGTGTGCATTCTTGGAAAGAGCTAACCAATTGGATAGATAATTCAAAGTAGGGAGTCAACTTCTCATTCTTAACTTACCAAATTTTTGAAACTTGATTTATAACAAGCATGGAATCTCCAAAAATTTCCACTCGCGATGCCCCTAGATTTTTCAAAACTTTTAGGCCTTGTATGAGTGCTTCATATTCAGCCACATTATTGGTACATGGGAAATCTAATCGAAAAGCCATTGGGATTTCAGCCTTTTCAGGGGATATGAGCAAGATTCCCACACCTGCTCCATGTTGATTTCTTGACCCATCAAAATACATTTTCCATACTTGGTTATTATTGAAATGATTTGATAAAATATGTTTTTGAAAGTCGTGGGAAAAGATGCCTTCATCGGGCATTTTATCATGTATGGAATACGTATCTTTCAAAGGTAAGTCAGCAACATGGTTGGCCAAGGCCTGCCCCTTGATAGAACTTTGGTGATGGAATTTTAAATCATATTCCATCAAAAGAAGTTGCCATTTACCGAGCCTACCTGTTAAGATAGGTTTTTCGAAAAGATGTTTGATAGGGTCTAGTTTAGATACTATCCAGATCTCATGATCTAGGAAATAGTGCCTAAACTTTTGGCAAGCCCATACCAAAGCTAAACACGTCTTCTCCATGGCTGGATATTTTCTTTCATATGCCAACAGAGTTTTTGAAATATAGTAAATAGCATATTCTTTAAGACTATCATTTTCATATTGAGCCAGCAAAGCTCCCAATGCATTCTCATGAATGGAAATGTAAAGTAACAAGGGTTTTCCTGGTTTTGAAGGTTTCAAAACGGGAGGGTTTGTCAAATATGATTTTAGTCTTTCAAAAGCATTTTGACAATCACTATCCCAATCAAACTTAACCCCTTTCCTTAGGAGTTTGTTGAAAGGCTCACATCTCGTGGCTAAGTTGGAGATAAATCTCCGAATTGCTTGAAGTCGTCCTTGGAGACTTCGAATTTGGGTCAAATTAGAAGGTGGAGGCATGTCTATGATGGCTCGACATTTAGAAGGGTCGACCTCTATACCTCTTTGGCTGACCATAAACCCTAGAAGTTTCCCTGATTTCACTCCAAAAACACATTTTTGAGGGTTCAATTTCACTTTATAAATCCTAAGTCTTTCAAAAACCTTTTGCAAAGTTTCCAAATGTAAATTTCGGGTTTTTGATTTTACTAAGAGATCATCTACGTATACTTCCAAAAGCTCATGAATTTGATCATGGAAAATCGTGGTCATGGCTCTTTGGTATGTGGCCCCTACATTTTTCAAACCAAAAGGCATAACAGTATAGCAATACGTACCCCAAGGAGTAGTGAAAGCCGTTTTGGCTTGGTCTTTTGGTGCTAGTTTAATTTGATTGTAACCCGAATAGCCATCCATAAAAGAAAACATTTCATGATTTGCAGTGCTATCTACTATCAAATCTATGTTTGGAAGTGGAAAGTTATCTTTCGGAGTGGCTTTATTCAAATTTCGAAAATCTATACAAATACGAATTTTTCCATTGCTTTTTCTAACTATAACAATATTTGAAAGCCAATCAGAATATGCAATGGGTTTTATAAATCCAGCTTTTAAAAGATCTTCTAACCCTTCTTTTACTTGGGAGTGGATATCAGGATGAATTTTCCTAAGTTTTTGTTTTACGGGTTTGACTTGGGGGTCTAATGGCAACTGATACTCTACCACACGAGGATCTAAACCAGGCATATCCTCATAAGTCCATGCAAACACGTCTATATAGTCCTTTAAGAATGCAATGAAGGATGCTTTCTCATGCTCATGCAAACAAAGACCTATCTTGACTTTCTTTGGATTTGACTCACTCTCTAAGTTGACTTCCACAAAATCTCCCCCTACGGCACTAGAAGGTTTATCCAAGTCTAGGACTTTATGGAATTCAGGCAGGCTAGAGGTGAGATCATCCTCATGAATGAGGGGATCCTCCTTTTCGCCTTGATCATTTTCAAGCATCTTTGTCTCTAGGAAAATATCAAAAGAAGACATTTTTGAATCTAAACTTTTCTGTTTTTGGGAAATAAACATTTTTTTTGAGTTTTCATAATTTTCTATTTTTTTGGATTTTTGAAGACAAACAGAAGGGGAAACCAGCATTTTTTTGGATTTTTGATAATTTTTACCATAAATAACAAAAGGGGAAACAACTAAATCTTTGGAAATCAAACATTTTTTTGGGTTTTTGGGTTTTTCTAGATTTTTTTAGTTTTTGGAAATATATACTTTTTTTGTATTTTTCCCAAAAGAGGGATCTTCCATCAAACCTGCAAAGAAAACACTATGAATTAGACTCCAAATAAGATGTCTAAACCATAGGTCTCGGTTTTAGCGGGTTCTAAGGCACCCTTAACCCAATTGGTTTTGGGTGGTGGCTCGGGTGGTATGGATAGGCTATACCCTAAACCATGGCGTCCTATATTTGGCATGGGTGTAATAGGCTCTAGTTTTCCTTGGCCTTGAACCCCTAATCCTTGGTAAGGAGTATATCCCATATTTAGCAACATCTTCCAAGGTTTTTTGAATTTTGAAAATTTTTGATATAGAGGATGATTTTGAAAAGATGAATCATCTATGGCAGGTTTACTTATCCTAATGGTTCTTTTGGGAAGATGGAGGGATTTGGAAAGTTTTGACTTGCCTAAAATACGAACTACTCTTGTTTTGGAAGGTTTAGCTATTTCAGGGAGGTTTGTTTTGGCAGTTTCCCGATTGGTCTTTACTTCCTGGTTTGGCTCCCCTAATATACAAGGAAAGGTTTGTATTCCATTCAATTGGGGATGGTCTTCTCCAAAAACAACCACTACCCGATTTTTCCATGGGATTTTGAGGCATCTGTGGAAGGTGGATGGGACGGCTCTAAGAGAGTGTATCCATGGTCTTCCTAATAATAGGTTGTAATGGGGATTTATATCCAAGACATGGAATAATCCCTCGTGAGGTATTTGTCCGACTTTCATGGGTAACTTTATGGAGCCTAAGGGGTTGGATGGGTTCCCATCATATCCTGTAATGGTTATGGGACTTGGTTCAAGCATAGAGGTAGAGATTCCTATTTGGAAAGCCACATGGAGGGGAAGGATATTAAGGCCTCCTCCTCCATCGACTAGGCATTTACTAATAGGGTAGCCGTTTAACATAACTTCTATATGGAGTGCTTGGTTATGGATCACATCATACTTTCCCAAATCATTCTCTATGAATACAATGGAAGTTTTTGCAAAGACGGGAGAAACCAAGGTAGATAGGGATTCAGGGGATATCGTAGTGTCGACTCTAGTCTTCTCTAAAATCTCCTCTAGGACTCGTCTATGCTTGGGAGAAATTTTTATCAGTTCCAAGATAGACATGTTTATGGGGAGTTTAGAAAGATGCATTTCTAGGTCATAGGGGTTTATTACCACACCCTTTTTATCGACACCTTGGGATGAGTTTGGTATGCATGCTTGTGGGGGGCCTGGTAGAACGACCACTCCCTTGCTTGTTTGTTTTGCTAAGTGTGGGGGTTGATAGATCCTCCCGGATCTAGTCACTTCCTCTACACTATCCCTAGGGCTCGTTCATATTTTGGCTCTAACTTGGTGTCTCGGGACACCTCGAATCACTACCAAGGCTCTAGCTGGGGGCAGGTTTCTAAGTGCTCCTCGGATCACTATTGCTTGGGCATTTTTTATTTCGGGAAAGTGTGGTGTGTGAGGTGTGGGATGCGCGATATGCACTGCATGATTAGAGTGTGATAGGGAGCATACCTCTTTTTCCTTCCCACTCGTACTGGCGTGGTTAGGGAAAGGTTCTTTAAAAATGGCCTGGGGTGACTCTGGCTCTTCAGACATGTGCAGCTTACCTTGCTCGATCAAATTCTCTATCCTATTCTTCAGGGTGTAGCAGTGTTGGGTATCATGGCCCTTGAGCCTATGATATTTACAAAACTTGTTTAAAAACTTTCCTTGGGGTGGTGCCCCTTCGGGAATCTTTGGGAGTGTTGTGAGACCTTGTGCCAATAGGATGTCTAGGACCTCCGTGAGTGGTTGTCCTAGGTTAGTGTACTCCCTTCTTTCAAATCTCTTTTTATTTTTTTGGTTCTTTTCGAAATCTTTTTGCCCTGAAGGTTTTGAGGGTCCTGCTAAACCTTGCTCTACTCGAACATTAGCCACTTTTGGTACTTTTATCCCTCCCTCTGGTGCATGTGGCCCATATGCCTCAGGTTTTTCAAATTTTTTTGGAAAACTTTTTCCTTTCCATAAATCTTCATAAGTTCCCTTTTTCAAATTGGTCTCGAAAAGGGAAGCTTTCTTGATCAATTTTTGGAAAGTAGAAATCTCATGTAAGGAAAGGAGGACTTTCAAATCAGTTTTGAAATTGTCTAGGATGAGCATCACTGCGCACCCTTTGGAGATAGGTTCTTTGACTTGCCCCAAGATTGATCTCCATCTAACGATAAACGCGTGGGCGTCTTCGTTAGGGCCTTGTTTGGTGTCCCTCAATGTATTTAAAGTGGGGGTAACTTCAACATTGTGCGAAAATCTTTGCATAAAACAGTTGGCTAATTCTTCAAAATCGGCAAACTAGCTTAAGTCATAAGAGGCCAACCATTTTGCAGCACTCCCTTTTAAAGAATGAGGGAACCAATAGACCCACTTAGAGGAGTCTTTTTTCTTTTTATAGGCACTTCGGGAGAAAAGTTGGAGATGAGACCTAGGGTCTCCGTTTCCATCATAACGGTGGAAGCTGGGTATCTCATCATCACTATCGATTTGGTAATCGAAAGGTAGGAAATCTGATAAGGCATAGGATTTTTTCTCATGTTTTTGGTTTTTCAAAAGTTGATGTAGAGCCTTTCGATCTTTCATGGTGAAGGATTCGGGCTCAAGTTCTTCTACAATTTTGGAAACGACCCTAGGCTTCCTACAGTGGTTTGATTTCCTATTCGTTTTGGTTTTCCTATCATGGGAAGAGCAGGATTCGACTGCTTCAGCTTCTTGGCTTAAAGCGTCGATTTCTTCTCTTAGTACCTTTATTCCCTCCCTTAGGGTAGCGAACCTATCTCCTTTTGAAAAGCTTTTTGAAACTTTGTTCGAGCAGCAGCTGGTAGAGCGAGAGACCCGGCTGGATACCTCACAAGATCCTTCTGAGCTCGACATGATCAACCTGTTTAAGCCAACTTATCACAAACCTGAAAATTGAATTAGTATAATGGATTCAAACAAAATTTCAAAGTCTCAAGTCCCACCGGGCGTGCCAAATCTGTAGACGTGATTTTATTTCAAATCGTGGGATTCAAAATCAAACCCTCGAACTACGTCGGGTTGCGCGAGCGTGCCAGTTAGTTTATCAAAACTAACAAATTCTGATTTTCTGACTTCTAAGAATGATTGTGGACAAGTGAGATCTTTTCGACTTAGGCCTTCTTGAACCGGCGCTCAAGGGTCAACCTAGACGCTTGAAATTTGTTTGAATCCGTTAATTCGAAAAAGAAAAAAACCAGATTTTCCAATAGTTTCAGATTCGTGTTTAAGTTCTTGATTTCTGAAAATTTTCAGATTCTGAAAGTTGCAGAATCTGTTCAGTTTCAAAGACGTGTTCTTCAAATTTTTAAAAATACTTCTAATTCTCCAAAAATTCTAAAACTTTTACAGAATGGAGACACGTGTCTTTAGAATCAGAATATATTTTTATTTTATAATTTTGTTCTTTATTTTCTGAGAATTAAATACAGAATCATAAACTGTTATAAAGTTCAGAACAACCCTGTTTCTGTGAATCAGTAGCTCAGAAAAATAGCAATATCTCAGCACTCAGTCATCCAATTTCGATAAAATTTATTGTGTTGGAAAGATACGGATGTTAGGTTTCCTCATAATCAAATTTCATCCAATTTCATTCAGTGGTTGCAGAGATATGAGCAAAAGAACAGAGGTCTATTACTGAACGTTCTGTTTCTGTAAAACGCAATCTGGATTTTGTATAAACTTCACGGATCTAATTGGCTAGGCAACAGTTCATAATAATTCCTAAAACTTTTATCTAAGAACGTCTGATATGTCTAGATTATTCATGCAAAATTTCGAAGCAATTGGCTTATCCGTTTGTCTATAAAAATTCTGTGATCAGACGCATATGCACAGACAGTTTCAGAAACCAAGTTTGCAGAAAATTTCAGAAAGTTCCTAACGTGATTCTAAAACGAAATTCAACCTGTATCAGCCCTAATGATGCATGGAAATCATCTAAACATGGATTTTAATTCCGCTCATGAAGGAATCATGCATGTTTGTATCGATATAAATGAAGAACATAGGCTCAAGGCCTTGATTCGTGTACAAATTTCCAGAATCTGTGCTTTTTTAGATTTTCATGAATTAAAACCAATTTGTGCAAGAATTCTAACCTGTGTGAGTGAGAGGGACGTAGGAGCACTTCGCCGGACGATCGTTGGACGTCGGAACCAGGCCGGACTTCCTTCTTCTCCTTCTTCTCTTCCTTTCTCTCTCTCTCTCTCTCTATTTCTCTGAATTTTCGGACTGAACCTCTTGATGCTCGTTGGTTGATGGTCGCTGGTTGATGGTCCCTGCAGGACCTGGGAGAGCCTTTTTATAGGCTCTGGCTGTGATTTGGATAAGTTCGGTTTGGATTGTGTTGATAAAATCTTATCTGAATTGGTTTCATCTTATCTGGAACGTGATCTCCATTTGATAAGCATAATCCTTTGTTGAACGTTATCTGTATTTGATTTCATCTGCCTTGGATATCCTTGAACGTGATCTTCATAGCCTTCATCCATCTGTTGCAGATATGGATGAATCGTTGTGGCTAGAAGTTGTTACAACATTCAGTTGGAAATCGTTGAAGGCTATTGAGGGTCTATCTGGCAAATGGTGACTCAATATGCCTCTGCTCCAGGTTATGGTAGGACACGAACAGAAGGCATTTCAATGGTGAAGGCATAGATCACCCTCAAAGTAGTTCTTCTCAGAGATTGATCTTCCACCGATCTGCTTACCTGCTCCTTCACCTTTAGGAACCTCATTGTCGCCTAGACCCATAGTATTTTCTGAAGATCCCATTTTCCTGATGACGGCTTGAAGATGATTCTGTTGGGCATCAAAAGAAATGGAGCCATTCACTGATGAAGCATCAAGGGCATCAGTCTTATGTGTATCAACATCTACACTATTTGTAGGACAATCATCTGCACTTTCTCTGATTCGGCTCTGCAGAAGTCTTCCATTATTGCCGTTTTGCTGATCAAAGTTCTTATGATTAACAGGCACACTGGTAGAGAGAGCCCTGCACACCGAGAGGAATCTGAATCTCCTTGTTAGAATTTTCAGTAAGGAGACCTTGTGAATTGTTGAGCCGCAAAGTTGTTGTTTCAGCAAAAGGTCCTCCAATAACATGTGCTTGGTGCCCTGCAACATTGTCTTTCATAGAGAAGCTGGCCATTAAATCACCCAAATTTTTTCACGGCTGGGTGAATCTTTTGTGACATCAACAAAGTTGCCACCAAAATGTCAAAGGATCCAATTGATTAACATTCTTTGATTCATTCACCTTAGTATCACTTTGTTTATCATCAACAACCAATCCAGAAAATAAGTCATTTGCATGTTCCTCGTGAGTTATTTCATTTGTGTGAAATGACACAACAGAAAATGGGTCACTCCCGTTCGCCTAAAAACTGTTATCAGCTGACTCTGTAACAAGACCATCTCCAAAAAAAATCATCAATAGCATGGGAAGTTGTTGGATTGATAAAAACACGATCTGATTGATTGAGAGGGCTTCCTCCATCTTTCTCATAGCAGTTAAACTCAACTTCCTCTATGAGAACATGTTCTCCAACAGAAATGTTGAAGTTCTCCATGTGAATATCTTTAGCACCTCCACCATCTTCAGCATTCCCATGGTTTACAAAAACAACTGGAATCCCTGCTTTAACTGCTTTCATCTCGGCCAAATGCATTTGGTACTGTGCTTCTCTTCGTCGTTGTCACAGCCACTGCACGTACCAAGGTGGAGCCGCAGCATAGTAGCTCTTTGAAATTCATTTTGATTTTGGTGAAAATATTTTTGTTACGTAACAAGGCCAATTTGGAAATTCAGCATGATGAAACTGAACACGTAACATAAGCAAAACACTATTGATAACCACTTCTAAGGAGCTGATGATTTCACATGATGATTTCAACTGAATCTCTTAATACTACACGTATAAGAGCATTCAAACAATCCCCCATTATTTGCGCATCTGTTGTGAAAAGTGATTATGTTCATGCCTACCTATTATGAAATTGTTAAGTAAGGCCCATGTTACGTTTTTGAAAATCAACTATCATGCTCATTCAATCCTTTCCACGAGTGTTGGGATATTAAAATTGCTCTTATCATAACATATCAATAGCATACCAGTAACAAATGACGATGCAAATTGATGTATATTAATACTAATTACCTCGATACCCAAACATAACGTAGACACGTTATGAAAGGCGTTTGATACCCAACCTTCATTTTCAGAGGCTTTCGTTCTTGTTTCTACCTTTTCTTTCTTTTGATAATACCGACCTTACCCTTTAGAAATTGATTTCTTTCTAAATGTGAGCTTTTCTTTCTAGGAAGCTCATTTTCCCTTTTTAATGCCCGTTTTCCCTTTCTGGGCATCCACCGTCCTTTTCAGGTGTCAATTTGTCTTTTTGATACCTGTATCTTTTCAAAGGGCAAGCTTTCAACATACTTTTCATCATAAATCTTTTAAGGAAACGAAATCCTGCTTTTCCAGTGTTAAGGGCAAAATCGTCATTTTCCCCAATTTTGTCAAAATTCGAAATTTTCAGAAAGAAAAGCATTCTTTTATCATTTTAAAGCTTCCATAAAATTTTGGTACCAAAACAAACTCGTTTAGTGCCTTTTTCCTTCAAAAACCCTAAAATTTGCCAAAATGGCCACTTTCCTAAAAAGGTAAGAATTTTAAAAGAAAATTTTGGGTGTCTACAAGTCAACAAAAATTTAAATCAAGTCAGTTTTATCTTCAAGCATAGTTGTTACGAAAAAGAATTTATGAAAAAAAAGGAAAAGTGAAAAATTTTCCAATCCTAGAAGAAAGGAGTTTTCTTTATGTCTGATAAATGTAAAATGGTAGATTGTGGAGAAAATATTATTTTATAAAAAGGAAAAGAATTTCAAGTTATAAACATCAAATTACATGGCTAGATTGATTGAAGTGGTTATTATGGCATAGGGGCAATGAGATTATTTGATTGGAGAATTCCTACTCCCTACTTAACTGATCCTTTCTACTCTAAATAGTGTAGAAAAAATACCCTAGTTAGTGCATGGCTCATCCAATCCATAATACCATCCATTGCAAGTACCTTTATATTTTTAGAATCAGCCAAAGATATTTGAGTGGTTGTTCATGATACTTATGCTTAGAGGAAGAATATTATAAAGAAGTATAAGATTATAGAAAGAATTCATAAATACAGACAAGAGGAAAGATCAATGAGTAACTATTATGCAGAACTTCGTGGCTTATGAAAAGAATTACAATACTACTCAAAGACCAAATGTCAAAGTTGTATGAAGGAACAAACGAGTAAGCTTGAAGAACAAAAAGTATTTAATCTTTTGTGGGGCATTTCTTTTAAATACGAGATAGTTAAGAATAATATCCTAAGTAGAGAAGAACTTCTTTAATTGAGTACAATATACTCCTTACTACTGTGAGAAGATGATAGAAGACGTTTAGGGTAAGAAGGAAAAATAAGCCAAGAAATGATAACATTTGTGGAAAAAAATGTACATAATTATTAAGGATCACGTGGTAGAGGTTGGTTACAATCTACTCCAGATGAAAATGATAAGTTGTGTTGTTTACATTATGGGAAAACTCGACATACAAAAGAAATTTGTTGGGAACTAGTGGGCATACCCAACTATAATCAGAACATACCGAATAAAGCATATTTCAATGATCAAGTACAAAGACAAAATCTAGAAACTGGAATAAGTTCATTGGCTAATATGAAAAAGGAAATCAAAGAACTTAAAGTGAAACTAGCTGAATCACAATCATCATCTATATCTTCTACTGTTGATTCCCAAGCTACCATAGTATATCCTTTTTCGTTCATGGCTTTTGGTAATTCACTTGTTCCTAATTCAAGAATATGAATAGTTGACTCAGGCACAAAGATCATATGGTTAGCCGTCGAGAATATTTCTATGACTATCAGTTGATTCATAATGGTATTGGTATTAAGTTAGCCGATGAGTTTAATACTCCTATTACGAGAAAAGGAAGTATAATCACTGCTTTTAAGACTCTTAAATATTATTCTACATGTTCTCAATATTTCAATCAATCTTTTATCAGTTTATGCTCTAACATAGGACTTGGATTGTGTGGTAACTTTTAATTCTATGTGTTGCACTTTTTAGGAATTGAAGACAAGAGGATCTTTGATTAGGGTAGCTTGAGGAGAAGACTTTATTTTTCTGAGAAAACGATCAGGACAACTATGTAGTTTACTCGAAGTACAAAAGGGGAGAAGGAAGAACTAATATTATGGCATCGATGATTAGGTCATTTACCTATTTCTAAGATTATGATTCTATTACCTAAATTTTTGAGATGTAGTGATTTCTTTTTGCAATGTGACACTTGCTAAAAGGTCAAACATCATCGTGCATCATTTCCTTTAAATGAAACCAGAGCTTCAAAACCATTTGAAATTGTCTATTTTGATGTTTGGGGACCATGTTCTATTACTTTATTATATGGTCATAAATATTTTATTTCTTTCATCGATAACTGCACTAGATTTATTGTGATTTACCTTATAAAGACCAAAGATGAGGTGAAGAATATTTTATAAATTTATCCATACCCAATTTTAGGTACCAATTTAATTCATTCGTAGTGATAATGGAGGGGAGTATATGTCTCAATCACTACATTCCTTTTTCCAAAGTCAAGGAATTCTACACCAAACATCTTGTTCTTATTCCCCACAACAAAATAGAGTCTCTCAAATAAAAAATATACATATTTTAGAAGTTGCTAAAACATTGCTTATTGGGTACAATATTACTAAATTTTATTAGGAAAAAGTTGTCTTAACCGCAATATTTTTTATAAATCGCATGTCCACTCGGGTCCTTAATGGTGATTCACCTTTCCATGCTTTATGTCCTAAGAAAAGACAATTCCAAGTATCCCTTAAAGCATTGATGCACCTGTTTTGTTCATATTCACAACAATTCTAGAGATAAATTAGATGCTAGATCTATTAAGTGTATTTTCTTGGGTTACTCTTTCACTCAGAAAGGATATAAATATTATGATCTTGAAAAAAAGTAAACTATATGTTACGAAGGATGTTACTTTTCATGAAGACTCATTGTTTTATGGTGTTAATGAAAATCAATCATCAGATTGTCAGGTATTTTGAGGATTGAGATTTTACTGATCTATGGTAGCATTAGGATTTGGGAGGAATATCTTTCTATCGCCTCTTGAATACGTTTGTCATCTTCTTTCTTCTATAGTTTCTTCTTCCTCTTCAACCTTGTGAGGTTCTTCCAATGATAGAATTGGTAGTACAATCGAAGCAAGGGTTGTTTGTTCTGAAGTCAAAGACCTAAGAAAATTACACTATTTTTTGAGGATTGAGATTGTTCGAAGCAAAGGTTGTTTGTTCTGAAGTCAAAGAAAGTATATTATTGATTTATTAAAGGAGACAAAAATAGAAGATTGTCGGGTATGCTCTATTCCTATTGAGATTCAAAAGGAAGCTACTAGAAATTCTAATTAACACTATAAAGATGTGGGGAGATATCAAATATTAGTGGGAAAATTGATATATCTCACAATTACCAGACCGGATATAAGTTTTGCAGTCAACTATGTTAGTAGATGGATGCATTCACCATCAAGACACCATATGAATACTGTATTTCATATCATCATATATCTAAAATCATCTATTACTTACGGTTTACTATACTCCCCATATGGATCACTTGATATTGAGATTTTTTTAAATGTTGATTGGGTAGGTTTTACAGATGACAAAAGATCTACTTCAAGGTATATATTATGTCTGGGAGGTAATGTTGTTTTATGTAAGAGCAAGAAACAATTTGTTGTGGTTAGATCAAGTACAGAGACAAAATATCGTTCTATCGCTCTTGGTATGTGCGAGGGTTTATGGGTAATGTCACTAATGGAAGAAATTGGTTTTAGAAGAAACTCTTTGATTAATTTCTTTAATGACAGTAATGCAACCCTTCAAATGCCTCTAATCTAGTCCTTCATGAAAGAATCAAGCACATTTAAGTAGATTGTCACTTCATTCGAGAGAAGGTGGAATATTTAATCTTATCCATGTCCGTTTAGAGAATCAATTGACAGATATTCTTACTAAACCAGTGGTTGCAAATGGATTAAAGAAAGCTCTTTGCAAGTTGGGGATCTCTACTATTCAAGACTCAATTTGGGGGGGCGTGTTAACTTTTATTGTTAAGTTTCTAGTTTGGGTCGTTTGGAGCCGTATGTCATCTCTTTTACTTATAGGGGCAGATTAGTCTTTCAAGTTATAAACCATTATATATACTAACCCTAATTGTAATATGTCTTTAAGTGAAATAAAGAGAGAGGGAGTGGACGGTTGCACAAGAAGAGGTGCCGGTCCTCGTTTCACTTCAGTGAAGAAGATTTGCATGTTTTTTTATGTGTTTATGTTTTGAGTTGTTTACCAAGAGGTATATCACACTCTAAGGATCATACATACAACATATTTATTGTAGTTATATCTTAGAATTCTTTGTTTTTCTTTACAAGATCAACATCTATCTATGCCAACAAGTATCATGTAGTTGAAGCATTACAATGTATGTTGTCTATACTTATGGTTACTACTCTTCATCGAGTCCCCATGTCAACCACCTTCCCCAATGCATACTCATGCATTCCACTTGTCTTTTTATGATATGAGTGTTATTTAAAAGTTATAGCAGTCTTTCACAAATACAAAAGATAACTTTTATTACACTTATGCCTTCAAAAAGCAAATAGAATGTATTATATACAATATCGTAGGTATATAGGATAGAGAAGTCCCAAGCATTTTGTCTCTCTCTCTCTCTATCAATATATATATATATATACAACTCAAAACCCATTTTTAAGGTTTATCCAATTCTCCATTCGACAATGCTCACCATCATCTACATCAAGCTAGTGATCCCTTGCCAAAATTATTGCAACATCATCTACATCAAGCTGGTGATCCCTACAATCCCCTTACACTTACTCAATGCACATCACTATTGGTTGATGTAGTTGTGCTATTATTTGGACAAATATTCTTCAAATATTTGATGAAACAACTATCTCAAAGCTTGTAGCTCTGCGAGAAAATTAATACATATATGTTTTTTGGATCTTTCTCAAGAAGATTATGTTAATGTATTATACTTTCCTTGTATTCATGGGTAACACATTTTGGTTCAAAGTTCTCCAAGCTCTATTTGTGCTAGATAGAGATGGCAACATTTGTCTTGTGGGTGAGAACCATATCTAACTTGATCTGATTATGGTAGGTAATATGTGGTATGACTAGGCTTGAGTATGGGTAATGTTATTACATAAGTTACTTTCACAAGAAATAGTATATAGAGTTCATGATAGTAACATTTAGATACTAGTATATTCAAACAAATCTCAATAATCCAATCTCAATAATGGATGATTGAGATTTGAATTAAAAAAAGCTTTTTAACCACTTACACTTATAAAGGTATAAGTGTACTTTATTTTAAAATTTAAATATCAATCATCGATCTTTTAAACGGGATAGTTGTGATTTATTTTAGAATACTAGCATATACTAAGCTTTTATATATATATATATATATATATATATATATATATATATATATATATATATATATATATATATATATATATATCAAAAAAGCAAAAAATGGATAGCAACTATGTCATACTTTTTACCTTTTGCTTCTTTTACGACCAACTTCTTTGGCTTTTTTTCTAAATCATCCATGCATTTACTCTAATGATTCAAATTGACGTGAATGCCAAAAAAATTTACACTTAGGCCCCAAATTTTCAAGTCATGTTTAGTTTCCAATTTGCTTTAGGCCTCAACCAGTTGAGTACATATGCAAATGGGATGGGTTTTCACCTTGCCCCACCCCACTTCAACCTATAAAAACAATTTTTTTTAAATCAAATTGAGTTTATATCATATATTTTACATTAAACATAAAATCCATTCTATATTTTCATATTATTAAATTACCAATGGTTACACACACACATATACATGTGTGTCTGCGTATTTGGACACATAAGTGTACTAAATAAACATATCCACCATTCAATTGATAGTATCAAGGTAGAAATTTGAATTAAAAGTAGCATTGTACTTTTGTATATTGTATTTAATGCACTCTATACATTAGATACTTTTTTGTTTTATCACCTCAACTATTTATCTCAGAGATTGTATGATGAAGATGTTATGTAAGAGTATACACCAAAAGACATTGCATTTTATAATTACCTACATATATACACACACAACTTGAATGCTACCCTACATCATTGCAATTTTTTCATAAAAAACTCCATACGTGGTGCAGGAGATGAGTGTGCCAAGATTGAGTTCTTGATACATCTTTGTGTAGTTTGTTTGAGGTCTTTTGAATATGTAATAAGCGGTCCTATGCAATCAATATTGGTGTACTTAATGTGATTGCATGTATTGGAATGATCACGAGGATATGAGTGTGTTTTGGGTCCGGTTTGGTCTCATTTTGGTTTCCATTTAGTTTGGAAATGGAGCGGTTAATTAGGATATATTCTCACTTCGAAGGTTTGAGTGTTTTTGAGGTTTTGTAATTAGTAGAGAGCAACCTTTAACAAAAATCAGAGGAAGAATGAATCCTCTTTCATCTCCTTGCGTGCGTGTGTATGTTCGCTCCTTAAAAGACTCCATCCAATAAAGACTGGTAAGTTTTATCTATTGGGATCTCTTTCTCATGAAAGGGTATAGTCGTGTGGCATTGCAAGGAAGAGAGGTTGTTGTAAGAGTGTTTGTTTGACTGCTATTAAAAGAAATCAGGCTGAAGCAGTCGGGTGTAATTGTCACCATTATCAAGCACCTTTGGGTACCGTTTTCGCCCGATCCGGTGAAAGAGCAGTGCCACGGGCCGGGGATGGGTACAGGCGGAGCGGGTAGAGATTGCCCTTCCTAGTGTTGGGCCACTCTTGGGTTTAGCCCTACTAATCCACTTGCGACTCGCCTCCTAAGCATGACGTATTTGCCATTTTCTTCGTCATATAATAACGATAAGGCTGAAATGAGAGGTGGAGAACATCCAAACAAGGGCAATAGAACGACACAGATAAACAGCGTGCTTCACCTTTTCTCCTTCTATCAATATCAATTACATGAACACTCTGATCAAACCCATCTTGAACCCCCTCGCTCACTCCCGCTACTTACTTCATGTTGTTGTTGACCCTCAAGCAGCCAACAAGAGAAAGCTCACCCTCGTTTAATGCAGCACCAGCAAGGAAGGCACACAGCCGCCAAAAGAAGGTGATGAGCGCAAGCAGGAATTGCTGCCCAGGATGGCCCAGTTACAAGCTCAGAAAGTGAGGCTCACCATCTTTCTCGACGAGCGATCTGCGTACTTGACTAAGTTCGCCGAAGAGGCCGACGTCGAGTTTGACGCCATTGCAGAAGATACACTCAAGGGCCTTGATGAAGCAAGTGCAAGGGTTAGTTATAACTATATCTACACTTATGAGTGTCTATAAACTCTATCTACAGATCGAAATCCTGTCTCAAGCTCAGATTGGACAGCCCCTTTTGATACAGGTTCAAGTATTTATGTTCAAATGGTATTATCATGTATAATTATTTGTAATACCTCCACAGGTTAGTAGGTAAACTTCCTCCAAGCAAAACTAAGCCTTCTTTCGTACTAATTAAGTGAAGCCAGTTACATGGATTCTTCATCGCCACTGTGCTTGATCTTGGTCTGCTTTTGAAAATAATTACAGAAACCCGCTCTCTGATGAATCAATGGGAGAAAGATTCCAAAAGTTTTATGCTCTTAATTATCATGGCAATATTGTATGAGATGCTGATACTGGATCTATCGTTATGAACAGATTATGGAGAATCTGGAGAGCCGAATGCAGGCCATGGAAGAAGATGCAGACTTGAAGAGGGAGGAGATCGAAAGGAATGAGAGAGTTCTGCAGGAATTTGAAGACCAAATGGAGAAGGAAAGTAATGAAGGGATGTTTTTTAAGAGTCTAAAGACGACTCCAAATAAAGAAGCAACAAAGAAACCTGATGCCAAGGAGGAAGTCAGAAAGCTGAAGGAAGTAACCAAAGGCAGCACCAAGTTAGGCATCAGACGATATGTTTATTTAGCACTTGGAGGGTTGCTGATACTCACAGTTGTCAACGCCGTGGCGTCCTCTCCAGCAGAACTCCACTGGCGGAGGATCGCAGTTACTTACAGCAATTCTCTTAGCATTGATTGCCCAGTTTTTGTATGAACAGAGCATACCATCTGAAACTACAAAAGAGGAACAGAAATGAAAACAGAAACTCTCATTTGAACTGTAAAATTATAATCACAGCTCAATTCATGTTTTATGGCACAATCTGTCACCCGAACTCCTCAACTTGCGGTCATGTATTTGACTCCTGAATGTTACTTTTATCGAGGAAAACACAACAAAATGGGCTTTAGATACCCCTGGAATAAAGGAACTGGTCACGATTGGCTGGACAGAGGCTAGCTCATTGTCCTAGAACCCGATTCTGCCATTGTATGGATTAAAGAAGTAATGTCCTAGACGAGTAACAGTATAAAGAATAGGTTTTAGCAAGCATTTGTAAAAGATAATAGCTTGAGGGCAAGCAACCAAGATGCATGTGCTTTGGCCCTACCTTATGAATATCAATGTAAATTACAGCTTTGCGAGTATTTTGACAATTGAACAAGCGTGTCTCGTCATATCGGCGCATCACTGTTACATAGTGAAAGAGCATATTGTCACATGGTTTATCCCAATAAATTAGCTTGGTTTCTTATCAACATTTCACTGACATGATTCACAAACTCTGTAATTAGATTATCTTGCTGCAGCATGTACGTGCTCTATCGGCTTCCTGTTCTTAATCAATGAGCCGTCAATAATGGTGCCTGATTCCAGTGGGAAGTGATTGAAACAGATTAATGAAAATAATTAGATGCACTGCCATACTCTTCTCCTGATACCTACCCTGTTTAGCAAGTTAGGCAACTTATGCTACCCTTTATCATCAATGAAGGTAAACACATGAATCTCCGAAGATAAACAAGTTTGAAACGGACGGTAAGTACAGTTTGTGCCAGAGTTGATCAATCTTTAAAGTTTGGGGAGCCTGGAAATTTTAGTGTTGAAAAAACTCGGTAGCTAACAAAAGAAATACAAATTATTTGTTGCAGCTAGCAAGTCAACTGTGAAAAGCTATAGACCCATCAAATTTGTCACTGCAATTGGTTTTCCTCTACCGAGAAACACCTTTAAAACACCTTTAGACTCTTAAGCGAAAATTAGTGAAATGCATTTGCAATGGTTTGAAAATGGGGATATTACACGAAATGAAGCTCCGGTAATATATGTGAGAAATTGGAAGATGAGCATTACAATATAGAAGCGGTGAAAGCCTTGCAAAGTATTGCCAGGAAACCATCAAAGAAGACATTGTTCTTTACATATAAATGTGCCTGTCATCAGCAACGGTTGGCTAGTTCAAGTCGTTCGGCACTTGTTCCCCTTATGCAAGGTCTCGAGTTTGAGTCTTGTGAACGGAGAAAACCAGTGCTGGGAGAGCTTTATCCACAACACCGGGCTTGAATGAAATTAGTTGGGGTCCTTGCGGGTTTCTAAATATCAGTGGTTTCACTCCAAGGAAAACTACCTGGGCCTAACACAGATCAAATCAGAGATTTAAGCATTCATGTAAACTACTGTTCAAAAGGCTTGGTTTCGACTACATATATGCACTAAGGTTATGGACGCCTCTATGCTACACGGAACTACTTATTGGCGATAAAAACTGCCGTCAACACTCTTAATGTGCACAAAAGACTGCTGCCATGCGTGCCGCTGAAAATAGTGGCATGCACGGTGCTACTGCAAACGATTAAGTAAAAGCATGCATTATGAATCTACTCGCAGAAATGCAACCAAGGAATCAGCCCAAGAATGAGAAAAGAGTAAGCCCAGCCCTGCGACGACAGTATTTGAGGTATGATTGCGAATACCATGCTGCAATTGGAGTGCTGACATTGATGCTCGCCCTGGGCGAGTCCCAGATGGACAGCATTTCTTCAAATGCAGATTGGTAGCTGTGATTCTAGATTAAAAAACACCGTGACACAAAGGGCAATAGCTGGCTTGGCTAGTGGGTTTACTCACAAGTTGGAAGTCACGAATTCAATACAACGTCCATTCATCTGTTTCTAGCCTTTCCGTTGCACCAAAAAAGAAAATATAGGAAAGTGTGACTTTCAAAAGAGCCCTCCCTCGGAAGGCAACATGTTTTTCCCGGTGTTTCTGTATGTTGCCATCAAAATGTAATACATTCTACACAAAAATGTGATAATAAGCACATAGCACAAAGAGCAGTAGCTCACAAGTTGAAGACCATCATCAGTTCGATACCTGGGGCAGGCATCTGGCTTTGGCATCCCCATTGTACCAGAAGGAAAACGTTATAAGCACATATATGATGCATGTTTTCGTTGTGCCAACTATAATACTTTTGTGATATTTGGTAAAATTTCTATTTAGTACATGATACACGTCTTTTCCCTTCAAAAGCCACCTAAATGCCTTCAGCCACATATAAACTCTATGATACCAACAGTCAGTCAGTTGGTCCCATGTCACTGGTGCAAGAAATTTCTTTGGAAGAACGGACAGGTTTCATCGCCCTCTTTGTATTGCACATAGTGCAACTCTTTTACCACCATGTTGGCTCGGCCAACCAGGCATGGCACAAGGACTTGGACTTAACTCCCACACTCTCCTCTACGGACTAAATTCCATTCATTTCTACAACCAAGATGATCAATTGTAGTGCAAACCGTTTTATTCCATATGCAGTGCAGATGTGAGTTATCAATAAGAACGAAGTATTGTACTCATCACTCATATAACGCTAGTTTAGTTAATTGTTCCTATATGTTGAATTTCACAGAGATCTGATGTCCAAAACTCACAAGGCAACTAAAGGAAGAATTCTGCTTATAGACATTTGATCGGATGTCTACAGACACCATGTGCAACTATTTGCACAGAACGGTTCGGGTTAGACCTACTTTCTCTACGCTAACTAAAACCAAGTTAGAGCTTTTGGATTAAGAGCCTTGTGGTAATATGTCTTCACTATTGCCATAAATGTAACTAAACCTGCTGAATGGATTTACCAGCTGTTTGTTGAACTTCACTCATTTGCACATTGAGGACATGTAAGCTTTATCTAGTCCAACTAATGGCTAATCAGATTTAATGTCCGGCGAGAAAAATCAAATCTTAATCCGCATCAGAAAAGCTAGCTGGATATAACACAATCAGATCCTGTTTGCCCTGAAAAGAGTGTCGTCCATGATTGGGGATCCGAAACAAACAACACACATCACTTCAAAGTGATTGAGAGAAACCAAACATCACATCATATATTTTTTTATATAATTATTATTCATATAACTATTTTACTAAATATACATTCTTTTTTTTCGAAAAGATTAAACTATTCTTATTATAGATTTCCTCCCCTTTCCTTTTCTCCTTTCGATGTCATTTGTATGTTATCGGCTTCTCCTTTCCTCCCTATAACCTTTCTTCATCTTACTCTCTCCAACAATCCCTTTTAATCTCGTTCAATTTTTTGTTTAAATATTATTTTATCCTAAAACCGACCCGTCTAGAATGGGAAAAGGATTAGTTGTTGTTGTTGTATTATTTTATACTAAACTTTTATGAATAGTTCTTTTTATCTCTTTATCGATCTCTCTCAAGTTCTTTCTGATTTTTTTCTTTATTATTCTCGATCTCAAGATAAATCTCACAAAATATTGATAGAAAATAAAATTCTAAAGGATCGGTCAACGAGAGAAGAAATCGGCTACCAAAAAGCACTTGAGACACATTTTATTTAAAGGATAAACATAATTTCTCAACGCGCCACTGTTTAAGGAGGAATGAAACTCTGTCCATGTAAAGGATCACCCTTGCATGGTTGGTCCCAAGCCTGGATAAAGGATGAGGGTTGTGTTAGGCTTCCAACAGTGAGCGTAAAATTTTGTCGTATTTTTATACCATGGATTACACAAATTATGAGCATTGCATTAGGGAGTCTCCTCTTAACGACATAGTGTAGAGCCCGAATGCAGTGAAAAGTAAGCAAGGGCCACTATATTTTCGTTCGGATATAGTTAATCAATTGCAAAGAGGATTTTCACATCATGGACGGTATGAGTAAAGAAGTTATTCCCGCTACATTGCTGCCCGAATGTAGTCAATAAATTACAGAGAGGGTTTCCGCATTTTCAATATTAACGGATGCAGGGGTAAAGAAGCTAGTCCTAGATAATATGATTCGTATTGGTTCTTGAAATATCGAAACGTTGTCCAATAAGCTAATGGAGGGGGTAGATACTATGATTCAAAGAAAGATTTATATTCTATGTTTACAAGAGACAAAGTGGGTTGGAGGAAAAGCAAAGGAGATTGATGATATAGGTTTTAAATTATAGCACTCAGGTAAGGAAAAGGCTCAAAACGGAGTTGGTATTATCATAAATAAAGATTTAAAGGATAGTGTAGTAGACATACAACGATATGACGACCGAATCATGACGTTGAAATTAGTGTTAGGAGAAGAGGTTTTAAATATAGTTTGTGCTTACGCACCCCAAATAGAACTAGAAGATACTATAAAGATGATTTTTTGGGGAAGAGTTAGATAAGGTGATTCAAAGAATTCTACAAAGGGAGAGAGATGGACATGTCGGTAAAGAGACATTAGGATATCAAGGTATTCATGGAAACTTTGGTTTTGTGGATATAAATGAGGAAGGTAGGGAGATTTTAAATTTTTCTATGATATTTGATCTCTTTATAGGCAATACAATCTTCAAAAAATGAGATGAATATTTAATTATTTATAAGAGTTGCTAATCACAAATACAAATTGATTATTTTATTTATAGAAAAAAAGACAGAGCGTGTTATAATGATTGTAAGGTAATTCCAAGAGAAAGCTTAACCACCCAACATCGACTTTTAGTTATAGATTTACAAATTAAAAAATAGACTAAGAAGAAAAGAGTGCATCATCTTATTTGGACTCAATGGTAGAACCTCAAAAGCAAGAAAGAATATTTAAACAGAAAGTTGTTCAAGGAGATGCTTGGAATTATATTGGTATACCTTATGATATGTGGAACAATATGGCTATACATATTAGGAAAGTATCGAAAAATGTTAGGTGAATCTAAGGGAGGTGTATTGGCACAAAAAGAAGCTTGGTAGTAGAGTGTAGTGTAAAATAAAATCAAGGCAAAAAGGGCATGTTACAAATTACATTATGCTAAGAAAACTAGTAAAACTTTAGAGGCTTATATGAAAGCAAAGAAGGAAGTGAAAAATGTCGTCAGTGAAGCAAAAACTAAAATTTGGGAGGATTTATATAAAAAACTCAACTCAAAAGAGGGTAAAGAAATATTTTTTAAGATACCTAAGGCTAGAGATACGAAAACTAAGGATCTTAATTATGTTAGATGCATCAAAGATGAGGATGAGAAAATTCAAGTGGCAAATGATGATATAAGAAATAGATAAAAAAAATATTTTTATATGTTTTTTAATGAAAATAAAGATGTTAGTATTAGCTTAGGAGAGTTAGCCAAATCAGAAATAGTATATAAACTACAATTTCTACCAGCGTATTCAAAAGAATGAAGTAAAAAAAACTCTTACACATATGAATGGTGGTAAATCTGTAGGACCAGATAATATTCCTATAGAAGTTTAGAAAATCCTAGGAGAAACATGAATGACTTTGCTCACACGACTATTTAATGAAATATGGATAAACCAAAAGATACCCAAGGAATGGAGAGCGAGTACACTTATACCCATATATAAGAACAAGGGAGACGTTCAGAATTGTGCGAATTATCGGTGTATCAAGTTAATGAGCCATACTATGAAATTGTGGGAAAGAATTATCGAACGTAGGTTAAGACAAGTATCGAGTACAATAGAGAACCAATTTAAATTCATGCTAGGTAGATCTATTGTTGAAGCGATTCAACTTTTGAGATGTCTTATAGAATATTTTAGGATAAAAAAGAAAGACCTTCACATGATATTTATTGATCTAGAAAAAGCTTATGATAGGGTATCGAGTAAGTTTTTTTTTAGAACCTTGAAAAAAAGAGGTATCCCATTGACATACATAAACCTTATAAGAGACATGTATGATGGTACAAAAACATGTGTGATGACTCATGAAGGAATGACAAACTTCTTTAAAGTTAATATTAGGTTACATCAAGGATCAATATTAAGTCTATACTTATTTATAATAGTGATTGATGAGTTAACAAAACATATTGAAGATAGTAGAGAAATCTAAGGAAAAAGTTAATAGTAAATTGGAACTATGGAGATAAACATTAGAAAGTAAAGACTTTCAACTTAGTAGAACAAATACATAATATATAGAATGTAAGTTTGATCATTTTGTTACTTTAGAGGACAGAAATTAAAATTGACACAAATTACATCCTCAAAAGGAAAGTTTTAAATACCTAGGGTCAATTTTTCAGAGTGATAGAAGAACTAATGGAGAAGTTACCCATAGAATTAATGCTGGTTAGTTAAAATAGAGATGTGCATCAAGTATTCTTTGTGATAAGAAGATACCATTAAAGTTAAAAGGTAAATATTATAGAACAAATTTTACACCTACCATGTTTTATGGTTGTGAGTATTGGATAGTAAATATTAACATGTACAAAAGATGTCTGTGATAGAAATGAAGATGTTGAGATAGATGAGTGGTCATATAATAAAAGAATGTATACATAATGAGGTTACTAGAAATAAATTATGTGTGGTACCAATAGAGGATAAAATGAGAAAATATTGTTTAAGGTGGTTTGGACATATAGAAAGAAGATAAAAAAAAATCCTATAAGGTATGAAAAACTAGATTTTGAAAGTATTAAATGAGGTATAGGACGACCACAAAAGTGTTGGAAAGAAACAATAAAGAATGATCTAGCTTATTGGGAGTTAACTGCTAACATGACCATGTAGTTGACCCCGTCTAGTATGGGAAAAGGCTTAGTTGTTGTTGTTGTTATTTTTTATATCATCATTTGTCACTAAAATTTTCTTATCCTCGTCTTTGATGCATCTAACAAAATTAATATATTTAGTTTTCTTATATCTACACTAGCTATCTTAAAAATATTTCGTTCACCCTCTTTTGAGTTGAGTTTTTTTTGTAAATTCTCCTATTGACATACATAAACTTTATAAGAGACATGTACAATGGTGCAAAAACATGTGAGGACTTATAAAGGAATGACATACTTCTTTGAAGTTAGTATTGGGTTATATCAAGGATCAACTTTAAGTCTATACTTATTTATAATGGTGATTGATGAGTTAACAAAACATATTGAAGATGAAGTACCTTGTGTATGTTATTTGCAGATGACATTGTGTTAGTAGAGAAGTCTAAGAAAAAAGTTAATAGAAAATTGGAACTATGGAGAGAAACATTAAAAAGGAAAGGCTTCCGACTAAATAGAACAAAGACAGAATATATGGAATGTAAGTTTGATCATTTGGTTGCTTCAGAGGACATAAAAATTAAAATTGGCACACATTGCATCCCCCAAAAGGAAAGTTTTAAATAGCTAGGGTCAATTTTTCAAAGTGATGGAAGAATTGATAGAGATGTTACGCATAGAATTAATGCTGGTTGGTTAAAATGAAGATGAGCATCACGTATTCTTTGTGATAAAAAGATACCATTAAAGTTAAAAGGTAAATATTATAGAGTAGCAATTAGACATGTCATGTTTTATGGTTTCGGGTGTTGGGCAGTTAATCATCAACATGTACAAAAGATGTCTGTGATAGAAATAAAGATGTTGAGATAGATGAGTGGTCATACAAGAAAAGATCGTATACATAATGAGGTTTTAGAAACAAATTAGGAGTGACACCAATAGAGGACAAAATGAGAGAATATCATTTAAGATGGTTTGGACATATAGGAAGAAATCAAAAGAAGAACCTATAAAAAGATATGAAAAACTAGATTTTGAAAGTATTAAAAGAGGTAGATAACGACCACAAAAGTGTTGGACAGAAACAATAAAGAATTGTCTAATTTAATGTAAGTTAACTACTAACATGACATATGATAGGGCTATGTAGAAACAAAGAATCTATGCAGCTGACCCCATCTAGTATGAGAAAAGGCTTAGTTGTTGTTGTAATGTTTGAGGAGCAATGCACAATGAATGTGTCTTTATGTTGAAGATAATGTGACCGATGTCTTAGACACACGTCTTAGACACATCACCATATGAATTGTGACGTGCGCTAGGAATAAGAGAGAATGAGAGAGAATGGAAGAGAGAGAAACAGCAATAAGAACAATTTTGAAAAAATAATGAAATAAGTATATGTTTGATAAAAAAATGTGTATCAATACTAATACATTTTTATAAAAAAAAATGGATGTAGCATCTTGCAGTCAAGTTTATCTAAGCAGATTACACCAAATATCAATTTCTCATCCCCATCAGTTAACATTTTCTTATTGCGGGGTTAGGCATGCCATGGGGATGGCAATCTTCGCCTGGCCTATCGGGACCCCCCCCTTAGTCCAACCCGCATAGGAAGGAATTACCAATTTTGACAAGGTTGGAGATGGAGAAAACCTGATAATCTTTGATCAAGCGTGGGGTGGACACAAGATGAGAAGAAGTATCCATCATGTATCCGACATGATACTTGTGTTTGCTGGACAACCACACACAACACATTTATGCATACATTCGCCAATGCGTGTTGCTGCAGTAGAGAAATTTCAAAATTTCAACTAGTTAATCTTCAAAATTTTCAATTACTTGAGCTAAAACTTAATAAAAACAAGATTTTAATAAAAGAGATTATACTACCCACACACTTTCTTTTTAAAATACCGAAAAATTACCCCATCACTTTATCTCTCTGCTCCCATCCAATTCGAGCAAAAGTCTCTCCTTTTCTCTCTGAATCTCTTTACGTAGATCGAATGTTGAAACAATATTGTCTAGCTGCAAAGAAGGCACGAATGTTGAAACAAATAAAATGTCGATCGAAGTAAAGAAATTCAGAGAGAAAAGGAGAGAAATACTCGGTGACTGACATTTCATTCGTTTTTAGCATTGTTACTCTCGCAATTGGACAATACATACTCTTTCAAATCTTAATAAAGAAAAAGAATGAACAAGAAAAACAAAAAAGAATGAGAGGAAAAACAACAATAAGAATCAAGAATATTTTTACGAATACACGTGAAACAAGAAGAGACGTGAGCCACATATGTAGGGAGAACCCATCAACCGCAACCCCTACCAATAGGGAGCCATGTCTCCTATCAAGGGAGAGATGTGGCTGAACTGTGGCTCCCTCGTTGGAGAGATATGCTAGTGTCATGTCTCGAGCTAGAAATTGACGTCGTTTTGATTATGATAAAAAAAAAATCAATACATCAATAAATGATAGAGAATAAATCAAATCAATAAAATACCCCACCAAATCACTCAAGCCCTCTTCAAATCAACTTTCTCTCTTCTTTTCCTCTTGTTCTTCCTCTTTTTCAATCAGATTCAAAACACTGTGGAATGACCAATAGTTAACTATCGTGCATTGGATCGAGCTTCGAGTCATGGACCATTGTAGAAATGGTGTGGAATGATCGAGAATAAGGTGAGAACATGTAGAGCGAGAGTGTTTCGGATAGTCAAGGGTATCGAGATGATTTTTAGAAGGGCAAAAACAAAATTATGGTAAAAAAGGTGTGGGTAGTAAAAAGGGTGTACACATATCAACTATGTTAATAAAAGATACTTTCAATTTAGAATTGATATCAACTGTAAACAAAATTTTTCATTCTTAAATGGAAATGGTTTCACTTGAACAAATCAGATTTATCCCTATAAAAATAGAATTTGTTCAGTTTTATAGCATGAAAGTTTATATTTTCGAGAAGCCTTTATTTGGTTCAAAAATCTCAAAAACTTTACTTAAGTGAGAACTAGGTATTAAGTTTTGTTAAGAATTTTTATTTATATTTTTAGATCCTTTGATGATCAAATAAAAACCTGAGAAAAGCTTATAACCAAGTGTTATTCTGAAATTTTAGACACTATATGTGACTAAGATTCATGGTATGAGTAATGCACTCATATTTCCATAAGGCTTCTGATTTTTATGACACTTATCAATTTGGAAAGCTATGGATGTTAGCTTTCAAACGACATTATTATTGAGACATTTGGATACCTATTGACCGAGTTATGATGGTTTTTCGAAACATGTCGTGGGATTATTTCACACATAGATTTGGTTTCGAGTTGATTTTGGTACTTGCTAATTTTTTTATCAACTTCACCAATGTCCAAAATTTACTAGAATTTTACAGGATATTGGCTTGAAAGTGTATCACTCACGGTCAAAATTTAGCAGCATTTCGCTTAGAGATGATAACTGAAAAATTCGGAGATCACATAAGGTATGTGTAGTATGTTGAAATTTGAAGAAATTTTCTTATAGAAAATAATGATGCATTCAATTAGAATCTTAATGATTTAGTGAACATTTAAAGAATTTTGTTGAGGATTTATGTTCGTTCGTAGATGAACTCATTTACATATAGATCCTTGGGATATATCTCTCTACGAGGATTGTTTACTTGAGAAATATATGTGATTATAGCCCAATACCCCTAGTAACATAAAATTATGGGTGATTAATCTATCATAAGAGTGATTACATACTCATGTTATCGTATGTAATCGTGGCTGCTATGTCCCTGTTATGGTTTCTTCATTTGAATTAGAGGCAATCAGTACAGTGAATAAAGGAGAGAAGGGATGAAATCACATATAAGCATAGACAAGGTGAGAACGTATACGATATATATTGGGTAGAAGAAACAAAATCTTTCGAAGATAGCGGATTCTTACTTATAGCCCTCTCCTTCGCGCTTTTGGACTAGGGTGACCCTTTACAATGGTATTCCATGAAAATGTTTGATATTCTTGAAATTACAAGGGTTGGAGACAAAAACTCCAAGCTTATAATAAGAATGATACAAGAAAAGGAGTAGAAGAGGCTGACTTGAGGTTTTCTCTCTCTAGGTCTCTCCCTCTCTCTTCTTTGGATGAACTCTGCCTTGAGCTAGGAATAAGAACCCTCATGTCCTCTTTAACTGACCTTATGACTCTTGGGCTAGAATCTTTTTTCTTGGTCATCCCATCCTTCTTTTATAGGCATTTTCTTGAATCAGATTATTCTATGTTATTAGGTCCAATCTTGACCCAAATCCAATCCATCAAGGGGCATCCTCATGTGGGAAGGGTAGTTGGACACATGTTTCATGTGTTGGGGATGACTAGGCACGGTTTGGGCAGGTTGAAATACTTGAGAAGTCGTTTTGTACGAATTTCTCATGTTGGGGCTAGAGAAATGGTGTTGCGCGTGAGAGGGTTCTTCATGCGCCATGCGTGGGGTTCTTGGATGGTAATGTAGTGACAACTCAGGGCAGTCTACAATGACATGGAAGACACATGGTGGCAACGTATGTGGGGCCCATGGTAGCTGGCGGTGGCACGCGTGGAGATTGGCAATGGCACACTTGGTAGCCAGTGGTGGCATTTTTACCCTTGTCTGCTTCATGAGTTGATTTTTTTAACCTTTTCAGACCGCTTTAACCTTTTGATTGGTGTAGGGTTACTTGGTGTAGGATCTTCTTTGGTCAGGATATTTTGGACTTTTCACTTGACACTTTTGGGTGTGCTTCAACTATCATCGAACTTCAATCTTCTAAAGTCCTGCTCCTTTCTCCATCATATTTTAAGTCTGTTTGTTCTATTTTTTTGTCCTTTTAAATTCAAATATTACGTAGGAGTAAAACAATCATTTTGTAAATATTTTATAGGTAGAACTTATTTTTATTCCAAATATCCCATTTTGGATTTTTCAACCCTTTCTTTGAAGAAAACACACTTGAAACAACAAAATTTTGATAATACAATCTTGAGGGCAAAATGGTCACTTTTTTGAATTTTGTAAAAATTCGATTTTTTTATGGGGCTTGAAGTACCCTCCTTTTGAGGTTCTCACAAAATTTTGGTTTGAAAATGAGCTCGCTTAAGATGTCTTTATTGAAAGAAACCTTAAAAGACCCACAATGGTAATTTTTCTTGTAAAAGGAGAACTTTTGAAAAATCTTTGACAAATTTTGAGTGTTTATACAAGCAAAACCCTTTATATTATCTACACACCCCATTTTTACTATATTTCCAATTTTGGCCTTGCTAAAATCCAAAAATTACATTGATACTCCTTATCGTTTCAATCTCTCTCCCTCTGCAAGTTCTCTCGTTATCATCAACCATCTCATTCCATTTTTTCAATAACCCATGACTTGAAGATTGATCCAATGCACGATAAAATCCAATGCACAACGTTCAATGATTTGATAGGATATTTTGTTGATTTGATGTATTGATTTCATGTTCGACCGAAATTAAAAAATGAAAAAACAAGATTAAATTCTTGACTCAAAACATAGCATAGGTGTGTGCCAACAAGAGACGCCTCCATTGAGAAGGCACACTTATGTCACATTTCGAGTTGGGAAATTAATGCTTTTTATTTTCTTATTTTTTCATATGTTTGTTTATTGTCTTTAAATTCTTTCTTTCATTCTTGATTCTTGTTATTGCCATTGTTCTTTTTCTTTTTCTTTCTTTTTATTTTTTTAACAAAATTTATAGGAATATGTGTTGTTCACCTGCAATGACAACGACAATAAATGAAATGTCAATGGACAGAGGACAAAGATCCAAAGAAAAAAATCCTTACTAGAATTGAGTGAAAAAAGATAAAGAAATGCTGGAATTGGTTGTGACAGGAGAAAAAAAGTGATGAGGGATCATTTTTAGTATTTTTTGAAAAAAAGGATGTTGAATGAAAGAGGTGTGCAGATCATAATCCCCTTTCAGTTTTACGTTACACGAGAAAAAGGCCAAACATATAACTACCACTGCTGCTATTGGGTGGATACGGAGCACAAATTTGAGGTCAGGTATGGAGCCAGATTGTCCTCAACCAGCCCCATTGCCATCTCTAGGAGACCCCCTATCAAATAGGTTCAACTAGGGCATTGAATTCGAAACTTCAAAGTTCTCTGTCGTCGATCCATGGCCAGGAGTAGGTTTGTTTATCCCACGAGAACACGAGATCAGAACAAATAACAGTAATAGAGGGGATGTAAGCAAGATTAATTGGCAGGAATGGAGATAAAGAGTTCCTCCCAAACTTCAACTCGGTGGCTTGGCGGAAGATTAACCTCATTGAGATTAGTGACAGTGACTGTTCATGTCATTCGAAACTTTAAATGGATAATTTAGTTCAGATATTCTAGTAAGGATCATTTATCAGTTTGATGGTCATTTCCAAATTCTTTCTGTCATATAATTGGATGAAGTTCTAATGGGCCCAAAGAAAGGAACCATTAATAGGTCCTGAACCTCAAAGGATAAATGTCCAGTCAAGCTCGAGGGGCCGCCCATCCGTTTTGAACATGAGGCACCTAATGCAGCAATTCTAATCATATTATAATCTTGAATATTTCCAATGATAAATATTGTCCCATTCATAGTCAAGACAAACCATCGATTTACAAGGAGCACCTGATGCTGCAAATTTTGCTGGCATAATGAGCGTCACACTGTTGGATAGATCATTTAAATAGCATTCTCAATTGTATTTGGAAGACATAAGGATGGCACCTTGAAATGCATCCACATTGGAAAGATGTGTTCATTTGGGTCTGTTCAAACAAATCATCATATTGTGGCCATGTAGTAGGCAGAGGAACACCAGCCCCACTTGTGGTGGGACATGTAAAACACTGCTTGGTGATGAAAGTAATGGACAACTCATGAGAAGTCTAAATCCTATCTTAAGTGAGATTTTGTATAATTTAGGATGTCCTCTCGTAGATGAACAAGCAATTCTTCTTCAGTTCATCCCTGGCATGTTCTTGTTTGGTTCTTAAGAAAATTCACAATGAACATGGGCATGGTCTGTTCTGCCTGATTCAGCTCCTAAAGGCTCATTAAATGGCAGTTTAAAATGTTTACCAAAACCTGAACACAAAGCATGAGCTCATCTGGGGCTCTCTAACTCCCACCTTGCTGATCATGAGTTCAATTCCCACAGCATGCAGGTGTGTATATTAGGCTTCGACCTCCTCCCTTTGTAAGCAAATGTTTACCAAAACCTGGGCATTAAGGTAAATAAAGAGTTATTCCCCTCTTAACATTTTGAAGAAAGAAAGACTTTAGAATACTTTCACTAACAAGGTATTCAACAAAATCTCTCAACTTGCTTCAGCTTGGCTCATAAAAGAATGGCGAGCCATTGTGAACATGTTCTTGTGGGTAGTACTAGATGTAAGGATGTCAACAGGTCCATATGGTATCTGACATCCGACCTAAATCAGTATCTGCTTGGTCGAACCATCCAGAAATTACCATGCCCTAACAAAATCAGTTTGGGTACAGATTCAAGATTTTCAAATGTGTGATGAATCGAATTGCAATGTGCTTGATGGTTTACTCAATCCAAATTGAATGTAGATCACATTCATCTTCAACCACTTTGGTTGGATAGAGGAACCTTGATGGGTTGCATGCATCATAAACACCGACAGCACGTTTGAAACTGACACACAGAATCACATTATAGCGATAGGTCACCAACTTTTCACTCTCACACATTAAAAGCACAAAGTACATCTGCTGACATAAAAAAATGGAATTGTCATACATACCAGTGTTAGAAGGGTAGGGATTCAAGACAAGGTTCGTCTGTTGAAGGATTCAATTGTCAAGTTTGCCGTAAATGCAGGAATTGCATTCCACCTCCTTATGAACATTCCAATCTGCATAAAAGATCAGAGGTTGAATCATGTGAAAGGAAAAAGAGGAGGAAATGCAGAGGGATTCAGAACACATTAAGCATTTATATACCTGCTGCGAGATATCAGGTTGCTGGGTATAGCTGTTTGACTGCACAGCACATCCATAAAACAGTTAAAGCTCTTATTCCCCATAACATTTACAATAAAAGATCAATCAACTTACGTACCAGAATAGTAGTGTTCCCTGATTCATATTCAAACTCTAGTTTTTCATCATCATTTTGAGCATATATAGACTGAAGGGTAAATAGGGTTACCGGGATTCCGTTAGGTCGTAATCGGTCATCCATCACAATCTGTACGGACATGAAAATGGAATCATTGGATTAAAGATGGTAAAAAGAGTAGACACATACTAAAACAATTGCTGAAGCAAAGAACGAGGTATCAAGCTTGTGTCCACATGAACGGGTGAGAAGGATGAATTGCAAGCGATCAATGAATAAGTCAACATTGGTGGCCCACAATCACAATGAAGATCCACCAATTGAGTTATTCATAAATGAGTATATCATAATGAATCAAGAGTAAATATTTCATATTCAAAGGATCATGTTCCAATAAATTTTGCAGGGTAAAATATCTAATAACTTCACAGTGAAGACGACAAAGGCCACTAGACACTACAAATAAGATCAAGGACCTATTGCTGGAATAAAGCCCACATACAAATCAATATCAAGTAGAAACATAATAGGAAACAGAGCAGTCTAAAGCATTTCAAAACTTAGAAAGCTAAAGCTAACAACAGTATCAAGAACTGTATGGATCGGTTTCTTCTTTTGCCTTCATCTATCACCATATGAAAAAGTACACGAATAAGCTTGTTAATATCTGCTTTACAACAAACTTGAATTCATACAAAATTAATGGCTCTTTCCATATTGTACTTGGTGCCTATACGATGAAGTTAGGTAACTCTTAAAGACAAAACAATAATAACAGTCAACTACCAAAATCAAAGACAACATCCATAGCAGAAATAACGATGCTCAAGTGGATGTGAGGTGTACAAGGAAAGATAGGATTCTTAACAATACTATTAGAGACAGTAGGTGTGGCGCCATTTAAAGATAAAATAAAACACACTTAAGGTAACTCCAAAGTTGTCAAGGCATGAAGCTCCGGTGAGAAGGAGTGAGAACTTTGGAGGATAATATTTTAAAAGAGTAGAAAGGTTCAAGTTGGAAGGACACAACAAATCATGAACTTTCCTTTCCTCAGTTAAGTGTTAATATGACAATGTCCAGCTAACCCTGCCCATGTAAGGGATCAACCTTGCATGGTTGATCCTCCTCGATAAAGGTGGAGGATTCTGTTAGGCTTCCGACAGCTAATGTAAAACTTTGTTGAATTTATCTGTTGAGAAGATAATCCAAGATCTGGGGATCAGTTTAAGAGAAGTCTTAATAATGTATAGATGTATTGTAATCAGGGTATTTTAGTCTTTTAAGTCATAAAAGACTTTATATGTATTGTAATATAACCCTAAGTTGAGATTAACGTGAAAGAGGAGAGAAAAGGAGCCGCAAGAAGTGTCTCCTTCAACTTGTCTCCAAGAGCCTAGTATGTGCATGTTATTTCCTATGGGTGGAGTAAATGTGGACTGTCGTTGATGGTGATAGAGACTCATCCAAGAGTCCATCGAATGTTGTTGAGTGCAGAACAGGCTGACTGAATGCAGTTTCTCCAAAACCAGAATCGCCATGGGATTTCAGTTTTTTTCCTATGAGAACCCTATGCAGGAGTATGGCAGATAAAGATAAATAAGTTGAGGGTCTATATCAATCTTCTGAAAACCAATAACGAGAAAAACTAGAAACCTTTCAGATTATAAATGGTAGAAATTACCTAGAGTGGGCTAAATCAATAGAACTAGCAGTTTTGTCCAAAGGAATATAGAATTATCTTACTGTTTCATAACACCATAATGAGAATAGTTCTACTTATTTCAAGTGGCGAAGAGATGATCTTGTATCTTCATAACTGCTGCAATCTATGATACTTTCAATAGGACAAACATTTATATATCTAAGATCAGTTGTCGAGATTTGGAATGCTACCTCAGAGGCTTATTCAAGAAGAAAGAAGCTAAGGAATATGAGATTTTGGAGAAGATTAGGTGCAAACAAGGAAATCAAACAATTAGCGACTACTATGTAGATCTATGTGGTTTGTGGGATGAATTGTAGGTCTACACTTGTATTAATTGTCTCGCTTGAGAACAGAATAAAGAGGCTGAAAAACGAGATGTCCTTCATCTTTTATGAGGAGTTTTTTTATTATGAAGCAGATAAGGTAAACACAATAACTCCAAACAAGGCTGCCATCATGAGAAAGAATCAAAATTCATCCAACCAAGAGAAAGGAAGATATGACACTCGAAGGAGAGGATGTGGAGCTTTCTCTTATCAAGAAAAAGATAAATTAAAGTAGCACTAAGGTAAGACTCAACACACAAAAGAGCAATGTTGAGATTTGATTTGTAAGCCCAACTCCATTAAGAACAAGGCCTACCAAGTAAATACACTAAAAGCTCTATCAGATAATTCACATACGGGGACCATAACAAAATTAATAAAGTGAATAGAGGGTTTAGAGTTACGACTTAGAGAGCAACCATCCACTTGAGAGTCCCGTGCCACTATGGCACATTCCTCATTTATGATAACTAGTAATCTTACTCTAAAATATGGGTTTTTTATTCTGAAGCTACTAATCATATAAAGAGAGTTTCTTCACCAAATATCTAAATTGTTCAATAACATTTTCACTATTTGGTATTTCAAGATTTGAAGACGAAAAAAATCTTTGGACGTAGCAGCTTGAGAAAATGACTCTACATTATTTAAGAACCTCAAGCTAAACTCCCAACTTGCAATCGGATAGCCATGACTACAACAAAAGTCGAGATCAAGCTATGGCATGATCGTCTTTGCCATTTACCCCTATCAAAGATCAGATATGTTATTCAAGAAATTTTTAATAAATCCAATAATGTATTCTTCGAGTGTGATGTTTGCCAAAGAAACAAATCATTGTTCTTGTTTTTCATCTAGTGAGTCTAGAGCATTAAAACTATTTGAGTTAATTCATTCCTCGTCCTGCTACTTCTCTTAATGGTCATAGATATTTTATTTCCTTTATTGATTGATTGTACTCAACTTGCTCTTGTCTATTTAATAAAATCTAAAGATGAAGTCTCTAAACTCTTTATTGTGGTTCACAAGTTCATTGAAAATGAGTTTCACTCTTCTCTAAAGATTCTTTATATAGTGTAAACACCCAATTTTTTTTAATTTTCATCTTTTAATTTTGCTATTTTTGGTAGCCTTGAGTTTTCAAATAAAAATACATCAAATAAACTCATTTTGGCATCAAAATTTTCATCTAGGACAGGTTTTGGCAAGAATGGCCAGCATTTACTTGCCAAATGCAGCCATTTTCAATAAGGCAACTTGTCTTATGAAAATTTGCAGGAAAGAGGCATCCCTTGACTTATAAAAAGGGCCTCAAGAGGGCTGCAATGCATCAATCCGAGTTCAGCCAATCATCCAACAAGAGGGAGAGAAAGAGAGAAAGAAAGAGAGGGAGAGAAACAGAGAGGAGGAAGAGAGGAAGAAGAAAGCGCCGCCAACTGCCAGCCGTCCTCCACCTTTCGCCATAGGTCCATTCTTCCTTGATGCTTTCATAATTATCTCCTTTTTCATTGAACTTTATGGGATTGTAATTTAAGAAGCTAAGGTCTCCATGATGATGTATTAATCAAGGTTCATATGTTGCCCCATCTTTCTTTCATTCATATGCTATTCATTATATATTTTAATTTTGATTCTTTCACTCCATAACAAAACATAAGATTATAGACCTCTTAATCTCTCTATGTTCATGTGATCATTAGGATTTTGTTTATTGTTTTATAGCTATAGATTCAATTTTAATTCAGACTAAAACACAAATACGCATCTAAAAATCTGAAAAACCTGTTTTTTTGCACTCTGCACACGTTCGGTAAATGATTTATCTTTCATTATTCCCTGCTCCGAAAATTTCAAAATTTTGCACGTCTAATCTAAACATACAGACATACTTCTGATAAATTTTTTTAGAATTTTGGGCTTTTTTAAACATCACTAATAAAATCAGAAAAGTTTTATTAAAATCATAACAAATTCTGAAAAAACCAGAAGTTCCTTGGGTTATTCCTTAATATTTTTGTGCATAGTGAACCAATTTGATTGAAAAGAGTCTCATTAGAAAGCTGAAATCCATAGCTTTTCAAAAAGACCAATTTCATAGAAATCGGAGGTCTGAGCATAAAAATACGATAGTTTTTCTAAACTTCTGATTTTTTGGCATAGTCCCGAATGCCTGAGTGAGGTCTATTTTCATATTTAATTACATGAATGTATAGCATATAAAATAAAAATAAAAATATTTTTTGAATTTGTACATGAAAATATGTTCTATGTAAAATTTTCAGAATTTTTGGAAACTCGGAACTATTTAAAAAAAAATCAGAAACAAGCCTCTGAAAACAGAACCAATTTTTGTTTTTTAAGGCTTGAAGTATTTTCAAGTTAAAAACCAAAATCATGATTTTGTCAGGCTTTTGAAATTGAAATCTTGTTTTTGAAAACTTACCGGATCTCAAACGATTTTCAAAGTGTCTATGCTGACCCTTGCATCGGTTCAAAAAGGCCTACGTCAACAAAAGTTCACTTATCCACGATCACTACACGAAATTAGAAAATCAATCTTTACTAGTTTGAGCAAACTAACTGGCATGCTTGCACACACAACGTAGTTTGGGGATTTCATTTCAAATCTTCACATAGATTTCGAAATAAAAATTCACGTCTATATATAGATAATGGTGGAGAATATATGTCGAATCTATTATTGGACTACCTAAACAAATATGACATCATACATTAAATATTTTGTTCTAATACGCCACAACAAAATGGTGTGGTGTGCTAGAAAGAAATAATAGACATATTTTTGATTGGTGTAATGCCCCTACATCATATTGGGGTGATGTATTAGTGTATCTCATTAATAGGATGTCAAGTTCAATTCTCAATGGAGAGTCTCCTTGGAAGTTGTTAATCTCATAAACAAAATATTTCATATTCCAGCTCGTATCTTTCGATGTATTTGCTATATCCATCCTAATGCTATTAAATGTATTTTTATTAGATATTCATCATCTCAAAAGAGATACTAACCAGAAAAACCTATATATCCTTTGATGTCACATTCTTCGAATCAACCCCTTATTTCTCATCAAGGGATAGTTCTCTAATCCATCCATTAAACTTACTCATGCTTTTTGCCTATAAGCCCAATTAATTGTCAACTAGAATTAAATGATAATAAAGGGATAGATGAAAAATCTTAAGGATATAAGAATATATACTCATTAAGAGAGAAAGGTGGTGATGCCAAATACACAAGTTCACGCGACCAATGATTTTTGTTATACTTTAACATGCAATAAATTCTTTTCCTGAATTGGAACTCCTTATTACTATCAGAAAAGGTATTCTTTATTCTATTTATCAACATGTCTCTTACCATAGTAACAATAACAACTAAGCCTTTTCCCATACTAGATGGGATCGGCTTCATGGATTCTTTGTTTCCATATAGCCCTATCATAGGCCATGTTAGCAGTTAACTTAACATAAGTTACATCATTTTTTATTGTTTCTTTTGAACACTTTTGTGATCGTTCTCTACCTTTTTTAATACTTTTAAAATCTAGTTTTTCATACCTTCTTACACGCACTTCTTTTGATCTTCTTTCTATATGTCAAAATCATCTTTAAACGATATTCTCTCATTTTATCCTCTATTGGTGCTACTCCCAATTTATTTCTAATTACCTTATTATGTATACGATCTTTCCTTATACGACCACTTATCCATGTCAACATCTTTATTGTAAATATTCGTCAATGAACGAAGGTTGATATTGCATGAATCAAATCCACCAAATCGCCAAAAGTCAAATGGCATTTAAGTATGAATGCCGATCTTCAAGAATAACAAACACGAGAGCGGAAGCACATACAAACAAGTCAAAAAGCAGTGCAAAGACTGCATACTTTATTCATGTCTTGAAGTGGTTTTTATAGACAAAAATATGTACATGAAAATGGAGAAAAGCAACAAGCAAGAGGGCTTAATGCTGGCTGGCCAGCACTAGCCATTGGGGCTCTAACGGCTACTAGCTGTTGGAGCTTCCTACGGCTCTGGCCAGGGCCATGGTGGCCTTGGCCCTCCCTTACACCATGGTTACACGGGCCCTCGTGCTCCTATTACATACATTTACACCTCCTTAAACTTACGGGGTATACATTAAAAGTTTGTCAAACAAAAATTGAAACCGAATAGCTGAAAGATATTTGGTGAAGAAATCGGCTAGCTGCATCTCGGATGTGACATAACACAATGAGATCTTCTTATTCAAACATTATTCACGAACACAGTGACAATTCATCTCGATATGCTTCGTCCTCTTATGGAAAGTGTTGTTGGAGGCAATGTACATGGCGCTTTTATTGTCAGAATACATAATGACAGGGCGCTGCAAAGTAACTCCCATATCTGCTAGAATGGCTGGGATCCACGAGATCTTCAACGCAGCTGTAGCCATAGCTCGATATTCGGCTTTCGTGGATGAGAGGGACACCTTCTGTTGTTTTTTATACTTCCACGAAATAAAAGATTCACCTAAAAACACACAAAAACCAGTCATAGAGTGTCTATCATTGACATCTCCACCCCAATCAGCATCCGTATATACAGATAAATCAAAAGATGAAGAAATTAAGAGGACCCCCTTGTGGGCAGTATTTCTAATATATCGAATCTATGTTATCAATAGCGGTTAGCGGGCTGTTAGCAGTTGACCCTAATATAACGGTAGCGGGGATATAGCGGATTTAGCGGTACACTTTCATTTATGATTAAATAATTATATATATATAATGGATTACTCATTTCTAGGAAATATCAAGAAACACATAACTACTACTTTATCAAACTAAATAAACAAATTTAAGAAGACAAACAATAAATTTCACGTAGCATATGCATATTGAATTGTTAAACTTATATTTAAAACAAAAACATAAATGTAACCAAATTATTCTATACATTTGGCAAAATAAGTAAAAGAAACTAATATATATTATACTTATCGGATCAAGTATAGATACAAAGGACACTAATGGCAATTGCCTGCAAAAGAACTCTTACTCGTCTTACAAAAGAAAGAGGTCAACTCATCGACATAATCAGAACAAACACTATGATAAACTTCTACACGCTCTTTTTGCATGCAAGGGTTTATAAAAATGCTTTCTAAATTAAGGCTAAGATCTCATACTTTAATTTGGCATACTACCTCCCCGTGTAGAGGTTTTGTTATGACCATTTTATTCATTTAACATGTTTACTCGAATGACTTTTCACATCTCCAAGAGTCACCATATGTATCCCTTTGTAGGACACTAACATAGCTTCGACAGGTACAATGCTTGATGAGATATACATTATTATTTTTAAAATACATCTTTTAGCTATTATGATAAACTATTATACAAATAAGCAGACAACAAAATAAGCATTTATCAACCTATGGAAGTAAATCAAGTCAAAATATAACAAAATAAGCTAACATGTTTACTCAAATGACTTTTCACATCTCCGAGAGACACCATATGAATCCCTTTATAGGACACTAACATAGCTTCGACTTGTAAAATACATGAGATATACATTATTATTTTGAAAATACATCTTTTAGCTATTATGATAAACCATTATACAAATAAACAAACAACAAAATAAGTATTTATCAACGTGTGCAAGTAAATCAAGTCAAAATATAACAAAATAAAAATTGATAAACCATCTTGTACGCTATTCTTGATATAGCAGATCGATATAGCGGACCGATATAGCGGTCATAGTGCCGCTATTAGCGGCCAAGAAGGTCGCCCGCTAATCTTCCAACGATATAGCGGTTCTCTGGCCGCTAATACGCTATAGCGCGCTATAGCGGGCGCTATAGCGCGCTATTAACTACTTAGTATCGAATAATGCGCAAAACAACACTATGAACATAAGTGGGTGCTTGTTGAAATTGACTTGTTGTGTGTATTGCATGAGAACTATCTGGTCTAGTAATGGTGAGGTAAGTAAGTGCACCTATGAGCATTCGGTATGGGGTGGGGTCATCTAATTTCTCACCATCAGGAAATCTTAATTTGGTGCCTAGAACTTTCGGTGCGTCAACAATCTTAGTATCTGTAAGACCAGATCTTTCAATAATATCATTAGCAAACTTTGTTTAAGACATAAAGTATCCATAATTATTTTTAGTTATCTTAATACCTAAAAAATAATTCAGCAAACCCAAGTCTTTCATGTCAAATTCATAATGAAGATTAAGTTTAACTTCGACAATTCCAGCTTCATCACTTCTTGTCATGATCATGTCATCCATACAAAAGCAAGATAACAATACCAGATTTTGTTTTTCGTACAAACAATGCAGTATCAGTATAGCAAGTCACAAAATTATGCAAATGCATGAATTTTTCAAATCGATCGAACCAAGCTTTAGGAGCTTGTTTCAGACCATACAAAGCCTTTCGCAATTTAAGAGCATGACTAGGGGGAAGATTGAGACCAGGAGGAGGACTCATGTAGACTTTTTAGCCATTTAGAAAAACATTCTTGACATCAAGTTGATAAATATTCCATTGCTTAATTGCACTAATGGTTATGAGAATTCTAATTGTAGTCATCCTAGCTACTGGAGCAAAAGTTTCATCATAGTTAATTCCATATTCCTGGGCATAACCTTTAGCAACTAGTCTAGCCTTCTATCTTTCAATGTGATCATTGCTATGAGTTTTGATTTTATATACCCATCGACATCCAATGATTTTCTTGTCCTTTGGTACAGGTGTAATTATCCATATTTAAGCCTTGTTTAGGGCGTTGAGCTCATCTTTCATAGCATCTTCCTATTCTGGAATGCCTTTGGCTTGATGATAGAACCTAAGTTCCTTAACTTGACGAAGGGTGGCAATCAAATTCTTTCGTTGTGGTTCAAAAGATTCATAGGATACAAATTGCTGGGGAGGTAGTGAGATCCTGGGTTCTAACCTTGTACTATCAGATTCTATATGGTTATCAATGGTTTCTCTAGGATGTCTTGTATAATATGAGGGGAATGGTTCGACAATTGAGTGAGTATCAACGATTGTGGGTGAAGTGTCGTTGTCTTCAACCGGGTTCTCTTGAAAATCTTGATGATCTACGGAGTCACAATCATCATCTTCTTCTAGTTCAAAAAAATCTCGAGGAAAGACAGATTCAGAGTTCTTCAAGGATTTGGTCTCATAATAAATATCATTCTCAAAAAAATTCACTTCTTAACATGTCAAAATAAATATAATGACCTTTTTTCATTTAAATTATGTATATAAAATTTAAAAAGTACATTTAAATTTATTACAAACAAAACAAAACAAAATCAAATTATAGTAATTATTAAATTTTAAATATGAGATTCTCCTATTATAATTCATAAAATCTTTGGTTTGATTTATTTTTTACTCTTAAAAAAACTTTCAAATTAAATATTTCTCTTTTAAAAATATTTTTAACTATATAAATTTTTATTTAATGTGAATTAAGATCATTTAAATAAGTATTAAATATTTAATATTAAATAAATATTAAATAAAACTCATAATAATATATATTTGATTTAAAAAAAATAATAACCCGTGATCATGCGGATGATTATGTCCTTTTAGTGACTAAATTTGTTGTCGGCAAATGTTCTGTTCTTCTTTTCTCCTCTTGTCAAATAAATTAGTTCCTTCTTTAAACATGTCATTATTCATTATCATTCAACGATCCAGAGCCCTGGTGTCTTTTATCATTTTATACTTTTCTGTCACTTCATTTACTAGAGAAGAGTATCCCTGAATAATCTAGAGCCCTGGTGTCTTTTTATATATCATTTTATACTTTTCTGTCACTATTTACTAGAAGAGTGTCCCTAGAATGATCTAGATTCTGATGTCTTTTTATCATTTTATACTTTTCTGTCACTATTTACTAGAAGAGTATCCCTGAATGATTTAGAGCCCTGATGTCTTTTATCGTTTTATACTTTTCCCAGTTTAGCAGAGTATAATGAGATATTGATATTTTTGAAATATAATTAAATATTTAAATAATTTTTTATTAATAATATTATTTTTATACATACAAATTTTAAAATTACACGTATACTATTCAAGAAACAATAATTAAAAATAAGTCAAATTATCATAAATGATCTTTATATATATATATATACATATATATATATATATGTATATATATATATGTATATATATATGAGCTGCTTGGGTTCAACCTTCTAATGCAACAGCGAGCTCGATTCAGGTCACGATGAATGTCGACTGAGATTGAAGAATTTGTATTTGGTTAGTTAAGCTTTTTCCAGCAAACCTATTTGGCAACAATTTGAATATTGTCAACAAATAGGCGATTATGTATGATGAATATTTCTTCATATACGGGCATATCGTGTATTTGGTAATTTGGTTAGTTAAGCTTCTGTCTAACGAAATTTACATGTTATATACACATTTTGCAATCTCAAAGAAGCATATCGAAGGATGCCTTAGAGAGAAGTGAAGAGAGGCCAGAAATCTTTAAAAAAAAAATTGAAAAAAAAAATATTATTTTTTTGGGCGTATCGCACGATACGGTGCAATATTCACTGTTTTACGATATGGAGTAGTGTATCGTATCGTGGTTGCCCACGATACGGATAACACTGCATAGTATTGAACTCCTCCTTTAGAGGCAACAGGCGCGGGGCCCCAAACATCGGAATGTATTAGATCAAAAGCTTTGTTTGATACATAATTCCTTTCTCCAAAAGAGAGATGATGCATTTTTCCAAGAATACAATCTTTACATTCAAACTTTTTCTCTCTAATTGTTTTCATCAAGGGAATATTACATAATTTTTTAGAGTCCAAGTATCGAAGTCTTTTATGCCAAAGAGTAGCATCTTGGACTACATTACAAAACTCAAAATTTGGCATAACAAGATAGTCCATTTTGTATAATCCACTTTCTCTATGGCCTTGACCAATCACCTTCCTCGATAGGTGATCCTGCACCACACAATGTTTGGATGAGAAAGTGACTATACAATTATTATCACATATTTGAGCAACCGAAAGCAAGTTCAAATTAAGTTTAGGTATAAGGCTCATATTTTGGATTTTAAAGTTTTCTTTTTCAAAATTTATGATCTTTTTTATTTGGAGTTTTGTTCCATCGACCGTAAACATATGTTTTTCAATAGTCTCACAAGAATTAATCAAAGCATCTTCATTATGTGTCATATGAAAAGATGCACCGGAATCTAAAAACCAAGACATACCTTCAGAAGTAGATAGAGTATTCCCGGAGATGCTTGCTTTTCCCTTAAAGATCTCTTCTATGTATGCTTTGATGTTGTTGGGCAAGACACCTTTTTCCACGACTCCCACGTTTGCACTCATTTTTCGAAGTAGAGGATAAGTGGTTTTAATGTGTCTACTTTCCTCACAATAATGACAAATTGTATCCCTGTTGGGCTATGGTCCTATGGGCTTCTTTAACATGCCTTCATTGTTCTTTGCATGTGAAGGCTTAAGTCTTCAAGTTTGCTCCCAGTCTTGATGCGACAAGCACGGCCTTTTTGGCCAAATTCATATTCTTCAATCTTATTTCCTCCATAACAAGATCGGCTAGAAAGGAATCCCCTCTAGGTCTAGGTTTTCTACGTATAAGATTTGATCTAATGTTTTCAAATTCGTGTCTTAATCCACGCATAAACAAAAAAAAAGTATTGGTTGTCCAAAAATTCTTGAAATTTATCTAATTTGTGAAGATTTTCAAATTTATCAAAACTTCTTAATTGAGTCCATAACTCTGAAAATTCATTATGGTAATCCCTAATGCTTAGATTTCCTTATTTAATCATAACCATTCTTTCCATTAAATCAATTTGAAAAACAAATTCGTCTTAAGAATGAAGTTTTTTCAAATATTCCCAAGTTTCAAATGCGTTTTCAAAAACACTAATTCTATTTCTAAGCTTTTCATCCACATTTTGGCAAATAATCTACGTAATTTTTGCATTCATCTTTTCCCACAATTTCAAATCTAGCTTGTATTTTTCATGTGTTTTGACGATTTCATCGTCATCCAAGCCATCAATGTTCAAAATTGGTTTCTTTATGGTTTCATCAATGTAATCCCAAAAATCTTTTGATAAAAAATACTTTTTCATCGTCCTAGCCCAACTTTGGTAACACTTTGGGTGTAGAATACATCTAAACGACTCATTATTTCCTTTCATTTTGTGCAAAATTAAAGATTTTGAACTAACCTCAAGTTTGATGTGATTCTTCAAATTTTGCACCTGTGGCACGCTTTCCAATGCACTCGATTTCTTCAATCCGAGGCTCTGATACCATGTAAATGTTCGTCAATAAACGAAGGCTGATATTGTACGAATCAAATCCACCAAGTCGCCAAAAGTCAAATAGCATTCAAGTATGAATGCCGATCTTCAAGAATAACAAACGCGAGGGCTCCCTTACACCATAGTTGCACGGGCCCTAAGGACCCGTGCTCCTATTACATACATTTACATTTATTTCCATCACAAACATCTTTTATACATGTTGATGATTAATTGTCCAACACTCAAAACCATAAAACATGGCAGGTCTAATTGCTGCTCTATAATATTTGCCTTTTAACTTTAATAGTATCTTCTTATCACAAAGAATACTTGATGCTCCTCTCCATTTTAACCAACCGACATTAATTCTATGCGTAACATCTCTATCAATTCTTCCATCATTATGAAAATTTGACCCTAGGTATTTAAAACTTTCCTTTGGGGGGATGCAATGTGTGTCAATTTTAATTTTTATATCCTCTGAAGTAACCAAATGATCAAACTCACGTTCCATATATTTTGTCTTTGTTCTACTACGTCGGAAGCCTTTACTTTCTAATGTTTCTCTCCATAGTTCTAATTTTCAATTAACTTTTTCCTTTGACTCCACTAACACAATGTCATTTGCAAATAACATACACCAAAGTACTTCACCTTTAATATTTTTGTTAACTAATCAATCACCATTATAAATAAGTATAGACTTAAAGTTGATCCTTAATATAACCTAATATTAACTTCAAAGAAGATTGTCATTCCTTCGTGAGTCCTCACACATGTTTTTGTATCATTGTCCATGTCTCTTATAAGGTTTATATATGTCAGTGGGAAACCCCTTTTTTCCAAGGTTCTCTAAAGAACATCCCTTGATGCCTTATCATAAGCTTTTTCTAAATCAATAAATATCATGTGAAAGTCTTTCTTTTTCCTCTAAAATGTTCAATAAGACGTTTAAAAAGGTAATTCGCTTCAATAGTAGATTTGTCTGGCATAAATCCAAATTGATTGTCTCTTATACTCGATACTTGTCTTAACCTGCGTTCGATAATTCTTTTCCATAATTTCATAGTATGGCATATTAACTAGATACCCTGATAATTCGCACAATTCTAAATGTCTCCCTTGTTTTTTTATATGGGCATAAGTGTAATCCCTCTCCATTCCTAGAGCATCTTTTGATTTCTCTATATTTCATTAAATAGTCCTATGAGAAGTGATTCCTATCTCTTATAGGATTTTACAAACTTATATAGGAATATTGTCTCATCTTCCAGATTTACCACCATTCATATGTTTAAGAGCTTCTTTGACTTCATTCTTTTTAATACATCGGTAGAAACTATGATTTATATACTTTTCTGACTTGGCTAACTCTCTTAAGCTAATATAAACATTATTAATTTTATTAAAAAACTTATAAAAATAGTTTTTTATTTATTTTTATATCATCATTTTCCACTAAAATTTTCTTATCCTCATATTTTATGCAATTAAGATATTTAGTTTTTTATCTCTAACCCTAGTTATCCTAAAAATATCTCTTTCACCCTCTTTTCAGTTGAGCCTTTTATATATCAAACATTTTAGATTTTGCTATACTAACGACCTTTTTCGCTTCTTTCTTTGCTTTTCTATAAGCCTCTAAAGTTTCACTAGTCTTCTTAGCATAATGTAATTTCTAACATACCCTCTTTGCCTCGATTTTATCTTTCACCACTTCACTCCACCACCAAACTTTTTTTGTGCTCTTACACCTCTCTTAGATTCACTTAATACATCTTTCACCTCTTTCCTAATATGTATAGCCATATTGCTCCAGAGGAAATAGAAATATCTGCTCCGACTTAGTAGAACAAAGACAGAATATATGGAATGTAAGTTTGATCATTTGGTTACTTCAGAGGAAATAGAAATTAAAATTGACACACATTGCATCCCCCAAAAGGAAAGTTTTAAATACCTCGGGCTAATTTTCTCGAGTGATGGAAGAATTGATGGAGATGTTACGCATAGAATTAATGTTGGTTCGTTAAAATAGAGAGGAGCATCAGGTATTCTTTGTGATAAGAAGATACCATTAAAGTTAAAAGGTAAATATTATAGAGCAACAAATAGGCCTGCCATGTTTTGTGGTTCTGAGTGTTGGGCAGCTAATCATCAACATGTACAAAAGATGTTTGTGACAGAAATAAAGACGTTAAGATGATCTAGCTTATTGTGAGTTAACTACTAACATGACACACGATAGGGATATGTGGAAACAAAGAATCCATGTAGACAACCCCGTCTAGTATGGGAAAAGGCTTAGTTGTTATTGTTGTTGTTTGAGGGGAGACTTAAATAGACATCTCGGTAAAAAGAGGATATTGAAGTATTCATGGAAACTATGGTTTTGGGGATTTAAACAAGATAGAGAGATTTTAAATTTTGTTATTGAATATGATCTCTTTATATCCAATACAATTTCCAAAAAACGAGAACATTTAATTACTTATAAGAGTAGTTTGTCACAAACATAAATTGATTATTTTGTTTGTAGAAAAAAAGATAGATTGGAGTGTAAAGATGGCAAGATAATTCAAAGAGAATGCTTAACTACCCAACATCAACTTTTAGTTATAGATTTTCTGGTAAAAAAGTAGACACAAAAGAAAAAAGGGAATAAAGATAAACAACAACTACAACTAAACCTTTTCCCATACTAGACAGGGTCGACTAAAAAAAAGGGAATAAAGATATTTGAAATAAATAGTGAAACCTCAAAAGTGAGAGAAAATATATTTAAACAAAAAGTTCTTACTTTTTAGATGCATCAAAAATGGGGAGAAGAAGATTATAGTGACAAATAATGATATAAAAAATAGATAAAAAAATTATTTTTATAAACTTTTTAGTGAAAACATAGTTGTTAGTATTAGCTCAAGAGAATTAACCAAATCATAAGAGTATATAATATTAATATATTAAAAAGAATGAAGTCAAAAGCAATGTTGTTAAAATTATATTGTATCATACGTGTATATGGTATGTACGTGTATACGGTACAATACAGGCACAAGTATCGCACTATATGATTTATCATGTCATATTGTACCGAGTTGTACCATACAAGATTATATCGTACCATATCATATTTTAAGAATGGTCAAAATCTATCGAACTAGTAATCCTTGCTATAGGCTCATGAAATTATTTAATTGGAGAACAACAATCAAATGCAAGTGATTCCAACTTCCTCAAATGGCAAAAAGAGGATGCCTTGGTAACTTCGTGGCTACTTCAGTCGATAACTCCCTCTATAGGGAGAACCTTTATGTACTTAGGATCTAACGGCTAAAATTTGGAAAGTTGTTTATTAAGCCTACTCTAGGAAAATGAATGTTGTAAAAGAATATGAAATACTAAACAAAATAAGAAAATGTACAAAAACAAATCGTACTATCAGTGAGTATTATGGAGAACTAAGAGGCTTTTGGGATGAATTCAAGTTTTTTAAATGAGTAAATTGTACTACATGTTCAAAAGAACGAAATAAAGAAGCAGAAAAGAGAGGTTTTTTTATTTACTTTGGGAACTATCAACTGATTATGAGCAATTAAACTTAATATTCTTGACAAAGAAAAATTACCTTTGTTAGGTATTGTATACTCATTACTTCTTCAAGAGGAAGACAAAAGAAGACTTGAGAAAAAAGATGTTAAAGTCTAGATAAGAGTGTTCTTTGGAAGAAATCGGAGGCTATGGTAATCGCAAAGAGGTCGTTGATTTCCTTCAAATGACGAAAAAGAAAAACTTAAATCCTCTCATTATAGAAAAATTCGCCATACCAAATAACATTATTGTGACTTAATCGGTAAACCTCTAACCTTTAGAAACAAGTCTTACTACACTTGTAACGCTTAAGCGTTACTGCAAAGGTTGTGCAGTAACAGCCATGTATGAAGGGCCTATAAAAGGGGCCCTTCATACTATATTGTCCAGGGAGTTGGGGCAGCCTTGAACTAGCCGAAAAACAGGAGGAGTCGGCCGGAATCCGGTGAGTTCAATATTTTTTTCAGATTTTCGTTTTTTCTTTTTATTTTTTGATAAAAAGCTTGTTGAAAATCATAGTTTTGGGCTTGGATTGGAAGTTTGAGGTAGAACTAAACATTTTGGTGGGGTAGGTAAGCAATGGCGTCGATTTGGCCGGAAAACGGTTATGCTTCGCCGGAAACCGGCGAGATCGATGACGGAAAAAAAAAAAAAAACTTTTGGGCATGTCTTTCATTTTCATGTCGTGTCATGTCTGAATTGTCATGAACCGACACTGGTTCGTATCGTGTCCTCGTGTCGCGTGTTAAGAACACGTTCTGTGTCAAAATAGGTTCTGTGTCGGAAATGGGTCTAGTTTGGGTCGTGTCTTGAAATGGGTGTCTAGGTTAAGAATGAGACCTGTATCAGTAGTTACAGGTTCTGTGTTGATACAGTGACACAAACTACCTATTGTGTCACTCATTCGGATTAGGTATGAAATTGGGTATCGATTTTCATCTCGGATAGCTTAAACGGATCCAAATTGGGGTTTAGGATTCGATTCGGATATAGTTTGTTTCGTTAGACTTATAGTTGAATAAATTTTAATGTTTCAATTATTTGTAATTGTTTAGAGATTAAAATTGGAAGATTTGGTAGTGATAAGAGTGACCCAACAGCTTGGGGATTGGATCTTAGCGTTCCTTGAGGTAGGGGGTTATGCATTCTTTTACAGAACCATGCTAGAAGTGATTTTACTGTTTTAGATAGATTTAAATGTGCATGATTGATAATTGTTTTATTGAAGTTTGTGAAATGTTATTCGCAATTATGGGTTATTTGATATGCCTTTTAAATAGAACATGTTTATGACACTGTTTGATAAAAAGCATGTTTTGATATACATGTGTTGTGTGAACTTGGTATTTAAATGTTGTGTGGATATGAGTTTGATTTTGGATATTCGTGGATCTGGATATGATTTGTGAATGTGATGAACTATAATTGGTTTTAGAAATGTAATGATGTGTGAATATACAAGTCGTACTTGTGTGGTTTGTGTGGGGTCTCTAGAGACTTGCAAGTCCCTCGGGCGATCCGGCTTGGGGCGAATACAGGGTGTGTTTCCGGGCACTCTGTCGTGAGAGTCGGCGTGGTTACCGTCGTGGACGGGGTTACCGAGGTCACGTTAGGGAGGGCCGGACGACTCCCGTGGCCTTTGGGGCAGACACAGTATGGGCTGTAATTATCGAAACTAATGATGTGTGTGCGTGTGTGTGTATGAATTTGAGATCATGATTTCAAGGTAAATATGTTTTGTTATGAAATGATTGTGAAACTATGCATGCTTTTAGTATGTTTTCTGTTTAAAGATGTTTAACCTCCCTACTGAGCTATGTATAGGAGCTCACCCTATTATTTTACAGCTCATCCTGAAGCTAGCACTTCGAAGGCATACGGAGCAGAGTAGGAGTTTGATAGAGCAGCATTTTTATTTTAGATGGTATGATAAGTGTTGAATAATTTAGAAAGTCTTTTATTCGGGATTATTGTTAGGTGGGCCCCGCATAATTTTGGACGTGTTGTTTAGAACTTCGATATGAATATTTATTTCAGTTAGATATTTCTTGAGTTTGAATTAAATTGGTATTGTATTTGTTTAATGCTCACCATCACGCCCGTGCGAGAAGCGGCCACGTGGCATCGGTTCGGGCCGGGTCGTGATCGCGACTCGGGCGGGTGTGATAACTTGGTATCAGAGCCTAAGGTTGTTAAAGTATATTTAATAGCGAGTTAATCGTTGAAATATAATGTTGTATTTATGTGTAGGACCCACGAGGATTGGATCTTAACTTAACTCCAAGCGTTATGAGTGATTATAACGAGGAAATGCCATCGTATGGATCTGCTGTAGCAGTGGAGGTTCCATCTGGTACACCTCAAGGACCTATAGAGCCACCACATATTTCTCGTGTGCAAGGTAGTCAAGATTCAGCGATATTACTTAGTCAGATGATCAACTTATTGCAACACGTTCCGAGAGAATCCACTGTAACCATTCAACACTTGACAAAGAACGGTTGTAAGGAGTTTAAAGGAGTAATTACAGACCCATTAGAACCCTACGAATGGATAGACAAATTGGAAAACGCTTTCGACATATTGGCTCCTACCGATGAGGAGAGGAGGGTGCAGTTGGCGTCGAGTCTTTTCGAAGGAAATGCAAAACAATGGTGGAGAGCACAGAAAGGGACTCGTAACACTCCGTGGACTTGGGAGGCATTTAAGAAGGCATTTTTCAGTCATTTCTTTTCTCACAATGATCGGATGCGTTTACAACTTGAATTTAATCAACTGCAGCAGGACAATTTATCAGTGAGAGAATATACCAACCAATTCCTAAGGTTGTCACAGTTTGACCCGGGTATGATAATTCCTGAGGCACGAGCAAATAAATATTTCTGGGGACTTTCTGATCCGATCCGTAAGTCACTGAGAGGAAAGATATATACAGATATTGATGAATTACAAGCTGCTACTACTCATGTAGAGACAGATATGTTGCATTATAAGGGTAGGAAGAGGCCAGCAGAACCAACTTTTGGCAACTCATATGAAGGCACGAAGAAGAGTAAATCAACCCAAGCTCATCAGTGGACAAATAGGGGTAGTCAGACTCAGGCGAGAAGTGGGCCTTCACGTGAGCAAAACAACCAACAAAATCGAGGGATCACATGTTATAACTGTAGAGGCACGGGTCATAGAGCTAGAGAATGTCCTTCAGAGAAGAACTTTAAACCAGTTCAGACTCAGACATTTAGTAGTGTACAGAAAGAAGACATGAGAGGTCGTTGTTTCATATGTAAAGAGTTCGGTCATCGTAAGGTTGATTGTCCACGGGCTACGTATTTTACTTCTTCTTCAGTTCAGGGAAGCACTATGGGGCCTCCTCGTCCTCCGGTACCTGTTCGTCAACAAGGACCACCTCGATTGCCTCACCCTCAAGTAACTAACCAGGGTCGCGTTTATGCTGTAGAGGGCCATGAGTCAGGTACCTCTCATTTGGTTATTAGTACCTTATCAGTTTGTGGTTTGCTTGCGCGTGTTTTATTTGACTCTGGTGCATCGCATTACTTTGTTTCACCTACTTTTGTAAGTCGTACGGGTTTAGACCCGAAACCATTAGATGGATTCTCTGTATGTTTCCCTAATGGAGATGTTATTGTGCCGCATCGGATTCTGCGAGATTGTTCTGTATTGGTTGGTGGTTATGACTTGAGAGCCGACTTGGTTTTGCTGGAGATTTCGAACTACGATGTAGTTTTGGGTATGGATTGGTTATCTAGGAATCGTGCTGTGATTAATTGCAAGAAGCGAGATATTACTTTTTCTATTCCTCGAGAGACTACTTTCGTTTTCCAAGGTCAGCGAGAAGAGAACCCAGTATCAGTTATATCTGCTCTTCAAGCATATAATTATATACGAAACGGATGCGAAGGATACTTAGCATTTGTTATGCAGTCTTGTGCTGAAGAGAAGCTATTAAATGATATCAGTATAGTTAATGAATTTCTGAGGTATTTCCTAAAGATATACTAGAATATCCTTAGGAAGAGATTAGAATTTTCTATTGACATCTTAGTGCACGGAGTTGGACCTAGTGTCTATGTGCGCCTTACGAGAATGTCACCATTAGAGTTGGCAAGAGCTTAAGAGAAATAGTTGGAGGAACTTATTGAAAAAGCAATTCGTGAGACCCGATGTGTCCCTCACCGTGGGGAGCCTCCGATGTGTTACTAGTTCGAAGAAGGATGGTACCTCGCGTCTATGTGTGTGGACTTCTGACGCAAATTTGAACAAGATTCATGATTCAAGAATAAGTATCAAACTCCAGTGATAGATGATTTGAATGGATCAATTGCGAAGGGAGGCGGCATGATGTTTTCAAAGGTTGATATGAGTCTGGTTATCCTTGGATAGGCCCGTAGAGTGAAGGTAGGAAAGATATTCCTAAGAGGCCAGGTTTTCGTACACACGATATGGATGCATTACGAATACCTTAGTGATGTCATTTGGTGCTTGACTAAGTCTACACAGCTGCCATGTTCATGGACTACATGAGCAGAATTTTGCCAGTTCCTTACTTGAATAGATTATTTGTTATCTTTCATTGATGACATCTTGATCTATTCTCAAAATTAGGGAGGATCATCACTTGAGCATCTCGAGTATAGTTCTCCAGTTACGGAAAAGGAGAAAAGTTATATGCCAAATTGTCCAAAATATGAATTTTGGCTAAGGCCAGTTAAGTTTTTGGCACATGTGATCTCGAAAGGAAGGAATTGAAGTGGATCCTATGCAAAGTGGAAGCAATTGTTGACAATGGGAGCAGACCGAAACTGACGTGTGATCAGAAGCTTAAACTTGGTATTGGCTATTTGGGTACTATCGACGAAGTTCATTAGGGGTTTTTTCTCAAGATAGCAAGGGACTTGCCTCTTGACTAACACTCGAAAGAATCAGAGCGTTTTGGGTAGACTCAGTACATGAGAAGAAAGTTTCCAGAGTTAAAGATATTAACTTACTACACTGGTGGTAGTGATTCTACCGGATCCCCCTTGTGACGAATCTTTCGAGGTGTATTGTGAGCGCTTCGAAGACCAAGGACTAGGGTTGTGTACTCGATCTGGGAGCCGGAGAGTAGTAGCATACGCGTTGAAGGTAGTTGAAGGTGCATATGAGGAGAGACTATCGGAGCTACGCATAATTTAAGAGTTCGCCGACGGTGTAGTGTTTGACGTGGTCAAGATTTGGAGACATTTTTCTCTATGAGTCCAACGTTCTTTGGGGTTAGTGATCATAAAAGTTTGAAGTACTCATGTTTGACGGAAAAAGAGATCTAAACATGAGGCGAGAGAAGCTAGATGGAATTCTTAAAGAACTATGACTTTGAGATTCTGGTATCAATCCGGGTAAGGCCAATGTCGATGGGTGATACACTTAAGTAGGAAAATGCTTAATGTACATGTGATAGATGATGGTCAAAGTGAAAATGTGAGGTTTCGGAGATTTGGAGTCTAACGTGGCTGAAGTTGATGCACATAGGGAAGTCTTTGTTGTGAACATAGAGTGGACATATTAACAAGGATTCCATTTTACGAAGCTCAAAAGGAAGAGTAGGCTCTAAAAGACATTGATGGTAGATCTTTAGCGAACCACTGAAGGGATTTTGACATCAAGGGAGTAGAATTGGAATTCAATGAAAGTGTTAGAGCAGAATTTGTAAAGTTCTAAAGGAAGAGTTTGTGTGCAAAACGATTGAACTTAGGAGGAAATTTTGGTAGTGAAGTATCCTTGAAGTCAAGTCCATACGTCACGGAACCACTAAGATGTATCCAAGATTTGAGAAGCAGTATGTATTGGTGATCAAGGAATGAAAGAGGAACTGTTCTTTAATATGTATCGAGGTCTGTTTGGAGTTTGTACAAAAGGCTAAAGATTGAGCACCAAAGTGGTATTGGGAACCATTACTAGACCTTTGCACAGTCCCAGGTGGAAATGGGATGACAGAGTTCTATGAACTTTGTGCCCGAGGACTCTATCGAACTTCGGCAAGGAGTCACGTTGTCTAGTTTGGGTTATAGTTGATCGGCTTAATCAAGTCGGCACACACTTTTACTAATGAATATTAAGTATCTCTGATGGAAAAGTTGGCCTAAGCTATACATTAATGAAATTGTTAGACTTAAGCATGGAGTACCCATCTAGTATAATTTGACGTCGAGATCTTAGATTTACATCGAGATTATGGAATAGCCTTGCAGAAGCAATGGGAACGGGACTAAGTTTAAGCCTTGTACAACTTACCATCCAGCAAATAAATAGGTCGGTCGAAGGGCGATATCCAAACCCATTGGAAGACTATGCTTAGAGGCTTGTGTTCTAGAGCAAGTAGCGGTTTGGATGAGACAAGTTCTTACCATTGATAGAGTTTGCACGTACAACAATAGTTTTCCATTCAAGCGTAGGGTATGGCACTCTATGAGGCATTATGTATGAAGGAAGGTGTAGGAACACGCGTTCATGTTGAAGTACAATGAGTATGTGAGAGAGTGCATCACTAGGACCCGAAGTTGGTGCTATGGGACCGGCGAGCAAAGTCAAGATGATGTAAGGATGGAGTTGATTACGAAACTCGAGTCACGGCAAAAGAGTTACATAGATAAGAGCCGAACCCTTGAATTTGAAGAAGGTGACCATATGTTTCTCGTGTGACACATGGTAGGTGGACGAGTAATTAGAGTCGAAGCTCACTCAGAAGTTTATTGGACCGTATCAAATACTGCATCGGAAGTAGGTCGTGTATCGGTGCACTACCACCGTTCTTATCAAATCTTCATAATATATTTCACGTATCAATTTACGAAAATATATTTACGATCGACTACGTCATCGAACCGGAGCTTTCTATGAAGGGTAATGCGGCCTCGTGGGGGTTTGTCTTATGAAGAGGTTCCCATAGCCATTGTAGATAGAAAGGAACAGGTCTTACGTCGTCGAGTTTTGAGGACAGTAAAAGTACACTGGAGTCATCTTTTGCCGAGCGAAGCTACTTGGGAGCTCGAGGATGAAATGCGAGAGAAGTATCCATATCTGTTCAGGTACTTTCTAAATTCTGAGGACAGAATTTCTTTAAGGGGGGTAGAATGTAACGCTTAAGCGTTACTGCACAGGCTCTGCAGTAACTCCCGTTAAGCGTTACTGCACAGGCTGTGCAGTAACAGCCATGTATGAAGGGCCTATAAAAGGGGCCCTTCATACTATATTGTCCAAGGAGTTAGGGCAGCCTTGAACTAGCCGAAAAACAGGAGGAGTCGGCCGAAATCCGATGAGTTCAATATTTTTTTCAGATTTTCGTTTTTCCTTTTTATTTTTTGATAAAAAGCTTGTTGAAAATCATAGTTTTGGGCTTGGATTGGAAGTTTGAGGTAGAACTAAACATTTTGGTGGGGTAGGTAAGCAATGGCGTCGATTTGGCCGGAAAACGGTTATGCTTTGCCGAAAACCGGTGAGATCGATGCCGGAAAAAAAAAAAAAACTTTTGGGCATGTCTTTCATTTTCATGTCGTGTCATGTCTGAATTGTCATGAACCGACACTGGTTCGTATCGTGTCCTCGTGTCGCGTGTTAAGAACACGTTCTGTGTCAAAATAGGTTCTGTGTCGGAAATGGGTCTAGTTTGGGTCGTGTCTTGAAATGGGTGTCTAGGTTAAGAATGAGACCTGTATCAGTAGTTACAGGTTCTGTATTGATACAGTGACACAAACTACCTATTGTGTCACTCATTCGGATTAGGTATGAAATTGGGTATCGATTTTCATCTCGGATAGCTTAAACGGATCCAAATTGGGGTTTAGGATTCGATTCGGATATAGTTTGTTTCGTTAGACTTATAGTTGAATAAATTTTAATGTTTCAATTATTTGTAATTGTTTAGAGATTAAAATTGGAAGATTTGGTGGTGATAAGAGTGACCCAGCAGCTTGGGGATTGGATCTTAGCGTTCCTTGAGGTAGGGGGTTATGCATTCTTTTACAGAACCATGCTAGAAGTGATTTTACTGTTTTAGATAGATTTAAATGTGCATGATTGATAATTATTTTATTGAAATTTGTGAAATGTTATTCGCAATTATGGGTTATTTGATATGCCTTTTAAATAGAACATGTTTATGACACTGTTTGATAAAGTGCATGTTTTGATATGCATGTGTTGTGTGAACTTGGTATTTAAATGTTGTGTGGATATGAGTTTGATTTTGGATATTCGTGGATCTGGATATGATTTGTGAATGTGATGAACTATAATTGGTTTTAGAAATGTAATGATGTGTGAATATACAAGCCGTACTTGTGTGGTTTGTGTGGGGTCTCTAGAGACTTGCAAGTCCCTCGGGCGATCCGGCTTGGGGCGAATACAGGGTGTGTTTCCGAGCACTCTGCCGTGAGAGTCGGCGTGGTTACCGTCGTGAACGGGGTTACCGAGGTCACGTTAGGGAGGGCCGAACGACTCCCGTGGCCTTTGGAGCAGACACAGTATGGGCTGTAATTATCGAAACTAATGATGTGTGTGCGTGTGTGCGTATGAATTTGAGATCATGATTTCAAGGTAAATATGTTTTGTTATGAAATGATTGTGAAACTATGCATGCTTTTAGTACGTTTTCTGTTTAAAGATATTTAACCTCCCTACTGAGCTATGTATAGGAGCTCACCCTATTATTTTACAGCTCATCCTGAAGCTAGCACTTCGAAGGCATACGGAGCAGAGTAGGAGTTTGATAGAGCAGCATTTTTATTTTAGATGGTATGATAAGTGTTGAATAATTTAGAAAGTCTTTTATTCGGAGTTATTGTTAGGTGGGCCCCGCATAATTTTGGACGTGTTGTTTAGAACTTCGATATGAATATTTATTTCAGTTAGATATTTCTTGAGTTTGAATTAAATTGGTATTGTATTTGTTTAATGCTCACCATCACGCCCATGCGAGAAGCGGCCACGTGGCATCGGTTCGGGCCGGGTCGTGGTCGCGACTCGGGCGGGTGTGATAACTTGGTATCAGAGCCTAACTCCAAGCGTTATGAGTGATTATAACGAGGAAATGCCATCGTATGGATCTGCTGTAGCAGTGGAGGTTCCATCTGGTACACCTCAAGGACCTATAGAGCCACCACATATTTCTCGTGTGCAAGGTAGTCAAGATTCAGCGATATTACTTAGTCAGATGATCAACTTATTGCAACACGTTCCGAGAGAATCCACTGTAACCATTCAACACTTGACAAAGAACGGTTGTAAGGAGTTTAAAGGAGTAATTACAGACCCATTAGAACCCTACGAATGGATAGACAAATTGGAAAACGCTTTCGACATATTGGCTCCTACCGATGAGGAGAGGAGGGTGCAGTTGGCGTCGAGTCTTTTCGAAGGAAATGCAAAACAATGGTGGAGAGCACAGAAAGGGACTCGTAACACTCCGTGGACTTGGGAGGCATTTAAGAAGGCATTTTTCAGTCATTTCTTTTCTCACAATGATCGGATGCGTTTACAACTTGAATTTAATCAACTGCAGCAGGACAATTTATCAGTGAGAGAATATGCCAGGTGGTAGATATTTCTTGAGTTTGAATTAAATTGGTATTGTATTTGTTTAATGCTCACCATCACGCCCGTGCGAGAAGCGGCCACGTGGCATCGGCTCGGGCCGGGTCGTGGTCGCGACTCGGGCAGGTGTGACAACACTAATGTAGTGGAGAAGCCTTTAGAAAGTACAGAAATGAACACAAAATTAGAATTACTAAAACGTATTGAAAGATTAGAGTCTAGATTCGGTGGTCAAACCTCACTTTAGATTCTCACGTTGCAGTAGTTCATTCTACCTCTATAGCGATTGGTAAATCTATCTCTTCTAAAACATGAATTATTAATTCCAGAGCAACTAATCATATCTTGGAAATAGCACTTGGCTATCCAATTATAGAAGTCTCCCTAACAAAGAAGTGATCAAGTTGGTCAATGGTTCTATCTCTAATATCATTGGAAATGGAAATGTGAAGACAAAGTTCTTCGATTTACCATCAGTTCTTCATGTTTCTATTTTTTCAGTGAACTTATTATCAGTCAGGTCTTTGACAAAACACCTTAATTGTTCAGTAACTTTCTCCTCTTATAGTTGTGTATTTCAAGATCTAACAACGGGAAAAATCTTTCGTTGTGTTAGATTGAGGAAAGGGCTCTACATCATTGAAGATCTGCCATTAACCACATCGACTTCATATTCGGTTGTCACCCATTCAAAAGAAAAAATCGAGATGTGGCAAAATCGTTTGGACACCTACCAATATCAAAACTCAAACTAATCATTCTAGCTTTATTTCGTGAATCCAACAATGTAGGCCTTGAGTGAGTCGATTTTCCTTCTTATGAGTCAACAATATGTAAGCCTTTCGAGCTAGCACATTCTTATGTTTGGAGTCTGTGTCCTATAGTTTCTCTACATGACGACAAGTACTTTGTTTCCTTGATTGATGATTGTACTCGTGTTACCTTGATCTATCTAATAAAATCAAAAGATGAAGTTTTTGTTGTATTTCCAATTATTCACAAATTTATTGAAACTCAATTTTCTTCCTCTCTAAAAATTCTTTATTCTAACAATGGGAGAAATATTTGTCTTGCCAATTGCACGATTATCTTAAAAAAACATTGCATTCTCCATCAAACCTCATGTTCTTATACTCCCAAATAGAATGATGTGGTTAAAAGAAAAAATAGAGATATTCTCGAAGTAGCCAAGACCCTACTAAATGGATACAATGCTTTAAAACAGTTATGGGGAGACGTCCTAACTTCAGTTTAACTTTTTAATAGAATACCAAACTCTATTCTCAATGGAGTCTCCCTACCATAGATCCTATGACCAAATATTCCAACTCGAGTATTTGGTTGTCTATTATGTACACATAAATTCTCATCTTAGGCATAAGTTGGATTCGAGAGCTACCAAAGGTGTTTTTATCAGGCATTCCTTACTAAAAAAGGATATAATCTTACGAATGTTATGATCTACTTAATCGGAAAACTTTTATCTCCTTAGATGTCACCTTCTTTGAATCAATTCTCTACTTTTCTTCCAAGGGAGAGTCGTCCAGCGTTTCCACTTCACAAACCCCAATCCTACCTACCTAGAGTCTGAGTTCATGGATGATATTGGAATAGACAAGTCCACAAAGGATACTAGAACATGCACAATTACTAAGGAAGCAAGGATATACACCCGAAGAGAAAGGAATATTGTGATGCCTAACCCTCAAGCTAACATGAACAATGATTCTTCTACGACTTTAGATCCAGCTACTTCAAACATAGAGTCACAAAGTCAATCAAGAGAACATAACTCGATCTTCCCATTCGAGTTAGAAAAAGTAAAAGAAATTATACTTTATATCCAATTTCTTAATTTGAATCTTATCATAGCATGCCAGTGATATACCAGAAATTTATGGAGAATGCAGAGATACAATCTATACCTAGAGATATGGAAGAAGCCTTTAAGTTTCTAAAATAGTGAAAAGTCATGGAATGTGAGTTACAAGTCTTCGAAAAGAATAATACTTGGGATCAGTGTTATCCGTAACGCACTGTATCATACGATACGGTGCCATACGTACCACGATACGATACACCCCAGTGTATCATTATAATGAAGTTATCGCACCGTATCGTGCGATACGCCCTGGGAGTCCCCGGTCGAACGAAACCCGTAATTTTTCGCGAGTTTCTTCTATCTTTTTGAGTTCCCCAAGCTCCCTAAGAGCCGGTTTTTGCCTCCTTGGTGTTCAAAGCTCCAAAATCGTATCCTACGGTGTCTGTGCAAGCCTCTAAACTCGGATTTAGGAATATTTTTTTATGTTTTTCTATTTTTTTTCTTTATATTTGTTGTTTTTTTGTGTTATTTCGTTTTTTTTTAATGACAAAATATGAAGTTATTAAGTGTGTGTATACGATTTTTATTGCATTCATGAAGTGGGAGACACTCCATTTGAGTGTTATTTGAAGATTAGGGATTTACAAAGTGCTTTTATTTTTTAGGTTTTTGTTTGAATTAAAGTACTCCATTGAGATGGCAGGAAGGGGTGGTAGAGAGTCTAAAGACTTCCATTCTTGGTCTGATGATCCGGCATGGCAGTGGGGTATACTAGTCGAGGGTTCCATGTTAAAGATCAAATGCTTATTTTGTGAAAAGGTGGTTAGTGGTGGAATTTCAAGGTTGAAACACCACCTAACAGGGAGCAAGAAAGAAGTTGCTCCATGCACACACATAGTTAGAAGTTTGTCAGAAGGTATTAAATGGCAATGACTGCAGATGATTGAGAGTATACAGGAAAGGAGACAACAAAAGGATGATTTAGAGATGTTTGAAGAAGATGATGATGCTACTGGATTTGGATTCACTGATAGTTTGCCTTCAGATGCTAGAACAGAGATTGGTAGTAGCAGTTCATGAGCACCTAGCAGGTGAAAGAGGGTTGTTGAAGACTTTGGAGGTGGAAGAAGAGGAAGTTCAGGAAGGAGTAGAGGAAGAGCTTCTTCTAGCATACATTCATTTTTTTCTCCTTTCACTACACTTGGTGCTCAGCCTGGAATTCGTGCTGCTATGGCTTCAGAACAACTGCATGATGAGGCAGACCTTGTAGTGGGGAGATGGTTTAATGATGCATGCATTCTATTTAATGCAGCAAACAGTTTTCATTTTCAAGCAATGGCAGATGCAATTGCTAACATTGGTTCATGATACAGGATGCCCTCTTATCAGAAGTTGAGAGAAAATATATTAGATCAGACCGTCATTGAAGTGCAGCAATACTGTTCGACTTTGAGACAGTCGTGGAAGAAAACGGGATGCACTATCATGGAAGATAGATAGACCGATAGGCGAGGAAGGACATTGCTAAACTTTCTTGTATATTGTCCTAAAGGAATCATGTTTTTGAGATCTCTAGATATGTCAGAGGAGAGACACACTGCAGAGATCCTACGAGAAGAATTTGATAAGGTTATACAGGAGGTTGGGGTAGAGAATGTAATCCAATTGATTACAAATAATGCAGCTAACTACAAAGTAGCTAGGAAGGAGTTAGCTGACATTTATGGGACTTTCTACTGGACACCATGTGCAGCCCATTGTTTAGATCTCATCCTCGAGGACATTGGTGAGATGGATGAAATAAAGGCAGCAACTTAGTATTGCCAAGATATTATAAAATTCATTTACAACCATGCATTTGTTTTTGTGTATGAAGAGGAGATATCCAGAAGGTGCAGAGCTTCTTCGCACAACTGTCACTCGGTTCGCAACAAACTTCTTATCTGTACAGAGTATTGTGAGACAGAAGCAAGCTTTAAAAATAATGTTCTCCTTAGATGACTGGTAACAATTTACAGAATTGCCTCAAAATAGAAGAAATAGAAAGTTGAATGAGATTGCAGAAACGGTTTTTAGAAGTTCATTTTGGAATGCATGTGTTAGATTATTGAAAATTACTTGTCCTTTAGTGAAAGTTTTGAGATTGACTGACAGCGAGGAGAAACCATCTATGGGCTACCTTTATGAAGCCATGGATAGGGCAAAAGAAGCCATCAAAAATAACTTTAATGGAAGAAAGAGAAATTATGTGCCCGTGTGGAATTGATAGTAGATGGAATAAACAATTGCATCAGCCTATTCATGCAGCAACCTACTATCTAAACCCATCATTTAGGCACTCAGCAACCTTTAAAAGAGACGGTGAGGTTAATCAAGGAATCATTGATTGTATCGACAGATTAGTCCCTGATGAGAGCATAGCAGATGCGATACATCGAGAGATTGAGATATATGATAATGCTCTTCACTTGATGGGTTTGCCTGTTGCAATTCGCAACCGCACTACGATGCGTCCAGGTAAATTGTTTATTTTCATATTTAAGTTTCATCTTACATTACTGTGGATTATGTCTATAATGTTTGTCTTTTTCTACAGATGTTTGGTGGAACAGGTTTGGAACTGATTGTCCAAACCTTAAAGATTTTGCAGTGAGAGTCTTAAGCCAAACCTGTAGTGCAACAAGTTGTGAAAGAAATTGGAGTGTTTTTTAACACATCCATACAAAGAAGCGCAAAAGGTTGGAACACAAAAGACTAAATGATTTAGTTTATATTCGTTGTAACATGCACCTTCGTGAAAGGTAATGTTGTATTACTTTCAAATTTTCAATTCAATATAGTTTAACTTCAGTCTTCAATTGTTAATATTATTTACTAATTGTTTATCTTTGTTTGTCGTAGGCAATTAAAAAAAGTAAATAGAGAAGAAAGTCACTTTGATCCAATAAGTTTGGATAATTTTGATATATTAGAAGATTGGGTTATGGAAGACACTGAAGAAAATGCCCTCCTAACTAAAGAAGACGTTGCTTGGATTAATTTGGAAGGAGTGCAACAACAATATCAAGGAGATGAAGAATTTGATTTTCAAGAAGAAGGTGTCGCTGATGATGATGATGAGGATCTGTAATAAGGAGAAGATGAAGATTATTTAGTTAATGATCCTGATTATAATTTGTAAAATGTAACTGTGTCTGTAATGTGTATTTCATTTTTTGAATTCAAAATATGTAAATTGAGATGCAATTGTTCAATGTTGAATGCTCAATCTGTACTAAACTTACAGTATATGAATTTAAAGCAATTACCTGATTTTTTTTTATTTTTTTTTTCAATTTTTTTCAGATTTTTACTAATTTTTATTGATTTTTAATTAATTTTTACATTATTTTAATATTAAAGTATGATACGCCCGTATCGTGGAGCCCAGCGATACACGATACGATACGCGTCAGACAACACTAGTTAAGCCAAACCTGTAGTGCAACAGGTTGTGAAAGAAATTGGAGTGTTTTTTAACATATCCATACAAAGAAGCGCAACAGGTTGTAACACAAAAGACTAAATGATATAGTTTATATTCGTTGTAACATGCGCCTTCGTGAAAGGTAATGTTGTATTACTTTCAAATTTTCAATTCAATATTGTTTAACTTCAGTCTTCAATTGTTAATATTATTTACTAATTGTTTATCTTTGTTTGTCGTAGGCAATTAAAAAAAGTAAATAGAGAAGAAAGTCACTTCGATCCAATAAGTTTGGATAATTTTGATATATTAGAAGATTGGGTTATGGAAGACACTGAAGAAAATGCCCTCCTAACTGAAGAAGACGTTGCCTGGATTAATTTGGAAGGAGCGCAACAACAACAACATCAAGGAGATGAAGAATTTGATTTCGAAGAAGGTGTCGATGATGATGATCATGAGGATCTGCAACAAGGAGAAGATCAAGATTATTTAGTTGATGATCCTTATTACAATTTATAAAATGTAACATTGTAACTGTAAACTGTGTCTGTATTTCATTTTTTGGATTCAAAATATGTAAATTTGGATGCAATTGTTCAATGTTGAATACTCAATCTGTACTAAACTTACATTATATGAATGTAAAGCAATTACCAGATTTTTCTTGAATTTTTTTTTCCGAATTTTTACTAAATTTTATTGATTTTTAATTAATTTTTGCATTATTTTAATATTAAAGTACGATATGATACGATACGATACGCTCGTATCGTGGAGCCCAGCGATACACGATACGCTCGTATCGTGGAGCCCAGCGATACACGATACGATACGGGTCAGACAACACTGCTTGGGATATTGTAACTCTACCGGAAGGAAGAAAACCAATTGGACGTAAATAGGTATATAGTATTAAATTCAAGGCCGATGAGAGCTTAAAACGTTATAAGGCAAGACTAGTAGGGAAGAGATATAGCTGAGCATCAATTACAATGAGACTTTTTCTCTAATTATAAAGTTAACCTCCATCAGGGTTATCATAAGCTTAGTTGTACATAAAAGGTGGGATATGTGACAACTAGATGTGGAAAATATCTTTCTACAAGAAAACACTAATGAAGAAGCATATATAGAATTACCTCTAGGGTTTTACATAAAAAGAGAGTTGAATCACCAAGTGTACAAATTAAAAAGGGCCACATATGGTTTGAAACAATCCTAAAGAACATGGTTTGAAAAATTTAGTGAAGGTGTAATCAATCTAGGATATCAAAGAAGCATAAATGACCATACATTATTCATTAAAAGAGGAAAGGAGATCTCTCTGTTGATAGTCTATGTTGATGATATTATTGTTATTGGTGATGATGTTAAAGAGATTGCAAGACTAAAAGAAAAGTTACATCAACTATTTGATTTGAAGTATTTAGGCAGATTATACTATTTTTTTAGAATAAAGGTACTTTCTTCATACAAAGGAGTATTTCTAACACAAAATATACTATGGATATGATCAAGGATACAAAAATAATAGACTACAGTGAGAATGCAATCCCTATGGAACCGAATTTAAAGTTACATCTAGCTGATGAGGAGGACTGCAAAGATGTGAGCACATATCCAAGATTAGTAAGTTAATTTATATTACGATTACCCAACCTAATATTGCTTATATAGTGGAATGGTAAGCAAATTTATTTATGCTCCTTCGAAAACTCATATATAAGTTGTATACCGTATTCTCAGGTATCAGAAAAGCTCTCCTGGTCATAGAATATTGTATGCTAACAGAGGACACCTTAATATTAAAGTTTTTTCAGATACACATTGAGCAAGTTTACAGGATAACAGAAAGTTTACTTCTGGATACATCACAATGATCCCCCATCTAATATGGGAAAAGGCTTACTTGTTTTTGTTGTTTGATGAAATGTCCAACTCAATGGCAGCTAAGAACCCATATAGCCAACCCCACTTGGTGTAGGAATAGCCAAGCTTTTGGTTTGTTTTGTGTTTGCATGTATGTGTAAGTGTATCCACATCTGTCTATCTCTCTCTCATGATTAAAATAGGCACCCAAAGTTTGGTTTGATAGATTTGATCAGCTTATGCAAATGTATGGTTTCAAGTCCTCCCATACTATTAATACCATGTTTACAAGGAAGAGTTCTACAAGTATTGTCATTTTATTACTTTACGTAGATGATATGATAATTAAAAGAGATTATGAGATAGGTATTGGTAAATCGTAAGTTAAAAAAGAGGAGTTAAACATTTCATTTGGAAAGAAAGATTCGAGTTAACTCAGGTAATTCTTGGGTCTTCAAGTTTCTGAAACATGGAAAGGAGATTTCGTTTCTCAAACAAAATTTGCTTTAGATGTGATAAATCATTCTGCTTTGACAGATGAGAAGTTGATACACGCAAAGTTTTGAATACCAAAATGGGCATCACTGATGAGAACATGTACATGATCCCAAACTTTTGCATTAAATGGTTAGTACTGTCATATCTCACAATCCCACGACTTGATATTGCTCATGTAAATCTTAGGATGTGCCCACCACCATTCACATGAGTGCTGTCGACAATGGCAACCACAGCAGTATAACTTTAACGGATCACCAATAACACCTTCCCCAATAGAATGAAGCATAGCGAAATGGATTCTCATTTTGTTAGAGAAGAATCTACACAAGAAACTAGAAAAACTACCCTATGTGTGATCAGAGTATTAGCTTGAGAACTTTCTACACCAAGTCTCTCCTTGCACCTAGAGTTTCCTTCTTTCAAAGCAAACTTTCAGTTATTTCAAGTTTGAGGGGGTGTTAAACTAGCGCGTGTATTAAGTCATGTAATCTAAGTGTCCATGTGTTGTTACATGTACCTTTTCCTAGTTTTTTATTTTTTTATTATTCAATAGTAGAGAGAGAGGGCCTGTGTTAGCCAGTGGATCAGCAGAATGGCTAGCTTTGCCAGTAATTGGAGGCTGGCCTCTCCTCTCCCTCATTTCCTTAACCTATATAGGACACATCCATTCCACTCGGTTTGTGACCCTGTCCACTGCACTGCCCATAAGTCAGCTTGGCTTCTGTTAGATGAATGTTGAAACAAAACATCACCCACATGACATCAAATTATGTGGTTCGATCACAATCCATTCAAGCCGCTTGCTTAATGCCTGCTATTGCATGCTCCTGAACCCTTCCCAACACGAGAGTTATGAAAGTACACAGTCATACCAAGCCTGGCCTTTGCCCATGTATCAGCTACCTGATTACTGGTAAAGTCCTTGCAATTGTTTCAGCTAAGCATGAGGCCATAGAGGTTAAGAAGGGCCAATTGATACAGTTGGGGAAGTGTATACAATCAGGTTAGCATTTAAGATGCAGCGGCTATCCAACATCCATGTGCACCTTGTGAGAGATAGAAAGACCAGTGCAGCATCCATGATGATGGCGGCCACTTCTTACAAATATGAAAGTAATGCAGAACTTACCTTATAACCAAAAAGAGAACAACAGGCTCGCCTAAAAACTGAAATTTTCTCCGCAAATACCATCTTGTATCTGTACAACAGAATTACAGATTAAGTAAGAGAAAACAGGACATCAAAAGGACACATGCAAAGGGATGCTTGACAATTTGGTTTTAGCTACCTTTCCTCACGTTTCTCCAATATTGCAATTTGCCCTTTTAGTTGTGCAAGTTTTTCAGATATATCACCATCAACAAGCTTTCCAGCATCTGTATACAGGCATTTTAAGTATAAATTAGCCTTGAAGATTGCCAAGAAAAGGGATAATAGAAAACAGTACAAAGATTCTCCTAGCAATGTTACAGTAGTTGTGATGCTCAATAAATTGAAAAGAACTTTACTGATCCCAGATTCCAAATACAGTCAAAAGGTAAAGCTCTCAAAAAGGATCAGGAGATAGCAAAAAAAGTTCCGTCCTAAGAGAGAGCAAGAGAGGACTGTTCTAACAGCCACCTAATGTGGCTGCTCTAACTGCCACCAACAGCCAATGGGCAGTTGATGGCTAGTTCACCTAGCTGTTTCCAGTAAAACAAGAAAATAACAAAATGATATAAAAGAGGATTCAAATATCAGGATGGTTCGTGTATGTCAAGGGAAGCAGGTGAAAATTATAAGAGTCTTGGAGGAAACCAACGGAAGGCTTCTGCAAAGCGTTTGCAAAGCTTAAAAGGTGCCGACATGAGTTGGCTGACTGTTGTAAGGAAACCAGAATTCAGCTACAAAGATCAGAGATTTGCAGAAGGAAAAAAGAAGATATCAAGAGATTGAAATATGAACAGATGCTCCGGTCGATTGTGCAACTAGAAAGAGAGAGAGAGAAAGAAAGAATACCTCAAAGAAGAAATGTACTGGCAGACGAAATCCAGAATTAATTGGCTGAAGTGGGGTGACAAGAACACTAAGTTCTTCTATATGTGTTTCCAAAACCGATGCCGAAAAACAATTTGGGGGTTAGAGGACAACAATGCTATTCGGTATACTGGAGAGAGAGGAATAGCAAAGGTGGCAAAAGAATATCTCAGAGATTTATTTGCATCTTATGATCCAAAAAAGATCAAGCAGAGATGCTTGAGTGTTACCGACTTAAGGTAACAAGGGTGATAAATAGGAAAACAACTAGACCTGTTACCAAAGATGAAGTCAAAAGAGCAACATTTTCCATTCGGTGAGAGGGTGTGCCTGGGGATGGTGTCTTCTTTTTTAGATTTTTTCAGAAAACATTGGGACCAAGTGTCAGTAGATGTACTTCAGGCAGTGAAAAGCTTCTTTGATAGAGGTAAGGTTTTGAAAAGCTTTAATAAGACTATTTTGTCTTATACTAATGTGAGATTGATGAAAGACTTGAGAACGATTAGTTTCCGTACAGTGGTCTATAAAATAATATAAAAGAATTTGACGAATAGGCTTAAGGGCTTTATAAATAAGCTCATTAGTGTGAATCAGAGTGCTTTTATTGGGTGAAGATTTGTCTCGGACAGTATAGTAGTTGCCTATGAGTATATGCATCACATTAAGAACAAGAAACATGGGAATTCAGTGGAAATCAAATTGGATGTCTGAAGCTTAAGGTCATGCTTAATGAAAATTTATTAGGTTCATGATGGAAAAGATTGGCTCTTGTACGAAGTGGATTGAATAGATCAAGGAATGCATTACTTCTGTCTACTTTTCTATCATTGTAGAAGGCAACATATGGTTATTTCAAGACTGGGAGAGAGGACCTCTCCAAGGCAACCCTTTATCACCTTTCTTGTTTCTTTTTTGTGCTGAAGGCTTATCCTTTTGTTGGATAAAGCCAAATGCAATAAGGAGATTCAAGGTATCACTGTCAAACTTAATAGGCGATGCACAACAGTCATCACTTGCTGTACGTGAATGATTCCGCACATTTTGTAAGGCATCACCAAGTAATTGTAATTTCACCAAGTCACTTGAAGTGTTGAACAACATGAGATGGTGAGCTAACAGCAAGTCAACTTGAACAAATTCTCAGTAAGAATACCCCTTCCAAGATGCGATTATAGCTTGCCAAGGTCTTAAAACTCCAACATATTGGGTAGCAAGATAAATGCCTGGGACTACCTTCAGTGTTTGGAGGAACAAAGAAGGATACATTCAAGTTTATTAAGGAAAAGGTGAATTCCAAGTTCGAAGTGTGGAAAAGAAACCCTCTATCCATTGCCAGTGGTGAAGTGCTGATCAAGGTAGTGTAATGAAGACGATACTTCAACGTATTGAATGGAGCAGCGTAAATCCAATACACGTATCCAAATATCGTGTCACTAAAGCATGACTATGAGAGGCCTTAGAAAAGGTTAGAACAATAGCAAAAGCCACTAAACACAAGATCATTATCAAGAACAACAACTAAGCCTTTTCCCATACTAGACGGGGTCGGCTACATGGATTCTTTGTTTCCACAGAGCCCTTTCCTCTGTCATGTTAGCAGTTAGCAGTTAACTCACAATAAGTTAGATCATTCTTTATTTTTTCTTTCCAACAATTTTGTGGTCGTCCTCTACCTCTTTTAATACTTTCCAAACTTAGTTTTTCATACCTTCTTACAGGTTCTTTTAATCTTCTTTCTATATGTTCAAACCATCTTAAACGATATTCTCTCATTTTATCCTCTATTGGTGTCACTCCGAATTTGTTTCAAATAACCTCATTATGCATACGGTCTTTTCTTGTATGACCACTCATCCATCTCAACATCTTCATTTCTATCACTGGCCTCTTTTGTACATGTGATAATTAACTGCCCAACACTCAGAACCATAAAACATGGTAGGCCTAATTGCTGCTCTATAATATTTACCTTTTAACTTTAATGGTATCTTCTTATCACAAAGAATACCTTATGTTCCTCTCTATTTTAACCAACCAACATTAATTCTATGCATAACATCTCCATCAATTCTTCCATCACTCTTCCAGATTGACCCCAGATATTTAAAATTTTTCTTTTGGGGATGCAATGTGTGCCAATTTTAATTTTTGTGTCCTCTGAAGTAACCATATGATCAAACTTACATTCCATATATTCTGTCTAAAATTTTTCTTTTGGGGATGCAATGTGTGCCAATTTTAATTTTTGTGTTCTCTGAAGTAACCATATGATCAAACTTACATTCCATATATTCTGTCTTTGTTCTACTAAGTCGGAGGCCTTTGCTTTCTAATGTTTCTCTCGATAGTTCTAATTTTCTATTAACTTTTTCCTTAGACTTCTCCACTAACATAATGTCATCTACAAATAACATACATCGATGTACTTCATCTTAAATATGTTTTGTTAACTCATCAATCACCATTATAAATAAGTATGGACTTAAAGTTGATCCTTAACGTAACCCAATATTAACTTCAAAGAAGTTTGTCATTCCTTCATGAGTACTCACACATGTTTTTCCACCATCGTACATGTCTCTTATAAGGTTAATGTATGTTAATGGGATACCTCATTTTTCTAAGGTTCTCCAAAGAACTTCTCTCGGTACCCTATCGTAAGCTTTTTTTAGATCAATAAATATCATATGAAGGTCTTTCTTTTTTTCTCTAAAATGTTCCATAAGACGTCTCAAAAGGTGAATCGCTTCAAAAGTAGATCTGCCTAACATGAACCCAAATTGGTTATATGTTGTACTTGATACTTGTCTTAACCTACGTTCGATAATTCTTTCCCACAATTTCATAGTATGGCTCATTAACTTGATACCTCGATAATTCGTACAATTCTGAATGTCTCCCTTGCTCTTATATATGGGTATAAGTGTACTACTAAACACAAGATCAAATACACTTAAATAATATGTATTAATCCATGTAGCCGACCCCGTCTAGCATGGGAAAAGGTTTAGTTGTTGTTGTAAGCAGCCAAAAGAAATACTTAATTATGTCCAAGTGAAGAGCAATTATAGAGGAGAAGAAGGCAACCAACATTCAGTTGGGATTCCCCAAGCCCCCAATGGCTCTAGCAGTTGGGGTCCTCAAGTGCTGAAGGCCCTGATGGCCTGAGCTTGTTGATTACAACAGTGAATTAGAATAATAAATACATCAAAAATACATTTTTAACACCCCTTCAAACTAACGGTATCATCACCGAAAGTTTGCTAACTAAAAATCGAAAACATGGGGCTAGTAGTGATTTGGTGAAGACATATATGAATTGCTACTTTGATCGCACAAAATGTAGTGTCAAGTTGCATTATAGATGTTCTTCATGAGTGTAATGACAGTCCATCTCAATGTGTTTGGTGCGACCATAAAATATATGGTTGTTGGCTATATATATAGCACTTTACTTTGATCACACAAAATGTAGTGCCAAGTTGTATTATAGGTGTTCTTCATGAGTGTAATGACAGTCCATCTAAATGTGTTTAGTGCGACCATAAAATATACGGTTATTGGTTATATACATAGCACTATTGTTGTCACAATACATAATCGGAGTAACTTCAAGTGGTATCCCAAGATCTTGAAGAAGTCTTCATAGCCAGGTTAATTGTATAATCGTGTTGGCCATTGCTCTATATTTAGCTTCACTGGTCTAGAGTAATACCTTTTGTTGCTTTTTGCATTTCCATTAGATAGGATAGTCTAAAAAAAATGCAGTAGCATGTTGTAATGTGCTTGTCATTAACATCACATCACCACCCCAATAGGCATCAATTTACGCAATTAATTTAAGTAGAGATGAAGAGAAAAAGAATACTCACTTTTTTTAGTATCCTAAACATATTGTATGATTCTCATAATTGCACTCATATGTAAAGAGGTAACTGCATGCTAAAATTGACTTACTATATGAACAACATGAGTAATATCAAAACAAGTGATGGTAAGGTATGTCAATGATTTTACCATCTTCCTGTAGAGAGTAGGGTCACTTAGTGGTTCACCATCTATAACTCTTATCTTTTAGTTAATCACCTTAGGTGTCTCAATTGTCTTATCATCTATAAGTCCAGATCTAAAAATAACATCATTAAGAAATTTAGTTTGAGATAAAAAGAAACCTCTATTATTTTGTATTACCTCAATGCCCAAAAAGTAACGTAGATGTCCAAGATCTTTCATTTCAAATACCTTACTGAGTTCACGTTTGATGTTTTAGACTCTAATGGCATCACTTCCTGTCATGATCATATCATCTACATAAAGTATGAGTATTACAATACCTGCAACAGATTGGCTTATAAACAAAACAGTGTTAGTATAGCAGATAACAAAACCATGACATATAATAAATTCATTCATTTTATCAAACCAAGCCTTTAGGGCTTGTTTAAGACCATATAGAGGACTTTTTAGATAGAGGACTTGATTTTTTTGAATGTTAAGATCGGGAGGAGGTTCCATGTAAACCTCTTCCCAATGTTTTTCGTATTGTACCGCATCGTACGATACGTATTGTGGGCAACGACTACGATACGATACGATAACCTAGATCGTAAGATATAGGTTATCGTGTTGTACCATGCTATACGGGTCGTATCGCACGATACGGCATGCATCGGCCGTACGATACGGGCGATATGCCTAGGGACCCATATCGCATTTTTACAGGTTTTTGTGTTTTTTTGGAGCTCCTCACGGTTTTTTCTCGTCGTTCTCCTCCTCCTTGGGGTTTAAGGATCAAAAAATGTGCTCTACGGTATCCGTGTAAGCCTCCTAACTCAGATTGTGGTATATTTTGAGTGTTTTTCTTCATTTTTTTCTTTGTATATATTGTTTTTCTGTGTTATTTGTATTTTTTTTCTTGAATGACAAAATATGAAGTTATTAAGTGTGTGGATATGATTTTTATTGCATTCATGAAGTGGGAGACACTCTATTTGAGTGTTATGTGAAGATTGGGGATTTACGAAATACTTTTATTTTCAGTTTTTTATTGAATTAAAGTACTCAATTGAGATGGCAGGAATGGGTGTTAGAGACTCCCATTCTCGGTCTGATGATCCGACATGGCAGTGGGGTATACCAATTGAGGGTTCACAATTGAAGCACCACGACCTAGTAGGGACTAGAAAAGAAGTTGCTCCTATACAAGCAGAGTTAGAAGTTTGCTAGAAGGCATTAAATGGTAATGTCTTCAGATGATTGAGAGTATACAAGAGAAGAGACAACAAAAGGATGATTTAGGGATGTTTGAGGAAGATGATGATATTATTGAATTCACTTATAGTATTCCTTCATATGCCAGAACAGATATTGGTAGTAGCAGTTCTCGACCACCAAACAGGGAAAAGAGGATTGCTGAAGATGATTTTGGAAGTGGTAGAAGAGGAAGCTCAAGAAGGAGTAGAGAAAGAGTTGTTTCTAGCATACATTCATTTTTTCCTCCTAGCACTACACCTGGTGCTCAACCTAGAATTCGTGCTACTATCGCTTCAGAACAACTACATGATCAGGCAGACCTTGTAGTAGAGAGATGGTTTTATGATGCATGTATTCCATTTAATACACCAAATAGGTTTCATTTTCAAGCAATGTCAGCTGCAATTGCTAATATTGGTCTAGGATACAAGATGCCCTCTTATCAAAAATTGAGAGGAAAGATCTTACATAAGACCATCATTTAAGTGCAAGAATATTGTTCGACTTTGAGGGAGTCATGAAAGGAGACAGGATGCACTATCATGACAAACGGATGGACAGATAGGCAAAGAAGGACCTTGCTAAACTTTCTTGTTTATTGTCCTAAAAGACTTATATTTTTGAGATCTCTAGACATGTCAGAGGAGAGACACACTGCAAAGATCCTACGCAAGAGTTTGATTAGGTGATATGTGAGGTTGGGATAGAGAATGTAGTCCAATTGATTACAGATAATGCAGCTAACTATAAAGGAGCTGGAAGGAGTTAGCAGATACTTATGGGACTTTCTATTGGACACCATGTGCAGCCCATTGTTTAGATCTCATCCTTGAAGATATTGGTGAGATGGATGAGATAAAGACAGCAACTGAGTGTTGCCAAGATATCACCAAATTTATCTATAATCATGCCTTTGTATTGTGTATGATGAGAAGATATACAGATGGTGCAAAGCTTCTTCGTACAGTTGTAACTCGGTTTGCAACTAATTTCTTATATGTACAGAGTATTGTAAGACAAAAGCAAGCCTCAACGAGAATGTTCTCCTCAGATGAGTGGCAACAATTTACAGAGTTGCCTCAAAATAAAAGAAACAAAAAATTGAATGAGATTTCAAAGACAATCTTCAGGAGTACATTTTGGAATGCATGTGTTACACTGTTGAGGATTACATGTTCTTTAGTAAAAGTTTTGAGATTGCCTGATAGCAAGGAGAAACCATCTATGGGCTACCTTTATGAAGCCATAGATAGGACAAAAGAAGCTATTAGAAATAATTTTAATGGAAAAAAGAGAGATTATGTCCTCATGTGAAAAATTATATATAATAGATTGAATAAACAATTGCATAAGCCTATTCATGCAGTTGCATATTATCTAAACCCAGCATTCAGCTACTGAGCAAGCTTTAAAATGGACGGTGAGGTTAATCGAGGCATCATTGATTATATAAATAGATTAGACCCTGATAAGAGTATAATAGATGTTATACATAGAGAGATGAAGATGTATGATAATGCTCTTCACTTAATGGGTTTGCCTATAGCAATTCGCAACCGCACTAATATGCAACCAGGTAAATTGTTTATCTTTGTACAACAACAATAACAACTAAGCCTTTTCCCATACTAGACGAGGTCGGCTACATGGATTCTTTGTTTCCACAGATCCCTATCGTGTCCCACGTTAGCAGTTGACTCACAATAAGCTAGATCATTCTTTATTGTTTCTTTCCAACACTTTTGTGGTCGTCCTCTACCTCTTTTAATACCTTCCAAATTTAATTTTTCTAACCTTCTTAAAGGTTCTTGTTTTAATCTTCTTTCTATATGTTCAAACCATCTTAAACGATATTCTCTCATTTTATCCTCTATTGGTGCCACAACTAATTTGTTTCTAATAACCTCATTATGTATACGGTCTTTTCTTTTATGACCACTCATCCATCTCAACATCTTCATTTATGTCACAGACATCTTTTCTACAAGTTGATGATTAACTGCCAAACACTTAGAACCATAAAACATGGCAGGCCTAATTGTTGCTCTATAATATTTACCTTTTAACTTTAATGGTATCTTCTTATCACAAAGAATACCTAATCCTCCTCTCTATTTTAACCAACCAGCATTTATTCTATGCTCAACATCTCCATTAATTCTTCCATCACTCTGAAAAAGTGACCCTAGGTATTTAAAACTTTCCTTTTGGGGGATGCAATGTGTGCCAATTTTAATTTTTATGTCCTCCGAAGTAACCAAATGATCAAACTTACATTCCATATATTATGTCTTTGTTCTACTAAGTTGGAGGCCTTTGCTTTCTAATGTTTCTCTCCATAGTTCCAATTTTCTATTAACTTTTTCCTCAGACTCCTCCACTAATACAATGTCATTTGCAAATAACATACACAAGTTACTTCATCTTGAATATGTTTTGTTAACTCATCCATCACCATTATAAATAAGTATGGACTTTAAGTTGATTCTTGATGTAACCCAATATTAACTTCAAAGAAGTCTCTCGTTCCTTCATGAGTCCTCACACATGTTTTTGCACCATCATACATGTCTCTTATAAGGTTAATATATGTCAATGGGATACCTCTTTTTTCCAAAGTTCTCTAAAGAACCTCCCCCGGTACCCTATCATAAGCTTTTCCTAGATCAATAAATATCATGTGAAGGTCTTTCTTTTTTGCTCTAAAATGTTCCATGAGACGTCTCAAAAGGTGAATCGCTTCAATAATAGATCTGCCTGGCATGAATCCAAATTGGTTCTCGGTTGTAATTGATACTTGTCTTAACCTACATTCGATAATTCTTTCCCATAATTTCATAGTATGGCTCATTAACTTGATACCTCGATAATTCGCACAATTTTGAATGTCTCCCTTGTTCTTATATATGGGTATAAGTGTACTTGCTCTCCATTCCTCAGACATCTTTTGGTTTTTCCATATTTCATTAAATAGTCTTGTGAGCCAAGTGATTCCTATTTCTCCTAGTATTTTCCAAACTTCTTTAGGAATATTATCTGGTCCTACCGATTTACTACCCTTCATATGTTTAAGAGCCTCTTTGACTTTATTCTTTTGAATATGTCGGTAGAAATTATGGTTTATATACTTTTCTGATTTGGCTAACTCTCCTAAGCTAATACTAACATCTTTATTTTAATTAAAAAGATTATAAAAATAGTTTTTTCATCTATTTCTTATATCATCATTTGCCACTAGAATTTTTTCATCCTCGTCTTTGATGCATCTAACATAATTAAGATCTTTAGTTTTCTTATCTCTAGACCTAGGTATCATAAAAATATCTCTTTCACCCTCTTTTGAGTTGAGTTTTTTATATAAGTCCTTCCAAATTTTAGCTTTTGCTTCACTCACGGACTTTTTCGCTTCCTTCTTTGCTTTCTTATAAACCTCTAAAGTTTCACTACTTTTCTTAGCATAATGTAATTTGTAACATGCCCTCTTTGCCTTGATTTTATTTTGCACTACTTCACTCCACCACCAAGCTTCTTTTTGTGTCGGTACACCTCCCTTAAATTCACCTAACACATCTTTCGCCACTTTCCTAATATGTATAGCCATATTGTTCCACATATCACAGGGTGTACCAACATAATTTCAAACATCTCCTTGAAGGACTTTCTGTTTAAATATATCTTCTTTCTCGCTTTTGAGGTTCCACCATTTAGTCTGAATAGCTCGATGCACTCTTTTCTTCTTTATCCATTTTTTTATTTGTAAATCCATAACTAAAAGTCCATGTTGGGTGGTTAAGCTTTCTCTCGCTACAAATAAAGTAATCAATTTGTGTTTGTGATAAGCCACTCTTATAAGTAATTAAATGTTCATCTCATTTTTTGAAGATTATATTGACTATAAAGAGATCAAATGCCATAGCAAAATTTAAAATCTCCCTACCTTCCTCATTTATATCCCCAAAACCTAAGTTTAGGCGGGGAGATTTTAAATTTTGGGGACGCCCCAAAGCAATGCTCATAATTTTTGTAATCCATGTTATAAAACTCCGATGAAGTTTTACGCTGGTTGTCGGAAGATTAAGTTTCTAATATTGTTTATCTTTGTATTTAAGTTTATTAAATCTTATATTATTGTAGATTAAGTCTCTAATGTTTGCCTTTTTCTACAGATGTTTGGTGGAATAGGTTTGGAAGTAATTGCCCAAACCTTAGAGATTTTGCAGTAAGAGTTCTGAATCAAACCATTAGTGCAACGGGTTGTGAAAGGAATTGGAGTGTTTTTTAACACATTCATACAAAAAAATGCAACAGGTTGAACATAAGCGACTGAATGATTTAGTTTTTATTCGTTGTAACGTGAGAGGTAATCTTGAATTAGTTAGTACTTAAATATTCAATTCAATATATTGTTTGACTTCAATTGTTAATGTTATTTATTAATTACTTATCTTTCTTTCTTGTAGGCAATTGAAAAAGGTAAATAGAGAAGAAAGTCAATTTGATCCAATAAGTTTGGATAATTTTGATATATTAAAAGACTGGATTATAGAAGATAGTGAAGAAAATGACCTCCTAACTCAAGAAGACATTTCATGGATTAATTTAGAAGGAGTGCAACAACATTATCAAGGAGATGAAGATTTTGATTTTGAAGCAGAAGGTGGTGATGAAGATCTTCAGCAAGGAGAAGATGAAGATTATTAGTTGATGATCCTCATTACAATATGTAAATGTATTTCATTTTTGCTTCAAAATATGTAAATTTTGTTCAATTGTTCAATGGTGAATCAATATGTACTCAACTTTGTATTATATGAATTCTTTACAATTACCAGATTTTTCATAAATTGTTTTCTTTTTTTTTGAATTTTTTTGGATTTTTACTAATTTTTCTTGAGTTTTTAATATTTTTCCATTTTTTTTAATATTAAAGTACGATTCGCTACGATATGATAAGCCCGTATCGTGGAGCAAAACAATATACGATACGATACGCGTCAGACAACACTGCCTCTTCCCTTAGCTAACCGTTTAAAATACATTCTTAACATCCATTTGAAAGATATTTCAATTCTTAATTGCAATAAGAGTCCTAACAATGGTCATTCTAGGTACTGGAGCAAAGGATTCCTCGTTATCTATTGCATACTCTTGAGAGTATCCTTTCATTACTAGCCTACCTTTCTATCGTTCTAAGATACCATCATCAATGGTCTTGATTTTGTATACTCATCTACATCCTATTGGTTTCTTAGTTTCAGAATGTGCGACAATTTCACATGTTTTAGCTCTATGCACGGCATCTAGTTCCATATTCATAGCATGAATCCAAACATGATACGTTTGACCTTCCTTAAATGCCCTAGGTTCCTTTATAGCTAAAATCATAGTTAATAGGGTGTCATGTCTTGGTGAAAAAATTTTCATCAGAGACGAACCTTTCAGGAGGTCTATAATCTCTATTAGATTTTCTTAGAATAGGTTAAATGGTCTTTGGGGCTCGCCTAGTGTAATATCTTTTAAAAGGAGTCACAATGTGCCTTGAAGACATTAGCCTATCATGTTCATGTTCTCTTTTTGTTTTCTTCTTCATTACCTAGAATATCATTCAAGGAGTATCTAGTATCATTAATGGGTCGATGACATTATTTTAAAACATATATTAATTTTAAAAAAGTTTAACATCTCTAGATACATAAAACTTATTATTCTTAGGATCACGACATCACCTTTTTTGCTTATACCATATCCTAAGAAGACATGTTCAATGGCTCGCAGAGATAGTTTATCTTCTTTATTTGTAAAAACAAAACATTTACACACAAATACTCTTAATCTAGAGTAATTAGGTGTGATTTTAAAGAATTTTTCAATAGGAGATATATTTTGTAATACGGAAGAGAGCATACGTTTTATTAGGTAGACAAACATCATAATAGCTTCTACCTAGAGATTTTTAGGAACTCCATTGGATATTAATAAGGTTCTAGTGGTTTCCACAAAGTGCCTATGCTTTCGTTCGGAGATACCATTTTGTTAAGTAGTTTTGGTACAAGAGGTTTGGTGAAGAATCTCATGATTTTCAAAGTACCTCTCAAACTTATTTGATACAAATTCTCTTTTTGAGTTAGACCAAAATATCTTAATTTCATACTCAATTTTATTTTTAACAAGGTTATGGAATGTGACAAAAATTTTGAAAACATCGGATTTTGCCTTTAATAGATATACCCATGTATATCTAATAAAGTCATCAATAAAGATGACATATAAGAAACGCCTCCTTTTGACATAATAGGTACGAGGCCCCAAACATCAAGTGAACAATTTAAAGGTTTGGTTGTAAGATATGTTTTGTTTGGAAATAGAAGATGTTGCATTTTGCCAAGAACACAATCTTTGCAATAAAAATTTTCAATATTTTTATTTCAATAGGATATTGATACAACCTTTAAACATTTAAATGGTTCAATCTCTTGTGTCATAGTTGTACATCATTTTGACAAAATATTTTAATGTTCAATATTACACATATAGTCCATTACGTGGAGTCCTCCTTCTCTATAACCACATCAAACCACCTTCATCGATAGGCGATCATATACAATACATCATGTAGATAAAAAGGTTATAACACAACCATTATCTGATATTTGAGATACCGAAAGTAAGTTTAAATTTAGTTTTGGAACAACACTTATTTTAAGAATTAAAAAATCTTTATTTTCAAGGTCCCCTACTTTGTCACATTTAGTTTGGTTTCATCGGTGATAAACACATATGATAAAGGTTTTCTTATGCATGAGTTCAAAAGTTTTTCATTACAAGTCATATGAAATGAAGCACCCGAAAAGTAACGAAGGAGTCATACCTTGTGTCACGAGTGGAAGTAGAGCATACCACACCAATGATCACCTTCTCCTCCAATTGTGCTTCAAGAAGCTTTATTTTTCATGGAGAGCAAGAATAAGGAAGAAGAGCATTGTTCATCTACCAAGACCACCTTCTTATTTAATCTTGGCCAATTCGGCCTAATATGTCTAGCCTCCTTACAAAAGTGGCAAATAACATCCCTCTTTGCTTCACTTGATTATTCGATCTTGAAATGTGGAGGTTGATATGTCTTAATGTGTGCTCCAAATCTTGATGTGGCTAAGGCAGAATCTTTTTGAAGCCTAACATAAAGGGTAGGACTTTTAAATTCTCCACTAAATTCTCTATGTTGTTCAAGGTACCTTTTCCTTCCACAACGCATTTAATAGCTCATTTTGATTTCCCAACATTATCATAACAGACATTCTAGTCATTTAACAGAAGCAACATCCATCCAGATTCCAGCGTGCTGTCTTTATAGTTTATACTGCTTGCTGGCTCATTCACGTCTTAGCCATTTAGAACTGAAAGTCATTTTCACAAATCTAAGCAGCTGTGGTTTCTCTTGAGTGCTGATGTAGGTATCTAAGTAATCTTCGTTTTGTAAGATAGCAACCAAAGAAGTACACTAGGTTTTGAGACCGTGAAACCAAAGGTTGAAGTATGCATTGATACTTTTATGCATACAGTGCTCGCTAAAGCTTTTCTGCATCTTCTGTTTCTCAGACTCTCAGTGCAAGTTGTTCATGATTTAGGGAAGTAAGCAGATCAAAACAGAGTAAATGAGCATGATCTGGATCTCATGTCTGCTTTGTGGTTCTAATACTTGCGCTCCAGTCTAATCCAACTTCCCAACTTAGTCAGGCCAGGCCATCCTGGTTATGGATGTAATTATCCTTTGTTTTTATATTTTACATGTCATTCTTACAGGAATGCCTTTTGTGATTGAGATGGATCTTGGGTGTAGTGTGGCTTCTGGTCTACAAATACTGAAAAGCGATCTTAGACTGGAACATAGTCCCCATTCTTGATAAGAAATTGAAATTCTCACATTCTTATTTGTAGAGAAAAAGTATGCTCAAAATCGTGCAAGAAAATAAAAGTTGTGAAATTTATTTTTCAGGGTTGTTTCATAAGATTGAACAATCTTTTAAATATTTTAAGCACTCCTATGCATATTTTTCCTAGACAATAAGATCTTCAAAAGAGTTTATCCAGGGTTTCTTGCAAGATTTTCATCAGATTAAGAAATGTATAATTTTTTTATCAGTCTTATCTTTGACTACCTTTAATGATTTCTAGTAGTTCACAAGGAAATTAATTTTAACAATTGTTGTTTCTTGTTCTCTCTTCCATCCCTTTCTATATACCCTGTCAAGATGGAAATGTTGTCTAAAAGCTTGAAATTAAAGTGAATTTGGTGCTAGTAATTGCTTTTTCTGCCATTTGGAGGTCGGTAAGAACCTCTTCGGAGAGAAGGGCTTTCGATAAGAGATGATCTTACCCATTCAAACTCTTTTCTAAGACTTCTTAAAATTGGTATATGAAGTCTTCATTTAATTCGCATTGTCTTTCACTGAGACATTATGTACACTTCTTTTTATATTCATTTAATTGATTTCAAATATTGGAATATTTATTATAGAACTTATTTACCCATTTGTCTCTATGTCTTAGTGATGATGACATTTATCACGTAATGTCATCTTATATTACACGTCACTTTAAACATGGGATTTTTTTAAGTATTTTCTTGCTTGTTCTGCATTAGTAAAGTCGGCCAAGGTGTCTCTAATGTGATCATTCACATTGTTCATGAGAACCCATAAAATAGACCTATGGCCTCCTTCAAATTCTCTTTTTGTTCCAATGTGGCATTCATAGAGGGTTTCACATTTGATCCACTCATATAGCCCCATAACTTTTTGAAATATAGATAGTTTTCTCTTGATTGAGCCCATATTTTAAGCTTCGAAGTTGTTACTCAAAAATTGAAATCATTTTCTTCTATCTTCAAAGAGTACAAGCTTTAAAGGAGTAAACTTACTTTGATAAGTGCTTAAAAGCATCGTAAATCTTCAAATCCCTTTAATAGAGGCTGTAGACTTTGGTACGCTTACCGAGGCAACAACTTGATAATCCTGAAGAGCAAATTGACTATGATACCATATAATAAAGACGATACTTCAACGTATTGAATGGAGCAGCAGAAATCCAATACATGTATCGAACAATCATGTGTCACCAAATGATGATTGTGAGAGGCCTTAGAAAAGGCTAGAACAATAGCAAAATATACTGAAGAGCAAATACACTTAAATAATGTGTATTAATCAGCCAAAAGGTGTACTTATGTACAAGTGAAGAGTATTTATAGAGACGAAGAAGGCAACCAGTTGAATGCTGGGAAGACAGCCAGCATTTCAATTGGGAGCCCCCAAGCCCCCAATGGCTAGAAATCTAGTCGTTAGGGTCCTGAGTGTTGGATGCCTTCATGGCCTAGGCCTATTGGGAACCTGATTACAACAGTGAATTACAAGAATAAATACAAAAATACAATATAGAAATACATTTTTAACACGTAGTGGATATGGCTATCAACTATACTTCATGGCATGCTTTAAGTGGACTCATAGCCTGCTCAAGGAGTTGCAAAGGTCAATCCAAAAAATTTGGTGGAGAGGAAATAAACAAGGAAGATGTGCGTGAGTTGGGAAGAAACACGAAGAGGTTTAGGCTTTAAATATTAAAGGGATTTCAATCTCACAATGATGACAAAGCAGTTTTGGAGGTTAATTAATGCACAATTGCTTTTCTACAAGGTTTTTAAGAGTAAGTACTTCCCTCATATGCCACTTATGGAGGCAGCTATAATGCAAAATTCTTCTTGAGAATGGCGCAATCTTATTCATGGTAGGAAAGTTATTCAAAAAAAAGTAAGGATATGGGACTCAATTAGTCTAGATATCTTCAATGACCCTTCATTCTCAATGTATTCATTCAAAGCAATGTTGTAAAAATCATATCATATCGTATCGTACGATATGATTTTATCGTGTATAGATACGATACAGACACAAGTATCGCATTATGCGATTTATCGTTACAATACGGGGTTGTATCATGCCGTATCGTACGATACACCTCGTATCATACGAGTCCACACTGATTTTTCGGGTATAAATTTTGAAAATCTAAAGTTGCAAAAATCATTTCTACTTCTTACCCAAACCTTTTTTCACATCACTCTTGCTCCCAGATCCTGGTGGTAGTAGCAGTGGAGTTGACTCTTATTCCACTACAAAAGCTTCTACTCGCCCGATGCCTACGAGAGTAGTAGACGAGCCAGAGTTAGTAGGATGCCTTCATTTTTTTCCTTCACGTATGACTCATGGAGCTTAGCCCAAGCATTAGATCAGTTATAGCTTCAAAGGAGGTAATTGAGAAAGTACATTTGAAGTGTGTCAAATATTTTTATAAAAATTCCCTCCCTTCGAATGTTGCAAACTCATTTTCTTTTCAAAATATGGCGGATGTTATAGACAGTGTGGGATCAAGTTATAGAATCCATACTTATCATGCTTTGAGAAGCACATTACAACAGAAATTGGTTGATATTATTAATGCATGGAGCAGTGTTGTCTGATGCATATCGTATCGTGTATCGCTGGACTCCACGATACGGGTGTATCGTATCGTACTTTAATATTAAAATAATACAAAAATTAATTAAAACCCAATAAAAATTAGTAAATATCCGAAAAAAAATAGAAAAAAATCAAGAAAAATTCAGGAAAAATCTGGTAATTGCTTTAAATTCATATACTTTAAGTTTAATACAGATTGAGCATTCAACATTGAACAATTGTATCTCAATTTACATATTTTGAATTCAAAAAATGAAATACACATTATAGATACAGTTATATTTTACAAATTGTAATCAGGATCATCAACTAAATAATCTTCATCTTCTCCTCAGCAACGACACCTTCTTCTTGAAAATCAAATTATTCATCTCCTTGATATTGTTGTTGCACTCCTTCCAAATTAATCCAAGCAACGTCTTCTTCAGTTAGGAGGGCATTTTCTTCGTTGTCTTCCACAACCCAATCTTTTAATATATCAAAATTATCCAAACTTATTGGATCGAAGTGACTTTCTTCTCTATTTACTTTTTTTAATTGCCTACGACAAACAAAGATAAACAATTAGTAAATAATATTAACAATTGAAGACTGAAGTTAAACAATATTGAATTGAAAATTTGAAAGTAATACAACATTACCTTTCACGAAGGTGCATGTTACAACGAATATAAACTAAATCATTTAGTCTTTTGTGTTCCAACCTGTTGCGCTTCTTTGTATGGATGTGTTCAAAAACACTCCAATTTCTTTCACAACCTATTGCACTATAGGTTTGGCTTAAGACTCTCACTGCAAAATCTTTAAGGTTTGGACAATCAGTTCCAAACCTGTTCCACCAAACATCTGTAGAAAAAGACAAACATTATAGACATAATCCACAGTAATGTAAGATGAACCTTAAATATAAAAATAAACAATTTACCTGGACGCATCGTACTGCGGTTGCGAATTGCAACAGGCAAACCCATCAAGTGAAGAGCATTATCATATATCTCCATCTATCGATGTATCGCATATGCTATGCTCTCATCAGAGACTAATCTGTCGATGCATTCAATGATTCCTCGATTAACCTCACCGTCCCTTTTGAAGGTTGCTGAGTACCTCAATGATGGGTTTAGATAGTAGGTTGCTGCATGAATAGGCTGATGCAATTGTTTATTCCATCTACTATCAATTCCACACGGGCACATGATTTCTCTTTCTTCCATTAAAGTTATTTTTGATGGCTTCTTTTGCCCTATCCATGGCTTCATAAAGGTAGCCCATAGATGGTTTCTCCTCGCTGTCAGTCAATCTCAAAACTTTCACTAAAGGATAAGTAATTTTCAATAATCTAACACATGCATTCCAAAATGAACTTCTAAACACCGTTTCTGCAATCTCATTCAACTTTCTATTTCTTCTATTTTGAGGCAATTCTGTAAATTGTTACCAGTCATCTGAGGAGAACATTATCTTTAAAGCTTGCTTCTGTCTCACAATACTCTGTACAGATAAGAAGTTTGTTGCGAACCGAGTGACAGTTGTGCAAAGAAGCTTTGCACCTTCTGGATATCTCCTCTTCATACACAAAACAAATGCATGGTTGTAAATGAATTTTGTAATATCTTGGCAATACTCAGTTGTTGCCTTTATTTCATCCATCTCAACAATGTCCTCGAGGATGAGATCTAAACAATGGGTTACACATGGTGTCCAGTAGAAAGTCCCATAAATATCAGCTAACTCCTTCCTAGCTACTTTGTAGTTAGCTGCATTATCTGTAATCAATTGGATTACATTCTCTACCCCAACCTCCCGTATAACCTTATCAAATTCTTCTCGTAGGATCTCTGCAGTGTGCCTCTCCTCTGACATATCTAGAGATCTCAAAAACATGATTCCTTTAGGACAATATACAAGAAAGTTTAGCAATGTCCTTCCTCGCCTATCGGTCTATCTATCTTCCATGATAGTGCATCCCGTTTCCTTCCACGACTGTCTGAAAGTCGAACAGTATTGCTGCACTTCAATGACAGTCTGATCTAATATCTTTTCTCTCAACTTCTGATAAGAGGGCATCCTGTATCATGAACCAATGTTAGCAATTGCATCTGTCATTGCTTGAAAATGAAAACTTTTTGCTGCATTAAATGGAATGCATGCATCATAAAACCATCTGCCCATTGCAAGGTCTGCTTGATCATGCAGTTGTTCTGAAGCCATAGCAGCACGAATTCCTGACTAAGCACCAGGTGTAGTGAAAGGAGGAAAGAACGAATGTATGCTAGAAGAAGAAGCTCTTCCTCTACTCCTTCCTGAACTTTCTCTTCTGCTAGGTGGTGTTTCAACCTTGAAATTCCACCATTAACCACCTTTTCATAAAATAAACATCTGATTTTTAACCTGGAACCCTCAACTGGTATACCCCACTGCCATGCCGGATCATTAGACCGATAATGAGAGTCTCTACCACCCCTTCCTGTCATCTCAATGGAGTACTTTAATTCAAACAAAAACCTGAAAATAAAAGCACTTCGTAAATCCCCCAATCTTCAAATAACACTCAAATCAAGTGTCTCCCACTTCATGAATGCAATAAAAATCGTATACAAACACTTGATAACTTCATATTTTATCATTCAAAAAAAATTAAATAACAAAAAAAACAACAAATATAAAAGAAAAAAATAGAAAAAACATTCAAAATATACCTAAATCCGAGTTTGGAGGCTTGGACAGACACCGTAGGGCACGATTTTAGAGCTTTGAACACCAAGGAGGCGAAAACCGACTCTTAAGTCGCTTGAGGAATCCAAAAGGAGAGAGGAAACCCGCAAAAAATCGCGGGTTTCTCTCGGGCTGGGACCCTTTATAGGGGTCCCAGTACGATACGGGTGATACGGTGCGATACGCCCGCACCTGCGATACGGGCCCCCATATCGTATCGTGGTGGCCCACGATACGGACAACACTGGCATGGAGTTTTGCATTTAGGGAGTTGTGGAAGGATGTAGGGATGTTCTATTATGGCTGATGGTTGCACAAATGGTCAGCGTAGGTTTTTGTTAAACTTTCTAGTCTATTGTCTCAAAGGGACAATGTTTTTGAAATCATGACTTGTCCCATATTGATAAAACTGCAAATAATTTACTTCTTACTTTTGAGAAAGTTGTTAAGGATGAAGGTGTTTCAAATTTTGTTCAATTAATTACTAATAATATTGTAATTTTAGAGCAGTCGATAAGATGCTTGAGGCAAACCAGCATGGACTCCATGTGTTGCACATTGCATACACTTAATGCTTGAATATTTGAGTGCAATGAATGAAATAAGAGAGTATAGATGCATGCGGGAATGTTATAAAATTTATTTATAATCATTCTTCTGTATTACATTTCATACACGTCCATACAAGTGAAAGGGAATTGATTAGGCTTTTGTTGACAAGATTTGTTATAAATGTCATTACCGTGCAAACATTTATCATACAAAAAAATGCATTAAAAAAATTATTTGCACCTGATGAATGAAAGTATTAGTTGGTCTACAAAGAGGGAGGCGATTGATGTAGTAGATGTTTTAAACGTTGATTTTTGGAAAATTTGTAGTAAATTTTTAAGATGATTGTACCTTTAGTTAAGGTAATGAGGATGGTGTGGACAGTAAACATAGGCTTCCAATGCTTTATATATATATATATATATATATATATATATATATATATATATATATATATAATGCTATGGATAAAGCCAAATTGAAAATACAAGCAAACCTTAACTGCAATCGGTCACTTCTAAAAAGGTTTGGAAGATAATTAATGCACGCTAAAACCGCCAAATGAATCATGTTTTCCATGCTTCTGCATGTTTTCTTAACCCTTCTATTTGATTTACTCCCAAGTTTGTAGAGGACGAAAAAGTAAAAAAAGGTATATTGAATGCAGTTGACCTTATACAAGATTCATCTACTCGTTGCAATATTCATTTAGAGTTAAGGAAACATATATCGAGCGGGACATTTTGGAAGGCCAATTGCAATCCAACTCCACTCCCAAATATGACCAAGTTTTATGTGTTTTTATTGATATTCATTTAAGTTATCAACTGATTGACTTTGAGTGTTTCTTATTAATCATTATCATATTTTATTTTACATAAATGGTAGGCTCGCCTTGGTGTAGATGCATCAAACTTAGCAAGGTTTGTTCAATGTATATTAAGTCGAACATGTACTTCGAGTGGGTGCGAGAGAAATTAGAGCTTTTTGAACTCATTCACACTGAAAAGAGAAACAGACTAGAGCATGTTCAAGAACGTGATTTGGTTTACATTATCTAAAATATGAAGTTAAGGCAAAGGTAACAGTTTCAAAAATATGTATCGTTGTTGCCTAGTTCGTTCTTATTAATAATGAACGATTATGTGACTATATTGCATTTGATATTCTTTAATTTTTATAATTTGGATATTCTTTCTTTACAGACAAAAAAATGTAAAAAGGGCAAGAAAGATGTAATATGACTCGTTGAATTACGAAAATGTTGATATTCTTGATGATTGTATCAAAGAGGAAGAGTCTCCCATCAAAACTGGAGGACACTCAAAGCAAAAGCAGAACTTTGAATTGAAAATGATAAAAATGAAGGTGTTGGATGGGTGGATCCAATTATGGAGGAGAGGGAGGAGATGATGATGATGGTGATAGTGATCCTGAATATGTTGATTATATTGCATTTGTTGATTATGATCCATGTTGTGGATGATTGTAATTTGTTTTAACTTTTAATTGTAACTTTGTAACATTTTGGTCTTCATGATTGTAAGTCGTAACTTTGTAGTTTATTAGTTAAAGGTATTCACTATTTAGTTTTCACGTTATGGTATGGATGCTTGTTCATTATGAGATGTTATTTAACTTTGTGATTCTCTTCTCACAAACTGCTTCAAATCAAGCTTTTATGGATTCGATTTTGTTTAATGTTCATTGTGTTATATACGTTTTGTTCATTAATTTCAATTTCATATGTTTTTTGAACTTTTAAATATTTTTTTATTTTTTTATCTATTAATGAAATTTGCACCGTCACGTACCGTACTGATATAGGCGATATAGGCATATTGGTGCCCAATGTGATAGGGCACCGATACGGTTTTTACAACATTGATTCAAAGTCCCAGAAGAAGATGTTCTTAATCGTGATATTACATTGGTACACCTGATGCAACCTAGAGTTAAGAGATGGTGAATGAGATAAAATTGTTACTAGGAGAGCCTTTTCTCACAGTTGCAATTGTATTTTGCAGAGGAGGCCAAATATTGGTCCAGACATACTACATGGAATCCCTCCAAGACAGGTGTGTATTTAGTTTACTCTTATTATGATGTCGGGTATAATCTTTTCCATTACACAATCCAACATAGTGGTAATAAACAGATACATAAAATTATACGGGAACTCAAATACCGAGTTAAATAATATTGCTTGGCTGGAAACTCCAACATTATGTTATCCCCGTTAAAATGTAATAGGGTTGGGCCAAATATGGTCCATAAGTTTATGTATGTAATCATGCCCTAACATACCGAGACCACCAACATCAAGGTTACCTGGCACCAGGAGACTTTAACGACTATTTTACTAGTCGTTGGGCCATCTTCAACAACCAATTGTCGACTTTCACTCATCTATTTCTCTCTATAAATACTTATCATGTATTCAATAAAAAAAATTCGAAAAACTTACATATTTTCTATAATGGTATCAGAGCCTAAACGGCAATAATGATGGCATGAGGTCCACGACGAGGCGGCTGGATGCATACACGGGATGTCGACAGTGATGGAGACCCCAGCTAATGGTGTCGGCGACTAGTTTGGCCAAGGTTAGTCATGTTAAGGATGGTTAGCTGCGATGAGCGATGAAGTGGGTGATGGGGTTCTGCATTCACTAGAGAGAGAATGGGAATGATCGGAGGAGAGGAAGGGAGTCCTCTTATGAGGAAGGACGAGAAGGGAGAAGAGAGGAGGGAGGATGAATGGATGAAGGCCTCCCTTTGGTGCATGATAGCATCATGGGCGAGTCCATTGCCCCATCCCAATGGAACTCTTCTCTCTTTGCTTGCCTTGGCCGCAACGATGAGCTCTTTAGCAGCGATCTCGAAGTTTGCCTGCTTGGAAGTTTTGTTCCTTGCATGTTGTATGGAAGCAATTTTGAGAGGATTGGGACAGGACGTGGTACATATGCAAATCACTGCTTGCCTTATACTCTTCTTTACAAGTTGGGAAACTCTTTTTGGTTGGAATTGTTTAGCACCATGGTTCTCATATCCTAGCCATATTGCAATATGGCAGAAGTTCAACCTTAAGGAAAGGTGCGAGGCATTTACTCGATTTTATGGATGTTGTCATGGTGTCATTAAAGATGACGAACAACGGGAACACTTTGAATCAGCATGTGACATTGCTATGCAGTTCTTTTGTCAAGCTTGCTCTCTTTGTCAAAAGGGAAGAAGAAGACTCATCTTGAAGTTGTCATAGGATGCTTAATGAGAAAAGGAGTTAGGGATTTAGCCAAGAGGGAGAAGACGAGAGAAGTGTTGAAACTATTAAGTCATGTTGTGGAGTCAATGTGAAGGTAAGAACTAGATGTTGATAGAAGAAGTTCATGGTATAAGAAGACAAAGAAATCAAATTGGGACAATCACAGATGAGCAACATCCATGCAGTATTTTTCATTTTATCTCTACGGTGTACTATACTTTAGTTCTAGTTATGTTTTTAAAGGTAATTTTAAAATAAATCATTAATGACACTTATGTAATATATTATAATATAATGATGGTTATAAAAGGAAAACCCTACCAGCGGCCATATTATTGAAAACATGAAGAAGAAAGAGAAAGGGGCGCGGCTGCAAGGCTAGGACTGCATAGTTGATTCCAAATTTAGTTGGTATTGTTGTTTTTCTACTATTTGATCTTCATAAATCTCACATTGTATCAGAGCATAGGCAACTTATTCGTGCGTGAAAAAGCAAAAAAGTAAAGCATATTGGAAGGGAAGAAGCCCACTGATTTATGAAAATCATGGATACACAAAAATTTGATAAAATAAAAGGAAGGATAGAAGAAGGTGTCAATACGAACATAAGGTAAAACCCTTTCAAATCACCAATATTCAACTCGAAACTGGGAATTATCGAGAATGGGCAAGGTTGATTGAACTTGTCTTGAGATCAAGTGGTAAGTTGGCTCGCATAAACAGAAATCAAACTCAGCCAGGAGAAGAAAGTGCAAATTTTGAACGTTTGATGAAAGATAATGCATTGGTGAGTTCATGATTAATTCAATCTATGACTCCTACGATTAGTAAAACGTTTACATACTTGGAATCATCCATAGAAATTTGAGTTAAAGTAGAGGAAGTGTATGCTAAGCAACGCAATATTGCCAAAGAGTATGAAGTTCTTGAGAAAATAAAAAAGGTGTTGACAAGGAGATAGATCTATAAGTGAATATTATGGAAACGTCCGTGGATTATAGAATGAGCAAAGGTATATAATAGAGAACAAATGTAACCACTGAATCAAGGAGCGTAAAATCGATAGTGAAGTAAGAAAAATGTTTGATCTTTTGTGAAAAATATCTCTATAACATGAATCTATCAAATTAAATATTCTAAGTAAAGAAGATTTGCCACCAGTTGGGACAGTCAGAGATCACAATCATGTTGAAAAATCTGTATTCGCAGAAAGGGGACAAATAAGTTTTCAACGAGAAAGAAGTGATATGAGAGGTAGAGGTGATGGACGGTTCCAAGAGAAAGAGAGGAGTGAAAGCGAGCAACATTCAACTGTTGGTTGTTGAAGATAGCCCAACTAATAGTAAAATAGTCGTTGGGGCCCCCTGGTGATCCAGGTGACCCTGGCCCTAGTCTTTTGGCTTGGGTAGCCTGGGTCCATTGGGACCTAATTACAAACATAAACTTATAGGCCCTATTGGCCCAATCCAATTACATTTTAACAAAGATTTCCATCCTTACAGAAAATAAAAGCACGAAGGAGTTGGAGCCAAAAGTTGAATTTGCAGCTCATGGGATAGCATGGATTATATTGGGGAAAAATTAGTGGCATTTAGTGATAATTGTAATAAGTGCAACGCTTTTTGCTGATTATGATCTATGATGTATTGATTCAGCTGATGAATTGTTCTTTCAGTTTTTATGGTTTGTTCTTTAGCATATTTCCTTTATTATTTAGTTTACTTATTAAAATTCACCCTTGTGCTATGATTTAACAATTATCGTGCTTCTTGTGTTATATTTGATGCATGGATGTTGTTTGGACATTTTGTAAAAGAATCTCATCCTTTTCCTTGATTCTTCTGATTTTTCACTTTTTAGTTTTTTATAATTTTATATGACTTTCATAAAAGCATTAATTAGAGAAAAAATAGAGTATATGTGTCATAAAGTTTATTAAATTAATAGTACCCATGCAAAGAAAGGTAGAATATGATATTTTCAACATTGACCCAGATCACATTAACTTCACTTTCATTTTATCTTCTATTGGTATCACATCAACTTTATCTCTAATAACCTTGTTATTGATATGATCTTTCCCTCTAAAAGCATATATTCACCTGGACATCCTCACACCTTAAAACATTGTTGGCCTTAGTGATGCACCTGTCTGTTTTAGGCAGCCATCAACATAGAGCAGAACTTGCTCTTAGTTCAAGCTGATTCATAGAGAAAAATATGCACAGGCGCAGTTGCTAAAGTATTACAAAGAGCAGCAAAATAGACTCCTTCATGGAAAAAAGAAAATGGAAGCTGCAAGTGCCTATCAAGAAATTGTAACTTCACCTCAAAAACAAGCTAATGTTTCTCCTTATAAGGGGTTATCGTGCAATTGTAGCATAAGCATCTTTGGTTCAGTTATATCACATGTGAAAGAAGTAATTTAGCACACCATGCAACCAACAGTATCCCAAACATGCGAATCACCTGATTGCCCTTTGAGATCTTCAATTGCCTGCAGCTTTGCCTGAGCCTTTTGTAGTTCATCGCGTAATGCTTCAATAGTACACTTTGCTTCATTATCAATTGCCAAGGTATTCACCATTCGCAAAACTTTTGTGTTTGCAGCTGAATAATCACCTTGACCCAACTATAGGGAGCAACAAACTTTTGAGGCATAAAATTATCAGAAAGGTCATACAGTTACAGAGCACAAACTACACATGGGATTGTGAACTCAAATTTGAACAAAAATTATTACAACTCTTTGCCGGTTAAGAAGTTTGATGAGATGTCATAGAAATTTTGTTTGTAGGTCGGAATCTTAAGATGGTATACAAGAAAAAATTCTAAAAGCATCTTGGCAAAGAACATAAGAAAGAAAAAGTGAGAGCACCATCTTGAAGTGCAACCTTGTACAGTTAGAGGATAAGAAACATTAGCAGCTGTCAGGAAACAGGGAAAGCAAAAGAAAAAAGGACATTTTACAACTAGTTGAAGGATAAAGTTGCAACATTAAACTAAAACACATATGTACAATTTCAAGGAATAATGGCTTAGCATAAGAGGTTACTACATCCACAAATAGTTAAGGTGCAATGTCTAAATCATGTTTCCATGTAAAAGTTAACAACCAACAATAATGGATCAACCAAACTACAGACAAGGATGAGGTACGGATTCTTTATCAACATACATGCATGCTATTTGGCCAAAAGTAACCTTCTACACTTAATTCAGGTTAAAAGGTCATACCTTGCACTCCAACAATGAAATTTCAGATCGAAGCCGGTCACCCTCACGCTCTAATGACTTTGCTCTCCTCGATTCAGAATTCAACTTCTCATTGAGAAGCTCTATTTCACAACTTTGACTTTTAATAATTTCCCTTAGTTCATCCAAATGCTCAAACTCTTTAATGGTGGATTCCTTTTCAGCAATGGAAATTTCCAGTCCCTAAGTAGTTGAAATGTCATGCACAAAAACATGTCAGGGAGGATGTAAGTAGGTTTACATGATTTTCAAATTGTAGATGATGAATTATCTAACTTTGACAAGGATTTCATCAACTAAATTTGCACATTCATCCTGATTTCTCTGCTTTTTCTGTGTTGAGGATTCCTCTTCAAAAGCAGCAATTGCAGATCTTAGCCTATCTCTCTCTGCAGTGACTGCAGAAAACTGTAAAATGCAAAGAATAACATAAGAATTATCAAATAAGGACATAGATGAAACATGAGGAGAATAATGTGGGCACAACAAGCCTTCCAAAAATCCAAAAGAAAAAGTATCGGAGACTACTTGTTTACAAGAAAGCAGGAACTTTGAAGAGAAGTGTGTCACAGAATGGAACGAATTATCTTTCAGCGTTTTCACTTATGTGTACAACTAATGCTGCTTCCCAATTTAAGTTCATTAAAAGGTAAATATTATAGAGCAGCAATTAGACCTTCCCTGTTCTATGGTTCTGAGTATTGGGCAGTTAATCATCAACATATACAAAAGATGTCTGTTACAGAAATGAAGATGTTGAGATGGATGAGTGGTCATACAGAAAAGAACGTATACATAATGAGGTTATTAGAAATAAATTATGTGTGGCACCAATAGAGGATAAAATGAGAGAATATCGTTTAAGGTGGTTTGGACATATAGAAAGAAGATCAACAGAAGAACCTGTAAGAAGGTATGAAAAACTAGATTTTGAAAGTATTAAAAGAGGTAGAGGACGACCACAAAAGTATTGGAAAGAAACAATAAAGAATGATCTAGCTTAGTGTGAGTTATCTGTTAACATAGCAAATGATACAAAGAATCCATGTAGCCGAGCCCGTCTAGTATGGAAAAGGCTTAGTTGTTGTTGTTGTTGTCAAATGAACTTATAGTGCATAATCTTTTCAAACCATAGGGTAACCGTTCATCAAAAGGATTAATTTATGTGGCAAGTCTCATAATCCGCTGTTCACCAAAGAGATGTAAACCATCACAATATGCAAATTTGACTGGCTAAAGCATATCACATTTTACATGAAACATGTTAGGAAGACCAGGAATATTTTGGACACTCTGCCCATCAGAAACATTTTCAACATTAAGTCATGGACACAGTCATGTAGTGTAAGCACCATAGTCGTTTTGTTTCTGTGAGGTATTTCAGTGGTAAGGCTCATGTAATTAGTCTGTAGCTATGAGGTATTTCAGTTGGTCATTTTAAATCTTCTCCAGGCTAGCCCTCCACACATCTTCTTTCTTCTATTTTTCTCCTGGCTAGCCCTCTCTATTGCTTTGTTTTATTAGGCTCATGCTTCCCTCTTTTTCACTTACCACTCTTCAGTACATCATTCTTTTCTTCTGTCTTCTTTTCCCTAAACCAGTGCTCCATGATGTCAGTAAGGAGAGTGCTGTACTACCCTATGTCATGAATAGTGATTTAGTGGGCTGAGCTGGGCCCAAATATAGCAGTACGTGGATATTATGGATTTAGCAATACACTTATTAAAAATTAAATATATATAAATGAAACATCTATCTTTCACAAAATAATAAGAAACATGTATCCACAACAATCATAATTACCAATCAATCTAAACAAACATTTCTATGCAAATATAACACAACAACTAAGCCTTTTTCCATGCAAGATGGATCGGTTAAAAGGATTCTTTGTTTCCATAGAGCTTGATCATGTGTCATGCTAACAATGAACTCAATATAAACTAGATCATTCTTTAATGTTTTCTTCAAACACTTTTGTGATCCTTTTCTTCCTCTTTAACATTCTCACAATCTAATTTCGAGATACCTTCTTACTGGAGCTTCTTTTGATCATTTTTTTGCGTGTCTAAACCATGTTAAATAACTCTTATTTTGTGATCTATTGGTGTCACTCCCAATTTGTTTCTAACAACCGCATTACGCATACAGTCTTTCTTTGTGTGACCACTCATCCATCTCAACATCTTTCATTTTTGCCATGAATATCTTTTATATATATTGATAATTAATTATTTCATAATCATAAAACATCATGGTTCTAATTATTGCTCTATAATATTTACCTTTCAACTCTAATGATATCTTCTTGTCACATATAATACCTGGTACACCTCTCCAATTTAACCAACTTGTATTAATTCTATATGTAACTCTCCATCAATTTTTCTATCGCTTTGAAAAACTAACCCTAAGTATTTAAAACTTTTTTATAAGGAATGATAATTGTGTCAATCATAATTTCTATATCATCTAAAGTAACCAAATGATCAAACTTTCTTTCTATATATTTTGTATTTGTTCAACTAAGCCAAAAGTCTTGACTTCGAATATTTCTCTCTATGGCTCCAGTTTCTTATTAACCTTTTTCTTAGACTCATTCACTAACACAATGTCATGTGTAAATAAAATGCACCAAAATACTTCATCGTGAATATGTTTTGTTAACTCATTAATGACTAATATAAATAAACATAAACTTAAATTTGATCCTTGATGTAATCTAATATTAACTTGAAAGAAATCTCTTATTCCTTCGTGGGTCCTTACACATGTTCATGCACCAGTGTAGATGTCTCTAATAAGATTGATTTGTGTTAATGTAGTATCTCTCTTTTATAAAGTTCTACAAAGAATCTATTGACATCCTATCTAATGCTTTTTCAAGATCAATAAATATGATGTGAAAGTATTTTTTACTCTATAATATTCTATAAGATGTCTAAATAGGTGAATCACCTCAATTATAGATCTCTCTAGCATGAATCCAAATTGGTTCTATGTTGTACTCGATACTTGTCTCAACCTACGTTCAATAATTCTTTCTCATAAGTTCATAACATGACTTATGAACTTGATACTCCAATAATTTGCACAATTATGAATCTCTCTTATTCTTGTATATAGATATAACTAATATTGTTTGTACCATATCATATCGTATATCATTTTTCTCCATGAGACAAGTGTATCGTATTGCATTGTAAATTTTTTAAAAATTAGTTTAAAAATCAAAAATAGAAAAAAATCAAGACAAAATTCTAAACAATTCCTATAAATCAAAATTTTAGTAAACAACTAAACATTCATCATTGAACATTAATTTAAATTATAAGTAATACACCTGGGCAGTTAATCATCAATATGTACAAAAGATGTCAGTGACATAAATGAAGATATTGAGATGGATGAGTGGTCATATAAGAAAAGACTGTATACATAATGAATTTATTAGAAACAAATTAGGAGTGAAACCAATAGAGGATAAAATGAGATAATATCGTTTAAGATGGTTTGGACATATAGAAAGAATATCAAAAGAAAAACCTATAAAAAGGTATGAAAAACTAGATTTTGAAAGTATTAAAAGAGATAGAGGGTGACTACACAAGTGTTGGAAAGAAACAATAAAGAATGATCTAACTTATTGTGAGTTAACTGATAACATGGCACATGATAGGGCTCTGTGGAAACAAATAATCCATGTAGCCGACCCCATCTAGTATGAGAAAAGGCTTACTTAAATCATAATTTACCTTTTAAATCTTAATAAACTTGAAAATAAAAGCACTTCATAAATTATCACACTTCACAAATCTCGAATCTCCACTTCATAGACCACCAAAACACTCAAAAAGTGTCTTCCACTTCATAAATCATCACAAATTCAGCAAAAAGATATCCACTTACTTCACATATTATCATTCAAAAAGAAAAAAACAAATAACACAAGTAGATAGAAAATAAACATAGAAGAAAACAAAAAACCTATACCACCAGCAAACCACCAGATTTCCACCACCGTCGTAGCCGAAGTGGCGGTGTTGTTGGTGGAAGGACCATCATAGATGCTTCTTAGTTCTTCCAAGCTAGAAGTCGCTTACGGAGTGGTGGAACACTCAAAATGGAACAAAAAATCCATAAAAATGCAAGAACTCTACTCGAGGGATTGCAGGTTATAACTTAAAGAGCGTATCACTCGTATCGGCATGTATCGTGCGATGTATCATGCAATACGGCATGTATCACATGATACAAGCCGATACACTATATCTTACAATAAAGTTAAGCATATTATATCATGATTTCTCCAAATACGAGACAGGACTATATGCATAATATTAGGTAGTACTCGCCCTCCATTCCAAATGTATCTTTTGGTTTCTCTATATTTATTAAATAGTCTTATAAACTACGTTATACCTATCTCTCTAAAGATTTTTTGTACTTCTATAAGAATATTATCTGGTCCTAAAGATTTATGAACCTCCATATGTTTAAGAGCCTCTTTGACTTCATTCTTTTAAATATGTCAACAGAAATTAATGTTTATATACTCTTCTGATTTGGTTAGCTCTCCTAAACTAATACTAGCATCTATATTTTCAGAAATATTTCTTTCATCTATTTTTTATATCATCATTTATCACTAGAATCTTATCATCCTCATTTTTATCTATCTAACAAAAGTAAGATCCTTAGTTTTTTTATCTCTATTCTTAGTTATCCTAAAAATATTTTTTCACCTTCTTTTGAGTTGAGCTTTGTATATAAATCCTTTCAAATTTTGATTTTTTCTTTATTGATGACTCTTTTCGCTTTATTTGCTTTCTTATAAGTTGCTTATGTTTTATTAATCTTGTTGGAATAATGGAGTTTATAAGATACCCTCTTCACCTTAATTTTGTCTTGTACCCACCTTGCTCTACAACCAACCTTCTTTTCGTGTCAGTAAGTCTCTCTTAGATTCACATAACACATCTTTTTACTACTTTTATAATATTGCAAAGTAATTCTAGGAGAAAGTTTAACCACCCAATATTGACTTTTAGTTATGGATTTACAAATAAAAAAATGAACAAAGAAGAAAAGAGCGCATCAAGCTATTCGGACTAAATGGTGGAACCTCAAAAGCAAGAAAGAAGATATATTTAAACAGAAAGTCCTTCAAGGAGATGCTTGGAATTATGTTGATACACCTTGTGATATGTGGAACAATATGGCTATACATATTAGGAAAGTGGCGAAAGATGTGTTAGGTGAATCTAAGGGAGGTGTACCGGCACAAAAAGAAGCTTGGTGGTGGAGTGAAGTACTGCAAAATAAAATCAAGGCAAAAGAGGGCATGTTCCAATTATATTATGCTAAGAAAACTAGTGAAACTTTAGAAGCTTATAAGAAAGCAAAGAAGGAAGCGAAAAAAGCTATAAATGAAGCAAAAGCTAAAATTTAGAAGGATTTATATAAAAAAACTCAACTCAAAAGAGGATGAAAGAGATATTTTTAGGATAGCTAGGGCTAGAGATAAGAAAACTAAAGATCTTAGTTCTGTTAGATGCATCATAGACGAGGATGAAAAATTCTAGTGGCAAATGATGATATAAGAAATAGATGGAAAAACTATTTTTATAAGTTTTTTAATGAAAATAAAGATGTTAGTATTAGCTTAGGAGAGTTAGCTAAATCAGAAAAGTATATAAACCACAATTTCTACCGACGTATTCAAAAGAATGAAGTCAAAGAGGTTCTTAAACATATGAAGGGTGGTAAATCGGTAGGATCGGATAATATTCCTATAGAAGTTTGGAAAATCCTAGGAGAAACAGGAATAACTTGGCTCATAAGACTATTTAATGAAATATGGAGAAACCAAAAAATGCCCGAAGAATGAAGAGTGAGTACACTTATACCCATATATAAGAAAAGAGAGACATTCAGAATTGTGTGAATTATCGGGGTAACAAGTTAATAAGCCATACTATAAAATTATGGAAAAGAATTATCGAACGTAGGTTAAGACAAGTATCGAGTACAACAGAGAACCAATTTGGATTCATGTCAAGCAGATCTACTGTTGAAGTGATTCGCCTTTTGAGACATCTTATGGAACATTTTAGAGCAAAAATAAAAGACCTTCACATGATATTTATTGATCTAGAAAAAACTTACGATAAGGTACCAAGGAAGGTTCTTTGGAGAACTTTGAAAAAAAGAGATATCCTATTGACATACATAAATCTTATAAGAGACATGTACGATGGTGCAAAAACATGTGTGAGGACTCGTGAAGGAATGACACATTTCTTTGAAGTTAATATTGGGTTACATCAAGGATCAACTTTAAGTCCACGTTTATTTATAATGGTGATTGATGAGTTAACAAAACATATTCAAGATGAAGTACATTGGTGTATGTTATTTGCATATGACATTATGTTGGAGGAGTCTAAGGAAAAAGTTAATAGAAAATTGGAACTATGGAGAGAAACATTAGAAAGTAAAGGCTTCCGACATAGTATAACAAAGACAATATATGGAATATAAGTTTGATGCTTTCGTTACTTCATAGGACATAGTATTTCCTATTAACTTAGTATAACAAAGGCTTGGTCTATGTCCTTTGAAGTAACCAAATGATCAAACTTACATTCCATATATTTTGTCTTTGTTATACTAAGTCGGAAGCCTTTACTTTCTAATGTTTCTCTCCATAATATTTCCTATTAACTTACATTCCATATATTCTAATGTTTACATACCCAGAAAACAAACCAGCAGTAGAGAACCAGTTAACTGGAAGAAATCAAAACATACCATGCAACCTAGATATTCGTTTGGTTATTTGCATTAATTCATAAATGACAAAAGCATTGTAACTCAGCACATAAAAATGCTTTTTGTCAAGCAAAGAGAGGTACCCAAAAGATTTTTTCACTTTTCATTATTGAATTGTGGAATCATTTGATTAGACCAAAAACAGAGCAAGAATAAATTTATTTCTGCAAAACAGGCTCAAAGGGTACATATGATATTCATGATTATTAAATGCCTGAGCCAAGGAAATTAATGAATCAAGTGCTTACCATGCGCTCAAGCCTTTTAAGCTGAATTATTTGTTCTTCTAACTTCTGCTCTGCCAGTGAAGCCTGCTTTTCAGCATGTTTCTTATCAACATCCATTTTCTCAAGGTCTACCTCCAACTGCTTCAAGCGTGAAGTGAGATCACCAGAACTTTTCATACTCTCAATCAACTCTCTGCATGAATGTGTGAATAGTTAATCAGATCACGCTTCTATTCTGATAGCCACAAATAATTCAAACTGCTATACAAGAAAAGTTACTAGTCAAATGGACCTTTGACTACCCTAAAATGGAGAAAAAAGACACTTTTCCCTAAATATTTAGTAAAGCTTCCTTCATTTGGACTATCCATATAAGTTCTCACTTTACACCTAAAGAACCAATAAGGAAATTGCCAAAGACAAAGAAGTGATCAGAAATCAGAATCTGTGAAGGCCCTCTAAGTGAACGTAAGTGAATGAGGTGGAAGAGTTGCACAAACCGATCAATATTTACTTCTATATTCCATACAATGACAGAATCGGGGATAGGGAACTATACTAAACTCCCTACCTAATTTATTGTAGAAATTTCCAGGATCAATGGTTAGACCTTTGTCATTCACAAGGGTTCAAGTGCAGAAATACCGTTTCTTGAGGAATTACGCATAATTTTCCAACAACCAAGCCTTTTCCCACACTAGGTAGGGCCGGCTACATGGATTCTTTGAGGCCATAGAGCTTGATGTGCAATAGTAGCAGTTAACTCCAAAAAAAGTGTAACGTGTTTAATTGTTCCCTTGCATACTATTTAATGCCATGTCACATATAATTGCTTCTGATATGTAGTGCAGAACTGCGATCACTAAACTACAAAATTAAATATGCCAAGCAACTGCAAAATAACTAAAATAAATGCATTTTGCTATAAATAAAATTTTAAATGCTTAGAATATGAACAAGCTAAATATTCATAAAACGGTTAGCATGTCTTCATTTTCATGGCATATATTATTTATAGGGAAAAAAAGTCTATCTAGCACTGCTGAATAATCAACCTAATGTTTTGAATTCAAGTTGCACCAGCTAAAACCAAAAGAAAATGAAGCAAAACTTTGTTTCTTCACAAAATAAAAACTTGATTATATATACAACAGCACTAACAGCAAGAATGGTTTGACGTTGTCACCATACCTACACTAACTTAATCATTCTGTTCCAGAGGCCTTTTGTTAATTTCGTTGTTCTGCATAGTATTGAAACATACCTTTGCAAGCTGGAAATTTTTTGAACAACATCACCACTGGATTCAACATCAGGAATGTCTCTAAGGATTGATTTCCACAGCATCAATTCATCTTGCAACTTGACCGCATTCCGTTCAACATCATGGAGCTTAAGCAACTCAACTTCTACCTGCTCTCGACGGTGTCTCTCTTCCTGAAGCTTTTCTTTCAACAGCCCAGTATTTTCATGTAGAGCTTTCAACTTCCGTGCCTCATACACTTCAGATTCCTATAATTGATGAATTAGAAAATAGAGTTATAAGAAAAAGGACACCATAAAAGGTTTTTAAAAGTTTTGGACTACAAGAGACACAGATGTTAAATATCTAAATCAAGAAGCTCATAATATAATTGATGGCACCAGGAAACTCAATGTTATGTCATTCCAGTAATTCATATCTAAACAAAACAGAAAAGGTATAACATTCTTGTAGGATGACCTTTACATAATTGAATACACTTCATAGATTTCTTTGGTTGGAAACAATGCCACAAATGGGAATCACAAAGTTAACAGTTCTAGACTAAAGCTCGAGGAGGTTTACTCAGATAAGAAGTCAATGTCTCCTTTGGCCTATAGAAAATATGGCAAGCATAACTATGGGAGAGAACATACTACCAGCAGGACACGGCAAGAGATTTACCAAGATCAAAATTTCCTGTTACATAAAATAAATGTATAAAGAAAGTTGACAGTTAACTAAAGTATGGTCTCCTAGGGACTTAATGTAATGGTCGAACTTGGGAGTCTTATGAAGACCTACTGCACCAAGTGAGCTTGTCCTATGTTGCTCAACATTCGAGGATTTTCTAAACTCGTTTTTGAAAGAGGAAAGCTCCTTTTAGCTTCAATCCGAAGGATCTCAGCTTTTCGTGAGTCTTAACACTCGCTAATATAGCAGAGGTTTTATTCGAAATCGAGCCATATTTCAAAATTTTCTACGTCGTACTCAGACGTCCAACTCTCAAATAAGATGAGATTCAAGTAAGTAAATCCTATTTTTACTTTAGGATTCCCTAGAATGAACCTTTCTTCACCTTGGGATAAGTCGCAGGGATGGGAAAGAGTTTACCAAGGTCCCTTTTGGAGTGTCCCATGGTTTAAGGCACAGAGGCGGAAAATTGCTCTTTTTGAGCTTTTTGGTCCTTTTTTCTGTTTTTTTTGTAGAGGGTCTCTCTTTGGGAGTATTTTTTTCTTTATTCCCTTTTTTCCATAGAATACATGATTTTTCTTTTGTTTCAACTTTCTTTAGGGAAAGAGACTTTGCAGGGATTTCCCTTTTCCTTTTTGGCCAAGTTTTCCTTTTGGGGAAGAGAAAAGAAACGGGGGAGGACTTATCCCAAGGATCTACTCAATTCATCCCAGATCAGTGACCCATTGGTTTTTGGAAAACTCCGCTTTTTCACAATCAATCGAGTCTCTCATTCAGGTTTGCACGATTTGCTTTGATCCTTACTCACGAAGTTTCAAAAGGAGGTTTTCAAAATATTTTCGAAATAGGGCTTAGCTTAGACCCTACACATTGTATTTTTTCAACAATTGAGCATTCATAGGGTCGACTAAGTTCCTACCCTCAACATCGATTAGCCAATATGCATTGTTCGTGGTGGTTCCACGCACAACATAAGGGTCATCCCACTTGGGCTGCCACTTTCCAAGTGGATGAGGGCCAAGATATTGGATGATTTTGAGCACAAGGTCTCCCACTTTGAAGTGGCGAGGTCTCATATGCTTCTCATAGTGTCGGGCTATCCTTTGCCGGTATGCATGTGCATGATCCATGGCAAGGAGCCTTCGCTCATCTAGTAAGTCAAGTTCGGCCATCCTAGCCTGCTGAAGCGTTTTGTAAACATCCCAAATTTTCCAAAAAATCAAAAACTCTCAAAAACACAAAAAGCAACTAAGCCTTTTTCCATACTAGATGGGGTCAGCTACATGGATTCTTTGTTTCCGTAGAGCCCTATCATGTGCCATGCTAACAGTTAACTCAATATAAACTAGATTATTTTTTATTGCTTCTTTTCAATATTTTTGTTGTCGTCCTCTTCCTCTTAACATTTTCACAATCTAGTTTTTCATATCTTCTTATTGGAGCATTCTTTGGTCATCTTTCTACATGTCCAAACCATCTTCAATGATTTTCCCTCATTTTATCCTCTATCGGTGTTACTCTTAGTTTATTTCTAATAACCACATTATGTATACGATCTTTCCTTGTGTGGTCACTCATCTATCTCAACATCTTCATTTCTACTAAGGACATCTTTTGTACATGTTGATGATTAATTATCAACACTCAAAACCATAAACATAGCAAGTCTAATTGTTGCTTTATAATATTTACCTTTCAACTTTAATGATATCTTCTTATCATATAGAACACATGATGCCCCTCTCCATTTTAACCAACCGGCATTAATTCTATGCGTAATATCTCCATCAATTTTTCAATCACTCTGAAAAGTTTATCCTAGGTATTTAAAATTTTCCTTGTGAGAGATACAATGTGTGTTCATCTTAATTTCTATATCCTCTAAAGTATCCAAATGATCAAACTTATATTATATATATTATGTCTTTGTTTTACTAAGTCGAAAGCCTTTGCTTTCTAGTGTTTCTCTCCATAATTCCAATTTCGTATTAACTTTTTCCTTAGACTCATCCACTAACACAATGCCATGTGTAAATAACATATACTAAGATACTTCAATAACCAATATAAATAAATATGGACGTAAAGTTGATCCTTGATATAACCCAATATTAACCTAAAAGGAGTTTGTCATTCCTTCGTGAGTCCTCACACATGTTTTTGCACCATCATACATGTCTCTTATAAGATTTATGCATGAAAATGGGATACCCCTCTTTTCTAAGGTTCTCTAAAGAACATCTCTTAACACTCGATCGTAAGCTTTTTCTAAATCAATAAATATTATATGAAGGTTCATTTTTACTCTAAAATGTTTCATAATGACTAAATGTGTCGATAATAGAAATGAAAATGTTCTAAGTGGATGTATTGTCATAGAAAGAAAGGTCACATGCATAATGAGGTTATTAGAGAAAAAGTTGAGGTAATGCCAATAGAAGATAACATGAGAGAGATACGCTTAAGATGGGTCAGACACGTAGAGAGGTGACCAAATGAAGCTCCAATAAAAATGTAAAAATTAAACAATGAACACGTTAAAAGAGAAAGGAAGACCATGAAGGTGTTGGAAGGAAACAATTTGAACATGATACGACTCTTTTGAAGTTAATTGCTACATGTATAGTTAATTGCATGGTATAATATTTGCAGCTTAGTGGGAGTTATGTTATTTAATGTTGGACCTAAAAAACCGCTATTTAAGAATGATATATAGCAGTCAGCTAAGTCGTACTTAATGTACAATGCTGGTCCAAATCCAATCCAACTTTTAATGTAAAACCCTAAATCATACTAACGACATCTCTCTCTCTCTCTCGTGCATCTTTTGGCAAACTACCACCAATGGCAACCATAGATGACAGCGACACGCTTCCTTTTTTCCCTCATCTTTCTTTTTTTATTCTTTTGTGCAGTGCAAACACTCAAAATCCTTCAGCAAAAAGTTAAATTTTTATATAAAAATGGCTTTAAAATGAATAATTTGAAAAACATGAAAATATGCCTCAAAATCCTATATTTATGAAAACTAGAGGTCTAGGGTCAAGTTGGATCAAGAAAGGTCCCAAAACCCAATGCCGTTTCAAAGCTTTGGCAGGATTTAAATTCAAAGTAAGAGGCCCGCATACTATGTTGCACGGGTACGTTACCATATTTGATGACGTACCCGTATCCGGTATGTACCTAACATGGGTACGAGTATCGGTATATGGGGTACGTATCGATATCGTATATGTGTAGGTGTGTACCGGTATGCATACCCAATCTGGTATATCAAGAGTAGTACCGAACTCGAACCCTCAAGAGAGTAATAGAGGAAGGGGAGCAACGGAGCCACAGAAATCAGACTCATCTCGATCTACGAGTAAAGGCCATGGGCGCCATGCCCTCGGAAGAAGAGATGGACGGTGTTGTTGGCGTCGGCTCTGGCACCACGAGACTCGCCCAGACCTGTGCCCACAACCTGTGTCCCAGCAACACCGCTGCAACAATTCTCCATTGTTGCCGCAGAGACTGATGTTGTTGCTCCTGCTCATCTGTGGGTTGGAAGAAGCAGTTCGCACCGGGAGCAGCACGAGAACGTCCTTCTTCTTAGAGCGGCACATTGGAGGGAAGCAAATGGAGCAGAGAGAAGTTTTGTGAGGGAAAGGGGCCCTCTTTTGAGGGCAACAACATTGCGTTCTCCATGTTGACAAGGGTCTGTTTTGATATTAGCTTGCTTGCAAAAGGGGGAAAATCAAGGACTCGAATGTTGAGCAAAAGGGTCAAGCCTATTCTCCTTTTATTCACCACCTAGCATTCAGTTAAGCTTTTCAAAAGATTAAGGGCATACATGATCCATAGAAAACTCAAGTCTTGGTAGAAAATTTGTAGATGGCTTGGATGTCTGGGTAAGCTGTTTAATTGTTCTTACTTAAAAGAAGAATATAAATGACATTCTCATAGTTAGAATAAAATTATTCTCAAACACTACAATGCTCTTTAAAATATAGAATGCTCTATATAACTGTGTGTGTGTGTATATATATATATATATATATATATATATATATATATATATTATGTAAATTTATTTTTTATTATGTTTTTTAATAGTAATGTACCCGTACCTTAGTTTTTTAAAAAATTGTACACCCCATACCCATACCCATACCGTGTACCGGTACCGTACCCATATCCATGCAACATAGCCCAAGTATGACCGCAAATCCAGAATATGATGCATTTAGATCCTGCTTACACCAATACTCACAAGTCACGAGAGCACCTTCACAAAAAAGAAATGTAAAGATGATACTTTTCAGCAAAAAGGAAATAATGTTATGTGTCTCATCCCAGCCATGGAAATAGAATAAGGATCAAAGACAGTCATCGATAATTATCTCTTCTTAGTTTTGGAATAAAATTTCAGCAGATAACTTTCATTATTTATCATAGGTTCATCGTCCTTAAAGATTCCTTTCTTCATCAAGTAGCATTTCTCTTTCCACCTGAACATTTTCCTATTCTGTTTGCAGATTAATTTGGAACCTACATGAGCAGATAAGTATAATACATTATTTTCTGTTAATTCTTATAGTAAGAATATCTTGCTGACATTTATTTATGTCTATGTTTTTCAGTATAACAGTTCAACATTTATATACAACATGGAATTTATTATTTGTTGTAGACAATTTGTTGTAGACAATATGTTTCTTGTTATTTTTTAGAAAATCACAGAATCCATTTACATTTTTAATGTTTTATTTTATAATTTTAAATAATAGTGTACTGCTAAATCCATTATATCACCACTACCACTATATTAAGGTCAAGCGCTAACCGCTATTGATAGCATACACTGCTACTGTGGCACAAGATCAAGCTCTATGGTACATAGAATCCATGTAACCAACCCTACCTAGTGTGGAAAAGGTTTGGAGGTGGTTGTTGTCTAAACAAATGTATAAAGAAAGATGAACTTACACGATCATGCATTTACATCCTTGAATAAGCATAAAAAGGGATCACCTAATATCCCCCTCCAGCAAACTAGTGGCCACCATCAACCAAAGAGATTCAGGCAAAATGTCTAACCAAGTGCCTCACAATCCATTCACACCATAGAATTAAAACTTGTGAACCATCATCACCACAAAATGATCAGAACTGCACACGCAATTTGCTTCCCTTTCCTTTCGCATTTACCGCTAAAACTTGACATGCTATGATAACAAATAGTATCAAAGATATTATCATATATATATATATATATATATACTGACGAGTACGAGCAAAAGCATGAAAATTATTCCAAAATGTGAAAGCATATATTTTATTGATCAAGGTGTAGCACAAGAAGTCAAAAGATAAAAGCAGAACAAGGATTATGGAATAACTTACGTAATTCCTCAATTCTTCTTGCAAATGCTTCACTAATATTTGTGCTTCACTTGGGATAACACCACAGGATGGCTCACTAATGCTAGAAAGTTCCCGTCCAACTTCACTTTTCTGTCTATGTAACTACAGGAAAAAGCAAGTGCAGAACTAATAATTTAGGGAAGTAACAAACAGTAAGGCACACAGCTCAGCAAAGTATAGGTGGCTTCTGCTAGATAGCATAGCCTTTTAAGCAGGCAACTTGCAATGGCGGTACGATTCCAAATGAGATAATCATGAGACATTTGCAAAGGCCAAGAAATTTGAATGAGGATGTCTGATCACTTGACTAGATAACGCAAAATAAGATACTGACTGAGAGGCACAATGAGGCCAGGATATCATAGGACAACTAAACGCTCTCCACATGGCAGAGCACAGATTAGTCTCATTCATGTAACTCGTTGCGGGTACGCCAACTCACTTTCTTGATATGTTATCTCACGTGAGGCTGTTGGGGCGCCACCAGTATTTCTTTCTTTTTCTTTCTCCCTTGTAATCATCACCCAAATTTGCACAAGTTTGTCAATACCCTCCTGAACGGAATTCATCAGGAACCCATTCTCACGAAGAAACACACCACCTACACACACCTAGAAGCACAAAAATGGGAAGTAACGGGATTGTTTTTCCATACATGATATATGCAATACTCTACGACATTGTTATGTATTTAGAGTGTCAGATCTACATTAAGCTGAGGTGGCCTGAAATATGGAAAAACAGCAAAAGATCGATACCCTGCAGTTGAATCTATGCTTTGGCACATAGTTCATCCCGCCCTAAACAGTTCTGCAAGATATCCGCCCAACCCTGAAAAAGAAAATTTAAATTCACCTCTGCATTTTAGCGATAATGATTCATCCAGTCACATTTCTTTGATTAGGACCATACATCAGTAGCCCACCTGCTAATGTGTACAACCAGACCGCTCAGCAAGACTGACTGATCCCATATCTAACCTAATAAGAATGTAGTGTCCTAGCATTTGACTAAATATGTTCCTAGAAATGACAGATCAGCAAAGTAGTAAGAAGTCTGATCCGTATCCCTTCTCCTTCAAACACAAACTTTTAGCGTCATGGTTATGAAGCATAAAGAGACAACAAGGTCTTACATGACGTAAAAATGTTGCCAATATCTTGCCAAATTAATTCACAAACTCAAATACAAACTATCTCGAAGGATCTTTAACAAGTCAAATTGCCAAACGAATTATAAAACACTTGGTATATAAGCCAAACCAAATATCAAACAAGTCAAGGGAGCATAAAAAGCTCTAATTTTTCATTAGACATCTCCTTTATTTATTGAGATATTTACAAGAGAGAGGGAGAGTTGATTTTACATGAAAGAGAGAGGGAGATCTGCACCTCGCAGCTACACCAACTAGCTATTGGGGATGGCTAGTTGTTGTAGCCATTGGGAGGGGGACTAGCTCTTGAAGCCCAGCCCTACTGGCCCAGCCCCACTATTACATTTTAATACCCCAACCGACAAGGATTTGGTGAAGAAATCTGTCAACTTTAGACATAAGTAACATAGCACAAAGTCAATCTTTTCTGCAATCCTCTCTAATACAATGACAGTCCATCTCAATATATTTAGTTCTTTAATGAAAAGTATTATTTGAAGCAATGTACATAGCGCTTTTGTTGTAACAAAACAATTTTGTTGAGTAATCCAAGGTAACCTTCATGTCTGCTAGGAGTTCAGTGATCTAAGATATCTCAATAATTGTCGTAGCCATAGTTGTATATTCTGCTTTTGTTGATGATAAACACACCTTTTGCCGCTTTTTGTACCTCTAAGAAATTAGAGAATTACCTAAAAATACACAAAACGAAGTGGTGGAATGTATATCATTAACATCCTCACCCAATCAGCATAAGCAGTTAATTTAAAAGAATATGAGGATAGAATGATCAATCTTTCAAGAGTATCCTTTATGTATCTTACAATCCGCATTACCGCACTCATGTGTACACTAGTGGGGGCTTTCTGAAACCGACTTGCCACATGTATTGCGTGTGCTATATCTGGTCGAGTGATGGTAAAATACGTCAAGACTCCTATCATCTATCTGTAGGGAGTCGAATCCTCCAACTTTTCCCCATTTATAATCCTCAACTTGGTCCCCATCACTTCGGGCATGGTCACTTGTCATCTGCAATCCTTATCTATTAACAATATCACTAACAAACTTTATTTGTGACATAAAATAAATTACGGGTTATTTATACAACAACAACTAAGCCTTTTCCCATACTAGACAGGGTCAGCTACATGGATTCTTTGTTTCAACATAGCTCTATCATGTATCATGTTAGCAGTTAACTCACAATAAGCTAGATCATTCTTTATTGTTTCTTTCCAACACTTTTGTGGTCATCCTCTACCTCTTTTAATACTTTCCAAATTTAGTTTTTCATACCATCTTATAGGTTCTTCTGATCTTCTTTCTATATGTCAAAACCATCTTAAACGATATTCTCCCATTTTATCCTCTATTGGTGTCGCTCCTAATTTGTTTCTAATAATCTCATTATGTATACAATCTTTTCTTGTATGACCACTCCATCTCAACATCTTCATTTCTGTCACAGACATCTTTTCTACATATTGATGGTTAAATGCCCAACACTCATAACCATAAAACATAGGAAGTCTAATTACTGCTCTATAATATTTACCTTTTAACTTTAATGGTATCTTCTTATCACAAAGAATAACTGATGCTCCTCTCCATTTTAACAAGCCAACATTAATTCTATGTGTAACATCTCCATCAATTCTTCCGTCACTCAGAAAAATTGACCCTAGGTATTTAAAACTTTCCTTTTGGGGGATGCTGTGCCAATTTTAATTTCTATGCCCTTTGAAGTAACCAAATGATCAAACTTACATTCCATATATATTGTCTTTGTTCTACTAAGTCGGAGGTCTTTGCTTTCTAATGCTTTTCTCCATTATTCCAATTTTCTATTAACTTTTTCCTTAGACTCTTCCACTAACACAATGTTATCTACAAATAACATACACCAAGGCAATTCATCTTGAATATGTTTTATTAACTCATCAATCACCATTATAAATAAGTATGGACTTAAAGTTGATCCTTGATGTAACACAATATTAACTTCAAAGAAGTTTGTCATTCCCTCATGAGTACTCACACATGTTTTTGCACCATCGTACATGTCTCTTATAAGGTTAATATATGCCAATGAGATACCTCTTTTTACCAAGGTTCTCCAAAGAACCTCCCTCGATACCCTATCATAAGTTTTTTTATTAATAAATATTATGTGAATGTCTTTCTTTTTAGCTCTAAAATGTTTCGTAAGACATCTCAAAAGGTGAATCGCTTCAACAGTAGATCTGCCTGGCATGAATCCAAATTGGTTCTCTATTGTACTTAATACTTGTCTTAACCTACGTTCGATAATTCTTTCCCACAATTTCATAGTATGATTCATTAACTTGACACCTCAATAATTTGCACAATTCTGAATGTCTTCCTTGTTCTTATATATGGGTATAAGTGTACTTGCTCTCCATTCCTCGGGCATCTTTTGGTTTCTCCATATTTCATTAAATAATCTTGTGAGCCAAGTGATTCCTGTTGAAGAATAGGAGTTTAGAGTCAGTTTTAGTAAATTTAATTCTTTTTAGGTATTACTGTAATTGTCCGAAGTCATAAGGGCATTTTGGCAATTTTCAATACTAAGGGTATTTTGATCATTTTCAGTTTTACAACTTCTTATATAAAGGTTGATAGGTTGTATTAGGGTTAAGAGTCTGAGATTAAGAAAGAGAGAGAAAGAGGGGGGGGCGCCGCCTCCTCCGATCTCCATGTTTTTCCTCTTCATCTTGTGTTGATGTTTTCTACTATTGATTATCCACTGCGAAGTCACGTTTTCCAACATGGTATCAGAGCCGGATTGTGAAGTTTTTGGACATGGGGGAGCGAAAAACAGAGTTTAGACCAATATAAACTTGTGGCTGCAAAGAAAAAAGAAAAGAAAAAAAGAAAAGGGAGAGATGCAATCGAGAGTGTTGATCCTAAAAGGGGTTTGAAACTTTCGTGGAGTTCACAGGGCAATCATTTGTGGCAGAATTGGACAAGTTCCTGTTCAGAAAATCCTCAGGAGTGGGCGTACAATGACCATTTTCATTGTGGGGACAGGAGGCATGTTTGATCAAAGAATCATATGGTTAGATAACATGCCAAGGCCAGTACAGTGGCAAAGAGTTGTGCATAACAATATGCTTGGAGAGTATGTTGTTCAGAAACTTCTGAAAGACTCACCGGTGCTTATTGAAGGCGACATTGAAACTACAGTATTTAACGATAGCATGACTGGTGTGGTAAAAAAATGTAGCCGAGATATGTGTCCATATTGATGGTAAAGATCGTCTTGTCAAGACATCTGAAGGCATCAACAGTTCGTCTGTGAATGACCTAAGAGAAAGAGGTGGCGTTGACAGCAGGGTTGATGAAGAATCTAATGAAGTTGCTGAGCAGGCAGCACTGTTGCGTTTTACAGAAATGATGCACATCAAACTCTCCAAGACAAGTGTTCGATGAAATGTTCAAAAGAGAGGTTTACCTGCACATCAGTGTTCTTTAAAATGTTCATGAATGGATGATTAACATGCACATCCAGTGTTTGATTCAATGCCTAAGAGAAATATTTACCTACGCTTAAAGTGTTTGATGAAATGTTTAAGAGGGTTGCAGATTCAGAAAAAGAATACAGAAGATATAAAGTAGTACGTGATGATTGCCTTCGTTGGAAAAGCAACTGAATGCAAATAGAAGGAAAGATGGAATGTAGAAAATCAGTCTTTTTCACTACATACGCATGAAAAATCAAATCATAGAAGAGGCCAGAGAAATTTGTTGATATACAATGTGGCAGTATCACTAAGAAGCATGAAAGTTAAAACCTTGAGTTGTTGAAGTAAAGAGCCAGGAGGGCTGGAAAAGCTGCTGAAGTCACCATGTGAAGTGGCGCAGACCGACTAGTATGAGTGGTAGAGAGAGGGCACCCAACCAACACACCGATTGCCGCCACCATTTGAAGGGGTGCAAGGAAAGCCGTGTGAAGTTTGTATGATGGAGTAGTACCTCCTATCACAGAAGATCAGCTTTCTCAAAAGTAGAAAAATATAACTTTTGAAGTTTAGCTGCCGAATCACTTTATGGAGAATAAGAAAGAAAGAGGGAGCAACCGACACCCATAGAAGGGTCGTGTGCTACTCATATGTTCTTGAGTGTTCAAGTTGTTCTACAGAAGCCTCGAAGAGATCGCTCGTGCACGTGTGGTGAAGAAAAAACCAGTTTTTTGGCAAGTTTAGAGTTTGAAGTATCTCACTCCCAACTTGAGAGGGGGTGTTGAAGAATATCAGTTTAGAGTCATTTTTAGTATATTTGATTTTTTAGGTATTATTGTAATTGTTTGAAGTCGTAAGGGTATTTTGGTAATTTTTTGTACTAAGGGTATTTTGGTCATTGTACGTTTTACAGCTCCTTATTTTAGGGCTGATAGGTTGTGTTAGGGTTAAGAGTCTGAGAATAAGAAAGAGAGAGAAAGAGGGGGGGCTTCCATTAGAGCTTCTTTGACTTCATTCTTTTGAATATATCGGTAGAAATTATGGTTTATATATTTTTCTGATTTAGCTAACTCTCCTAAGCTAATACTAACATCTTTATTTTCATTAAAACTACTACAACTAAGCCTCTTCCCATACTAGACGGGGTCGGCTACATGGATTCTTTGTTTCCACAGATCCCTATCTTGTGCCATGTTAGCAGTTAACTCCCAATATGCTAGATCGTTCTTTATTGTTTCTTTCCAACACTTTTGTGGTAGTCCTCTACCTCTTTTAATACTTTCCAAATTTATCCTCTATTGGTGCTACTCCTAATTCGTTTCTAATAATCTCATTACATATACGATCTTTTCTTGTATGACCACTCATCCATCTCAACATCTTCATTTCTGTCACAGACATCTTTTGTACATGTTGATGATTAACTGCCCAACACTCAGAACCATAAAACATGGCAGGCCTAATTGCTGCTCTATAATATTTACCTTTTAACTTTATAAGTAATTAAATGTTCATCTCGTTTTTTGAAGATTGTATTGACTATAAAGAGATCAAATGCCATAGCAAAATTTAAAATCTCCCTACCTTCCTCGTTTATATCTCCAAAACCAAAGTTTCCATGAATCCCTTGATATCCTAATGCCTCTTTACCGACATGTCCATTTAAATCTCCTCCTAAACAAATCATCTCCCTTTGTGGAATCTTTTGAAACACCTTATCTAACTCTTCCCAAAAAGTTGTCTTTATACTATCTTCTAGTCCTACTTGGGGTGCGTAAGTACAAACTATATTCAAAACCTCTGCTCCTAACACTAATTTCAACGTCATGATTCGGTCACCATATCGTTGTATGTCTACTACACTCTCCTTTAAATCTTTATTTATGATAATACCAACTCCATTTCGAGCCTTTTCTTTACCTGAGTACCATAATTTAAAACATGTATCCTCTATTTTTCTCCAACCTATTTTGTCTCTTTTAAACATAGAATATGAATCTTTCTCCGAATTATAGTATCTACCACCTCCATTAGCTTACCGGATAATGTTCCGATATTCCAAGAACCAATACGAATCTTATTATCTAGGACTAGCTTCCTTACCCCCCGCATCCGTCCATAATCAAAATGCAGAGACCCTCTCTGAAAATTTTTCACTACATTCGGGCGGCAATGTAACGGGACTAACTTCTTTACCCATACCTGTCCATGATGTGGGAACCCTCTTTGCAATAGATTCACTACATTCGGGCGAAAATGTAGTGGCCCTTGCTTACTTCTTACTGCATTCGGGCTCTACAGCACGTCGCTAGGCGGGGACGCCCCAAAGCAATGCTTATAATTTTTGTAATCCATGTTATAAAAATCCGACAAAGTTTTACGCTGGCTGTCGGAAGCCTAACACAACCCTCCTCCTTTATGAGGGCTTGGGACCGGCAATGCAAGGGTGATCTCAGCATAAATATAAATTAAAATACGAACAATAGTCATACGTACAACTGTCGCAAATGTTTTTTCATAATCAAACCCATGTTCTTAATGTTCTTAGGAGTACCCTTTAGCCATAAGTCTTATTTTGTACCTTTCAATAGAAAGGTCACTATGAGTTTTAACCTTAGACCAATCTACAACCAATAATTTTGTTTTCTTTCGGTTTTACAACAATATCCCAAGTACAATTTCTTTGTAGAGTTTTTAATTCAACATTCATAGCTTTCCTCCATTTTAAGTTATTTTTTGCTTAATCATAATGACAGGGTTCAAGAATGCTCGATATGATAGTTATGTGATTTCTATGTTATGGTGGAAATGATTCACAAGACAAATCTTCGAAGGGGCTTTATGATTTTTTTTGCTAGGAGCATTATCAATTTATGTATCCTTCTTACATAATGATGTTCAAAGGGTCTTAACACATGTTCTCTTGTTTCAAGGTTTCTAGATCCATCTTCTAGTTGATCCATGTCATCTTGAACTTCCTCATTCTCATCTAACCTTTCATACAATCTAAAAATGAATAACTTTTTTATGTGTTTTGAAATTCATTTTCATAATAACATTCATCTTCAATGAATTTGACATCTCTAAACACAGAGTTTATCTTCTTTTGGATCATAATACCTATACCCCTTCTTATCTACTTTTGGATTATAATACTTATACCCCTTTTTATCAATATCATACCCAAGAAACACAAACTCAATGGCCTTCGAACTTAACTTATCATTTTATCAGTATAAATATAGCATTTATACCCAAAAACTTTCAATTAATCATAACTAGGTTTATTAGAAAATACTTTTTTTATAGGAGAACAATTTTCAAGTTTGGATGATAGCATTCTATTTATCAAATATACGAATGTTAAAACAGTTTCGGCCCACAAATGTTTGGGAACTTTAATAGCTAATAACAAAGTTCTAATAGTTTTAACAATATCTTTATGTTTCCTTTCAGCTAAACCATTTTATTGTGATGTTAAAACAGTTTCAGCCCACAAATGTTTGCGAACTTTAATAGCTAATAAAAAAGTTCTATTAGTTTCAACAATATCTTTATGTTTTCTTTCAGCTAAACCATTTTGTTGTGGGGTTTTGGTGCAAGATCTTTTATGCCAAATTTCATTTTCTTAAAGATAGTTTTTGAAGTCGTTGGAAAGATATTCACCACCAAAATCGATTCTTAAGATTTTAATATTAATTTCAAATTGGGTCTTGACCATATTGTGAAAAATCAAGAAATATTTAAAAACTTCTTATTTATATTTTAAGAAATACGTCAAGTGTGTCGAGTGAAGTCTTCTACAAAAATAACATAGTAAGTCACTCCTCTTTTTGAGAATATGAGAGTGTGTCCCCAAACATCGGAGTGTACTAATTCAAATGCCTTATTTGTATAAGTGTTTTATCGCCAAATGATGCATGATGTGGTTTATGAAAAATATAATTGTAAAAATGAAATCATTCTTTTCATATATCTTTATTTATGGATAATTGTTCATTTTCTTCACATCAATATGCCCAATCTTTTGTACCAAAACCCAAAATCATTAAAATTTATCCCATAAGTTCTAAATTTTGACATAACCAAATCATCGAGATGGCATAGAGACCCAAATGCCTTATTTATATAAGTGTTTTATCGCCAAATGGTGCATGATGTGTCTTGTGAAAAATATACTTTTAAAAATGAAATCATTCTTTTCATATATCTTTATTTATGGATAATTGTTCATTTTCTTCACATCAATATGCCCAATCTTTTGTACCAAAACCCAAAATCATTAAAATTAATCCCATAAGTTCTAAAATTTAACATAACCAAATCATCGAGATGGCATAGAGACCCTTTTCTCTATGTCCTTGCCCAATCACCTTCTTCTACACGTGGTTTTGCACCAAACATCCATGTAGTTAGAAGGTAATGTTGGAAATTGTAGGTAGTACAACGGAAGATCTAATATCCCAAACACAATAAGAACAATGAAGAAAAAATATTGAGATTGAACAAGCAGGCCCTCCAATAGAAGTTGCCCCTTTCTCTCTCTCTTTCTTAATGTTACAATCTTAACCCTAATACAAGAAGCTCAGCCCTTATATAATGGGTTGTTAAACATAAAATGACCAAAATGCCCTTAGTACTACGGACAATTACAATAAAAGCACCAAAATCTAAAAACCATGACATACCATGACCTTTAGAAGAAGATGTTAGTGTAAACTCAAAGATGTTTGATTTTTCTTTGAGCATTTCTTTAATGTCGGCCTTGATCTTTGATGGTAACACTTCTTCCTTGTAATTAATGGCAGCAACATGGGGAACCTCTTCAATAAGAGAGGACAAAGTCTTGTTGTGCCTATTTTCCTTGCATTAATGGCTAATTGTGATCCTGTTAAGCCAAGCCACTACATTATTCTTCATTTGCCCATTGTCTTTACTAGCTTTTATATGTTGAGGTTTACAGATTCTCAAATAATTTTTGAGTCTAGACGTAGCAAGAACTGTTTCATTTTGGTCTCTAAAATTCCCCAATCTAGTTTTCTCCATAACTAAATCGACCAAAATCTCATAGCTTTTGGGTCTTGATTTTCTATATATCAAGTTTGATCTAATGTTTTCAAACTCATCTCTCAATCCCATTACAAAAAAGAAAAAATATTGATTATCAAGATACTCTTAAAACTCATCCATACATTAGAGTTTTTTGAATTTGTCAAAGCTTCTAAGTTCGTTCCAAAGGTTAGAAAACTCATTATTATAATTGCTAATGATCATGAAACCTGGTTGGAGCATTATCATTTTTTTCTTATAAGTTTATTTAAAGACAAAATCATCTTGAGAATGAGTTTTTCTAAGATATTCCTAAGGTTTAAAAGCATTCTTGACCGTACTAATCCGAGTATGAAACTTCTCATCCATATTTTGGCCATTAATCCAAGTGATTTTGGCATTGTATTTCTCCCATTTTTTCAATTCTATTATTATGTCCCTTGTAATTTGTGAAAATCATCATCATATTCTTCCTCTATCCATTTGGGGTTTTTTATGTTATCATCAATATAAACTCAATAGTTTTTTAAAATAAATACTTTTTTATAGTTTGTGCCCAACTTGGATAAGAGTTGGACGCCAACAAGCAATGAAAACTCACTTTTCATTTTCATTCTTCCCAATAATAATAGAAAAGATAAAAGAGTACCTTGATTCAAACAATTTTCAAATTTTGGGCCTCGGCACGAATCTCAAAGAAGCTTTAATCGAACTCTTTCAACTCTGATAACATGTAAAAATGTCACCAATATCTTGTCAAAGTAATCCACAAACACAAACTATCCCGAAGGATCTTCAGTAAGCAAAATCGATAAACGAACCACCAAACACTTGATATCTAAGTCAAACCAAATATCAAACAATAAGTCAAAGAAGCATGGAAAGCACTAATTTTATTTATTAGGCATCTCCTCTGTTTATAGAGGCATTTAAAAGAGAGAGAGGGAGAGTTTATTTTACGTGAGAGAGGGAGATCTACTCCCAACAACTAGCCTTCGGGAGTGTCCCCAATGGCTAGCTACTATAGTTGTTGGGAGGGGAACTGGCCCTTAAGGACCAGTCCCCAAGTGACATGTTGGGCCCTACTGGCCCAACCTATGTCACACAGGTGCGGGTGCAATATATGGAAAATTTCAAAAATTTTGGGTGCGACGGCACGACTAGAGTATATAATATTATATCTTATATATAATATTCAAGCTACAACAAGTGAGACATCAATTAACATAAGTATATGACAATAGCAAGTACACAACTTTATATTAAAGCAAAACACATAAATGGTAAATAACTACTAATTTCATCATAATACATAAATCAATCTTCACTATCTGGACCCATTTATCCAAAAAGACCCGAACTTCAAAATCGATACCAGATTTTGAAGCGTGGAATATCCACACAAAAGGAAGTGAATAAGGTCCGCATTGAGATATTTTTCTATGTTCATTGGCGGAGTGTCATGGGAGATAATGGAAGACAAGGAGCATTTTTTAAACTATGGTGAGGTAACTCAAGTGGTCATCATGGGAGATAAGGTCATGAGTCGACTAAAAGGCTTCGGTTTCATCGTCTTCACGGATTACTCCATCTTTGATCGGGTTCTGCAAGATAAATACACCATAGACGGCAGAACCATGAGTTACAAAAAAATTGTGTTTTTTTTTTTCCATGCCGCACCGACACAGTGTCGTTGTCGTACCCATGTCGAGGTCGACACTCCACCTCTTAGAAGTGTCTGTGTGACTTGGGGACCAGCCCCACTATTACATTTTAAAAGAGGGTACATACATGAACACACTATAAATAATTATTGATATTCGTAGTTGGAAACAGCTCGATCACGTATCGTCAAGTATCAAATCAGCAAGTCACATATAAACACACCCAAGAATGGGTGTTTCAAGTCAAGAACAAATCAAAATCACAAGTCAAGCCAAATATCAAAGAGTTCTTTTTCTAATAAAAAATCGGCTAGTTTCAAGCCAAACTTACGATGTGTATACCGAAAGTTTGTCTAATAAAAAATGAAAGAGAATAGCTGAGAGGGATTTGGAGAAGAAATCGGCTAAATGCATTTATGAGGTGACATAACAAAAACTAATCCTTTTTTGTAAGCATTTTTCACGAACAAAATGAAAGTTCATCTCAGTATGCTTCATGCGTTCATGAAAGGTGTTGGTGGAGGTGATGTACATGGCACTTTTATTGTCGTAAAATATGATAGCCCGTTATTGTAAAACAATGTTCATGTCCTTTAGTACCTCTATAATCCAAGAGATTTTTATAGGTGTAGTAATCGTAGCAAAATATGATAAAGGAAAGTAAAACCAACTATTGCTTCTTGCACTTCCATGAAATTAGTAGTTCACCTAGAAAAACACATAAACCAATAGTAGAATGCATGTTATTGACATCTTCAACTCGGTCAATATCAGTATACACAAATAAATCAAAGGACGAAGAATAAGTTAAGAGTACCCCTTCTTTGTAGTATTCCTTATATATTTAATAATTCTCATAACAACACTCATATGAGCGGTAGTAGGTGGTTACTGAAATTGACTAGTTGTATGTCATGCTGGAGAGATATTAGGTCTAGTGATAGTAAGATAGGTGAGAGCACCTATTAGTTGTATGTTGAGAGTTGAGTCTGCTAAGTTTTCTTCGTCTGTAGCTCTTAACTTTGTGCCAAGAACCTCAGGAGTATCAACTTGCTTGTTGTAAGTGATCTCAAATCTATCAATTATTTTATTAGCAAACTTGATTTGTGACATAAAATATCCGTAATTGTTTCGAATAATTTCGATACCCAAAAAATAACTAAGAAGACCATGATGTTTCATTTCAAATTCATCGTGATCATGTTTAACCTGTGCAATTCCTCTTTTATCCCTTTCAATGATGATCATATCATTCACATACAAGAGTAAGATAACAATGTTTGTATCAGATTTTCTTATAAATAAAGCAGTATCAGTATAGCAAGAAACAAAGTTATGTAAATGCATGAATTTTTCAAAGCGGTCAAACTAAAATGTTTCAAACCATACAGAGCTTTCTTACGTTTAAGAACATGATCTTAAGAATATCAAGTCCAGGAGGAATCAAATAAACATCTTCATTTAAGTTTTCATTAATGAAGGCATTTTTAACATCAAGTTTGTATTTTTCTTGGGTTTTAAGGATATCGTCATTGTCTAAATTTTTAAAATCTAATTTTGGTTCTTGAATCGTTTCATTTATGTAATCACAATAATCTTTCGATAAAAAAATATTTGTTCATCATTTTTGCCCAACTTTGATAGCATTTTAGGTCAAGAATACACTTGGAAGACTGATTTTTACCTTTTATTTTAGGAGTTTGATGTTACTTCAAATTCTAGAACGTAAGTATACGATATCACGAACTTTCAATCTTGACACGCTTCTCAATGTGATCAATTTCTTCAAGACAAGGCTCTAATACCATGTAATCAATTGTCGATATTCGTAGTTGGAAGCAGCCCGAGCACTTATCATCAAATATTAAATAAACAAGCCACGTACAAACACACCCGAGAATGTGTGTTTCAAGTCAAGAACAAACCAAAGTCACAAGTCAAGCCAAATATCAGAGTTGCAAATCCAGTTTGTTATTGAGATTGTAAAAGGCTTTATTTATAGAGCAAAATATACAGCATTTACATGATAGAGAGGAATGAGAGAGGAGAGTGGTAGCCGTTGGCATCCCCAACAGCTAGTGGGGCAAGCAACCCTAACTAGCCCTAGTCCTAAGAGCCAGGCCAGTTAGTTCAAGTTTGGTGGGCCCTAGTGGCCCGTCTCCTACTACATATATTTTAACACACACAAGAACAAAAGGTCGGAGGGAAGAGAAAGAAGAAGATACTATGGTTATCAGATGATGCAAGTGAACAAGAAAGGATGACAAAAGTACCCAAGGGAAAATATATTTGGCTTGTTAGAGTTCCCAGTGGGTGACAGCTGACCAATTAAGAATGCTGTAAAGGTTGCTTAAGGGGCTTAGGCAAGGTTTAAGCTCCTAAAATAGTCTGCCCATGGCACATGAGTCTCACACACACGTACCCAACAACCCCCCCATTTTCCATAACATAAAGAAGTGATCAAAGAATTCTATAACATTAGTTGGACATTCACAAGTGGGTGAGGCTGACTGATGACCAAATCTATCCAATAATTTGGATGCTTCATGAATTTAAAATAGCATTTTACTGCATACAAGTGATAGCTAAGAAAATAAATTCCAATTGCAGATAGAAGTAGAAACAAGCAAAATATCAACCAAATAAAATAGAACAAACGGGAATAGATTATTTAAGATTTGAACTTGACAAATGACTGTTGTCCTGTATAGACAAATTCAACTACCTCGGTTAGTTGCACTTGCAGGTCCTCCATTTGTGCTCTCAGTAGTTCAGATTCCTTTTCAGCATTACATGCTCTCAATTCCATCAACTCAAGCTGAAACACTAAAATGATTATTTTGATAAACGAAAATTTGGAAAATCTAAATATGAGAAAACACATTCTAGCACTTACATCAGCATTGATTCTGGACACAGAAAATCTGGAATCACTCCCAACATGCAAGAGTTGTTCATGAAGACCACTTTTCTCCCTTTCAGCCGATTCAGTAACATCTTTAAGTTTTGTTTCAAGAGCAGCACATCTTTCTTGAGCTACAGATGCAGCTGACTCAGCATCCTTACGTAGCTTAACTTCATTTTGGAGCTTCACCTGCATTTCATTTGGCACCAGAAATTACATATTTAAACATCAAATAGCTTTAAATAACAAAAAACAGAATAAACACTTACACATTCTATACACGGTAAAAGAGAATGAAAATTTTAACCACATTCGTTATAGAACAAGAAAAATCTCCATGCGTATGTGCTAAACTGCTTAAGCATGGAGATTGTTAAGGATGCCAATGCACAAACTAAAAGCTGAAGGTTGTAAGAGAATATCCAGGATTAGCAAAACTTAGCAATGCCGGATGTCATGACAACCTTTCCGCAAATCATTTAAGGTACATTTTTTTTAGTCAGCATTTAAGGTACATCTTAATTCAGTGAAAATTGGGTTTATAAGGAAAAAATACAAAATTTTAACAAGCGAAGGTTTGTAGACTTGTGAAGTGACCACAAGCTATATGGAAAAAGGGGGTTATGAAGAGCAAATAGCACATAGATATGAGCCAACCAACAGTATACAAGAATGCAAACCTCAAGCTCAGAGTATTGCTTCAGCTGAACTTGATGACGCTCAAAGGATGCTTGCACCTCCTTTATCAGCTGGTTCTGCAAGGCCTGCTCACGTCCTTTTGCAGCAGCAAGTTCTTGTTCCACAAAATGCAATTGGTCTCGAAATTTAACTGTTTCTGCTTCTGAAACAAAAACAGCATTCATCAGTGGAACATCCTAGAAAGTGTCAGCGGTCTTATAAAGTAGGACAATGTTATACAGGTTCATAAAACAACACCAATCATGATCACTGCCCCTCTCACTACCACAGTTAGTTGTTATAAGTCTTAATTTTCTTCCTTCCTTCCCCATAGCATGCAAACAACCAGCAAATAAGCCTTGTCCAACAGCTGCACATGCTTTTCAAGCAAGGAAAATGGAGTCGGCGTTCAACCATCTTGGTTATTCAAGCTTCAACCAGGAACAGAATAAAATGGCTGAGCTGCTCTCAGTTTGTATGCAAAATACCTCAACCGAATTGCATTCACCAGGCAACCAAAGGCCTGAATAATATACATAAGGCAGCCACTTAAATAAGTTGAGGCACAAAAGTTAAAACAGGCCAGTTTGGCCCCCGACAGCTAACTAGTCATTGTAGAACTCCAACAGCAGTTACAGCTGGCTATTGGTGTCTCCAACGGCTACACAACAGCAAAATAGAAAGAAACAAAATTCAACAAAGAAAAGAAAAATAGAAAAAACTAAATACTTCTAAAAAGGAAAAAATGCATGTTGTACTATCTAAGAAATACTTTCTATAAAAGGAAACAGTTGGTAAAATGTAATATTTGAGACTGCTGTGTTGGCAGGCTGAGCTGCTGTTCATTCTCAAAGGCACTCTCGTCCTTGCAACAATGACATGTTCTATCAGAGAAGAATCTTACAGCTCTCTAAACCCTCTTATATCTCCTTGCAGATCCTACCTTAAAGACCTCCCACTTTCACAGTGACGTTTTGTGTCCAATATGCCCAGTCTTTGTTATTTCATGTAGAATCTCCTTACTGTGGGGCCATACATTTTAAACAACATCATCTATCCTTTTCCTCTTTCACAAGCACCACACTTACAAGTCCTATAATATGTCTAGCTTTATCTATTACTCATAATGGGATTTATAGCAGTTGGATGTCAGAATTGCATTACTTACTAGGGAATTAGAGGAACAAATAAATGTGCAATTGCCACCAAATGTGTTAGCTCCTAACGGGGCCTAGATAGTTTTAATAGGAGTTACGACAGATAAAGCTGGTATAAGACATTTCATATAGCAATTTGACCATTTGGATTAACTCACACAATGACTTCAAGAGGATGTTTGCTTTTTACCAAATCAATGTGCAATTGCCACCAAACGTGTTAGGTTCTAAAGGGGCCTAGATACTATTGATGGTATTATTGCTATGGTTAATAACAAAAACATGATAGCATCAAGAACTTTGCCATTAAATCCATACCTTATTGTAAATAAGCACCACCAGTGGCACTTTATTCTTTCAGGATTAGAGGCTCTTTATCAATGTTATATAAGTATGAAGCAGTGTTGTCTGACGCGTATCGTATCGTGTATCACTGGGCTCCACGATACGGGCGTATCGTATCGTATCGTACTTTAATATTAAAATAATACAAAAATTAATTAAAAATCAATAAAAATTAGGAAAAATCAGGAAAAAATCAAGAAAAATCTCGTAATTGCTTTAAATTCATATATTGTAAGTTTAGTACAGATTGAGCATTCAACATTGAACAATTTCATCTCAATTTACATATTTTGAATTCAAAAAATGAAATACACATTACAGACACAGTTACATTTTACAAATTGTAATCAGGATCATCAACTAAATAATCTTCATCTTCTCCTTGTTGCAGATCCTCGTCATCATCAGCGACACCTTCTTCTTGAAAATCAAATTCTTCATCTCCTTGATATTGTTGTTGCGCTCCTTCCAAATTAATCCAAGCAACGTCTTCCTTAATTAGGAGGGCATTTTCTTCAGTGTCTTCCATAACCCAATCTTCTAATATATCAAAATTATCCAAACTTATTGGATCGAAGTGACTTTCTTCTCTATTTACTTTTTTTAATTGCCTACGACAAACAAAGATAAACAATTAGTAAATAATATTAACAATTGAAGACTGAAGTAAAACTATATTAAATTGAAAATTTGAAAGTAATACAACATTACCTTTCTCGAAGGCGCATGTTACAACGAATATAAACTAAATCATTTAGTCTTTTGTGTTCAACCTGTTGCGCTTCTTTGTATGGATGTGTTCAAAAACACTCCAATTTCTTTCACAACCTGTTGCATTACAGGTTTGGCTTAAGACTCTCACTGCAAAATCTTTAAGGTTTGGACAATCAGTTCCAAACCTGTTCCACCAAACATCTGTAGAAAAAGACAAACATTATAGACATAATCCACACTAATGTAAGATGAAACTTAAATATGAAAATAAACAATTTACCTGGACGCATCGTACTGCGGTTGCGAATTGCAACAGGCAAACCCATCAAGTGAAGAGCATTATCATATATCTCCATCTATCGATGTATCGCATCTGCTATGCTCTCATCAGGGACTAATCTGTCGATGCATTCAATGATTCCTCGATTAACCTCACCGTCCTTTTTGAAGATTGCTGAGTACCTCAATGATGGGTTTAGATAGTAGGCTGCTGCATGAATAGGCTGATGCAATTGTTTATTACATCTACTATCAATTATTTTCCACACGGGCACATAATCTCTTTTTTTTCCATTAAAATTATTTCTGATTGCTTCTTTTGCCCTGTCCATGGCTTCATAAAGGTAGCCCATAGATAGTTTCTCCTTGTTGTCAACCAATCTCAAAACTTTCACTAAAGGACAAGTAATTTTCAATAATCTGATACATGCATTCCAAAATGAACTTCTAAAAATCGTTTCTGCAATCTCATTCAACTTTCTGTTCCTTTTGTTTTGAGGCAACAATGCAAATTGTTGCCACTCATATGAGGAGAACATTCTCTTTAAAGCTTGCTTCTGTCTCACAATACTCTGTACAGATAAGAAGTTTGTTGCGAACCGAGTTGCAGCTGTGCGAAGAAGCTCTGCACCTTCTGTGTATCTCCTCATCATACACAAAACAAATACATGGTTGTAAATGAATTTTGTAATATCTTGGCAACACTCAGTTGCTGCCTTTATTTCATCCATCTCACCAATGTCCTCGAGGATGAGATCTAAACAATGGGCTACACATGGTGTCCAGTAGAAAGTCCCATAAATATCAGCTAACTCCTTCCCAGCTGCTTTGTAGTTAGTTGCATTATCTGTAATCAATTGGACTACATTTTCTAGCCCAACCTCTTGTATAACCTTATCAAATTCCTCTCGTAGGATCTCTGTAGTGTGCCTCTCCTCTGACATATCTAGATATCTCAAAAACATGAGTCCTTCAGGGCAATATACAAGAAAGTTTAGCAATGTCCTTCCTCGCCTATCGGTTCATCCATCTGCCATGATAGTGCATCCTGTTTCCTTCCACGATTGTCTCAAAGTCGAACAATATTGCTGCACTTCAATGACGATCTGATCTAATATCTTCCCTCTCAACTTCTGATAAGAGGGCATCCTGTATCCTAAACCAATGTTAGCAATTGCATCTGCCATTGCTTGAAAATGAAAACTTTTTGCTGCATTAAATGGAATGCATGCATCATAAAACCATCTACCCACTGCAAGGTCTGCTTGATCATGCAGTTGTTCTAAAGCCATAGCAGCATGAATTCCTGACTAAGCACCAGGTGTAGTGGAAGGAGGAAAGAACGAATGTATGCTAGAAGAAGAAGATCTTCCTCTACTCCTTCCTTAACTTCCTCTTCTGCCACCTCCAAAGTCTTCAGCTGCAACCCTCTTTCCCCTACTAGGTGCTCGCGAACTGCTACTACCAATATTTGTTCTAGCATCTAAAGGCAAACTATCAGTGAATCCAACTCCAGTGGCAGTGGCATCATGAGCTTCTTCACACATCTGGAAATCATCCTTTTGTTGTCTCATTTCCTGTATGCTCTCAATCATCTTCAAGCATTGCCATTTAATACCTTCTGGCACACTTCTAACTCTGCTTGTGCATGGTGCAACTTCTTTCCTGGTTCCTGCTAGGTAGTGTTTCAACCTTGAAATTCCACCACTAACCATCTTTTCATAAAATAAACATCTGGAACCCTCAACTGGTATACCCTACTGCCATGCCGAATCATCAGACCGATAATGAGAGTCTCTATCACCCCTTCCTGCCATGTCAATGGAGTACTTTAATTCAAACAAAAACCTGAAAATAAAAGCACTTTGTAAATCCCCCAATCTTCAAATAACACTCAAATCGAGTGTCTCCCACTTCATGAATGCAATAAAAATCGTATACAAACACTTATAACTTCATATTTTGTCATTCAAAAAAAATAAAATAACAAAAAAAAATAAATATAAAAGGAAAAAATAGAAAAAGCATTCAAAATATACCTAAATCCAAGTTTGGAGGCTTGGACGGACACCGTAGGGCACGATTTTAGAGCTTTGAACACCAAAGAGGCGTAAACCGACTCTTAGGGAGCTTGAGGAATCCAAAAGGAGAGAGGAAACCCACGAAAAATCGCGGGTTTCTCTCGGGCTGGGACCCTTTATAAGGGTCCCAAGGCGTATCGCCCGTACGGGTGATACGGCCCGTATCGCACGATACAGTGCGATACGCCCGCACCTGCGATACGGGCCCCCGTATCGTATCGTGGTGGCCCATGATACAATACGTATCGCACCGTATCGTACGATACGGTGCGATACGGACAACACTGATCTATAAAGATATGGGAGAGTACTGTTCCTGCGATACATACTGGCCGCATCGTATTTAAAGGGAAAAAATGCAAAAAGTTTGAAAAAACTATGAAAATACTTTTGAAAAATCAGAAAATGGAGTATATATACACAACGATACAGGCCAAACTGCTCAATACAGGTCAATACGGCATGTATGTGCAATACGAGCCTAATATCATATTGATTCTTTTTATATTTTTGATACACAAAGAAATGTACAAACAACATTCACAGCCCCCTTAGTTTTACATATCTATGGTGGAAGACATTGACTACGGTCATTTGCAGCCAGGTTACACATTGGCTGTAAAATCCAATGCCAATGGTACTGCAAATAGTGGATTGAAATCCAAATCATATGATCATGCATGCTGGATCTTGGTCCAGAATACATATATGTGAACATTGGATCCAGCAAAGAGATACAATAAAAAAAATTACGAGAAGAAAAGATCCGATCTGACTTTCCAGGTTAAAATATCAAATTAATCATATCCAAACACAAATAATCTAGAATATTCATATCAGATGCAAGTGCACATTTGATTTAAGGATCCAAATCCACAAATTATATGCCAGACGCACTAAGATATCTGACTGTGCCAAATCCGCTCGAACCAGTAGGTTTGATAGCTAAATATAAGTGATGCCCAGAACTTATAGTTAATCAAAAACTCATCACGCCTACCCTTCCCGGAAAGCTGATCTCTCAGAGATTCCAGTCTGGACTGAAAATCATTGACTTTATTCTCTGCAGTGCTCAGTGCATCAATAAACTCCGACTTAACCTAGTAAAAGGAAAACGAAAGGAATCATGAACAGAAGACACTTTCATGTAAACAAAACAGCAACAGCAATAAGTATCTTCTAGAATGTTGATGGAGATATCATGATAACATAATTAGACTGGCTTCTACTGTTTGAATTCAAGATGACTTATCCCTTCTGTGCATGGCAGTTGCACAAACAAATGTATGTGACATGCAGGCCAATACAGTTTTAGATCAAAAATTGGAATTCATATTCATTGAATAGAATACAATATGAAAATTGAGATCTCATACAGATATTGGTCATTTCCAATTCAATGTTTTCCTATGGGAAGTGTCCACAACAGCACCAGCCTTTTCAAATGATGCATGGAAGAACACTATGCATATTATTCATGGTTTGAAAATAGAGAAGGTTTCCAATAAAAAGTACTATGTTCACAGTTTGAAAAGAATAAGTGTCCATGGAAAGTAATTAGTACTTTCAAAGATCCGTGCTTAATCTTTTGATTCATGATCCAAAATTAAGAAGAGTTTGATCCTCTTCAACATGATAGCTTTTGCATGTAATGATGGATATCTTAAAGTGCAAATTGCACTGCATGTGACACTATATGAGTAACAAGATAAGCTCTTGTGAAGGCAGTGATACATTCTTGTCCACAAAATGTTGATAATCCTTGTTGAAAAAGCTGTGATGCACCCTGCAGCTTGCTGGAACATTCATAACTGCGTTTACGTTCCTTCTCATGCAACTTCTTTCCAAAGCAGCTAGTTAGTGTCTTCATGCGAACAGCAATATGATATCATGCAGCTTCGTTATCAGCACAATTGCTTAGAAATGAAAGCTTTAATAGAGCCTTTAAACATCTCCTGAGCTAATTGGAACTTTAGATCACTCTCATCCCATCACATTAACTACTTATGCATAAATGCAAGTGCTTAACATGCCAGAACTTTGATATTATTACCAAAAGCATTTGGCTAAGATTTCTTGAACATACATGCACCCGTTCATCCTCTAAACCGGAGGTATTTGCAATATTGGATGGAGCAAAATGCAACTCACCAAGTTAACCGGTTTTTATAACAAGGTGTCTCGAGATATGACCAAGCATTTTTTGTCCTCTGTATTATGTTAAGCCTCACCTTCATCATGATCAATGTATAGCAATCAAAAACAATGCTGTAAATATCGTACAACACGGTACGACATTATCATATATTGGTCCAAGATCGCCATTATATAGTATAACATCGTGTTATATAGTGTGAGGCTGTACACGCACTTCTGGTTTAAAACATTTGTCACCAATTCCCAGCAACGGAAGGAAGGTTTAAACCCCAATCATAAAAGAGATTATTTTCAAGCTCTCCTTCTTCATTAAACCTCTTTTGCAGACTCTTGTCACTTTTGTGCATCAAATCATCTTGAAAAATCACATTTTCTTCTCTAAGCTCTCATTCTACCTGACATAGGTATATGGATTTGTTTTCTTCCCAAACCATTTTCTCACCAAAATTATAAAACCAAACATATATGAGTGTAGTTGTTATTTTTTCCTTTTTATAATATAGTTTTTGTTTTTTGAATTTTAAAGCATTAGATAATTAAAAACAAGTAACATACCGCATCCTATTATCGTACTGTATTGATAATCGCGTATTGGACCCCAACAAATACATGGGTCTGATACGGTATTTACAACATTGATCTCAAATGCAATGGCTTGCTTCTTCCGCCAACTGCCACGCAGACTCTAATAAGATAAAAAAAACCGTCCGCATGACCCTTGGAATCGAAGACAGAGCAAAAAGCCTCCCTCTCAAAGTTCAATTGGATGAGATTACACTTTTTTCAGGTCAATGTGCAGTACTTAATGCTAGGCCATTGATCAATAAGATTTTGAGCATGTTCAAAAGTCCTAAGATACACTAAAACCATAGTGATTCACAGAATGATCACGAAACCAAGTTAATTCCTGATATTGAGTCACGGAACATGAAAAACTACTCTAACTTGTTCAAAACTTCCAAATAAACCTTTTCATCCTACGTTCAGCATGTCAATATTTTGAATTCTGCAGACTCTTCGTGTGAAATGAGAAACAACGCAACCCATCTTAAAATTATGTGAATCCCGTTCCCTCAGAACTGCATTGAAACCCTAAGACTGTTGGTTGAGAAAGGGAGGAAAGGGAGAGGAGATACCATCTGGCGGCATTGGTAGGTGCACAGCAACGCCTCAGATTGAGCGGGTTGAGGATCGGATGAAGGATCTTGGTAAACTACAAGCTGACCATCCGGCGGGGCACTCCCTGGAGTGACAACGGTGTAAGGCTCGGCCTTCCTCTTCGCAGGCGGAGTCCTGAGGATCATCTCGATGCCGCAAGATTTCTTCTTCCTCCTCCGCCTCCTCCTTTTCTCTCTCTCTCTCGTGTCGGGATGGCGCAGGTTTCGATTTGTGCCTGTGCAGAGTTGAAAGGATATAATGGCGATTTGTGCCTGTCCAGAGTTGAAAGGATAAATTGGCACCAAAATCCCCGCGATAAATTCAAATTTCGAAAACTGTGTTTTACGCATAAGAAAGGGCTCATTAAGGCCATTACTATGTCCACAACTCTTTTCATATCCACACGCTCCTCTTTTTTTAAATATCAAAAATACCCCTTGTTCCTTTATCTCTCTTCTCACAACGGATTTGAGCATTTCTCTTCTTCCACCCAATTCTAACATGAGTCTATCTTACCGGATCTCTTTAGTGCAGCAATGATATTTTATTTAACATTATCATTTTTGTTGTAATTGAATTGCCTTCGCATAAAATGATGGTTATAAATAAAAAGACATTTTGAGAGATATATTGAGAACTAGGATAGATGAAATAATACTAGAGATTAAGTTTGGGGTGTTTTTAACTATTTTTTTAAGAAAGAGAGTTGGTAACAAAAACAAAGCTTTATTATATTTAGTATATGAACTAGGTTATATGTTATATTAAAATAAATCTGAAAATAGAGTGTTAATAATGATTGTATGTTTATTAGTATTGTTGGGTTGATAGTTATGCTTAAAGTACAATAACATTAGCCTACTTATACAAGCAGCTAGGAAATGCACAACTTAGTGTACATATTTCTTTGCTTTAGGTAATAACTTGTATTGTTGTTGTTATTTTTTATAATTTAATAAATAAATTATATATTTTAATTATAAAGATTAATTTATGAGTATTTCTCAACTTTTAGAATGAGCATGCAACCAAAATGGTTGGATAGAGGACCATGAGAAAGTTGATAGAAGGAAAATGTTTGTCAGAGATAATCATTTATTTATTAGCTTATTAAGTATGATAAGTAATTAGATTTGATAACAACAGAATAGATATTTTTTGAAACTTCAACTATAGTATTTTTAAATTAGATATAACATTTGATATTATACATTCTTATCCTTATTTTATACAATCGAGATTCACCGACAGCAATATATAGTATGTATGGATATATTTGTTGTATAGATGTTGTAGAACTGTACATATGAGATGATGTACTTTGAGAGTTCATCTGTCGTCAAGGCATCTCAATTATACTTATAAGCTCCTCCATTGTAAATAGACCTACAAAGCCTCATGCATATAAAAATATAGTATGAGCCATGCAATGATATTTAGGAGGCACAATTCTCGCATTGTTTTAAGCTTAAGCACTTTGGTGACCCAACATATATCCTCATGAGTATGACAAGTTTAACATGGAGTGGTACATTTTTTTGAATGCTTCGATTTATTTTGAGATATTAGATCAGTTAATGGCGTTGGACTTATAATACTAAATTCTCATAATTACTTTCTTATATCAGCATTTTACTATAGTACGTGACACACTTACACCAACTTTAATACATTCAACGCATGTGCCACAACCATTATTGAGCGATCATACATTTTGGAGTTGTTAGAGACGTAAGAATAGTGCTACCAATGAGTACACCCTTTGACCATATATGAGGTGTGACATTTTGGGATGTGGCTTATATTTGGGATTTTTTTTTGTATTATTAAGTACATGTATATGGAAATGACATATAGAATAAAAGAATTTGTGTTTCATTAATCTTTGTCCTCAAATATACACAGTGATATTGAAATCATGATTTTATTTAAATTAAAATCAAGGCAAAGAGGGCATGTTACAAATTATATTATGCTAAGAAAATTAGTGAAACTTTAGAGGCTTATAAGAAAACAAAGAAGAAAAGGGAAAAGACCATCAGTAAACAGAAACTAAAATTTGGGAGATTTATATAAAAAACTCAACTCAAAAGAGGGTGAAAGAGATGTTTTTAGGATAACTAATGTTAAAGATAAGAAAACTAAAGATCTTAATTCTATTAGATGTATCAAAGACAATGATGAAAAGTTCTAGTGGCAAGTGATGATATAAGAAATAGATGGGAAAACTATTTTTATAAGCATTTTAATAAAAATAAAGATTTAGTATTAACTTAGGAGAGTTAGCCAAATCAGAAAAGTATATAAACCACAATTTCTACCGATGTATTTAAAAGAATGAAGTCAAAGAAGCTCTTAAGCATATGAAGGGTGGTAAATCAGTAGGACCATACAATATTCCTATATAAGTTTGGAAAATCTTAGGAGAAAAATGAATCACTTAGCTCAAAAGACTATTTAATGAAATATGGAAAAACTAAAAAATGCCCGAGGAATGGAGAGTGAGTACACTTATACCCATTTATAAAACAAGAGAGACATTCAGAATCATGCGAATTATCGGGGTATCAAGTTAATGAGTCATACTATAAAATTGTGGAAAAGAATTATCGAACGTAGGTTAAGACAAATATCAAGTACAACAAAGAACCAATTTGGATTCATGCGAGACAGATCTACTATTGAAGCGATTCACCTTTTGAGACGTCTTATAGAACATTTTAGAGTAAAAAAGAAAGACATTGACATGATATTTATTAATCTAGAAAAAACTTATGATAGGATATTGAAGGAGGTTCTTTGGAGAATATTGGAAAAAAGAGGTATCCCATTGACATACATTAACCTTATAAGAGACATGTACGATAGTGCAAAAACATTTATGAGTACGGATAAAGGAATGAGAGACTTCTTTGAAGTTAATATTGGGTTACATCAAGGATCAACTTTAAGTCCGTACTTATTTATAATGGTGATTGATGAGTTAACAAAACATATTCAAGATGAATTGCCTTGGTGTATGTTATTTGTAGATAACATTGTGTTAGTGGAAGAGTCTAAGGAAAAAGTTAATAGAAAATTGGAACAATGGAGAAAAGCATTAGAAAGCAAATACTTCCGACTTAGTAGAACAAAGACAGAATATATAGAATGTAAGTTTGATCATTTGGTTACTTTAGAGGATGTAGAAATTAAAATTGTTACACATTACATCTCCCAAATTGAAAGTTTTAAATACCTAGGGTCAATTTTTCAGAGTGATGGAAGAATTGATGGAGATGTTACGTATAGAATTAATGTTTGTTGATTAAAATAGAGAGGAGCATCAAGTATTCTTTGTGATAAGAAGATACCATTAAAGTTAAAAGGTAAATATTATAGAGCAGTAATTAGATTTGTTATGTTTTATTGTTCTGAGCGTTGGGTGGTTAATCATCAACATGTACAAAAGATGTTTGTGACAGAAATGACGATGTTCAGATGGATGAGTGGTCATACAAAAAAAGACTGAATACATAATGAGGTTATTAGAAATAAATTCTGTGTAGCACCAATAGAGGATAAAATGAGAGAATATCATTTAAGGTGGTTTGGACATATACAAAGAAGATCAAAAGAACTTGTAAGAAGGTATGAAAAACTAGATTTTTAAAGTATTAAAAGAGGTAGAGGACGACCACAAAAGTGTTAGAAAGAAACAATGAAGAATGATCTAGCTTATTGTGAGTTAACTGCCAACATAGCACATGATAGGGCTTTGTGGAAACAAAGAATCCATGTAGCCGACCCTATCTAGCATGGGAAAAGGCTTAGTTGTTGTTGTAAAAAATTAGCATATATACAAATTATGAATAAAATTTAATTATCATCCTCAATGTTGTATACAACATGATCTACTAGTCCTTTCATTTGTATATACATCTCGATAAATTAATGAAATGATTGATTTCAATTTTCAATATTTTTATGTCAATATCGTTGCCAAGATGGAAAGATAAGAGGCATTGTATAACCATCAACTATTTGTATCTGCAAAAAATAGTACAAGAGAGGATTTAATCATAACTTTGATAAATTAAATACCAAATGATATAATTATATTTAAAGATTATTTTTTGGACAAGGAGAGGAGTGATGGCATGAAGCTCGTAGAGAGTGCTTGAAGGAAGTGGTATGGAGGCATGATATATATTCATGAATTTTGATGAAAGATTGTGGTATTGTTGATGTTATTCATTATATTGTACACATGAAAGATAGGCTATGTCCTAATGATTGTTGGATGTTAATAGCATACATGGGTTTTGTCATTGTCACTCAATGGAATGTAGCATTGACACTCCTCTATATGAGAGCGTCAATGATAGTTGTGCCACTAGTATCAAATACTTAAAAGTAATTATGAAGGATGTGTAATATATGTGCTATCATTATGATGCATGCTATTTCCTTACGGTAATCATAAAACTACAACATGATAATCATTCTTTATGTTGGTAAATAAAAATTATATATGTATTAGTAATATTTTTAACTTTGTTTTTTCATCTCAAATAACATTTACCAAAGCATTTACAAAGATGCACATAAAGCATGAAATCACCGTATCATATGTCGATTCAAAGTCTAGCTGACTTAAAATATTTTTTGTATGGTTAAAAGAAGATTACAACTATCAAAATAGGAACAACTCACCCTAAGAATGGCCTCACGTCTTTAACCATGTATAAGTCCATGCCTTCTTCTAAGAGAGGTATTTCAGTCCACATGCTCACAAGCTAACAAATGCCTCTTCGTAGATCTATTACATGGCTTCTTTTAAGAAGATGAATGTGTGACTCCTTCATGATGGTGTATTCAAGACTCAAATGATCATCCAATATTTTAACAGATCTATTTCGTTTAGATGGTTCCTTAACATACTCCAAATGATCCCATCATAAATGTTTATGCATCCTTTAATATGTGATCAACAATATATAACATGTCTTTTTGCATGTTTAGTTTATTCCAAATAAATCAACTACTGACAAATGTATCAATTTACCACAATTAAGGAGTATGCTAATCTCTTAAACACACAATAATCCATGTGAATATTGCAATATGCAACAACATATTTTTGTGTCTAAACCTACTATCTCTACATGATTATGCTCTCTTACAATAAAGTTAAGAGCATATTATGATACTCTTCAATAGAGGTTTACTAGAATATATTTTTTTACATTATTAGAATGCATGTTGGTGGTTCGTGATTTTTAAAATAGCTTTTTCAATCCTATAATATACAATTCTATTAAGGAATGTAGTTGTCTTTGAATTATATCAAATCTCCTAGTTGAACTACAAATAAACCCTTTCAACCTTGCATCTCTACTTCTCACCCTAACAATCATTAATCAATAATTATTATAAATTTTAAAAACTAATAAATAACATATATGCATTAACAACTAATTTTGCGTACTTATTAGTTGTATTAGTACCATAATGAATCACTCTATCTATTTATCTATAACAAGACAATTCCCTTTTATATGTGTCCAACCACTACTTTTTAATGAAAGTGAGTAAAGTAGGAAAATTTTCTCACTTAAATTCTATTACCTCCACTATCTCTTTGTAATTACTCTTATCTAATGAGTGGATGAACCCTACAACTTACACCAAATGCACTCACCATCTCTTTATTTTGTGTTACTTTGATAATAAATTCTTTAATATTTTTGTTATATGTTGTACAAAAAAAGTGAGTTGCATTCGAAAGAATAACATTTACCAAAACTATATTATAGTTATTGTAGATGACACATAAAAAGTTGTTTAGAGTACATAATTCTCTCGAAGACCTCAACATTTAAACATAATTTTCTTTTTTCGCACTAATAAAAGTGAAGGCTAAAAAAAAGTTTTTAGAGATTGATGTGAAAGGAAGAAAATTATGTTTGAGTGTTGAGGTGTGTCGGGTTCATATATCATGGTAAAACACTCGTATTAGAAAGTAATTACAAGAAAATTTAGTATTATAATCAAAACAAAACAAAGTTAAAAATGCTATTACTATATATACAATTATTCATTACCTGCATGTAGAACTCGTCGCACTCATGAGGATACAATGTTTGGATGCAAAAGTGTTCAACCTCGAAATAATGGGAGTGTTGTGGTTTCTAAGTAGCATCATGTGACTCACATTTTACTTTGTGTATGGAGTTTGTTGGTCTATTTGCAATGAAGGGCCTTATCATTATAACTGTAATGCCTTGACGACTACCAATTTGTCGAACTATATGAAAGCCTAATATGAATAATTTATATGCATTACAATCCGAGTATTTTATAGAACTATATGATTATCAGTCAATATATAAAACATAAAATAAATGATAAGACTCTATAACATCAAAAGTTGTGTTTAATTTAAAATAAAGAATATAGTTATACTTTCAAAAAATGCATGCTCTAATGCCATCAAATTTAATTGCTTATGGTACTTGGTAAGCTGATAAATAGGTGATTGCCTATGACAAACATTTTTCTTCTATCGACCTGCTCATGATTCCATCAAGACATTTTGGTCGCTTGCTAACTATAAAAGTTGAGAAATACTCATAAATCAATGCCTACATTTAAAATATATCACTTAGTTATTAAATTATAAAAAATCACTATATATAAGATATTGGAGTGAACAATAATAATATAAGTTCTTACCTAAAGCAAAGAAATATGTATACTAAGTTGTTGTGCCTAACTGCTTGTATAAGTAGGCTAATATTATTGCACCTCAAGTATAAATGCAAACCCTCTAATGGCAATAGATACATGATTGTTATTTTTACTTTATCTCTAAACTTATCCTCATATAATGTACAATCTAGTTGATACAATAAATATAATAAAACTTTATTTTCATTACTAACTTTCTTTCTTAAAAAATTAGCTTGGTGCACCTCAAACTTAATGACTATGCTCATCTCTAACATATCACTCAAAATGTCTTCTTTATTTCTAACCATCATCTCTTATATTAAGGCAATAAGTGATTCCTCCATTGAAATACTAAATATCTCATGGACATCATGAAGTGTGATAGTCATCTTACCCATGACATGTGAAAGATGTTTGTGTTTGGTTGTTAATGCTCGATAAAGTAGTCAACAACGCATGGTGTATAACTTAATATAGCAAACACACGTACTCAATCAACCCACTCCTATATACAATCTCAACCCAATTAATCGGCCTCACATTGGTTCTCTTCACTAGCCATCCTCTACCAATAAATATATCATATAGGGGCTATGACCACTTTTTGTGTTGTCACTATATTTACATTCACATAATCAATTGGAATAGTACGTATTGATATTGAATATGCAATTTCACTAAAGTTTGAAATTACATGTTCCTATCAAATCTTATTAGTAATGTGATGTTGAAATCTAAGGAGTAATTTTGACAAATTAGGGGGCCTCATTCTCACTCAGAGTAATATCAATCTCATTCTACATGGTATCTATATCATCTTCCTACTCATAATGTAAAGAGTCATTTTCAACAACATTCGTTTCTACTATAATATCTTCTTCTTCTCATTATTGCTCAGGATTATCCTCTGCATGATTTTGACATTGCATCTCCTAAATGAAGTGTTGACATTACGCTCTTCTACTTGTGTCCTATGAACCCTATCTACATAGCAAAAAAGTGAAATCAGTTAATTAAATCAAAACAAGAGAGACACACTTGGGGCACAAGTCCCTCTATGCAGGAGACGCACTTGGGCCATGTCTCCCACCATAAGAAACATGCAACCCATGCGAGAATCCTGTCAAAAACACTCAAAAGAACTAAAAAATAGAAAAATTCAAAACTAAATCAATGACACCTCAATAAATCGATAAATCTCTTTCAAATTGGCCTTTCTTTTCCTCTTTCTTCTTCTTCCTCCCTTTTCTGATAGATTTGGTTGTGTTCTTTTACGGTAAATGGCTATAAATCGAGTCATGGATGGCTGGAATAGGAAGGGAGCAAAGAACAAATTGAGAAATGAGTGGATAGGTATGATGGATGGCGGTTCATGCAAGATGAGAAAGGAGATAGGTTTTTAGAAAAGGGTACCTTTGTAATTACCAAAAAATTATAAGAAATATTTTAGAAAATATGAGAAAAATGGGGTGTATGGATAGTTAAAAAGGTGAATGTGTCAATCTTGTTGATAAATTGCGGGACGTTTTTTAACATTCCCACTAAAGGCACACCCCTAATTACTATGTGCACACTATTTTCTCTTTTATGCTTTTTCATGGTTTAATGCTTTCTTTGTACTCTCTTGCCTCTACCCTCTCCACTTTATTGGCGATCTAACTCTTGCTTCCTTGTTTGACTTCACTGATTGAGCACCCTCTCCCTCTTTCTTACTAGCATATTTGTCTCTCCCATTTGCTCTCTCAATGGTATGAACCAAATAATTATTAGATATTCTTATTGCAATAGTTTCTTGCTTTCTAGAAATTCTCCATCACAGTTGGGATTGATAAGGATAGTGAACCTGGTAATCGCAACTAAACCCAAGATAGTCGAGTTTAGATGAGATAGAGGAGGAGAAATACTTTTAAACAACAAAATACTATACCAAAATACTCTTCCACATTGTTTCATTTAAATATCTTAAATAGAGATTAGAAAGCAGTAGTGATATGCATTAAAATAAGTTGAAAATAGTACCTACGAACTAACACTACATGGTTATCCTGCAAACTAAGAGAAATGAGCCTCATTTAGGGGTCAAACGACTCATTAATGAGCATAATAATCAACTGATACTGATTTGACCATTTATGAAATCTTTGAGTAATGCCTAACTTGCCTCTATGTGCTCTTGGATTCCTATCATACTCTCGGAATTGGTAAGGATTTATCCTAAAATCCAACAGTTTGTGATCTTCAATTTCAATGCCAAGGTGATCTTCCCTAAGTTGCTTACAAAGAGTTCTCACTACTATTCATTAAAAGGTTTTTCTACCAAGACACTTAAATAACTTAAGACCTAATACACTTAACTACCAAAAGAGACAATCATAAGCAAATACCTACTATGGCTAAACTAGAGGAAACTATGACTCAAGAAGTAAAATAATATTCTACCCTAGGTACTATGTACATAAAATGGTGGGGTTGCTCTTAAGCTTCAATCTTACGATGATAAAACTTTCACATATTCATTTTGGGTGAATTCATCAGGCATACAAGAAAAATAGTTGAACATGCCACGTTCGCATTGGAGAGAAGAACTTCCCCTATATTCATATACACTAGCTTGAGTTCATACTTGATTAGACCTAGTAGGCCTGCTGCAATTGAATTTGCAATCACTTTCTGTTGGCACCCATTAGCCCAATTCAGGAAAGGATCATAGAGGGAGCCAAGTGAGTCTACTGGAAGTTGAATCATATCAAGGTCAAGAGGGTTTAAATCTTTAGGCTTTTGGTTAATAGACTTGCTGGCAAGAAGGAACAATACAAAATTAGATAGGATATATTTGCTAGCTAGTTCTATGCCATGGCCACAAGGCTTAATATGCTTACTTTCAGCTTTATTAACTTCATTGGAACCCAACTTCTTGAAGGGAACATTATTGGTTCCAAGATTATCTAGAATTTCTTGTCCTTTGCTTACCGCAATTAACATAATAACTTCACAACTCAGATTACCACAAGAAGATTGACCCTCTTCTTGTGTAACGCCCTCATGCTCCCTTTCATCTTGCTCTAATCTATGGAGGGTGAGAATGATCTTCTTTTCGTTTTGCTCAACAATGACCTCACTGGGTGTTTCTTTGTTCTTCGTAGAGAGCGATGTCGCTTCAAGTTCAACTCCTTTTGATGGGGTGTCTTGTTAATGGTACGACATAACTGGGAGAGGGCTTTCTCTCCATGTGGTAAATCTCCATGCTTCGCAACTTGGTTGAAGGACAACTGCATTTGGTGTTTTAGAGTAAGTTTGAAGAGATTGTAATTTGAACAACCTTTCAATGGACCCTGTCAGATGGTTTAGTTGCTTTTTCATCTTTTCTTGCTTCTGTTCTAGGATATGAAGCAATGCTTACTTGAATGATACATCTTGGTAGGTGGCAAGCTGAATATAATCATAACTTGATATTCTCTCCATCCCAATGAAAGCACTAAATGATGTGAACCAAACAATTGTTAGGTGTTCTGGTTGCAATGGTTTCTAGCCTTTTAGGAATTATTCGCTACAATCGGGATTGATAAGGATAATGAACATTGTAATCGCCACTAAACCCAAGCTAGTTGAGTTTAGAAGAGATGAGGGGAAGAGAGATGCTTCTAAATAGCAAAATACCTCTACCAAAAAAGCTCTACCAATTCGTTTCATTTCAATAGCTTAAATAGAGATTACATAGCAATAATGACAAATATTAAAACAAGTTGAAAATAAAATTTAGGAACTAACACTATATGGTTATCCTAAAAACTAAGGAAAATGAGCCTGATTTGATGGTCAACTGATTCATTAATGAGCATTGTAATCAACCGGTATTAGTTTGACCATTTATGAACTCTTTTAGTAATGCTTAGCTTGTGTCTACGTGCTCTTGGATTCCTATCACTCAAGATTCTCAAGTTCTCTCTATTATTTTTTTATATGTTTTTAAAAAAAGCAAAAAATGCTTGTCTCTTTTTGAACATAAACCAATGCCCCTTGTGTCTTTGTTTCAAATGAGATGCTCACTTTGTACGCCTCTTGTTACGTTTCTTAAATATATTGCCTTATGTTTTATATATCATATTATTTTAATGCATGATAAAAATGAGTGATCATGAAGATGATCATAATGTTGCTGTATCATCAAGATGGCATAATGTAGTATCGTATAAGGAACAACCACGAAGATGACAAAGAAGATAATAGGAAAAGGCTCATCCTTAAGTAGATACTGATCAGAGACTCCATACACAACATGATGTTGAAACTCGGCCTTCCAATTATCATGAAAATATAAATAATGATCCCACAAAAAGTTATAATGATGTAGATGACATGATCAAATAATTGTTAACAAAGCTCAACTTTAATTGAAATATTTTGCTTCTAATATTGTTTTGACAATTTCAATTTTGTTTGATTATACATGTAGAGAGTTTGGTGAAAGTATTGACAACATATGTGCATGGTAATATTTCAAATGAATGAAAGTTCTATTTTTAATCTAAGGTAGAACCTAGTAGTTAGTATAATATTGTAGAGTAGAGTGAGTTGTGAGAACAAGGATGATTGCGTTATGAGATGATAGATTGTCTTCATAGGCACATTTATTAAATATTGGTAACCAAACACTAATAACTTTCACTTATCATGAGGTAAGATGACTATCACTCTTTATGATGTGCATGTGATTCTTGATTTTCCTTTGTTTCCTTAACGATAGAGATGATGGATAGAAGACACAAAGACATTTTATTTGATTATCTCAAATTACCTATTGATTAGGTAATTGAGGAGATTAAGTCTGCATCCATTAAATTTATTATATTTTGAGAATAGAAATGTTAGAAGGAACTATCACTAGAAAAGATGACTATACTATTCTTGTTATATCAAACCAAATGTACCATATATCAAGAGAAGTCTAAAGAGAGTGTGTGAGTTACTATCATGCAATAATTATCTCACAATAATTGAAGTCTTGATAGATATGGCTAGAATGCAACAACAATAGTTTATCTATACATGTAGAGGTAAAGCTTCTCGTAGCGAGGTACAACAACAAAATGGACATACTACTATGTTTGCAGTTGGATTTGATTACTATAGATAAGGTACATCTTCATGGAAATCATATATTAGAACACCAATTACTTATTTTACTAAATATTTTATAATTATCATTTATATTAAATATTTGTTATATCATTTATGCAATGTAGATTGAGTAGCAACCATACGCTTATAAGAACTACTTGAATACAACATATATAAGCTCTCGTGATACCATGGTTGCATTAATGGTTAGTTATTGTGGAGTTGTATATGCCTAATTGCATAGTTTGACAATTTGGTTATCGATAGATGATCCCTTTCACACTAATTAAACACACATTTGCATATATGCCTAAGAAGTGGCATGATTATAAAGTATACTATGACCCATGAGGTACAACATGAGATACAAAACTCACATTGCTTTTCTCCACAACACTTTAGTATTTGGGTAGCTTATTTATCAGCGTGAGAACTCTTATACATATTGGTATGCTACCCGAACACATTAGTTTTTTATTAGAGTCAATCTATTAGCATAACGAGGTTTGTCCTCCTATGGATAGGCACGAAGAAGTATCAATCTTAATACAAGTATTCTTAGTCGTCATATATACTTGATTCATATAAAATCATGTTTGAATGAGTTAGGTATCATTAATATTCTCAAATAGTGCTTGCAATATCTTACGTCCATATGCGATACAATGATACATATTGTGATACGCTTGGAACATGTATCATGTCTCTTGTTGTTGTATTCTACTATTATTAAATCGCTTGATGAGTGTTGTTAGCAAGTTTATAGCTTGATGTGTGACGAACAATCAATGGGTAATGATGAAAATAGATGACTTAAGCTTATTATTGTCTTTTAAGTTCTTGTTGTATGTTGTATGCGAATCCAATGAATAAAAGATTTCAAGATAACAAAACACATTGTTATGTACAAACTAATCACCAAGATTATACATAGTATCATTATTAGGTCCTCTTAACTACAAGTAGGCATGAATGTATGGATGAAATAAAAAATCTCAATTTAGCAATACTTTCATCTCAATGCTTTGTCAAAGAAGAAAAAATGGGTAGTATCAGAGCTCTTTAACCATATACAACTGATTAACAAGTAAAACGTAGAATTAAATGGTAAAATACCTAAACATAAAAATAATAAGGATAACAAAAAACAAAGTTTATATGAAAATTTTTCAAAATAAAAATCTCACTATAAAAAATGTCATCCTAATTTGTGATAACATACATATCATATATCGCATAGGGAGGCCGATTGACATTTTGATACCAATAGCAAAAATATAGTCAATCTAACCCTAGAAAGCAACACTAATATGACATTCCAATGGGTTGCGATGACAAACCTCATATCTGGTATAGATATCCAAAAATTTAAAAATGCCCCAATATACAATATGTTAAAGAATAACACTAGTATTACCCTCTCTAATAAGAACTCGAGAATAAATATCACGATGTGTTTAGACACTCCTATAATGTCCACCAGAAAAAAATATATGTAACAATACACTAGCACATCTCAACTACAAAAGATGTATGTAGAAAGTCTAGTCTTTGTAATGATTGTGAAGGTGCTCGGGATTTTGAATATCAATATATTGAGTCAGCATCTAGAATATGATCAATATTGCTCAATGAGGATGAAGTATCATATGTAGGAGAAACCCCATAACCACAAGCACATCTAGTGGCCTATGTCAACTTACCCTAGCAACACTTATCTCTACATACTTCCATGATGACAAGTCTCTCTTTATCATATGGTCATCTTTTAGGCTGACAAATTGGTGGCTCATGTAGGATTGTGAACTAGGGATGCAAGAAATCATACACCACTTCAATCATACACTTCCATTATTTTGAAATTAGATATCTTTAAACTATTGAACCAATTCATCCAATTTAACTACCTCACTAATTTCAGTCTCATCATTCTCAATTATACCAGCTAACTCTAATTTCATGTCAAGCTTTTTCCAAAATAGATCAATTGATGACAATCATATTGGTTAGCTAGATTTTAGGACTATGTTTAGTTGATTAGCACATGGTAATCCATGCGATTGGCCCAACATGCAATGACAAGGTGATGGATCAGAAGCTATTATTTCTCCATGATTTGCTTCTTTTCTCATTAAATCAAGTGCATAATATGATACTCTTTTCTCCAAATGTTGAATCAACTCAAGAAACTCCCAAAGATAATGTTTGCCAATGGTTCTAGGCTCCTTACAAGACTTTATTTTTCGTATTATGTAACTCGATCAATAAATAAAGTTGAGTTTCGAGCATATCAAGTCTACTAGTGGAGGTATCAATAAAGCCTTTTTAACCTCGGGCACAAACTTTAGATCCTGCACATTTAACCAATAAATACAATGAATACATGATAGTCAATTGTTAGATGCAATGAACTTATAGATAAACTCCAACAATTGTTAAATGCACTAATAATAAAGAACATGCTGTTAGTAGTATATGTATCATATGATAGTATTGATCAATTGATATTGATACTATCTTTACCTTGTAAGGCTTCAACCACTATTCCTTAACATATATAAGTACAACAAGAAAATTACTCTACTTTGAATCCATAATAGTCAATTACTTGTTATATATTTCATCATTTGTCTATGCAATAATTTTCTGCCAACTTATTT